>OY856409.1:1290278414-1291478414 GCA_963693085.1 Alisma plantago-aquatica
TTGATGACTCATACATATATATAGGCTAAAAGAATTATGTACATGAGTACATGTAGCTTATAAGTACCCATTTTTATTTATGATGATTGTGAAATTATATTCAACAATATAATCTTATGGATGTGATGCACACACCTTAGATATGATGTGTATCAAAGATTACAGCAATCTGATATACATACATCATCCTATGAAATAATATGTGTATATTGTAATCAACGGTAAGTTAAAAGACTATAGACAATGTTGGATGATATATTGTTGTATCTCATGTTCCAAATGAGATATGATAATGATTTGTTAAACACATCTATACATATATATATACATATATGTAGATATATACCTATATATATTTATATATATACTTATATATATATGTATATATATGTATATAGATACATATAAGTATATATACATATATATACATATATATACATATATATATACATATATATATTCACTGCCCGCATGGGTAACTAACTTTTTTACATGTGCAACTGCTTTGTAATAGGAAGATACCTAATTGTCATGAGACAACCAAAATTATAATACAAAGACTCATTTTGTAAATACAATATGAAATTTTTGTTCTCCCTCTCAAAATAGTAAAAATGATATTTATGACAACAGTTTATGTAGTATTAAAAAATGATTCTTTTAATTACAATTTTAGTCGTATAGTTAGAATGTTGGTTGTCTCAGTACAAATATGTGCCTTCCTATTACAAAATCAATACATGGATAACTAACCTTAGTTACATGCTAGGGTAGTGAATGAATAGACATAGACACAGACACACACACTCTAATATATATATATATATATATATATATATATATATATATATATATATATATCAAAACTTAAGATATTTGGTTTTGAAACCCTAATTATCATATCATCGTTATCATAATAATCCTAGTCATCATCATATTCAACAATAGAAGATTATATCTCAGGGAAACACATTTAACATAATTAATGATTTGTTCATCGGAAAAAAGTATATATATATATATATATATATATATATATATATAGAGAGAGAGAGAGAGAGAGTCATGCTAGGATACACTTGAGTGTATCCAGAGCAGAATACACTCAAGTAGTTTTTCATGATGCAATATTTTTTTAGAAATCTAATCCATTGATCTTCTTAAACATCTTGTGAATAGCTCATATAAACAATATGAGCCCATTTGGACATTTATAGGTCATGTTCTAAAGACCACAAAAATCACACATTTTAAATTAGTTTGGTGCGTCAATTTTGTTGCCTTTGGATGAGTGACTTACATTCAACCAAATGGGCTCAAAATTTGTATGTAGCCTAGTTATAGCAATGAAGATCAATGGCTTACATGTTTTAAGAAAATTACCTTGATATGAAAACGCAACTTGAGTGTAGCGTGCAATATGTACACTCAAGTGTTTTCTAGCCTGACTCTCTCTCTCTCTCTCTCTCTCTCTATATATATATATATATATATATATATATATATATATATATATCAAAATTTAAGATCTTTGGTTTAAAAACCCTAATTATCATAATCATCCTAGTTATCATCATATTCAACAATAGAAGATTATATCTCAGGGAAACACATTTAACATAATTAATTATTTGTTCATCGGAAACTCGGGTTTATATGCTTTAATTACCACTTTGCCATGTATTGGTCGTACTTTTATAATTATCATGAAAATTAGGTATCAATGATAGTGTATTCATATTCATGTCCTTTTCTTGATCAATTTGATATGCACTTTTGCTATGTTTCGGTCCACTAATAATTAACTATATTTCTTAAGAAATATACTCAAATGGACCGATCGCATGTAGACATGTAAACATTATCCATTTTATCCAATTTACACATGAATCCAATCCAACCAATAGGCTTTCATCACATTGGTGCTAATTCAGCATGAATGGCTCTTTTTGAAGAAAAAGGGATTTTGCTTTTACCCCTTACGTTGTGATCATGTCCGACCCCGTGGGTTAGGGCAATGAGGTAAAATACCCAGAGAATTGCTTGACCCCTTCCTTCTTTAAAACAACACAGAGACCAACTGCAAGGTTGACTCCAGTACCCAAGGTCGAGAAAACTCCACCGATGGAAGGGTTACCTATGTCATCCCCAATTGGACAAAATAAGTTAAGTATGGCGTCGTGGGGTGGTCAAACTAGGCAAGGAAAGATTCGGTTATCTTAATATGATCAGAGATGGAATATGGGATCATTCCTTGAATACCAGTGAGTCTAAAGGTCGTCAAAGGATACCATGATGTCTAGGAATATTTTTAGCCACCCACGAGGTATCGCAATACCTGGACCATGTACCCTGATTATCAGATTTGAGAAAGGACTGTCAACTTGTAGGGAAGCCAAGGTGAACTTCCTCAAGAAATGACGAGGGTCAGGATCCCTATGTGGTAGCATGACACGGCTCCAGTTCCTCTAAATTAGTCGTAGACACCACGAGTCAATAAGGAAATGGATGAGGTAGCCAAAATACATGGTGGAAAGGGTAGTGGCATACATGGTTTTGGGAACAATCGAGACGAGAGGGAAGATTTGGCGGTATCACCCAAACTCACTAATGCCCTAAATATGCATGGGATGTAGCCCAGAGGGGTTCCTTATTAACCCCTAGTTTCTTGAAAGGAATGGGAAACATGTACTGGATCAAGGGCTCTAGAGGGGGGAGTGAAAAGAGCTTCACAAATCTCATAAAACAAATTAGACCACCAAATTATATTAAGAGTAGAAACTTAAACATTCATCTAATTTGAGATCCTAGCTAACATGCATAGCAAGGGTGAGAGACAAGGAAGAACATACACTTGGACAATGTGGTTTAGAGTGGTTCCACACTTCAAACTTGAAGTGAGTCAGTCCACTACCTAGAGGTGGTTAGGCTCTAGTACTTTGCAATCTTGGTACTCCTATATTCCATCCTAAGATTACAAGACAAAACCACATTCATCCAAGGGCTTAGTACCTCAAGAAAGGATCTTCAACCTATAGAAGGAGCTTACCCACTTGAACCATGGAGTCTTCAGCAATCAACATGGACTTACCCACTCCTTCTTCAAGTCTTTGGCCTTCAAGGAATTACCTATCCTTCTTGAGCATCCGCCTTGCCTATCTCCTTCACTTGGAGATCTGGAACACCATGCTTTGTTCAACCTTGAAGAACAACAACTCCTTCTCCTTCACTCATAGAATATCTTTAGCCTTTTCTTCAATAGGAAAGGGGGTAGGAAGATGGAGGTAGAGAGATTTACATAAATACAGGGAGTAGCTCTCATACAAGGGAATCTATCTCACTCATACTCACGAATTTGACTTGAAGGTAGAGAGAGAAATGGGCTCAAAGGATTAGAACACTCTCAACTAAGCTAGGACCAAGCATGTAGTGAATGAGCAACCTCGAAATAAACTCCAAGAGGTCTTATTTATAGCTAAGGGTGCCCCTTTGGGTTGGGGTACACATTGGGATGAAATATAGCTATTTGTTCTCAAAGCATTGACTCTATTTTCGATCAAATAACACACCAATGGTCACAATCACTTTTTCTGCAAATTCCATATAGTGCAATCAGTCGAGTTTCAATAAAGGTAACTCAGTTGATAGGGTAAAAGACAAACCCAAATTTCAAACCATCGGTCGAGTTTTGTCCTGGGGAACTCAACCAATCAATGAAAGTTGTGTTTGGTTAGTAACCCCATCGGTCAAGTTCTATGAAAACACAACTTGACTGATGCACTCTTTAGAGAACTGATCCTAGAGGATCGGTCGAGATTGGAACTCGACCGATTGATTGCCTGTGATCAATTTTCTAAAGTGCATCAAAAGTGATTAAAACTTGGTGTTAAGTGTCCCAATAGATTTTCTCATGTTATTTACAAGCCAATACATCAATACAAGTGATTACAAAAATCTTCTAAGGTCGTTTACATGGATTTCCAAAAATTACACACTTGTATAGCTTTTGACTTGAACTTGAGCAAATTAGGGCTTTTGATTTTTTATCCTTTTCATGTACCTAACACCTGAAATCAATCTTGAATACACATATTAGATACATATGAATGGAATTCTTAAGTCATTATCAAAATATGGACAATGTATAACCTCTAGGTCAACATTCTCCCCCTTTTTGACAATGACAAACCATTCCTCAAACATATTGACAAGGATATTGATGATATACATTTTCCTTGTGAATTGAGGGGATTCAAGATGTGAACAACATGAATTTCTCCCCCTCAATCTATGCTTCCTCTAACTTGCATGGTTAGTCTATCTACACAAAGCAATTATAGCATACTTGTACTATATGGTCCTTTGAAAGTCACATGATAGAACATTAAATGAACAAGAAAAGGATTTCATAAGCAATAAATAGCAATATAGCAAGGAATAGAAATATGATTTAGTTACAAGACATTCAAATTTCTCTCCCCCTTTTGACATTATCAAAAAGTAGGGGGGGGGGTAAAAGATCATACTCTCAGGTCTTCTCCAAAACACAATCAACTAGATATTCAGAGAAGCAATTTCATATCATGTATCATCCAGAGACCAAAGAAACATACAATCTCAGACATAATCAAAATATGGTGGAATATGGCACCAAATCATAGGATATATCAGAGACAAGAGCTAGAGTGCACATAATAGATATTATAACTCAAAAGAATGTTCTCATGAAAGCAACTACAAGCAAGAAGTGATGAAAAATAGAAGATAAAAAGAGTACAACTCAGATAATGTGCCCAGATGTTTCTTATACAAAAGAGCCTAGAAAGATGTATATGATCAGCATAATAGACTAAAAACTAAGAAACAAACTAGACATCTAGACTATCTATATCCACAACATTATCATCATTGGCTCCATGCTCATAGTCCTCGTCTCCATCTGAAGGTGTAGATGTAGTGCCTTCATCACTAGAATCAGCACCAGAACCATCACCATCATCAGAAGCATCCTCGCCATCACCATCGTCGTCATCAACAGTCTCTACATCATCACCCTAGTTAGGCATCTCCTTGTCTGTAGGATGACCGAAACCACGACCAAGCCAACGAGCATTCTGCTCATCCCAAGTCATACCAAGAGCATAGAGCTCATTGGCCTGAGGAAAGGATGTAGCAGAATCACCAAGACTAGCAAGAAAAGTGGCCAGGGGGCCAGCAAGAAAAGGTAGATAGGCGGCAGTAGAACCACCAATAGTGAAGGGTAGAGGAGCAGCACCAGCGGAAGGCTCAGGGGTAGGATAGTAATGATTGTATGAATAAGAAGCATAATCACTATCGGGGAAAGGCTGGTAGGTGGGGTAGGGGTGTGCACAGGATATGTTCATGGTAGACATGATGGAACATAGATCTTGATGCAGGTACTCTAGGACCTATTGGTTGTATGCTTGTTGGTGCATCATGTATCCCATATTGGTTTCATTGGATACACAGAATGAAGCATGGCTCGGTCTAGGAGGAGGCAAAGGAGGTGGAGCTCGGGTAGAGGAGGTAGGGGCTACAGAGGCAGAGGTAGAGGGAGAAGCACCAGGTGTGGTAGAGGTAAACACAAGCACAGACTTTTGAATTGTGGTTTCACTGATACATACATCCTTCCTAGCTAACTTGTAATGAAAGTTAGAAAAGAGTGATTTCTCTGTAGCAAACTGAAACAAACCACACATCAGGGCTGGGTATGGGGGATGGGTGCCTCAAGTGTTCTTACTAGTGTCAAAGTAGGTCATGTGGTGTAGAATGTATCTGGCCCACTTGACACTGATATTCTCTAGGATGTAGTACATGATGTCTGCAGTGTTCTCTGCAATATCCATTTGATTTTTCTTCGGATGGATGTTGCAGTTAATCACTAAATCCAAAATGTGCTTCCTGAGATTGAGGGAGGAGGAAGGTAGGGTTCTCTTCTTCTTATATGGAACGTTAGGTTTCTTCAAGTAGCAATGAATGTCAGGGATAGTAAGTTCATTCTGCTTGTAGAAACCTTCGGGATCCAAAAGATCAAAGTACTCGCCATAATCCTTGCGCCAGGTATCATTTTGCTCATCTCCGAAAAAGAAGACATTTAAGATATCCTCAGAGATTTGAAAATGTTTATTGGCGATCAAAGAGGTCAGGATTACTTGAGTATCTGGTGGGGGTATGAGGGTGTCGTAGTTCCAATGCAAGTTAGCATAGAACTCGTGAACTGCTTTGGTGCTAGTCATCATATTGAAAAAGCAATCACATTCGACAGCCAAGGCGGAGAGGTGGTGAACGGCTAAAATCTTGGCTACTTGGTCTATAACTTCTTGACGCTTAGGACTTGGCTCAAATAAGGTGCGAAAAGGGAAATGACACCTAGGAAGAAGGTCCTTATACCTATTAATAGCCTCTATTGAGACAAAGGAGGTAACTTTGAAAGGAATCAAGCGATTAGATGAAGAAGATGAAGGAGCATTGCTAGGGGTGGGTTGTTTTATCCTATGTGAAGCCATGGAGGTGAAAAGGAAGAAGAGAGATGAACAAACGCACCAAAAAAACCTCAAACACCACCAAGGAGCAACCAGGGAGGTCTAGGTCAACCTATCTAGGTCGGGAAAGGGCTAGGAAGGGGAAGGTTAGGGATAGGGTGGAGAGCTTAGGGATAGAAGAAGAGGAATCGATCGGTTATTCTCTAGTTGAGAGGGAGAATAGTCGGCCAAACCAAACTCAAGTTGGATTCATCCCGCACATCGGTCGATTTTTGAGCGTCAAAAACTCGACCGATTGGTCCATTTTAGAATAGCTCTCGACCAAAGATCGGTCGAGTTTGTCTTGGGGGAAACTCGACCGATGGTCAACCTGACCTAAAACCATCAAACTTAATTTCTAGCCATATGAATGCTAATTAAATTCCTTTTTCGAGTCTATTATGTATGTTGAACATACTTAGGCACACATTACTCATCATTGGGTACTATTTAGCAATAAAACCAAGAAATTAGAGAAAAGCCCAAAAAAAAGTGAAACTAAGCATGTCAACAAGCAAAATAAGCAATTTTTAGGCAAGCAAGGTGAGTACAGGATGAGAAAGACATATAGGATATAGACAACTAGCTAGATAACATGTCAATATCATACAAAGAAACAATGAGTAGTTTAGATCTAGTAAAGTTAAATTGCTCTCTAGTGAGAGGTTTAGTGAAAATGCCTGTCAACTGATTTTCTGTGTCCACATGTGTAAAATAAATATCCTTTTTGGCAATGTGGTCACGAAGAATGTGATAGCGAACCTCTATATGTTTGGCTCTACTATGCAATATAGGATTATAAGATAGATTTATTGCACTAGTATTATCACAAAAGATAGGAGAAGCATCAAAATGTATGTTAAAGGCTTGGAGCATTTGCTTCATCCATAGGACCTAGGCACAACAACTCTTGGCTGCAATATATTCAACCTTGATAGTTGATAATGCCACGGTACTCTATTTCTTGGAGAACCAAGACACCAAGCATGGTCCTAGAAGGAAGCCAGTGCCAATTGTGCACTTTCTATCAACCAAACAACCCACATAATACGCATCACTATATGCTACAAGAGTAAAGTCCCTTGACTTAGGGTACCATAGACCAAAGTTTTGAGTTTTGGCTAAGTACCTCAAATTCCTCTTAACAGTAATAAGATGTGATTTCTTAGGACTTGATTGAAAGCGAGCACACAAGCCAACACTAAACATAATATTAGGTCTAGAGGAAGTTAAATAAAGTAGGCTTCCAATCATACCTCTATAGAGCTTCTCATCTACCTTCTCACCTTCTTCATCTCTATCAAGTTTGGCGGTATTGGACATGGGTGTATCCATCGACTTCATGTTCTCCATCCCAAAGCATTTGAGTAGCTCACTAGTGTACTTTCCTTGGTTGATGAAGTTTCCATCTTTGGTTTGCTTAATTTGGAAGCTGAGGAAGAAAGTCAACTCACCCATCATGCTCATCTCGAACTCACTCTGCATAATAGAACTAAACTCCTTGCAAAGATCAAGATCGATTCTGCCAAAAATGATATCATCAACATAGATTTGAATGATAAGAAAATTGCTAGAAGTGTGTTTTAGAAATAAAGTAGAATCGACTTTGCCCATGACATAGCCATTATCTAACAAAAAGTTCTTTAACTTCTCATACCAAGCTTGAGGTGCTTGTTTGAGTCCATAGAGAGCTTTTTGCAAAAAATAAACATGATTAGGTAGCTTGTCATTTTCAAAGCCCGGAGGTTGAGCAACAAATACTTTCTCTTCGATTGTACCATTCAAAAACACACTTTTAACATCCATTTGATATAGCAAGAAATTTTTATAACTAGCAAAGGAAAGTAGCATTCTAATAGATTCAAGCCTAGCAACAAGAGCATAAGTTTCATTAAAATCAATACCTTCCTGTTGATTGTAACCTTGTGCCACCAACCTTTCTTTGTTCCTTACCACCTTGCCTTTCTCAACAAGCTTGTTGCGGTAGACCGACTTGGTGCCAATGATTTTTCTATCTCTTGATCTTGGCACTAGAGTCCACACGTGATTCTTCTTAAATTGCTCTAGTTCCTCCTACATGGCTAGGATCCACTCATCATCTCCAAGAGATAATTTGATGTTCTTTGCCTCCAACTATGAGATGAAGGCACTATCTACTTGTTCTTTGTTGTAAGCAGCTCATGTCTTCACTCTCTCAAATGGGTTGCCAATGATTAGCTCTTTGGGATGATTCTTTGCAAAGCGAGGAGTGGGATCCTTCTTCTCTTCATCGTCTGCTTTAACTACCTGCTTACATTTGTTGTAGATGTTGAGCTCTTTTAAGATAGGAATTAAGTCATCTGCAACATCATTATCAACAACATTATTTCCAACAGCAGGGTTAGTTTCAATAAACTTGACATTAATAGATTCTTCAATTTTAGACAATTCAATATTGAAAACTATATAAGCCCTACTTGTAGTGCTATAGCCTAGGAAGAAAGCCTTGTAAGATTTCAGATCAAACTTGTCGAGAGAATCCTGTGTGTTTAAAACAAAACAAGGACATCCGAAAATGTGAAAGAAGTCAATGGATGGCTTTCTACCATGCCATAACTCATAAGGGGTTTTCTTCAAAGAGGGATGCGTAAAAAATCAGTTCTGCACAAAACAAGCGGTGCTAATGCCTTCGGCCCAAAACTTATTTAGGAATGTCATATTCAAGAAGCATGGTCCTATCCATCTCATGTAGCAACCTATTCTTTCTCTCTACTACCCCCATTTTGTTGAGGTATACGAGGAGAAGAAAAATTGTGCGAGTAACCAGATTTTCATAAAAATGCTCAAAAAGATCATTTTCAAACTCTCCCCCTTGGTTACTACGGATAGAAACAATCCAGCAATAAGATTCATTTTCAACTCATTTACAAAAGCTCGAGAAAACATCAAGAGTATCACTTTTAGAAACGAGAAAGAAGGTCTAAGTATAGCGAGAGAAATCATCGATAATCACAACACAAAACTTGGAACCACGTAGCGTTTGACTTCTCATAGGTCTGAATAGATCAATATGAGAAGCTGAACAACTCTTTTGTAACTAAGGACTCCTTTGGATTTGAAGGAGGACTTGGTTTGCTTTCCTTGTGTATAAGGTTGACATTCCTCATCCTTTTCAAAATCCAATTTGGGAAGTCCCTGAACCAATTCCTTTTTGCTCAAATTCTTCATTTGATGCATATTCACATGACCCAACTTACGATGCCAAAGAGAAATATCATTTTTATCCACAACCAAGAATCTATCAAGTACGGGCTTTAGAGCATCAAGGACAATAACATAAAGATTACCATTTCTAGTTCCCTTATATATGACATTGTAAGTGAGGGAATCTAGCAGTAAACATTCTAAAGAAGTAAACAAAACAAGATATCCATTATCAAAAAGTTGGCTTACACTTATCAAGTTTTGATGTAGGCCATCAACAAGAAAACATTTTTTATACTTAGCTCATTGCCTACATCACCCTCACATGTTACCTTACCCTTTTTGTTGTCCCCGAAGGTCACCGATCCTCCTTTCTTTTTCATGAATTTATTGAAATGGCTGATTTCACCTGTCATATGTTTTGAGCAGCCACTATCAACAGTCCATCTTCTTTTGACCTCACCAACATCTTCACTTGTAGATACCATGAGAGCAAGGTGGAATTCTCCATCTTCAGATCTTGAAGAACTTGAGGAAGACTCCTCCCAATCTGCATGAGCTGCATCTTTGCTTCTTCTTTCTTTCTTCTCCTTTCTCTTGTATTTGCCTTCTATATTGTACTCCTTGTCCTTCTTGTGGCTGCTCTTGTGATGGCTCTTCTTGGCCTTGGGGCAGTCACTCTTGTAATGACCTTTTTGGCCACATTCATAACATCTAGGAGTTGATGAAGAAGGCTTCCCCTTGAAGTGTTTGCCCTTGGAGTAGTTAGCTTCATGCTCATTTGGGCCTTCATCTTCACTTGAGGAAGGAGTAGGGGACTTGAGTGCAAGTTGTTGCTATCAAACCATCTCTTCAATTTAAGCTTTGAAGGTCGTGTCCTTGATCTTCTTGGACTCCTTCTCTTTTCTCTTTTCTTCTTCTTCTTGTTTATCAAGCCTTGGTTCATGGGCTTGAAGGTTTCCAACCAACTCCTCGGTTGACAATTCACTAAGCTTGTACACTTCTTCAATGGATGTCACCTTGGGTTCCCATCTCTTTGGAAGAGATCTTAAGATCTTGGAGTTGATAGTGCCTTTGTCCATCACACTACCAAGGGCTGCCAATCCATTGATGATCACATTGAGCCTTGTGTACATATATACCACTCTTTCATTCTTGCCCATCTTGAAGCTCTCAAGAAGACCACCAAGCATGTAGATCTTAGCTTCCTTCACTTGCTCCGTTCCTTCATAGGTGACACATAGCTTGTTCCAAATTTCATGTGTAGTGTCCCAAGAGGAGATATGGTTGAACTCGGATGGGGTGAGGGCTGCATAGATGATGCTCACAGCTTTGGCATTGAGTTAAGCTTGCTTCATTTGGGATTTCGTCCATGTGGAGATTTCCCCCTTCGGATCTTCATACTTTAGATTCACCACCTTCCACATCTCATAGATTACTCCTTGGAGATAGAATTGTATTCTTCTTTTCCAATAGAGGAAGTTGGTGTCGTCGAAGACTGGAGGTCGCATGGAGAAGCTTCCCTCCAAGTTGAGAGATCCAAGTGCTAAATCGGCCATCTTCTCCTGCTTGTGGAAGTAGCTTAGAGAAGACCTTCTCTGATACCACTTTTTGGATCAAGGGCTCTAGAGGGAGGGGGTGAATAGAGCTTCAAAAATCTCACAAAACAAATTAGACTATCAAATTATATTAAGAGTAGAAATTTAAACATTCATCCAATTTGAGATCCTAGCTAACATGCATAACAAGGGTGAGAGACAAGGAATAACATACACTTGGACAAAGTGGTTTAGAGTGGTTCCACACTTCAAACTTGAAGTGAGTCAGTCTACTACCTAGAGGTGGTTAGTCTCTAGGACTTTGCAATCTTGGTACTCTTATATTCCATCATAAGATTACAAGACAAAACCACATTCATATAAGGGCTTAGTACACTCGATTGTATTCTAGCCTGACTCTATATGTATATATATATATCAAAACATAAGATCTTTGGTTTCAAAACCCTAATTATCATATCATTGTTATCATAATCATCCTAGTTATCATCATATTCAACAATAGAAGATTATATCTCAGGGAAACACATTTAACATAATTAATTATTTGTTCATCAGAAACTAGGGTTTATATGATTTAATTACCACTTCGTCATGTATTGGTTGTACTCTTATAATTATCATGAAAATTTGGTATCAATGATATTGTATTCATATTCATATCCTTTTCTTGATCAATTTGATATGCAATTTTTCTATGTTTTGGTCTAATAATAATTGACTATATTTCTTAAGAAATAAAATCCTATGGAACAATCGCATGTAGACATGTAAACATTATCCATTTTATCCAATTTACACACAAATCCAATCCAACCAATAGGCTTTCATCACATTGGTGCTAACTCAGCACGGATGGCTCTTTTTGAAGAAAAAGGGATTTTACTTTTACCCCTTATGTTCTGATCATGTCCAACCATGTGGGTTAGGGAAATGAGGTAAAATCCCCAGGGGATTGCTTGACCCCTTCCTTCTTTACAAAAACACAAAGGTCAACTACAAGGTTGACTCCAGCTCCCATGGTCAAGAAAACTCCAACGATGGAAGGGTTACCTATGCCATATCAGGTTGGATAGAATGAGTTAAGTGTGGTGTTGTGGGGTGGTCAAACTAGGTAAGGCAAGATTGGGTTATGTTGATATTATCAAAGATGGAAGATGGGATCATTCCTTGAATATCAGTGAGTCTAAAGGTCGTCGAAGGTTACCATGATGTCTAGGAATATTTTTAGCCACCCACGAGGTACAACAATACCTAGACCATGTACCCTGATGAGCAAATTTGAGAAAGGACTGTCAACTTGTAGGGAAGCCAAGGTGAACTTCCTCAAGCAATGAAGAAGGTTAGGATCCCTATGTGGTAGCATGAAACGACTCCAGGTCCTCTAAATTAGTCGTAGACACCATGAGTCAATAAGGCAATGGAGGAGGTAGCTAAGATCCATGGTGGAAAGGGTAGGGTGGCATACATGGTTTTGGGAACAATCGAGATGAGAGGGAAGATCTGGTGGTATCACCCAAACTCACTAATGCCCTAAATATGCATGGGATGTAGCCCAGAGGGGTTCCTTATTAACGCCTAGTTTCTTGAAAAGAATGGGAAACATGTGTTGGATCAAGGGCTCTAGAGGGGGGTGAATAGAGCTTCACAAATCTCACAAAACAAATTAGACCACCAAATTATATTAAGAGTCGAAACTTAAACATTCATCCAATTTGAGATCCTAGCTAACATGCATAGAAAGGGTGAGAGACAAGGAAGAACATACACTTAGACAAAGTGGTTTAGAGTGGTTCCACACTTCAAACTTGAAGTGAGTCGGTCCACTACCTAGAGGTGGTTAGGCTAGGACTTTGCAATCTTGGTACTCTTATATTCCATCATAAGATTACAAGACAAAACCACATTCATCCAAGGGCTTAGTACCTCAAGCAAGGATCTTCAACCTATAGAAGGAGCTTACCCACTTGAACCATGGAGTCTTTAGCCATCAACATGGACTTACCCACTCCTTCTTTAAGTCTTTGGCCTTCAAGGAATTACCTATCCTTCTTGAACGTCCTCCTTGCCTATCTCCTTCACTTGGAGATCTAGAACACCATGCTTTCTTCAGCCTTGAAGAACAACAACTCCTTCTCCTTCACTCAGAGAAGATCTTCATCCTTTTCTTCAATAGGAAAGGGGGTAGGAAGATGGAGGTGGAGAGCTTTACATCAATACAAGGAGTAGCTCTCATATAAGGGAACCTATCTCACTCATACTCACGAATTTGACTTGAAGGTAGAGAGAGAAAGGGGCTCAAAGGGTTAGAACACTCTCAACTAAGCTAGGACCAAGCATGTAGTGAATGAGCAACCTCATAATGAACTCCAAGAGGTCCTATTTATAGCTGAGGGTGCCCCTTTGGGTTGGGGTACACTTTGGGCCAAAATATAGCCATTTTTTCTCAAAGCAACGACTCTATTTTCGATCAAATAACAGACAAACGGTCACAATCACTTTTTCTACAAATTATGTACAGTGCAATCGGTCGAGTTTCAATAAAGGTAACTCGACCGATAAGGTAAAAGACAAACCCAAATTTCAAACCATCGGTTGAGTTTTGTCCTGGAAAACTCGACTGACCAATGAAAGCTGTGTTTGGTCAGTAACCCCATCGGTCGAGTTATGTGAAAATGCTACTCGACTGAAGAACTCTTCCGAGAATTGATCCAAGAGGATCAGTCAAGATTGGAACTCGACCGATTGACTGCATGTGATCAATTTTCTAAAGTGCATCAAAAGTGATTAAAACTTGGTGTTAAGTGGCCCAGTCAATTTTTTCATCTTAGTTACAAGCCAATACATCAATATAAGTGATTACAAAAATCTTCTAAGGTCATTTACATGGATTTCCAAAAATTACACACTTGTATAGATTTTGACTTGAACTTGAGCAAATTAGGGATTTTTATTTTTTATCCTTTTCATGTACCTAACACCTAAAATCAATCTTGAATACACATATTAGATATATATGAATGGAATGGTTATGTGATTATCATAATATGAACAATGTATAACATCTAGGTCAACAACATGTTCTTTCTATATATGGTGAGATAGTAGTTGTTCAATGGATTTCCATGTTTGTCTCTCACTCCTAAATTTATAGGAATTGGTCTCATGGGAAATGGTGGAGGAAGTTGGGATAGGGATATTATGAAGATCTCAGCCTAGTTGGCACTTGTTTCCCCTTCTGATTGGAGGTAGGAGATAAAGGTAGAACCATTTATCTTGGATCCAGTTGTTAGGTGTGTGACATATTAAAGGGGTACTATGAAACCAGTGGTAAGTCACATTATTAAATCAACTTTAGAATTTCATGCATTTATTGCAATCAACTCCCTCTTTCTTCTCATTTTTCTATATGCCACTAGGAATATCCTATGATTATGAAATTTGGAGGTTAATTCATTAATCCTTTCCCAACTTAGATTTATTTTTTGGAATTTATTGGGATAGCTGTAATAGATGAAACTCTTTTTTGGTCCCGTATAGATGAAACTTTCCTTTCAAGTATATTCTTAAATTAATTTCCCACTTGAATAGGATAGTTATTTCTCTTCAAATTCCAAATTTCTCTTAGTTTTGTTGTTATCTTCAAGTATAGTAAATGTTAGACCAAGATATTCTTATTTTATGCCTCAAAACTTGTGTTTCCATTCATAGTTAGATAATTACTCCTTTAATTATAAAAAATATAACATATCTTGTTTTCTTTTAGAAACTTGCATATTATTTCATATTATAGTAAATAATAGTAAAAAATGCATTATACTTTAATTATGAAAAAATTCCTTTTACTTCTTTAACTTGTACCTCAAGGACCAATTTGTAAAGAAAATAGTCTCATGAATCTCACTTGGGATATGTGTTGAACCTATACCTACAAAGATAACATTATTATTCCATCAATAATACAATTAGGGAATTTACTTATCAATTCAAGCCTTATATTAATATTGTTCAAATATACCATATTTGAAGATATTACATTCACTCCTTGATAAGAGTTGTGTCCCTAAAATTCACACCTAGTAAGGTTAAGGTGAATGATAACTCAACGTAGCTTCACATCTTAGGGTTAGCAACCAACTTTTGTTGATATGCAAAATCCTCACATTAATAAGGTTGATACCCAAATCCAATTATAGGGTATATTCACACCCTCATTCATCTCATACATTATCACTTAGTGATTACATTTTCACTCAAATCTCATTTTTGAATTGGTGATTACATTTTTACCTAGGTTTTCAATCAATTGTTCATTTATTTTCACATAATGTTGAGGTAGCACCCCAAACCCTACATCACAAAACTAAACCCAACTTAAGACATTCATTCTCATATGTAAAAAAAATCTCTCTCACTTATAATAAGATGAAATAAGAGTTTGGTTGTATCCCAAATACAAAGTTTACCCCATTCCAAGAGAACAAATGGTGTATCCATGCATTATCTCAGAATTTTGCATTTTGGTTTAATAACTCTCAATGATGACTCCAGACCATAATTACTTTCTTAACTTTCATGCCCTCTCATGGAAAGTAATTCTCACATAGTCCTTGAGAGTATGCACTACTCTTTTCTAGATTTATTAGCATTAGTCCATGACCTCTTGTATTCTTCTCATTTACATCTCATCTCTCAATAGCCTTAGTCACTTCCTTAAGGTCTCTAGGGGTACATGTACCTTTGGAGTGATCTCCTCTTATCCTCATGACCTTATGCACTTATAGAGTGCTTCATACATTTACCCCTTGAGTCTCATGAACTCATGAAGGTGGACAATCTCCTGACCCATGGGCTTGGGGCAACATGCATGGCTACCTTCTGACCCCATGGTCTTATGCACTTAGATCATAATCACCTCCTAACCTCATAGGTATTATGTACCTTTAAACATACCTAACCTTAGGACTTACTTAGGGCTCTACCCTGGCTAGGGTTTGTTGAGATATCACAATTTCAACAATTTTTCAACACATTACTTATTAAATTCTTAGATTTACTTCATCTCTTGGGGTACACAATTTTCAATTTATGTCCCTACACTGGGCTCATGGTGACCTTCCTTCCTAGGCTTGGTCTTTCATAGAAGCCTTCCTCTCCCTACTTGGCCTTTTAGTGACCTTCCTTTCCTGGCTTGATCACTAGTTATTGCAATGGCTTCCTCTTATATCAATCTTCCTATCCCAGCTAGGACTATTGGTGACCTTCCTTTCTTGGCATGATCACCTGCCATTGCAACGACTTCCTTTTACATCGGCCTTCCTTTCCCAGATTGGTCTATTGGTGACCTTTCTTTCCCAACTTGATTACTAGTTGTTGTAATGTCTTCTTTTTATATAGACTTTTATTTCCCGACTTGGCCTATTAGTGACCTTCCTTTCTCATCTTGGTCACATACTTTCAGCCACTTCCTTAGTGAGTTTTCCTTATTTCCCTCAGAGATGGAATACTTGGGTTCAAAGATTGTATCTTCTTTCATATTTTATAATTAATCATTGATATATTAGGTGATATTCAAGGTTACCTCAATTTTTACATTGATTGGTCAACTCTCCCTTCTAGGGAACGTCCTAACCTATGTGTATTATTGACTAATAGAAGGAGTTTAGGCTCTCTACCTTAAACCTGACACAATGGTTTTAGGATTTTTCCTCCCTAATACGTCCTTTTCCCATTCCTGGATTGACCCACCGTAGGTTGGGACATCAGCCCTAAAAGTTGAATTTTCATTTTTATGTGACCATTAGTTTCTTATGTCTCATATGTGTATTCCAATCTTTCACATGAATCATGTATGAATTTCTCCATGTACATGCATGCATGGGAGGCTGGGTCATTTAAACTCAGTTGAATTTCCTTATTCCCTTTACTCTAATTAGGGTTCATATGGGTAGGATTACTATCTCACCCCCACTACTCCCGTTTTCTATGATTAGGGTTTAGGGCCTAGGTTAGGGACTACCCCTGCACCTTAATTTTTTATGATTCACATGACCCACTAAGGTTTTCCTTAAACCAACCCTAGGTCCTTCTAGAGTTTGCCCTTACAAGGAAAAACCCATAAAACATTTTTCTTTACTTTATCATTATTTCCACATTACATGTACATTAATTGATGGAGGATGCCTTAGTCCTACTTCGAGGATGCCTTAGTCCTACTTCTTCTCAAAAACCCTAACTTGATATGAGGAGGGAAGTATCTTTTAGGGTTTATTAAGTAAGAGGTTGAGAAGTGGATAAAATTTGAGTTGAGAAGACTTGGAGGAATTCTTACTTCATGAAAACCCAAGGTTCTGGCTAGGTCGGTATCACCTTAGCTAAGGTATTCCTTGTATACAAACTTATTGGTGTGGAATAAAATATTCCCATCCCCAAAAATAGTTATCCATTCTAGACACCATTACCATCGGGTTATGCCCTAATAATTCCCCTTATACTTCTATGGATTACTTGCAATTATAAATTATTAATATTAATTGATAAATCTAGGGCTCTAATACCAAATGTGATGACCTCACTTTTAAGCATCCCCTAATCAAGAAAGGACCTTAAAGTTGGTAGGCATTACATAATATCCCAAAGATACAAATTTTAACAAATAACAAATAATAGTCAATAATTTCCATTATTTCACAAATATTGTTTAAAAGTTATACAATGATGTTTCTCTAAAGAGTTACATGAATTTCCAACATGGTAACAACACATACATGAAGAAGTATCTAAATAATCCTCCATGAATTAACTTTAATGTGTTCATTTGATTTCATCAAATTCATCATGTCTTGATATCTTCATAACTTACAATTACATTAAACAACATGAAACAGAATGTGGATCCATACATTGCTATATTGTGTGTGGGGTGCATGCAAAAGTGTTCAAGTACTATGACAACATATAATCAATCAAATACTTGTAAAAAAGACTGGCATTTTCATCCCATATTCTAATCCACACTTAATATGCTAACTTGGTGTGACCATTGACCATCCAATCCCATGTGCATCGCCCCTTGATAATGTCATACTATGGTTCATAATATGATATAATACATTATGTGATACTCATAGTGGCATTATAATTGGACATAATGTAAATCAACATCCAACATTTTAGTTCATCAATCCTTGATAAATCCTTGACGAACAACAACAACCAATATTGTGAGTAGTCATAATCGTAACCGCATACCTCGATGTAGAACCATGCACACCTTGGGATCATACTTCAAGTACTTTAAGAATATCATCCAATAAAGAAAACAAAATGAATCCAATCGATAAACATTAAATCTGCATATATGTAAATCCTAAAGTGTCACCATCACATTATTCAGATTAAATCCTACTCAATCCTATTCTAGGGTTTCATGGTTTTCTTGGGTTTGGATAAGGAATAAGGTTACAAATCCAGATTGCATCGCATATTAAACATTGGTGAAACCCTAACCATCGGATCTAGCATGACCAACTAGAATTGATTATGTTCATCTGATTATTACAAGTCATGATCTTTGGTTTCAAAACCCTATTATCATATCATCATTATAATCAACATCCTAATTGTCAATATATTAAACAATAGTAGATCATATCTCAATCAAACACATTTAACATAATTAATGAATTGTTCATCAAAAAATAGGGTTTATATGCTTTAATTATACATAATCATGTATTGGTCCTAATTTTAAAACTATGATCAGAATTAGGTCTCAATGGTATTTTATTCATAATCCTCTTGTTCTCTTGAACAATTTGATATATACTTTTTCCATATTTTGATCTACCAACGATTAACTAAATTTTTACCAAATAAACTCCTTTGAACCAATCACATGTAGACATGTCAACATTATCTATTTCATCTGATTTACATGAGGGCCCGATCTAATTCAACCAATAGGATTTTGCCACATTGGTGCTTACTCAACATGACTAACTCTTTTGGAATAATAAGGGATTACACGTTTTCCCCTTACATTGTGATCAAGTCTGATCACGTGGGTTAGGGCAATAGGTAAAATCCCCAGGAGATTTCTGGACCTTCCTTCTTTGTGAGCTATTTCTGATCACGACAACATAGAGGCTAAATGTAGAGTCAACTATAGATCCCAAGGTTGGGAAACCACCATTAATTGAAGGGTTATATCCACCATCCCCAAGTGGACACAATGAGACCAATATGGACTCATGAGGTGGTTAAACCATGTGGGGAAAAATTGGGTTATGTTGATATGATCGATTATGGTAGAGGGGTCATATCTTGAAGATTAGTGAGTCTAAAGGTTGTGGAAGGTTACCATGATATCTAGGTTTCTTTTATACAATGACATCCTGAGGCATTTTCCCTGATGATTAGATTTGAGGTAGGACCATCAACTTGCAGGAATGCGAAGGAGAAATTCCTCACAAGAAAGAGGGTTTGGATTTGTTCATGGTAGCATGACACTTCTCCAGGACCCCTAAATTGGTCATATACACCACAAGTCAATGGGGCTATGGGGGAGGTCACCGAAAGACATGGTGGAAGGCGGAGGGGGCCTATAGGGTTTTGGGCACAATCGAGAGGAGTGGAGAGCTATGGGGGTCTCACTCAAACTCGTTTATTCCTTAAATAGGCATGGGAGGTAGTCCATAGGGGTTCCTTTTAAGCCATAGTTTCTCAAAAAGAATGGGAATCAGGTTCTTTCTATATAGAGCGAGATAGCAATTTATCAACGGCTTGTCATGGTCATCAATCACACCTAAATTCATAGGACCCTATCTCATGGAAAATGGTGGAGAAAGTAGGGAGTGGGAGATCAGGAAAGATATTGATCTAGCTAGTTCTTGTTTCCCCTTTCTATCAAAGGTAGGAAATAAAGACAAAATGATTCATCTTGGATCTAGGAATTACTAGGCACATGACATATTAAAGTGGCATGGCTAAACTAGAGATAAAGTCAGATTATTAAATTGGTTTCCAAGTATAAAATTGCATACCTTTATTGCAATAAACTCCCTCTTTGTGCACATTTTTCTATAGGCCACTATAATATCCTACAAAAATGAAATTTGGAGGGTAATTCACTAATGTCTTTCCCAACTTTATTTAAACTTTCAAATTTATTGGGATAAAGTTAGTGGATGAAACTTTCCCTTTCAAGTATATCCTTAAATTAATGACCCACTCCACATGGATAGTCCTTTATCTTTCAAATTCTAGATTTCACTTAGTTTTGTTGTTATCTTCAAGTAAACCAGAAGTCAGACCAATATTTCTTGTTTGATGCCTCAAAATTTGTGTTTCCATTCATAGTTAGATAATTACTCCCTTAATTATCTAAAAAATCACATATCTAGTTTTCTTTTGGAAACTTTAATATTATTTCCTATGTCAATTATCTAACAACCAGAAAGCCATTAACCTTTAATTATGTGTGAATTCCTTTTATTTCTTTAAATTGTGCCTTAGGGACCTATTTGAAAAGCATATAGTCTCATGGGCCTCACTTGCGCCATGGGTTGAACCCATGCCTACAAATATAACTTTATTATTCCATCAATAATATAATTAGGGAATTTACTATAAATTCAAGCCTTATATTAATATAGTTAAAATTTGAAAATTTTAAGGATTTTGCACTAACCTTATTGTAAACACATGGTTCATCTTCATCTTGACTAAAGCCAAACTCAATTGAAGTTTCCATCTCCATGATGCTTGCTTCAATCCATAGATTAAACTTTATAGCTTGCAGACTTTATTGGCTTCTTTTGGATTTATAAAACCCTCAGGTTGTGTCATGTACACATTCTTAAGAAGATTCTCATTAAAGAATGTGGTATTAAACATCCATTTTCCAACTCATAGTCATATAAGCTATAATGCCAGGCATGATCTTGATTGACTTAACCATGGCAACTGGAGAAAAGGTTTCATCATATCAACACATTGAACTTATTTGAGACCCTTTACAACCAATCAACCTTTATAAGTTTGTACATTACCATTCGTGTCAGTCTTCTTCTTCAAAACCCATTTGCACTCTATGGGTTTTACCCCTTTAGGTGGATCAAACAAGGTCCATATCTTATTGGTATACATGGATTACATCTTAGATCTCATGGCCTCAAACCACTTCTCAGACTCTTGTCCCTTAATAGCTTCTAGGTAGGTTGTTGGCTCATCATCTTTGACCAACACGCCGCCTTCTTGAGTCCCAAGATAATCAAATATTTTAGGCTCAAGGAATATCCTACTATATCTGTGAGGTTATGGTGTTACTTGAGGAACTTGAGGTTCCACAACAATTTTTGACTCATCATGTTCATTTTTTACCTTTTTAGGTTGAATGTTTTCTTGTTAGTCTTGAACCTCTTCAAGTTCTACATTTGTCCCACTAATTTATTTGTAAATAAATTCCTTTGCTAGAAATACATCATCCTTGGAAAAAAACACTTTGGTGTCATATGGAGTATAAAAGTAGTATGCTTTGGTTTCCACAGGATATTCAAAAAATAACATTTATCCAATTTTGGTCCAAGATTTTTGGGAAAATTATTTCTCACATAAGCTTCACATCCCCAAATATTCATAAAAGACACATTGGGATATTTTCCATGCCATATCTCATATGGTATAACTAATTTTGATGGTACATGGTTGAGTGTAATGTTGTGATTTCTAGATCATGTCCCTAAAAGGAATTTGGAAGACTAGCAAAAATCATCATTGATTGCACTATATATAGAAAGGTATGATTCCTTATTTCTAATACACCATTATACTATGGTGCTCAAGGTATATCTCATTTTGATATGATTCAAAAGTTCCTCAAACTCTTTGCTTAAGTACTCTCCACCTACGAAGTGCTTTAATACTGTTACCAAGTTAGTTTTGTACTTCATTCATGAACGCTTTGAACTTTTCAAGGGTTTTTGACTAATGTCTCATCAAGTATACATAGACATACCTACTGAAGTCATCAATAAAGTAATGAAGTACTGGTAACCACCTCTAGCATTTGTTCTAAAAGGTCCACATACATCAGTATGTATGAGTCACAATAGATATTCACTCTTTCACTATCTTTAGTAAAAGGAGTCTTTTTCATCTTGCCCAACAAACTATATTTGCATGTCTCTATCGACTTGAAGTCAAAAGACTCTAGATAAGCATCTTTATGGATCCTACAAATGTGTTTCTCATTGATGTGCCCTAGACAACAATGCCAAAGGTATGTTTTGTTTCATTTATCAATGTTTAATATTTTGGTATTTAAATTATAAACATCTGTCTCTATATTTTACAAGTAAAGACCATAGGACATTAGGGAACTGCCATAAAATATCTCATCTTTAGAAATAGAACATTGGCCATTCTGTATATGCAATTTGAATCATGTTTATGTTAATGGGAAGTACAAAATAGAAGTTCTTAAACACTATTACAAGCCCTATGTGTAGATATAAATGATAGATTCTTATTATAGTGGTAGGAACTCTTATTCCATTTGTAATGCACAATTCGACCTCACTATTTCCTAAAGGCTTACTTCTTTTCTGATCCTACATATTTGAACATATGTGAGATTCACATCCAGTATCTAGTACCCAAGATGAAGAAGTAGACATATTTATCTAAATAATGTATATACCTGAAGTGAAGATCTCTATCCCCTACTTCTTCCGTAGTTATTCTAGGTAAAGAGGGAAATTTCTTTTCCAGTATCCAGCTTGGCGACAGTGGTGACAATTGCCTTTCATTATTAGACGTTCTCAAAATTCCAAGTAATTCTGACAACTGCTTGTCAAAGTTGTTCATATGGTAGTTCGTGACAAACTGGTTGTATGATTCCAGTACTGATTGCAAAATCAAATATGTGGCCAACTCTTGACATTAGGGAAATTGCACTCTTGCAAGGTTCTCCACATACCCAATCAACTTGAGTACATGGGCCCTATTGGATCTCCTTCTACCATATTGCTCTTAAGAATGCCTTTGAGACATCATATATCTCTTGTCTTGCCTGATTCTGGGACCTATTTTTAAGATGTGTTACCATCTCAATAGCATCCATGATCTCATGATGTCTCTGCAATTCATAGTACATTGAACATAGCATCAGGCAGTTTCCATCTACGTCATTTTTAGATTACTTCTTGTAACCATCCCCATCATTCATAGGCACGGTGGGAGTGGGTTCATCTAGCTCTGATGTCTCAAGGATATAGAGCTTGCACCCTTCTATGAGAATGATTATTGATGTCCTAAACCACTCATGGCAATTATTCTCATTCAACTTGTCCTTGTCAATGACCGACCGCAAGGAAAATGTGTTGTCATTTGCCATTTGTTTCTATAAAAGAAATTTGGATTTTTGTCAAAACATTTTTTATTTGATTTTATTATAGACAATATTAATGATATTAATTAGGCTTTTAATTAATTATCTCTCCCACTATTTTGTTCAAATTGATAGTTCTCACTTCTCAATTCAGAAGATTACAGCATAATACCTTATAATGAGCCAATATCCAAGATAATTAAGTTACTACCTAGGCAACGTTGACATCCATAACCAGTTATTATAGTAGCCAACATTTTCCACTTGCATCTTATGTAATTCTTGGATAGATGGTATAGACAACTCCTTGCCATAGTCCATATGTATCCTTCTAGGAACTTAATCTCATTAAGGGAACCTAGTTATGCCTAACCCAAAAGCCAACACGATAGTAATGAACCCTACTTAGAAGGCCCACATAAATTACCTTCACACTTCCATTAGATAGACCATGCATCATGCTTGGTGTGCCCAAACTTATTCGATCACACTTTTCATGTGTGTTGCTAATGGAAAGCCTCTAAGACTTACTATTTGATTGAGGTATTTTATTTATGTAAATATATATACATATCCAATCACCAAATACTTATAATATGTATCATATGCATACTATAAACACAAAGAAAACATGCAATCATAAAATATAAGAATTGGTTATGACCACACTAACACAATTCATTAGAGCCACAAAGAATTGATATCCACCTAAGGTCAAACATCACATGCTACAACCTACAAAGTTGTACTGAAAACAAGTCAGTCCATCGATTGGACTCTTCCAATCGATTGATTCATCCACCTTACAATCAATTGGCCTCCATCAGTAGGTCGAGTCACTCCTAGATCAAGAGACTATCTGGACATCTCCAATCATTTAGTTGGGCATCTAGTCAATCGATTCGTCCTTTAATTTGTATTCTCCTTGATCCTCGAGTCGATCAATTTGACTCCCAGTCAGTTGATACACCTGGTGTAGAATGTCTTCTCTTTCATTAAAATAGATATTAAAATCATCCTATTATCTATTATAGTGTACAAGTGAAACCTCGAGTTACATTTGAGGGGAGTATAGGGAGGAAAGCATTGACATACATGTAGAGAAAGACAGAGAGGCTTGGTATGCAAACCTAATTCTTAAAAGGTAGTAAGTAAACTATTCAACCAAGAACACGCATCCATGGTGTATTGTCCATAACCATGCATACATCCACCATCAAAACAATTTCATGGCGACACATATCGATTGGGTATATATCATGTCATATATATAGGATCTATGGGACATTCCCTAGAGTATGCATTTTATAATCGGATATCCAAATTAAACATTTAAATATTCACACCTCATGTAATAAATAAATTATTTAAAAAAAACTTGATAATATAGATTAAATTCAAAAACTTAGGAAATTGGTGTGGTTCAGATATCACTGTAGGGAAATATGGCAATAGAGATTGTAGTAGGAAAAAAAAACAATTCTTGCTATGTTTCCCATGACTAGCATATCACATTAACACTTTTGATTGGGAAGGAAATTTGCATGTCATATACCTAGTCTTGGAACAAGTCCATCGACTATCCTTGTAGTGATGTGCTTCCCACACAAGCAGCACCATGATGGTTGTCAATGGCGGCTCCTAGTGTAGCACCACAGACAGTGGTTGACGACATCCTCTTAGTATGTTGCAACAACCTCCACGCCTCTATTGAGTCCACACAAACCACTAAGGAACTTCTCGTCATGATTTCTAGAGACAACGGGAAGAAGGTCTCCCCTTCAATTGTCAATGTGCTAGTGTCAACTTGTTCTCCCTTGCTGTCTCTCCTTTTTAGGTGTAGACTTTCTTTGAGCTCTCTTATTACAACAATAGGAAGATGACAACGTTTTTCAGTGTTAGTTGTGTCTCTTGAAATCCTTGACTACTCCCCTCCTTTATGTGGTAGGGACATGGCTAGGTTCTAGATCAAATTGGGAATTTAAGAGGGTTAATTTCATAAATTTTCATCTGTTGTGAATAACAAATCAATCGGTTCACATTTGAATTAGTTGGTTGGCATGTGAATCGGCTGACTCAACCCCTGAATCAGTCATTTCACTATATTTCCTATTTGCAAATATATTGACTTTGAATGTTACGATTAATGCACAACATGACATCAACATCAATCCATGATCCAGTCTTAGTGATCGCCCACTCGGTCAATTAACATTATGAATTAGTCAGTTCATATTCTAGACTGGTCGATTCACATTTTGAACAAGTCAATTCACATTCTAAACTGGTCTATTCACATTTCATTCAGCCAACTTTCAGCCAATGTTGTTTAATTTGATTACCCAAACACTTTAGTAATCAAGTCATACCTTATTCATGAGTAAACTCCTATTCCCAGTGCATCCTATGTGTGTGACCCTATAGGTTCTAGATTACATTGGTAGTAAATTTCCATAACTAGTTATGGTATCACAGACAATGAGTAGTATCTAGCAAAACATCATTTCTACCCATGTAATTGGAAAATTGGAGAACAACTTCAACCTACATCCATAATTAGTGTTATCGTGATCATATAGTTCCTTTGATTTTGTTATCCAGATTGAACTTGAGGTATGGAATCATCATCCTCTTAATATTCAATCCATGTTCCTTTAACTAGAGAAGACTATTTGAGATGCATGTGAGTTCACATATCATATAATGATTCACATGAGTATGACCATGTGTTTCTTAGTCTTGATTATAATGTGGCTATGATATCAACCCTAACAGGAGGAAAAATCCCATATATATAACTCACATTCAATCCTCATGTGTCTCAAATTATCTGAGTTCCACCTTTATTGTAACATATCTAAACTTCGACATATTCTCTTTTTGGCCCTTTCCCAATATTTTCATATCATTTCTATCCTTTTTAGCCTTGATGCTTAAATTGTGGAATTTATAGTGGTTTGGCGAAATTTTTTTCAAAAATTATACCAATTGAAGGTTTTATGCACAAATACCTCGGTGAAATCTTATTTAAGGATCTAAAATGTAAAATCACTGCTTAAGTGGAACAATGGTAAATAAATCCATGTTAGAAGTGTAAGGCCCCAAGCCTTACTTAATGTATTGAACAAGCTTAACTAACATAATTAAGTACTCTAAACCTTAATATAACCTTGTTAGGTGTTTTGAAATCATGAGAAAAGATTACATTTCAAGTTTGGTCCAATTCAGATGTTGTTTGTGCAAGTTATGCAATTATATGCATATTTTAGACTTTTATGCAATTTGCCAAATTGGTAGGTTTACTTTGTAAATTGTCACATGCATTATAATATTTAGATATTTCCTTACCATTATCGAGTTTTTGAATCATTGAGCACCTAGCTGCACCTTGGTTTGAAGGTGTTACTTTCCATGGGCATTATAGGGATTACCCTCTTTATAAATGAGCTTATCTTTAAAAGCTATCAACTAATGGGGTTTCTTTGTTTTAAGGATGGTGGGGATGGCCTATAAGTCTCCAGGGGCTTTTATTATTGACCTTTTATATACAAGAAGAGTCTATGAGTTGTCCTATTGCATGTCCATGAAGCCCTAGCCTAAGGACACAAGGAAAGTCTCATGGACACCTCATACTTGCCCCCTTCTTTATAAAGCCATGTCTACCCCTTCCCACCTCCCAACC
Source organism: Alisma plantago-aquatica (assembly GCA_963693085.1). Classification (NCBI taxonomy): domain Eukaryota; kingdom Viridiplantae; phylum Streptophyta; class Magnoliopsida; order Alismatales; family Alismataceae; genus Alisma; species Alisma plantago-aquatica. The sequence goes on from OY856409.1 coordinate 1,290,305,772, forward strand.
CAAGAAGAAATCCTCTCCTTATCTTTCCCCCATCATAGAGCATTGTTCCTACTCTATTTTTCCATGAAGGTGCTATCCCAAGGTAAAAGAGTGTGCTTACCTAGGTGAAGAGGGCTCCTAGGGTTCCAAATTTGCTCTATTTAGGGTTTCTAAGCTCCTTCTTGATGATTTCGACCAAAACTAGTAAATTTCTTCCTTTCATTCCCTATTTTCATACTTTTGGTCTTCCTTCCACCTTACTCCATCTCAAAACCATGGCCTTCCATGGTAAAACTCGACCTAGAGCCCCAAAACATTTCATCTCCATGCACTTTTGCTAGGGTTTGCACCTCTAAAGTGGAGAAGGTGATCTTTGCTCTAGAAAGGATCTTGGCTTGGAGCAACCAGACTTTCTAAACTTAGGATCCTTTCTATTTGGACCTTATTACCTTTCTAGAGGAAAGTTTTGTTAACCCCCTTCTCATATATTGCTTACTACATGCTTAAAACTCGTGCTTCTATGTTTAAAATTGATGATTTCCATCTCTTTTTACCATGTTCTTCTAGGGTTTTGGTTTCTTGCTGTTTTACCTTCTCTAGAAGCTCTAATTTGGTTACCTATACAATTTCAAACCTGATCTTGGGTCAAGTGGTGTTTTCTCCCTCTCCCTCTCTCTTCAATTATCTTGATCGATTTGATGATGAGGCAATTTCCTATTGGTTAGTATTGAAAAAATTCATATCTTCTAGTCTGCTTATCCAAATTTGACAAATAAATATGTTTTGGAATTGGAAAATTAATCTCTATCTAATAAAAATATTTTCAAGGTCTGATTTCATGGTTTGACGAAGGGTGGTTTTGTAAAATGAATTTAATGCATAAAAACCATAAAAAGTACATCTTAATCCTCATAACTCCAAAATTAACATAAAAATGTTTTCTTAATCAGGAGAACATAATAAGTTCATTGGTGATATTTTTAAAAGCTATTTCCAAATATTTCTAAAAAAGTTCTAAAATTAGGGTTTATATACATTAATGTGCACTATGTACTCTAATACATGTTAATACATTGAAAATAGGCAAAGTGGAACTTGGACTCAATTAAAGTGGTGAAAGTTAATAATCAATATTAGTAAGATAGGTATGTGAATATCTGACCCTTTAGTTGAACCGACCTTACTTTCCCTAATGAGACTTTATTGAATCTTGTTTCCTCTACTCATGAATCTTTTATTGTACTTTCCTCAAAATTAGTATTGATGTTTTATATCATGGGTCTTGAAACCTCACTACCATGTTGCAATTATATGACTATTTATCTTGCCAATTTACTACTTCTTATGCATGATGGCTTATTTGACTATTTAGCTATAGTAGTGGTACTTATGTACAACCACCCATAGTAGGGCATGTATTAATTTGCCTTGGGGAACATCTTATTCTCCCCCTTATAAAATAATGTGTTGGTGACTGGGAATGTATTAATTCTCCCCTCACCTATAGGTTGAGGTCTGGTAGGTGCCTCAACCCTACTTAGTTAATGTAGTCCCATATTGATCATTCATGTAATTCTTTTGTTATATTTTTGTTATGGCAAGCATCTATTTGATTATGCCTCATTATCTTAGCCTTGTCATCTTATCATGATTCCATATCTTTATGTTTCATGTTATTTACTTATCTGTGTGTGACGCGATAAGGTTTTCACGGAGCGGCTGCGTTTTGGGCTCTGGCGATTCTGGGCGCCTCAGCTAGGTCTTCCGGTGGGCGGCGGCGGCCTTGGGGGAGGGGGTTCCAGCGGTCAGTGCACGCCTCCCCACTCCCCCCAGGCTTTTCTCGCTCAGGCACGTTCGAGATCCGACGACGAGGAGCGGGCGGTGGAGGCTCGGCGGACTCCTTTGAGCGGCGCGGTTCTGCTGGAGCTGACGGCGTGGGGGTGTCGGACCGCCGGTGCCCTCACCGCTTCTCCCTGCTACCGGATCAAGCGGCTTGGTGCTTCCTTCCCTAGCTATTTCTTTGTTTTTTCTGTTTAGGTTTAGGTCATTTTGTTGGGTTGTCGCTGGTTCACATCCTTGGTTGTCGTCTTTCATCTTCGTCGTGGTAGTTGTTTCCTTGCGTTTTGAGTGGCGTTTTGCTTCTAGTCTGACTAGAGCACATCTTGTTTAGCGTCTCCTCGGGTTCCTTCTTGGGCAGACGGTGGGATCGGGCACCCCTTGGTGCTCTAGGTAGAGGAGGAGGAAGCTGGGTTTTGGGCTTCGTGCGGATCTTCCACCCCCTATTCGCAGTGGTGGTTGGGAGTGGCCGTGGAGTTCCCGGCACTCTCTACTCCCCGCCCTTTTATCCGCATGAGCCATCCTTCCTTTGTACCTGCATCGCTGGGGTTTGGCCTCCTTCCCGGGTCTGCTGGTTGGCAACCTTAGTTCGTCGCTGATTTTTTTTGTGTGTTTCTCGTCCTGTTTGGTGGGGCGTTGTGTCTGTGTTGTTAGTTTTGAGTCGTTGCTTTGGGGTCAAGCTCTTTATCTTGTAATCTTTCATTGTTTTCATGATGGTAATCTCTGTCAGTGACTTTGCATACTCCTTTCAAGATGTACTCATAGGTTCTGGTAGATTGACGAATTCCATCCGAGATAGCTGCTTTAGACAGCCACGACAAGAGGTGGACGGTGTAGAAGCGTACCTATCGCATCCCAATCTGAGCCTTGTGCTATGTCTTTCCACAAAAGGAGTTGCTGCTTGTTTACTTGATGAGAGATGTCTATCTTGTAGATGCCGTATGGCTTACTTTGAATGTTATTGAGATATTTTCAAAAAAAAATGTTATTTACTTATCTCTTGTACTTGTTCATAATGTTGATACATACTTTGTTTTCTTTTCCCTTTTTCTGGGTGCTCTCCCGGCCACTCAGGTTAGGACAAGCTGTTGAGTTGAACCAGGAGAACATAGCTTTGGGAACATACCTAGCACTTGGAGATGTTGTTTTGGAGACAAGATTTAAATTAGCTTACACTTCCCTCTATTTATATCCTTAATGTTGTATCTTGTTGTAAACCCTTATGGGAGATTTTGATGTACTTGTGTAATCTTTTATGAAAGTTGCATATATTTAGTTATTTTTATTCTGCTGGTACACTTTGTTCTTTGGCATACCATTATAATAAACATGGAAAATTTATTCCTATTCCAACATACCTTTGAGTGTGTTTGTAATGGATGTTAATTCTTCAAAAAATAGTAAGGGGGTGATCTCACCTCCTTACATTTATGGTAACCATTATTCAAGGTCACATTGGATGATTTCAAAGCATATTGAATGACATGTGATTAGTGTAGTGACTTTAGATCTAAGAACCACAATCACCAATGTCACTACAAGAGCTGATTTGGACTAGAATTCAATGGTTTTCATGTATCACTCTCAAGATGGGCATCTATGGTTTACTATTCTATAACAAGTACTATGTTTTTGGTTATACATCATATAACATGACTAAAGCAATTTTGTCATCAGCCAACACACATTTTAGTCTTATGTATTATTTTTGTCTCTATTGTTATCCTACTAGGGATATAACAAGAATTTATGTATATACTCTTATCATACACATGTTGTCATTGTACATGTCCTCAACCAGAGAACATACTTCATTGAGTAATATCATTCTTTAGATATATATCATGTTATACCATCATCTCATAATTGAACAAACATACAGATGGAATGCATGTATTGTTATGTTGATTATGCCCCAACCATCAATGATTTGTGAACCACATATATTATCCCATTGTGCCAAATGAACTTTATCCCCATATGTTTCCAAAGGAAGTCACTTTTAATATGGACAATGGACTTAAGAATGTTTGAGGGTAGTTGTAGCTGAGGAAATAAGTAGTAAAAGAGGTGAATGAGCTATTAAGGAGAGTGATTCTACCTTCAAGATTTAGGAAATTTGTCTTCCATCCATCCATTTTCTATCTTTGGACTCAAAATGAATAAATCACACAAAACCCTTTTTTTCCATACTCATATCCAACATGTTAATAGACCATTACTTCTTCACTCATGATGAACCTCTAGAATAAAACTCTTTTGACTTCCTTGATTTGTACTATATGAACTGAATAAAATAACAAAAAAATCAAAACTCTTTTGACATCTATTAGCAAAAAACTCTTTTGACTTCCTTGATTTTTACTATATGAACTGAATAAAAAAAAAAATTCAAAAGTGATATGCATGGCATCCCAAGACTTAATAAAACATCCACAATATATATCACATGTTTTTATTTACATAAATATAGAGATGAGAGGCTCTGAATGAGGACAACATGAATCTTATGTATCATCTTGGTGATATCTCTATCTCAGAGAATACCTGCACTATTGAAGAGATCCTAGATGAGACCAATAATTTCTAAAGACCACCTTTACTATAGAGGTCTATTGTTGGGGTGCCTCTCCCTTAGACACATCTGCACTTCATTTATTTTATCTTAGTTTTTAATGCTCGCTTGTTCCTTAGGATACTTCATCCTTGGCACTTCTAGTGCTTCAAATTCAATGTACTTATTTTAGTCACAACTATGTACTCTGATTATAGAGATTTTAATGAATATCTTGGAATGAAATGTACTTATTTTAGTCACAACTATGTACTTCAATGTACTTATTTTAGTCACAACTATGTACTCTGATTCTAGTGCTAATATGTTCAAATTTATGCAATGAAATTTTTCATCAAATAAAAGTTCTTTTGATATAGATGCATGATTATAGAGAGAAATGGAAATCTTCTAATCTCGGTAAAACATGATGGGTACCCCCTCTCCCTTTTTTATCTTTATCCTCTAATAATTTTTAAGGTTGTGCAAATGGTGAGAGATATGGCAGTTCCCTCTAAATTTACTATAGAAGTAAAGAAGATATGTTTTGTCTCTCAATTTGAAGATTCTCGGTACCCCCCATGACAAAGCTGACTTGGCTGTGTTCAGTAGTCTGTTATGGAGAAACATGCATTGTCACTAGAATCTTATGGATAATCAGGGTCAACCCATTGGGGGGGCAACCTAGGCGATGGCCACGGGCCCAACAAAGAGGGAGGCATATAATTATAAACATCTCTTGCTATTCGGAAATCCTAATTTGTGTCATTTGTGACTTCCGATAACCCTTTGGAAGTTACGCTCCCCACTCCCATTCATTCTGCTTGTTCACGTTCAGCAGACTCTGCTACAGTAGTAGCGCTACTTCTCCATAGAAGTCAACGACACCTCTTTTCATTGTGTACGTTCGGCGCCTCCTATTCTCCTTGTCTGCAAACTCCACTACTCCTTCTCCACATCTGTCCACGAGGACCACGACGCCTCTTACTGCCATGCTGGTGTAGACATCACCAAACTTTTCGTCAACAACCGCAGGCACTGGGCGAGGACTGACAAGGATCCCTGCTCTTTCCCCTAAAAGACCATCCATTGATCTACAAAATCAACGTGACTCTACGGTCAAATCGAGACTGCATTTAAAAAGAACTTGTGACAGACTAATACTATCAAAATAAAAACCATGGTGGAAGATTAAAAAAACAAGGAACATTCCCTCTATGCAAATCCATCAAGCATAACTTATTTGTCATCCAAAATATCATATGCATACCACCATACTATACTAATAACATCGGATTCTAGATCCACTTCCAATACATGGACTTTCCAGCCAACAACAAACCCTCCATGCTGACATTCCACACACTTCAACACACACAAACATTGCCCAACCTTTACTTATCATAGGGACAAACCATTCAAACCTCCTCAAAAGAACTCTTAGCACCATTTTCCTACCTGAAACATTATCTGCCATCCTCCATCAACTTGAATCAAATTCTAGTAACCCCATCACACTGAGATGGGGTAACAAGTACTCACCCAAACAAGCTTAGCTCTTCTACACATATCGAGGCCACATTTGCCCTTACAATAGCATCTAAAATGTAACCTACCTACTCAAACTTAAACTTCTTATTTGTCTTATTCAGTATGATAAAATCCTCACAGACCATAATACAAAATATCAAAATGTACTTTTAGGTAAGACTCTTTGGTATGGCACGAAAATATTTATCATTACCCATAAACCCTAGAAAGAGGTATCTACCACCCTAAATTGGTGAAATCTATTAATATGAGGATCATAATATTTATATGTGTTATAAATGTAACAATGATAAATAATTATATTTTGTATTCATGTATAGTAGCTATAAAGAAAACTAAGGTGACTAGATAAAAGAAGCACCAAAACATCAATGAACCGATCTGAATGACCGCTTTGTATGGATTTTCCTTATAGTTATAGTATCTAACCACCTTTATTTACAGGTTGCTTATGTTTTTCTTCTAATATAGAATACTCAGACATCTTACTATAACCTAGACAAATTTCACCATGTCTCACTTACATGAAATTGATACAAGAACAAAGTGTGAACAACCATATAGATTAGAACTCACATGTCTAAAAGATTATTTTAGATTTCTAGGTAGGAAGCTATTAATTTCAAAAATAAAAGCAATCAAGAGTATTTGTAACATTCATCAACACATATGGTATTTTATAAAACAAAATCAAGGCATTAATCTTTGACACACATGTTATTTTAAAAATTAATTTGATGTCCTTGACATGAGATATCATATTACAGAAGATAGTTGTAATACAAAAATGAGTTAACCTTTGTGAGATATTGTGCATTATGAGTGTTTAAGTTATCATATATTTATAGATTTTGTTAACTATAAGTTTGTAGTTAATCACACATCCATCAAGATAATGGCCAAATTTCAATGGATACACTTTTAACTAAAACTTAATAATATTTTGTTTTCATACACAAATTTTATATTAAATATTGTATTTACTTGTGCAATTGAAGATGTGAGGGGGGCTCTACACCCTCTTATAGTCATATTAATAAATACCTATTTTCCTTACCATATATATAGTTGTTACCAAGTTGGTTGCAGTTAGTGTCAGACCCAAGGTCCCTCTTACCACATAGCACATAAAACACTATCCCTTCTCCCTATAGGTTGCAACATCCTTAATTTCTTAAAACATAGATCAAAATATCCCATGTAAACTCTAAAAATGGAACATACACTAACATTATAACCGATTATTAAGATTCTAAATTTGTTTTCTCGAACTAATTGTTCTTATTGTATCCTAGAAAATCCTCACTATACGTTTATCCCAAATCTCATCTCTAAAATAAATAATGAGGCGTGTGTATGAAAGAAATATAAGGGGATACATATCAAACAAAAATCTTAGACAACATATATTAACCCTTATATCATGTTTTCAGTATTGAAACATTTCAATTTGTTAACAATGAATGAAGTTATTCAATATTATTGTAATCATCAAGAGGTTAAACGACACCTTCACATGAATTAAATGTCTAAATATGTGTTTTGATAGAAACATAAAAACACTTAAGTATCAATATCTTGGGATGATGTATTACAAGTCTCTCATTTATTTCCTATACAATGATATACCTCAATGAACCATTCAAAATTTATAATACAACCTGATGATATTGATCATTACACTAGAAACCTCCAAAGGAGTTTTCCTAAAATTTAAATCTATGACAAGATTTTCATAATCATAGAATTACACAACATGATACTTGTAGGTTCGCATATGATAGACACTAAGGCTTGGTCTGGAATTAATTAATAAATTAAGTCAGCACAACGTTGAGTTAAATTCCTTAAATGAACTAGTTCCCATTAGTAAGTAGTTATTTTACAAGTACATGGAGAAAATTATATACTCAAATTAGAATCATTTATACGAATCAAGAGTAACCTTAGTTTAAATCTACATGATATTTAGTCTTTGGCTAAGTTTTATGGAATGAGATATAGATTTTAGATGTCATAAATGTTCAGGCTTGTTACGAGTATGTAAAATCTTCATGAACTGTTCATGTACTATACATTAAATTGAGAAACTAAATTATGAATTTAATCTAGTTGAAAAAATATAATATAACTAATGTCTGAGTAATATTTATTTTGGAAAGAAGGGGAATGAGTTAGGGCATGGAAGTTATTACATAAGAAGGTCTGCCAAAGGAATTCATGGCTAATATTTGGGATTAAATGGTGAAGGGTTTAAGCTAATGAATGGTGAAGGGTTTAAGCTAATGAAAAGGGAGAAGAATAAATATATGAGTTCAACATATTGAGGACGAGTTAATGAGGATGAACCACATCACAAATGATTGGAGCACAGTTGCACTATCACTTGTTGCATCTGTATGCTTCAAATAATTTGTATGGGCTAAAGCAACTTTTATGGAGAGAGTCTATGACCATTGTGGAGAAACTAATATCTAAATAGAGGGTTTGTCATGTACTTCCTTTTCATTCGGTATCGAGACTAAAATTACATATATTTTGAATGGGGTTGGATGGTGATAAACTTTTCCCCATGGGACATTGAGTAGTGTTAGAATGTGTTTCAGACCTACACTGACGAGTTTTGAGTTGTAATGTTGAAATAGAAGTGTGGGAAAATGTGTGCTACCAGCCACACAACTCCCAGACAATATAAATTCTAATTTGATGTTGTTGAGTTAGTATTGGGAATATTATTATTATTTAATGGGTTTGCAATAATTTCTAGGGGAGAGAAATCTTCCAAGGACCATCTACTTTAAGTGTGTGCTCAATAGGGATCAAAATATAAAGGGAGTCCATAACCAGCAACAATGTAGAAGTGTCCCATCACCCTATAATGTGAGGAGATATTGGTGTCCAATTCGTTGTTAGGATATGTGATCCCTTCAAGAAGGTGATGGTTATTGGTCCAAGGGGGACCAATATTATTTTTTTAGTGCACTATAACACATTTGGTTTCTCTAGCATTTTATTTAACTGCATTTATTTCATTTGAAAAAAAACTAAGTGAAGAAAAATTGAAAATTAGTTATATTTTATACATTTATTTCAAATTAATTGTGTACTTTTTAAAAAATTACTTTTTTAGAAGGATAAACAATTATTCAGATAAAACTCTAATAACATTTTATAACACTCATGGGAACCCAACACAATTTTTTGATTCAAATTATAACTTTGGGAAAAGGTAAGTTTAGTAAAAAAATGATCAACCAATAAAAATCAATGGCATTTGTTAGCAAAACAGTAAATTTGTTTAACAAGACCTAGACAAAATGTAACTTGATTGATAGCCTTGGTAAAATATATAATATATATGATATGATCCAAATGTCATAGAGACCCTCACCTTACAAAAATTTTATCAAATTGTGAGTTTGACAAATATGTGATTGATCGATCTCCGTATAAGATTGATATCTTCTATCTGCCTCAATATAACTCTATAAAAACAAAATTTGACTTTATAAATAATTACGTTTTGAATTTATACTAACTAATATTTACTATTTCTAAATTTAATCTATTTGTATAAAAATGAACCTATAGGATACCCAATAAACACTCTTAATTACTAAAAATAACTTATTAATGACATGATTTAGATGTTTATAGAACCCCTAAGTGATTCAAGTAGAATTTCTTCTTAGTCTTATAATAGGCTATTTATCTTAGATATCATCAACAATATTTCATTTTGGTTACTTGTGCTTTCCTTAACTTAACCTTTCTTGAAATCCCCTTCCCTTTGTGATTATGCAAGTGAAAGTTGAATCTTGTGGAGTAAGATTTGTCCTGTACTGGACATGCAACGTCCTCCCATTGTCAATAGAAAAAATGTGCTGGTGGAGATCTCCCAGTTCATAAAAAAAATATACATTGGTGTTATTCTATGTCTGGGAGAAAGGAGAAAGAGATGTCCTTTGATGTCTACAACAACAAAAGAAAATGGCGGTGTTCCTATAAATGGAAGAAAGGAGATATATAATTTTGAGCTCCATGGACAATGGAAAGGTTATAATAAGCACACAGTTGACTCTTTTATTTGTATATTCTAGTTATTCAATAAAACCTATCATAAATCAAGCATGTTAAAAACCCACTAGGGCGAGTATAGGAAGTTTCGAACCCGATCCACCTTATATTGTGTGCTTTTTTAATTGACATCTCATTATTAACACCCAAATGTGTATGCCTTTTTATAAAGAAAAAATCATTTAATTATTTAATATAGAGTCGTTTGAAGTTTTACCTAGTATTCTTTCACTCCCATCAATAATTCAGCATTTGGAATCACTAACTAGATTGAAGAGTCCTCCAAAAAGGTCATGAAGATGAATTGAGAAAAGGTGAAGGGGTTCGTCATCTGAAGAGAAGAGAGGTATAACTACCCTTCAATTTTCATATAAAATGGTGTCTATATGTAAGCTAGATTTAAATTAATGATTACTACATTTAGTCACATATGCATACAACTAATCTCGATCAACCTTGATGCCAGACTAAATTAGGATACTTGGAGAAGAAGTGATAAAATTGAAGATGAAAATGTAAAAAATTAGTATAAATTATAATTTATTTTTAGTAAATAAATATGATTGAATTTTTTTCTTGTTCATTTCTAAAACAAACACCACTTGGTAGGAAAGGAATGTGAAAGAGGGTTTCTCTTGAAATTTGGCTTTAATTGGAGGTAGTCATTTATTAGTATTATTTTAGAAGTTGATTGATGTTTTTTTTGTGAACAAAGTTGATTGATGTTTTACTGTTATAATAAAAATCTCCAAAGTTCCAAGGGGTTTAAATTTTGTTTAGGATTAAGGTATAGAAAGAACTAGAGAATCTATCGAATATTCGAGATATTTAAAAAAGATTTTTTTGGGGGATTTTTTGACATTTCATTGTTTTATTGATCTCAAACTGGATGATTCTCTGTAATGATGACACAAATTTGTTGACATTTTTTTATTAATATTTTTTTCATTTTGAGTTAACAAAATTAATATAGTGTACTCTAAAGAATCTTCATTTTTAGTTTGTATTCAATTTTTATGTGTTTGTAGATGAAAGGTATATGATTGTCTTTGTATATCTATCTCATCATCATGTTTCTACTACCATCAAAAGTTTTAAATTAAATTTGGAATACAATGGAGAAACACTTAAACTAATTTTTCCAAATTTCTTTCCATGTTGATCCCATAAACCTTTGGCTTCCAATATCAGACTTAACATATAAGAGTATACCCTTACATTTTATTGACTTATTATCACCTCAATTCTTGTTACTATATATGACATTATTTTTTATTCAAAAAATAGTATACCCTTAATTTGATGAGAGAAAATGGATGTGGTAAACACATATACCATACCATTGGTAGACTCTATTTCTCTTTTCCCACCTTTCTCTTTACAATCCTTTTGATACATGATATGATCTTCCTTTCCAAATCATTTTATAATTTTTTTCTCAACCTATATAATTTTTTTTGAGAAACGTAGGGTCTATGATTTGCTAAATATACAATTTTTTTCATAGAAAAAATAGAAATGATAAATATTGAAATACAAATTGGAGTTTGCTTTCTTACTTCACTACATATGGAATTTCTACCATTTGTTTTGAATTAAGTGCTATATCCCATTTCCCAATATTCTATGATAGATTGTTGGCATTCCATTTATTTTTCCTATGTAATAGACTAGGGATCCTTAATACATATTATACATATAGTTGTAATAATTTCACATCAGGCATCTAAATAGTTCTTAATCACTACATTAATGTGCTAATTTTACTTACAAATCCATCACTTGTCTTCCAAACTACTAATTGGATCTCAAATGTACCATTGTTCCTTTTATTTTGCATGGTCAATTAATGTTAGTTTTAGCTTTATTCCTCTTACATATTTTTGGTAAAATGCTTATGAATTAAAAGGGGGTGTAACTAAAGATCCCCACACTATATGGTGATAGATACATGGTTGTGACAACTCATACCTGAATAGTACCCATGATATGGGACTCGGAGAAAAAGTTATCATACAATATTTAAGGATGTATATTTTTATAAACATAAAAATAAAAAAATTGTATTAAGTACAAAAAGATTTTTTTGACATATAGGTAATTCCTCATGCTCGAGTTACATCATAATTTATTTTGAAAAGAAAATATATTAGTTTTTCAAAAAATGAAAGCAAAATAATTTAAATAAACCTACATGCTTTGATGTAGATACCAACATTTTTTGCTTCATTTTCTCATTAGCAGGGTTGAGAATTAACTTAAACATGGCTAAATACAAGCCATCCACATGCTAGGTATTTTCACACAACTCATATTCTAGTTAAAATAATCAAACATTGAACATGACATTATATTTATAAAAATTAACAAAATGTAATTTATATTTTTAGCCATGTTCATGTAATTCATTGGTAAATGGGAAATTGTTTGCAATTTGTCTATTCCACTTTCACAAAAATCATATTTTTCACAATTTTAGTCTCACCCAATTCATGGCTCAACAAGATCTTTGTAGGTAGATTTACAAGTTCTGTCGGTGCATTTAGAGGGTAATTTCTAGTTGTTGTTACTGAATTATGAGCGAATTTCAAATGTATATGTGGGTGTAAGTTTTCCCTAAAAATTTTCATGGTTGTGTGATCAAATTTCACCTGTACAATTGTATTCAGGTGGTATTTTGGTGATACTCATAAGAAATAATAATGGACACTAAAGAGTTTGATCATTTTGTAATAGTTACAAAAACCCCTAGATGGTTATACATATGTTCCACCTGCATACCTGATATAACAGATACAATATATCCAAGCACTAATTTCTCATCTAGTTAATATTTATTTAAATAACCACCTAGGTGTTATCATTTTTATTCAAATTAGGTTAAGAGTTTTAGAGTCTCAAAAGTTACATGTGTCTAGATATGGATCAGATCTTATGCTTCACATCTTTTATCTTACTTTTGAGTGAAACCATAGAAAGGCTTGTTGCGACCCTAAATTTTCCACATTAACCATGATTTCAAACATTCAAATTATAATCAAGGAAATTTTATATAGTTTTCTATGATAACTAAGTCAAACTTAATTTAGAGAAATCGAAAACCAAGGATCTATCATCCGTTAAACTATTTCAAACAATAAAATATGGTTCGTAGTATTAATTTCACACTCAAAATAGGGTTACGTGGTGCTTTCTAGACAAGATGTAGAATCGGAAGTAAAACACATAGAGATAAAATTTTCTTCCTTAGACACCTCAATTAATTCTTAATGGTAATGTGTGTGGATTCCCATAAAGGTTGTTTCTTTCTGTTTGTATGTTTCTCTAACTAGAGGTGGAGGAGGTCAACTCATGAGTTGGTTCTCTACTCTAGAGCTTAATGGTATCTTATTATGTGATAGAGTGGAACTTTCTCTCTCTTTAATGAATGTATCATCTACCACTACCTTGCTATGTGTCCTTCCTCTTACCTTCAATTTTATATTTGAATATAATTTGATGAATAATTGATTGGTCTAATACTCATGTGACATCATGGATACACATAAGGTCCTAGTGTCATATCATAACCTTCACATTGTTGGACCCTCTTTGTATCTTTTCCTACTCTCAACTCACAATTTGGTCTTGTGGATGACTCTTTTATGAATCCAAGGTTCCAAGTTTCATTAGAATCCACCAATGGACGAAGGATATATGCCTTTTCTTCTTGTGCATTATCCAAAAACTACCCTATCACCATTTTTCCTTGCTTGCTCCTCCTCTCACCCATTTGGGGATACCTTGGGCCGTTGGATCAGTGTGCCATGGATCTTGGGAGGATATAATGGTTGTGGGGTTGCCTTCTCCCTTGTGTTAGTTGCTACTGAGCACAACAGTATTGCTACTCTAGGCACCTACTTCTCCCTATCTTTTTCTCTGACACCATGTTCCCTGGACTAGATGCAAGGAGGCCAGGGTGAGTGCAGGGAGGATAATACCTTGGTTGTTTTTCCCACCTTCAATAGCCGCCGACCACACATGAACCCTAGCCTCTACACTCTCCAAAGCCACCTATATAACCTCCTATCCTCTCCTCCAGCCCTCACTCTTGCTTCCCAAACCCTATGCCTAGCCTCACCCTCTATCTTTTCCCCTTTGTCAGCCGCCATCTCTGTGCTAGGTTTGCAAACCCTAAAGCCTGAAGTCAGGGATGACGTTGGGTGATTTGGATTGGGCTGCAATGGTCGAGAGCACCTGGGTCACTCATAGTGCATCTCCCCCTTTCGTTCTCTCTCTTTGTTTCCTTTGCTCGACCCCTTTCTCTCTGCCATATGGGCATATGGCGGCCAACGATAACTCACCGAGATGCTAGTGGGACCCGCACATTAGGATCCCCTATCCCTCAGATGCTCATCATCTCTCACTCCCCCTTCTCTCTAACCCCGCTCATACATGAACCCTACCAGTTCTCTCACCTCACAACACACCACACGTTGCAGGCCAAGCAACCGCCACTGCCCCGACTCGCCTTCAACAACCCCTTCTCATGACCGATCAACCCAGCCAATGTGTGAATGTGTGGCCCATGCCTTGCCACCTGCTGACGTCCTCGGTCGCCCACTAACGCCTCCCACCACACAATGGGACACACTCCAGTGAGGCAAGTGGTGAAGAGGGCTTGGCCATGTAGACAACCAATCCTGAGCTACCACATGGTACTTTCTTAACCTAAAATTATGTTTTTGAGTTTTTCTTCAAAATCATGTATCTCCTAAACCATACAGCCAAATATAGCAAGTATATATATGATTTTAATGAGAAATTCATGTTCTCCAATAAAAATAGTTTTTGAACTCAAATCCACTTGCTTTTTGCCTGATATCCCAAAATGTATGCTCTTGTACTCTACATAAGATGTTTAAAGTTATTTAGTGCACAACTTTCTTATTATTCCTCAAAATATGATCTTGGCCTAATATCCATAGAGTGAACATATTTAAGAAACAAGGTTCAACCTTTTACTCCCCATATGAATCCTATGTGATCTTTGTGGATTAAATGACCTAGAATGGGCTTATGTGAAAAAGACCACTTCTTTAATGATCAAACTTGTTCAAGAGTTCTTAAAATCTTTATGAATGCTTTTAATCAGTATGTTTTGACCCTCAAATGTAATCATTGCTATCATGGACTTTCTTGGACCATAATGAATGTCTTGTGACAGTTAATGTGACTTAATACAACCTTATGTGATGAATGGTAAACCTTATGCATTTGTTGATCTCAAGTTGCTCAAAGATGATTATGTGGACTAAAAATTAGTAAAATTACATTTCTTAAACTCCTTATTTCTATGTGAATCAATCTCGTGCACTGTGATGACTTTTTGAGCTGATCTTGACATAAAACATGAGATATGTTGCATAGTGACATTTGAGACTTCAATCATGAGAAAATATCACCCTAATGACTATCCATTCTTAATGATATATCTAAATAAGTATCTTGGTGATGTTCATGATGCATAACTAAAGTAGATCCTATATATACCCTAATGGTGACAATCTCGCACGATTGTGACTAAATATCACTAGTTATGCCCATGTTGATGCTTATGTTGACTAATCTTGCTCAAATTGTATGATTTCTATATTTAGGATCTTGATACTAATCATGATCCTTAATATTAGTTGTGATGTGTCAACCTAATATCGAGATGAATCCATGATGTATGATATAACTTGATAATGAACCTTGATATCAATGATAGAAATTTTGATACCTAGACCTAGGTGACACATCCAAACACATGATTATTATTAATGAACCCAATCTTTCTAATGTTAATCCAATTATTCTAATGTTTGATATCAGGACCTCTGGGTTGACTAAATCACCATGATCTAGTCATGCTTTCTATTTTATTGTTTTTTATCAAGTTGTTAATATTGCTCACTACCCACAAGGTATGCTTAATCTCTTGACCCTACTGTTACTGGCTTGTTTGTATGTATGCTCATATGAATGCTTGGATAGGTAATTACTTTTTTGGGCTACTTGTTCTCGATGATTAGTACATTCATTTTCTTGAGATATGTTGAAAAAACCACGAACATAATTGAACTTGTGCATTATAAAAACCTTGTGTACCTACCTATATTCTTGGGGTAAGGGCACAAGATTGGGCACCTTACTTGAGATGTCAAGATAAAGCAGACCATGTTGATAAAATGAATGTCTAATCTTGAGAACCCTTATGGACCCTTCCAGTAGGAATCTGGTCATTGGCCATAATATGTTGTTAAGTATAATGGAAATGCACTTAAAACACATTTTTATATAAACCAATGTCATTAAGTGTTCTCTCCTTGTTTCTACTTCTTGCTTTATATGATGTTTCTAGCCAAATAACATTTATATTATTCTTAAAGGGTGGTAGCTGACTTATGATTCCCTAACCTAGGTCACCTCTATATTATTACTCCTCTAAATTTTCATTTGGTTGATTATTTAGAGTATGGATAGATGACCCTTTCCACCCAATTTTGATTTCTTGACCTAAGACTCCAATAGGTCAAATTTAGTATAATATCAATACTCGATCTTGAATCTCTATTTAATGATGATCTCGAAATATGATGATGTTGACTATATGTTGTGGTAAACTTCCTATAAAGACTTAAGTCTAGATCATCCATCAACCTCAAACGCCATGATAAGGACATTTATGTTGATACTACAAAATGTCGCTCGATTGTTCCTCGATTCTTATATATGGATGAATAATCATTTCTAAGGTCTAAATAGAAATCTAAACCCTAGATCTAAAATGTTTGAACCTATGACCTTATTGTCCAAACTTGACTACTGATATTGAATATGACCTCGTGACATGTGATTATTGATCTTGATTCGGACTTGACTCTTATGATTACCCTAATTGATTTGGAAATCATCCTTGATATATAACTGATGACTTTCATGTTCCCAAATCTCAAAATTTTGAAATGACAGTTAGGATAACTCACTTGATTTATGACTTTGGGTTAAGCTCCATGTGGACTATGGTGGGCCCTTGCATCAATATAGGGCATGCAATCACTATGTTGAAATATGATATTTTTCAATAATTGTTGAAATATGAAATCTCAATCATGGATGTATAGCCCAACCTAGGCCCATGTAGAATCTAGAACCCACAATGTTGGGAAAGGAAATCATGCCTTACTCTTAAACACTATCCAATTGACTTGAAATGTGATCCCATAAAATTTGGTGATATATAGGATAATGTCTCAAAAAATTTGACTCATGTGATTATACTTCTAATGTGATGATCTATATGACTAAGTGTTGACTATGATGCTCAATTGATTGATTTTTGAATGTGATCCAAATTTTAAGTGGCAATGATATCTTATGAGAATACGATGACGATGTTCATGTTGAATGGAAAAACTCAATCCCTATTGATGACTTGGTTTTATTTTGGGGACAAGATTCCTTGTAAGGTAGTGTAACAACCCCACCCCTAAAAAACCAACATTTAAGGAAGGCTAAGAAGTTGGTGCCGTTATCCCAAAATAGGATCAACCGGTTTTGCAAATAATAAAAAATAATTAATAAATTCTTCAACAACTAAGCTCAAAGCAGTATAAAAAATTTCTTTTCACATACCTTGCAAAAGTAAGAGTTTGGAACTTTATCCAAAGTAGAGTTCTATCTATCTAAATCATCTAATCTTTATTTGTCTTTATCCTTAAAATGTCACTTTAAATGTCCATCCACTTTCATGTATTCCTAAAATGCCCACAAACAATACGTTTGTTCAGTACAACAAGTTATACTGGCACGTGGGTGAACCAAAAGCTTGCATCTATTTGTAAAAACATATTGCAACCAAATTATTGCTTAACAGATCAAACTTTATGTCTTAAAGATAACTAATCAATCCTAACACATCCATGCCTCTGTGTTGTCCCTGTAGTGGACATGGATACTACCTTTCTCATATGGTAGATCCCAAATAGCCCCTTATGGTCCTACCCCAAGGGTAGACCAACACATAGGGTTGTTTAGTCATATGATCCTATCCAAAGGTAGACCAAGCATTGACTCAAGATAATTTGATGATCCTAACCTAATGGTAGACCAATAGAAAGGTTATCCATTTCTCACAATTACTCAAATCTACAAAGGAGGACTAGGATCTGAGCTAGTTATGCACATATATTTATGGTGATAGCCATAGTCACTTTATAATTGCATGAAATAATAGTCAACCAAGCAGTTAATTTCAAGCAATCGGTAAAACATTAGAAATACCGTGAAACTAGAGCAATTACCCGTAAGCGTAACCACATATCTGATTCAAAGTCTCAAAATAATCAAGATATCTAAAACCAACTAGATGTCCAATCAAGCAAGCTAAGCTACCAAATCAAGAAACCCTTGATCCTAAAAAATGTTTACACCTTATTTTTACCAACACATCCAAAAAACTCCTTATTGACTTGGGACACATTTCTAAGGTTGCTAAGTCTCATTAGGATTCATTAGGATTTCTTAGATCTGTTTCTTAATCTTTATCCTTTCTAAGTCAACAAACCATAAAATAGTTTTTCTACTCATAAAACCCTAATTACTCAAATTATCCACATTAAGGGTCATTTATTCTCAATTTGGTTTAGGATCATCATATCTCTATTTTATTCATTGATTTTCATAATTAAAACCATTAAAAGTCATAATTACCAAAATTAGGGTTTCCATGCCCATTAATGCATAATCATGTACATGGAACCCTAAATTAGTCCCATATACATAAAGATCATCTTTTTAGATCTAATTCTTCCTTTTATTAACAAAAAGTTAATATTGGCTTAAATTATTCAAGGAACATCATTAAATCCCATTAACATCCAAACATAGGGTTTTCCATTAGAAAATCCATTAAAGGTGACAACTTTATATATGTTTCAAAATGCAAGCATATTTAGGCCTCAATTATATTTTTATTGGATTCTACACATCTTTCTGATTAAAATTCCTATATAACATGTCTTGATACGGGCTACAAACAATTAGTAATGATTATTCCAAATTATTTACCTTTGGGCCAATCGAGAAGAGCCACGTCAGCAAACTGAGGTTCCATTTTTTCCCATTACTTTTCCACATAGACTAGGATAAGACAATGGCCAATGCCATGTCTCTTTGCATGCTATAGGGTTAGGGTCACGACTGGATGCTTCTTCCCCTTCTCCTCCAAAGCAGGGCGGGGGCAAGCGGGTATTTTTTCCTCCATGCTTCTTCTTCCTCCATTCACCTCTCGTGCAAACCAGGTGCTTTGGGCAGTCAACCCGTTGGTTGACTTCGCACTCCTCATCGTTCGGCAGAAGGCAAATCTTTCCGTACCTTTGTCAAGCTCTGCGAAAGCCATTGGCCAACCCAATTCCACTAATGATTGATTAGAATAGGGAGTTAAGAAAGTATCCGGTGACAGGGTGCCATGGAGCAAGGGGATAAAGACAGGGGTTCTACCAAAGAAACTGGTAGTTAGGAACTCTCTCACAAGACCTCATGCATCCCCTCTCACACATCCCATCCCTTGGAAGGATTTATTCTCCCTTATATAGGCATAGACCAGTTGAGATGGATGCCATCCCTTCACACAAATTGGGGAAATCCCCAATTCATCTCAGAAAAGAGCCATCCAAGGATAGTTGGGCTTAGAATCCTATCCCGAGTGTGATAGAACTGAAATCAAAGGAGGAGATGGTCAACATAGAGAGTAAACTTCATGGGAGACAATGGCTTCCATTCCTCGATTCGCTGGGGTAGGAGATGATCCCCTCACCATTGGACAATGATCCAATGGCCCTTTGGCGATGCAAAATCCCAATCCTATTATTACCTTTGTGACAATTAATACATGGCCCAATAATCCTCCTCACTCTAGGAAAATTTCCAAAAACCATATCTCTTGAACCGTTATCTATTTGATCCCAAATCTTTAAGGAAAGTAAAAATGACTTAAAGTACTTATGTGCCAAGTTTGGGGCTCAAATAAAAAAATATGAGAGACTTTTCTTTATATGCATGTTATCACTTAATAAGGCATATTCTACTCATATTTTCTCTTTCTTTTTCTTCTATTTCCTTTATTTGGATTCCTTTTACCATTAGAAACCATGTGGATTTGAAATCTAATCCATGATGATTAATCATACAACTTTCTAGAGAATTCCACATATTTCTCATCATTATCTTAATTTCTTTCCCTTTTTGTGCATTATTTGATTTATTTAAACTCTTTCTTTCATTTTTATCATATTGGACTCACTAATGTATTACGATCTATGAACTCACATACACAATGGAAACATTACAAAAGAAACCCATTTATTCAACATAAATCATACAATTTACATACATGTACATCTTATTGCATTTCAATCAATATAAACCCAAAAATTAGGGTTGCAACATCCTTCCCCTCTTATAGCAGTTTTTCCCTCAAAATTCAACAAAACATACAAAAAAATCAGGATAAGACTTTTCCATGTCCATCTTCAACTCTCATGTGGCTTCATCCTCTTCATGGTGCCTCCAAGGAACCTTTATCATCTCTATCATTTACTCTTGAGATCTCTCTCATCTTGGTATCTCATACCCTCATAGGTGACTTAGGGTAAGTCAGCCTCCCATGGAGTTCAATAGGTTCAATGCTTAGCACATGGCTTGGGTACCTCACATAATGCTCTAGATTGGACACATGGATCACTTTATGCATCTTATTATCCTGAGGGGTCAAAATGAATTACAACCCCGTCGTAGTTCTCAATCATTTCATGGCACCAGGCCTTTCTGAACCATCGGGGATTCAGGGAGTGAAGCGGGGGCACCAAATACGCTCTCACGTTACTTTTTTTTGTAGACTCTCTTTTCTTTTCGAAGAATTGTCAAAAGAAGAAGAGTGAGGTAATGTGATCCCTCCCTAGGGAGCCCCTTTCGGAACGGGACGTGGGGGTGTCAGGCCGAATAGTTCGAGAAAGTCCTAAAGGCTAAAAAAATAGCTCTACCAATATTTTCCAAAATTTTAAATAGGCCCATATATCAGGGACTCAACTTTCCTCTGTTCTTATCTATAGCTCGGATTTGTTGTATTTTCAAAAAGAATACATGTGGGTGAGCAGAGAACTACAAGTTAATCCTCTTCGGTTCAGCATATGACTCCTATCGATTCTGGGCTTTCTTCAGCCATTGCTTTATCAAAGTGACTTCATCAGCATACATTGTGGTTTCTCTGACCTCTACAAAGTCCTCTCACTGACATCACCCTAGTAAAGAGGTGACCGACATAGACTCCCATAAAGAGCTTCATACATCATGATAGTGGCTTTGGTAGCTATTATAATAAGCAAACTCAGCTAGCTGCAGGTACTGCGTAATGACCACATTTGTGCTAAATTGGTAAACTAGGGTTTACCTATATGATTACATGCTTGATTAGATTGAACATTGTTTGGACTTGATTAATGATAGTAGCTCAATTGTGATGTTTAAAACCTAATAAGAAACTCTAATTATTATTTTAGTTTGAATAATTAGGGTTTGAGAAATGTAAACCCTAATCAGCAAAAAATTGGGTTTTGATAGTACATGAATATGGAATTCGATCAAGATAACATTGTGCAAAATGATTTTTCATATTTTATATGAATTTTTATTATTTAATTCAATTTTGGATATGATATGGATAACTTAATCATACATACTGGAGAAAATTTTTAGAATATTTGGGTGTTCTTTGAATGTAGTTCTCGGTCGAACTATACTTCGACCGAAATGCTGATGGAGTATTGTTCAACAACATAGTGTTTGATTTTTAATTATTTATTGGTAATTCCAAATGATACATAATTTTTGCTGTAGATATGACATTACATTTCAGATATCATTCTAAAGTTTCATAATTTTTGAGGATGTTTGACCTCTGAAATAAACAAATTACAGCAACTTTTTTATAACAGAAAAATCTGTTGAAATAAGAAAAAGTATAGTGAGAGGTTAATGTGTAAATTACCCAAGAACCTAAATTTCTCTATAAGTGCAAGCTAGCACCCAATTATCTCTCATATTTCATGATACATTATAGAGAATTGAAATCCTAGAGAGAGAGGGAGAGTTAAGGTTTGAGAGAAGAAAGTGGTGGAATTGCTGATTTAGGGTTTCTCTATTCGAGATATGATGAAATCAAGTACGTTTAGCTTCTTAGCATAGCCTTTCCTGGTGAATCTTCTCTCACATGTTAAGATTCCATCACTCCTCTACTTGATATATCACTAAAGAGGGTGAAACCCTAAATGAATAAAAAGTTGGAAGTTTGTGAATAGATTCATGAATTCAACTGATGTGAGTCTTTTATTGTTATAAATTCATTTATTTAAGGTTATTCTTGATGCGTGATATTTTAATGAATATCTTGGAAACCCTAGTTAAATTCATACCATGGTTTCATATGCATAACTGATTGAAATGAGTTATGTGATAATTCGAGTTTCTAGCTGAATATCTTTTATATGCATACACATTTTGATTTGTGATGCAAAAATCTCTTGCTGAGTTAATTGACATGAAATGCATAAGTTGTTATGGTAATTTAAGAAAATAGAAAAGTCATTTTCCTAGATAGGGATGTTGTTGATGCCATGCATGAATATGAGAAATGTTGAATGTAAATGTTTATGCCATTAGACATGTAATCTGTTTGAACATATGAGAATTCTTCTATGTGCATGAGAAATGAGAAACCCTGAGAGAAGGGTAATCAATATGTTAAGATTTTAAGAAATGAGAAACCCTAAGATAAGGGTAACAAATATGTTATGAATTCAACTAAGTATCATCAAAGAATTCAGTCTAATAGCTCAAGTAGTCAGTAAAACTACAATAATATTAGTAGATTACCTAAATACCGTAGAGCCCTCCCTGGAGGTCTATACCAGGATGTGTGAAACTGGCTATGGACTATCAAATATAGGAAGACGTAGCCTGGAACTGAGTATCTAACACCAACTGATTGTATATCAGTGGTACTTCAGTTGAGTAGCATAGAACCCAACAAAAACCAGAGATCCTGATGGTACTATTTTAGTATTAGGGGTATCAAATAATAACTGGTGATCCAATGGTACCCACCAGTTGAAGTATACAACCCTCATGGACCTACTTGTTCTGGAAGTTACTCCATTTTGTGTGTCAACCCTAGTGGAACCGTATTACGTAGAGTTGAGGCATTTTAGCCTAGAGGCACCCCTCCTGAGTACCCACGACAAGGGGCCATAGTTTATGGATGATGTTTAGCTGCTGTTAGGCTAGACGTGGCAACCTCACTACATACTGAGGTAGTTAGTAGTAGTCTTAAGGTCTCGGGTTTACCTTCAGACTTGTACGGTAAGTCACACAGTAGTGGCTTTTTCTTGGATGGTACAATTCAAGTGAGTTCAGGGGCAAAGTAAAAAGAAAAGTTAATTGAGTTTAGATAAAGTGTATAGTAGTCAAATCAGTTTGTTATGTTTAGTTGCTCAACATAGTAGTATTTAGTTCAGTAGTCAGGTCAAGTCAAGGTTAATGAAAGATTATAAAGAAAATAATGAGAAAAATGTCTAGATATTTGTACATTACTACTGATGAATTATAAGATGATGAGAGGTTAACCAAGTGTGTGGTGTTATTCAATTATTCTTTGTATGTTTTTGGATTATTAGTTGTCTTTGTCATTACTGAAGCATGCCCATATATTGATTAACTCTTATATATGTCTAGAGTGTTCTTCCATATTTATGTATGTTAATTAATAGTCTCTTTAAAGCTTACTGTTGTTATAATTGATATTAGTTGCAAAACAATAAATCTGTAATTATATCAGTGCTTTAGACTATTTCTTTTAAGTACTCATTCACTGAGCAAGTAGGCTCATACCTCTATTCACAACTTTTAGGGATACCTCATAGACTGAAGATGTCATTGCATCAACATAGATCTACCACATGAGTTAAGTATGAGATTCGTTAAGTTCAGTCGGTCCCTGCCACTCTAGCTAGGTCCTTGTAAAGAGTTGAGAGAGAATTCTAAATGATGTTTTGTATCTTTGTTTCCTTAATGATAGAGTATATATATGATTATCATGTTGTATTACACGGAAGTGTGATGAACAAAATGAATGTTTGGATGTGTATCATTAATGTTGAGGTCATATTTGAGTAATCAAGGTTTAATTCCTTTGTAAAGTATGTTTATGTGATTGAATGCGAGAAAACAAAGAGTTTGAAATAAAGGAAAAGAAAAGGTTGGGAGTGAACTTTGTATTCAGTATAATCCTCAAACTTATGCCCTAATCTTATGATTAGTGGTAATCATGGGATGTGGGTGTAACAACTTGGTATCAGAACTTATGCTGAGTTGTTAGGGACCATTAGGATAAAAAGTTAGAGTTATTAGTGTGGCAGTTAGGAAGTGATGTGGGAGGTCTAAGTATTTAGATACCCTGGCTTGGTATCTGATTACTTAGGTTGACTAGTATCAATCTACTTTGTCTATTCTTCTCTGGATGCCCTGGCCAGGTATGCAGAGGAAGGATGGGCTAGAGAGAAACCCTATAAATATTAGGGTTAGAAGACCGAAAAGAAATGAATGAATTGAGCATAAGAATAGAATGTGAGGTAACTCTTGCTTTATATTGATTCTTTGATTGGATATTAATGGAAATGCTCCTATATATTTGAATACGAATATTCAATTCTTAGAAATATATGTGGTCCTTTTAGATTCTTCTACACTATGAAGTTAATTCAATTATTATTTACATTCTTTGTATCAATCAGACTAGAAGTTATCTTTAAATGAATTTACCCTGAGTGGATATTCTTTCTATATATTTGAGATATATCGAATTCGGTTAATCCTGAGTAGCTCTTGGGTTTAGAATAGTAGGTTCGGCATGGTCTGGCTGGTAGGATGCGTTATTGGGATCTGACGACTCCTATTAACAATATAATAAGAGTACACTCTAGATAAATCAGACCCACATCATAGTGAGATGGTACATACACTAAGATGTTGAAATATAAGGGAAAGATTTGAATAGTTAAGAATCTATTAGAATTGACATCTAAGATGCAACTTTGGGGCCTCAAATAAGAAACCCTAAGTTGTGAATGAAGGAAGAAGGATATAGATACAAGACATACATTAATATGTAACATACAAAATGAAGAAGAAACGATGGATAAAGAGAACTGAACTATATACCTAATTGTGGCACTTTATCCAATCTAAAATCAAGGAAATATAAGAGAAAGCTACAAGGAAAGCCAAGATCGAAAGAATCAATCAGAATGAATGGATCATATAATCGAGTAAAATGTACTTATGTACTCTACAACAAAAGGAAAATAGGAGAAAAGAGTTAAGTATGCAATGAGTAGATAGAAATGAAGTTCAGAAAAATGAAAGTGAAGAGAACTAGATAAACATGCAAATTATAAGACTAGGATAAGAAACATATGAAACAAAAAAAGAAAGAAACTGATAGAAATGATGAGTTTTATTTAGAAAGAATGGTTACATGATATAATGAGGAGCATGGAATGTGTACTTTTATCATAAAGTTTAAAGTATTCATCCTTACTAGCTTTTTATTCAATGTCTCTATTTAGCAGCAACCTAGTTGACATCAAGTGTGTTCCATAGGTTCCTTGTGATGAAATGGAACTAGATCTTAAAAGAAGAACAAAGGTGCAGCTAAACAAATGAACAACTCATATAAAGGTAAATTGTATTCAAAATATAGTTAATCCCTACATGAGACGTTTGATTCGAAATGAAGGACTTGTAATGTATTATGCATACGATGAAGCTAGTACGGAGGATATTGAATTAGAATTTAAACTAGATAAAAGTAAAAGGATGATAAGAAAGTTTATATATAATGAAAATATGGAATCATACACAAGAGTGAGATTTATGATCCTCAGAGATAAGTAAAAGTAAATAATGGCTTAGGGAAGAGTATTAAACATGTAGTCGATGATAGAAAATAAAGAACGGATGAAACATGAGGGAGTAATATAGATGATAAAAGAGATAGATCGTGAGATGTGAGGAAATGTAAAATAGTCTAGTCTCCTTGATGATGGCTAATATGAGAATCGTGTTTAGTGAATACTCAAAGATTATAATTATATGTCTCAAAATTAGCTTCTCTTTTGTATCCTCCTTAGTGAGTGTAACATGGGATGAAGTGATAAGGAAATAAATCATAAACAATACACAATCGTCATGAGAGACACATCTACTGAATATACTAATGACACATAATATGATTATGAAACCCTAGTAGGGTATATCAAGAAAGTAATCTATAAAAATGGTCAAGTAAGATAAAGAAAATTCAAGTGGTAAAGACAAGGAAGACTTTGGTAAACCTCAAGAGAGCTAAGGTTTGCACATCGAAATAAGGGAGTAAAATCATGTCACGGTAGCATCATGTTTTTTTATAAGGATCAAACCCTAGATAGTTTAGGTTTGTAAAAGTTAAAGGGATGTCAATAGTGATTTGACCTTGAGCATGAACATCTCTAGAAAATAAAATCCTGATATCATCAATATGAGAAGAAAATAGCAGTTATAGTATTTATGGGTTTAAAGGTTGCAAATCTGAAAGATAGATAAACCATATGGAAATTAATATGAATGAAGGATAAGAAATATATTTGAAAGATAAGAAGTGTGATTTGAATAAAAGGAGAAGTGAAACATGAGAAAAGTGTAATCTAAAATAAATTCTTATAGTGAAAGCAAGAATGATGAATAATCTATTCTGACGTTGAATGCTTCAATGTTAGGAATGTTTATTCTACATTATCAAAATGAGAAACATAAGTAAGAAGAAGTTGTAATGCATAAGAAGAAAAATCAGAGAAAACAAATGGCTATTATCAATATGTGAATTTGTTTTTAAAAATTATAGTTTGTTGAAGGCATTTCAATGGATGAAAATTTGTTTTACATATGACTTCAGTTGTACATGTGCGAGCAATATACTAAACTGGAATGAGTTTTATGGTTTCAATCATTCATATCAGTTGTCTAACTCAGTTTTATACAATTGTTGTTACTTCTAGTCTTGCACTTCATGAGTGCTTTTCTATTAGAGTGGCAAAATAGTGAAATTAAAAATAGAAAGCTGAATTGTCTTTAATAACTCTGATGTGATGTAGAAAAATAAGTACATATCGATGTGTATGAATTAAGATAGTGGGATCATATTACCAGTACCGAGGTAACATCTCAATAAGGTATGGCAAAAAAATAGTTGTTTATCTATCTCTTTCCTATAACTGATTGTGACAAAAACAATTCAGCTATCATTGAGAAGTTTGGCTTAAAATATGTCATGATTAGAAGAGAAACAAATGAATCAATATTGAAAATAACATGCAAATATGAAATACAAGAGTGTAGTGACACATAAGATTTCATAAGTTTAAAAGAAACTTTGAATATACTTTGTTTGCATATTTATGTTTCAGGGATAAAACTTTTTAAGGGGTGAGAATTGTAATGACCACATTTGTGCTAAATTGGTAAACTAGGGTTTACCTGTATGATTACATACTTGATTGGATTGAACATCATTTAGACTTGATTAATGATAGTAGCTCAATTGTGAAGTTTAAAACCTAGAAGAAACTCTAATTATGATTTTAGTTTGAAGAATTAGGGTTTGAGAAATCTAAACCCTAATCAGAAAAAATTAGGGTTTCGATAGTACATGAATATGGAATTTGATCAAGATAGCAGTGTGGTAAAAATGATTTTTCGTATTTTCTATGAATTTTTATTTCATTTAATTTTGGATATGATATGGATAACTCAATCATACATATTGGAGAAAAATTTCAGAATATGTGGGTGTTATTTGAATGTGGTTCTTGGTCAAACTATACTTTGACCGAAATGTTGACAGAGTGTTGTTCAATAGTGTTGTGTTTGATTTTTAGTTATTTATTGGTAATTCCAAATGATCTTAAATTTAAAATGGAGCTATGAAATTACATTTGAGACATTATGCTAATTGTTTATAATTTTTGGAGGGTGATTGACCTCTGAAATAAATGAATTATAGTAACTTTTTATAACAAAAAAATCTACTAAAATAAGAAAAGGTATAGTGAGGGGTTAATGTGTAGATTACCCAAGCACCTAAATTAATCTATATGAGAAATTTAGCACCCAAGTAGCTCTCATATTTCATGATCCATTATAGAAATGAAATCCTAGAGAGAGGGAGAGTTAGAGTTTGAGAGAAGAAAGTGGTGGAATTGCTGATTTAGGGTTTCTCTATCCGAGATATGATGAAATCAAGTAAGTTTAGCTTCTTTGCATAGCCTTTCATGGTGAATCTTCTATCACATGTCAATATTACATCCATCATATAATTTTATTTGAAATGGTACCAACTCTTCCCCTTTTCTCACTCTTTCTTCATAATCCCCAATTCCTAGGGTTTCTGGGTTGAAAGGAAGAAGAATCTGATGATTTGCTATGGTTTTGATATGGATTTGAGATTTTGAGATATCAACTTTGTTTTTAAGGTGTTTTCACACCTTAGGGTGAGTGGGAATTTCCTTTAAATAGTGGATTGTATGAAAATTAGTTAAATGATCAATAATCATTACTTGATTTGTATGTGACTACAAGCCCTAAACTGCCCTTTGACCTAGCTTTTACAAGATGATATGAAATAGATTATTTCTCTATTGTGATGAATTCCAATTGATAAATTATTCTAGAAATGCATACAAATTATCTAAATGAGAATTCCTAAAGTAATTGCAGAGTTTATATGAAAATAGCAAAATCTAGGGTTTGCAAATATGACTAAATTTTTTGTATAATTGAATAAAGAGGTTTGTCTAGTTGAATCTCCTTAGTTACAAGTGGTTGTTTTATTTGAATGAGTATAACATATATTTCAGATAAGATCTCGTATTTCATTTGATGATATCAATGTTTTCTTGATATATCAGTAAAGAGGGTGAAACCCTAAATGAATGAAAAGTTGGAAGTTTGTGAATAGATTCATGAATTCAACTAATGTGATTCTTTTATTATTATAAGTTCATTTATTTGAGGTTATTCTTGATGCATGATATTTTAATGACTATCTTGAAAACCCTAGTTATATTCATAATAGGGTTTCATATGCATGACTGATTGAAATGAGTTATGTGATAATTTGAGTTTCTAGATGAATATCATTTTATATGCATACACATTTTGATTTGTGATGCAAAAATCTCTAGATGAGTTAATTGACATGAAATGCATAAGTTGTTATGGTAATTTAAGAAAATATAAAAGGCATTTCCCTAGATAGGGATGTCGTTGATGGCATGCATTAATACGAGAAATATTGAATGTAAATGTTTATATCATTAGACATGATATCTGTTTGAATAAATGAGAATTCTTCTATGTGCATGAGAAATGAGAAACCCTGAGAGAAGGGTAATCAGTATGTTAAGCATGTAATAAATGAGAAACCCTAAGATAAGGGTAATCAATATGTTATGCATTCAACTAAGTATCATAAGAGAATTCAGTCTAATAGCTCAAGTAGTCAGTAAAACTACAATATTAATAGTAGATACCTGAACACCGTAGAACTCTCCCTGGAGGTCATTATCGGGATGGGTGAAACAGGCTCTGGACTATCAGATATAGGAAGAAGTAGCTTGGAACTGAGTATCTAACATCAACTGATTGTATATCAGTGGTATTTCAATTGAGTAACATAATACTCAACAAAAACCAGAGATCCTGGTGGTACTATTTCAGTAGTAGGGGTATCCAATAATATTTGGAGATCCAGTGGTACCCACCAGTTGAAGTATATAGCCCTTGTGGACCTACTTCTTATGGAAGTTACTACATTTTCCGTGTCTGCCCTAGTGGAACCACATTACGTAGAGTTGAGGATTTTTATCCTAGAGGCAGCCCTCCTAAGTACCCAGGACAAGGACACACATTTTACGGACATTGTTTAGCTTTCGTTAGGCCAGACGTAGAAACTTCACTGTGGACCAAGGTGGTTAGTATTAGTCTTAAGGTCCTGGGTTTACCTTAAGACTTGTACGGTAAGTCATGTAGTAGTGGCTTTTGCTTGGATTGTACAATCCTAGTGAGTTCAGGGGCAAAGTAAAAAGAAAAGTTAATTGAGTTCAGATAAAGAGTACATTAGTCAGATTAGTTAGTTATGTTTAGTTGGCCAACATAGTAGTAGTCAGTTCAGTAGTCAGGTCAAATCAAGATTAATGAAATATTTGAGAATAATGAGAAAAATATTTAGATATTTGTACATTACTACTGATGCATTATAAGATGATGAGAGGTTAACCATGTGCGTGCAATTATTTAATTATTCTTTGTATGTTTCTAGATTATTAGTTGTCTTTGTGGTTAATGAAGCATGCTCATGTATTGATTCATTCTTGTAGATGTCTAGAGTATTCTTTCATTTTTATGTTTGTGAATGATTAGTCTCTTTAAAGCTTACTGTAGTTATAATTGATATCAGTTGTAAAAAAATATATATGTAATTATATCATTGCTTTAGATTTTTTCTTTGAAGTACTCATTCACTAAGCGAGTAGGCCCATACCTCGACTCACAATTTTTAGGGATACCTTGTGGACTAAAGATGTCATTGCATCAGCATAGATCTTCCCCAAGAGTTAAGTATGAGATTAGTTAAGTTCAGTCAGTCCCTGTCACTCTAGGTCCTTGTATAGAGTTGAGAGAGAATTCTAAATGATGATTTGTATCTTTGTTTCCTTAATGATAGAGTATATATATGGTTATCAAGTTGATATACATGGAAGTGTGTGAAAAAAAATGAATGTTTGGATGTGTATCATTAATGTTGAGATCATATTTGAGTAATCAAGGTTTAATTCCATTGTAAAGTTTGTTTATGTGATTGAATGTGAGAAAACAAAGAGTTTGAAAAAAAGGAAAAGAAAAAGTTGAGAGTGAACTTTTTATTAAGTATAATCCTCAAACTTATTCCCTAATCTCATGATTAGTGGTAATCGTGGGATGTGGGTGTAACATACTACTCCTATGATCCACCCCCAAATGAGCACATATGCTCTCATCAGACCATCTAAAATCTTGATCATACTCTCTTCATTTTCCATCATTCAGGGAATGATATGCTGTGCTAAATTTCAATCTAGTATGGATTTCTTCATGCACCTTCTTCTAGGACATGGAAGTGAACTTAAGTCCATGCTCAAGAATATTGGAACTCGGATCACTGTGCAGTCAAACTAACTCTCTCATATATATAGTTCAACTTGATCTATCACACTGGCAGTGCTCTCTTAGGCAAGGGAAAGTGCTGACTCGATAAGGCAATCTACCATAACCCATATTGCATCATGACCAGTCTTGGTCCAGGGGAGACCCACTACAATTTCCATGGTGATCTACTCTCATTCCACTCTAGAACTCTCTATCTACTATAGCAATCCACTGGGTCTCTAGTGTTCAGCCTTCACCCACTATCATGTATGGCAACTGGTCACCTATGATTCCATCTCTGTCTTCATTCCAAGCCTTCAAGGTTACACTACAAACCTTAACCAACTTGGTAGTTCCATAGTGAGCTTCTTTCATGACATGATTCTACAAGGGTGAATCCTTAGAAACCCTAAAACACTCTAGTAGTGGGTTTCACCACCTACTCATCCTGAGAGGTGCATCTAAGGTTCCCCTAAAAACCTTTCATCTCATCAAGCTCTAGGTTAACTGGGCAAACAATAACCTGATCCATAAGTCTGGCTGTATTTGGATGTTAGCCACACGGGTCTAGTTTTCCAACGATTGTAGGGTCCACCTAGCAACCTCTCCTGTTTCTCTACTGGCTAAACAAGATAGTTGTACACATGAGATGTGTTCCTTCTAAGAGCATCTATTACCACATTATCTTCCTTGTGTTCTAGGTGATGGTGAAGATGTACTCTTCCATATACTCCACTCTTCGTCGTTCTCTGGAGCTTAGGTCTATCCGAGTTAGGTAAACTTCGAGCTCTTGCATCCATCATCTCATATACCAAAAGCAATCTGTATTTCATAAAAACCAAAATGCTCTTGACCAATTTGACCTCATATGATGATTACCTTAGTTCATATATGCTTTCAACCATCTATCTAATATACTCTAAAAAGGGTGTGGTACTTCCTCCATCATAGAAAGGTATCAACTTATATCACTCCTATCCTTAGTATGGCATGCATTTTGTCCAGTATCTCACACCCATAACAAGATGAAATAAGCATTTGGCTACATTCCAAATATAGAGTTCATCCTGTTCCAGGAGTAGAGATGGTGCATCACACATCACCATTACACTTTCCAATCTAAGTTCAAACATACTTCACATGAATCTACAACATGAACATCTAAATTCTATGTCTACACCCATGGGAAGACATTTCCCTTCACCTTTGGATCTTAACTTTCTTCTTATGTACAATCCTTACTCATTTCCTCAAGATCTCTAGGGTGTTGAGACTTTTGGGGTGATCTTATCCTTATTCATCTAGGGAGTGGCTCTTACATTTACCCCTTAGGCCCCATGAACTCATGAAGGTGGCCAACCTCCTAACCCATGGTCCTCGGGAAAAGGTAGTTGTTACCTCCCAACCCTATGCTCTTGTGTATTTAGGGAACAAACAACTCCTAGTTCCATCGGTCTTATCCCTCCTTGACCTTAGTATTGACTTAGGATTCTATCATAGCTCGTGGCAGCTTTGTTGATACTCGAGCACATCTCATTCTTGAATCCTCACCCATCATCTCTCTAGGCACTCATAGCTAACCTTACATCCCTTCATAGGAATCATGGCGACCTACCTAACATGTTCAAGCCCCATACAAGTTACCCCTATGGATGCATATTCTTATGTCCCTTAGAGATTCTCATACATGGGTCTATAGATTCATGCTCATACTACATGCTCTTATACTTATCTCATCAAGCTCTTATAAGAAACCTCTCATGGTCACCTCAAACCCAAATAAGAGTCGATACTCACTCCTACATGAAGGGTCCATTCCCAAGACAGGAGAAAACTACTACTTGATAGAAATAAAGGTCACAAAAATTTTGTGCATCCCTGGTTCATACCATCATGTATATGCATATCTCCTATCATGCTACCTATGCACGTGGATACCAAGTAGACAACCTATTAAACCATTTCTAAGTTCCTTGGTATGTCATGCTTGTCCATCATTCCTCCATGTTGGACCATATCATATGCCCATATGTCACCAACTGGTATGACTGACTCATCGATCATATACCTCAATTCTAGTGAGGGGTTTCCTTTTTATACCATACCATGCTTAATTCCTACAAACTCACTCAACCTCATGAGCAATATGTGCACTAGGTACCACTACTTTCCCTCTTTGGTCTCAGATTCATAGGCTCACCCTTTATGCATCAGTTATCCAAACTTCATGCTCATCTTCTCAAACATGTACTAAACCTATGCAAGATATGGCATATAATTTCTAGCACTCTTCCATGTGAAAAACCCATAAAGTCCTAGATAGGGACACCCAACTGGGTGCAAGACCTCACAACTTGTTACCATACCATACCTCTTCAGGGTCTTTGGAACTCTATTCTACACCCAATATGTAGGCACTCATATCATCTATACATTTGTTCAGGAAGCCTCTTTCTCTTTTATAGGGTTTGGTTCCTATAAAGGAATCCAATGTATGAGAAGCATCTAAGGATCATGCATGAGGAAACCACATACATCTACTCAGGGTCATCTATTCTAGATCACATCATACCAAACTTCTCATGATTCCTCATTACTTGGAGTCTAGGTCTCCAACCTTCTTTATCTAGGTCTCACTTTCTCTCTAGAGCTAACCCTATAACTGGGCCAAATAGTGGATGTTCTCTCTTTGAAGATGTATCAAGCTCTTAAGGATACACATCTAACCCTTCCTAGATGAAATGTACTATCAAATCTTATGTCCGACCAAGACCATCTCAAAGCTCTACATGTCTAACTCATAAACTCACAGGCATTACCCTTATGGTTTAGGTCTAAAACCTACTTCCATCCTTATTGTCACTCACTTCTATGTAGGTGCATGCCTCTTCCTACTCACATGTTCTTGTAAGGGTTCCTATATGGTCATCACTAACCTACTGAATTTGGGTGATATCCCTCTGTCCCTATTAGGTACAACCCACCCCAAGATCGGGTCACCAAAAGGCGTTAGCGGTCATGCAACCATATATAGTCTATGCTTGTCATGTGTACTCAAAATTTCTATGTAAAGCATGCATGTCTAACCTACATACTTGTATGCATGGTCAGCTATGATTTCTAACTCATCGTGTCTTCTCTTTCTCTTCCCACTACTTATGGTTTTGGGTTGAACATCGTCCTCAAAGGATGCTTCAGGTCTCTTCCTCTTCTTTCTGGTTTCTTCCTCCATGGCTATCCGTCTCCTCATCGTCCTGCAAGATGGTTTAAACTTAGGATTCTTTTGAGGGGTACCCAAGGGCCCAACAATATGGCCCTACAACCTAAGCATGTAACTAATCTCAATCTAAGTTTCATCATTAAAACCTTATGTCCATGACATCTTTCTTACATGTTTTTTATTATTTGGTGGAGGATTCCTTAGTCCTTAATACTCTTAACCCTCAAACTCAAGAGGAGTTTAAGAGAGAGAAAACCCTAAGGACTTATAGTTTCTTTGTAAAAAGGGTAAAGAAGGGATGAAAACATATGAGAAGACCTACATGTATCTTACTTCAAGTCAAATCCTCGGATTTTGGCTAGGCAGTCACATGGATTCTGGGAGTCCTCGTAAACTGACTAGTGGTGTGGAGGAAAATCTTGCCAGCCCTTGAATCATGATCTTTTTCTAGACACCTCCATCTTTGGAAAATCCTCTAATAACTCCCTTGGACTCTAAAGAGTTTGTAAAATTTAATAATTATTAGAAATTAGATGGAAAACCAGGCTCTGATACCAAATGTAACGACCGCAGCCCTCAGAAACCCCCATTTAAGGAAGGCTAAGAAGATGGTGTCATTATCCCAAAATAGGATCAACTAGTTTTCCAAATACTAAAAAATAATTAATAAATTCTACCACAACTAAGCTCAAAGTAGGAAAAAAATTTCTTTTCATATACTAAGAAAAAGTAGGAGTTTGCAACTTTACCCAAAGTAGAGTTCTATCTATCTAAATCCTCGAATATTTATTTAGCTTTATCCTTCAAATGTCACTTGAAATGTTCATCCACTTTAATGTATTCCTAAAACATCAGTTAGTATAACAGGTTATATTGGTATGTGGGGGAACTAAAAGCTTGCATCTATTTGTAACAACATATTGCAACCAAATTATTGCTTAACAAATCAAACTTTACATATTAAAGATAACTACTCAATTCTAACAAATCCTTACCTCTATATGTCCCTGTAGTGGACATAGATACTACCTTTCTCATATGGTAGATCCCAAATAGCCCCTTATGGTCCTACCCCAAGGGTAGACTAACACATAGCATCGTTTCGTCATATGATCCTACCTAAAGGTAGACCAAACATTAATTCAAGATAACCTGATGATCGTACCCCAACAGTAGACCAATAACTAGGTTATCCATCTCTCACAAGTACTCAAAGATATAGAGAAGGATCAGGATCTGAGCTAGTTATGCACATATATTTATGGTGACAACCATAGTCACTTTGTGGTAGCATGAAATTAAAGGAAACCAGACAGTTAATTTTTAGCAATCAATAAAACCTTAGAAATTTCCATGAAACTAGAGCGATTATCTATAAGCATAAACACATACCTGATTATAAGTCTCAAAAGAAGCAAGATATCTAAAACCAACTAGATGTCCAATCAAGCAAGCTAAGCAACCAAATCAAGCAACCCTTGATCCTGAAAACATGTGTAACACCTAATTGTTACCATCACGTCCCAAACAACTCCTTAATGACTTGGCACACCTTTCTAAGATTTCTAAGTCTCATTAGGATTCATTAGGGTTTCTTAGATCTATATCTCATTCTTTATCCTTTCTAAGTCAACAAACCCTAAAACAACTTTTCTACTCATAAAACCATAATTACTCAAATTATCCACATTAAGTGCCATTTATTCTCAATTTATCCTAGGATCATAATATCTCTATTTTATTCATGGATTTTCACAATTAAAACCATTAAAAGACATAATTACCAAAATTAAGGTTTGTAGGCTCATTAATACATATTCATGTACATGGAACCCTAAATTAAGATAATTATGCATAAAGATAATCTTTACAGATCTAATTCTTCCTTTTATTAACAACACTTTAATATTGTCTTACATTATCCAAAGAACATCATTAAATCCCATTAACATCAAAACTTAGGGTTTTCCATTAACAAATCCATTAAAGTGACAACTTTATATACTTTTTGAATTTCAAGCAGATTTAGATCTCAATTATATTTTTATTGGATTCTACGCATATTTCTGATCAAAATTCATATATAACATGTCTTGATAGGAGCTACCAACAATTAGTTATGATTATTCCAAATTATTTACCTTTGGGCTAATGGGGAAGAGCCACATCAGCAAACCGGGGTTCCTTTTTTTCCATTTCTTTTCCATGCAGGTCAGGCTGAGCTAATGGACATTGTAATGACCCTACCTCCCAGTAACCCCCAATTAAGGGAGACCAAGTGGTCAGAGCCGTTATCCCAATTTCCGGATCAAAGGTTCAAAAAATAATCAATAATAATTATCAAATTCTACTAAACTAAACTGAGAGGCTGTAATAAAAATTAACTTTGCATACCTTTTTCAAAAACTTGGATATCTACTTTTATCCACATCTGGAGTCTATTCTAACTAATCCTCCTTTATACTTTAATTCTCATTTAATTCGACATATGCCACTTTAATGTTTGTTCTTGTCACTTGAACCTAAAATGCCGAAAAACAAAATGTCGGTCAGCATAAATGAATTATGTTGGTATGTAGGGGAAACAATAATCATGCAATTAACTGTAACAATATATTGTAGTCAACTATGATTTAACAAACAACTATACATTTTAAATATAACTGTGTGATCCATACATATCCTATCCTCTGCGTTGTCCCTGCAGTGGACCTGGATGCTACCTTCCATATGGTAGATCCCCATTAAACCCCTCATGATCCTACCTACCAGGTGAATAAATTTCTAGGGTTGAGTCACATGGTACTACTTGTAGGTAGCCAACTCGTTAACTCATGGTGTGCTAGAGAGTCTCATGGCACTACACGTGGGTAGCCCAATTTCTAACCCATGATAGCCTAGACCTTGCTCTAGGTTACCCTTTTTAGCATTTGCAAAGCCACATAGGAGGACCCAGATCTAAAATAGTTATATATACATATTTATAGTGATAATGATAGTCACTTTATAGTTGCATGAAATCACAGTGAAACTGATAAAACTTTTGGGAATCATCGTGAAACTAAAGAGATTATCCATAAGGGTAACCACATACCTGTCAGGCTGATTTGAGACAGAATAATCCAATCAATCAAGAATTCCAAATAGGCAAGCAAGCACGCAATGAGATCCTGAAATATGCATATAATATCTTATTATTGATCATGCCATCAAGATCTATTAAACCTAGCTCGCTTCCTAGGGTTTCTAGTCTACTTTTAGGGTTTCCATTGCAGTTAGGGTTTCACTTCATTCTTACTATTTTAAATGCTAATTTTCCCTAATTATCTCATATATTCTTCATGAAAGATATTAAGGTTACCTTTTAACAACATATAACGTTATTATCAGATTAAAGGTATCATTATCCATAAATTAAGTCCATTAAGCCTCTTTTACATTAAAAATACCATTTTTATCCTTTTAATTCATGACAAGATCATTATGCCCAATTAGCATCACATTAACAACTCATAGTTCATTGTGGTCTAATTCACCTATGAACTCCATTTATTACTAATTCCACATTTTATCCATTAGAAGACCCTAATTTCTATATTAACGGTATTTATTCACAATAAGGAACATTTATACTCAAAATTTCTTAGAATCATAATATCTTAGCTTTATTCATGATTTTGAATAATTAAAGCCATTAAAAGTCACCAAAAACTAATATTAGGGTTTCAAGGCCCATTAAAGCATATTTATGCATATGAAACTCTAAATTAAACCAATTACGTGCAAAGTTCATCCTTTTTGTTCTTAATGTACCTTTTTACAATTAACAGGTTAATATCAACTTTATTCATCCATTAAACCCTACTAAATACATTAATCATCTCAAAATAGGGTTTCTTAATCTTTAATACATTAAAGTTGATAACTTCCATCACTTTTCGAATGGCAAAAGGAATTAGCTTCTAAAACTACTTTTAATAGATTCCTCTCATTTTTCTAAGCAACTTTCATATATTGTATGTACCACACCGAGCTACCATTATTTAGATATGAATTTTGCAAGAATTACCTTTTTGGACCAATCAGAAGCTGCCACGTTGCCGTATTCATGCAACATTGCTTGGCCAGTTTGAAAACATTTCAAAATGTCGATTTTTCCCTTGTTTAAGTTTTTGATGCTTCAGCCCGCGGAGGGGCAATTTCATCCCATGGCCCCGTGGTCATCTTCCTCCTCACACAGCCCTAGCTGCATCGACCGCAGTGGCTCAGGGAAGCTTCCTCCTCCACCTCCTTGGTCCCTAGGGCACCGGAAACCACCCCATTACCTCTGCCGCCCTCCGCCGCACCCCTTCGTGCATGGCTATGCCCTCCAACACGGCTATGGTGGCTGAGCTTTAGCCCGCAAGGTCTGCAACCGCAGACGACTTGCAACTCTCTTGTCGGCGATGCGCATGTACTAAGGCCAAGAGCGGGTGGTCGATCTTCCCTCCGGTGACATGGGAGCATCTCTCCTCCATCACACTCCTGTACCATGGCTCCTTGTTGCTCTGGGGTCGCATTACCCCCATGATTAGGGTTTTGCACGAAAAGGAAGAAGAAGATGAGAGAGAGAGGGCTGTGTGGGACATTCTCTGGCCTTAGCCATGGGCTCCATCCTTTTATGGAGGAGGGTAACAAAACCCTAGGATGACTATCCATGATATCTAAGTCTCTTTCCTACTAGGAAACTATATTCCTTCATGAAAAAGCAATCTTCTCTCTTTAAACAAAACTCTTTGATATCCTTTATTCCTTAGATATTAGGATTTTGAAAATTACCTCTTTTATTCTCTTTGTACTTGCCTTTTATTCATTTGTCACGAAATTATATTTTCTTTTAATAGAAAATACCACCTCTTTAACAATACCACAAAATTCATTCATTATGCATCATATTATCCTCTTATTTTCTATTATTGGTATTTTCTCTTTCTTTTCTCCATTGGGGCACCTTGGACCCCAAGAAACTCTAATATTCAGAAATCCTTTTTAGTGGATACTCATTATCCTTCTAGATGCATCTATATTCCTTATTTCTCATTATCTTGTTTATTTCTTTATTACAATATCTCTTTTTGAGGTTTTCTCTTTATCTCTCCTTTATTTTTCTTATTGAAATTCCTTTTATTCAAAACAAATTATATCATTATCTATTCAAATGTCTTTAATAGGAGAAATTACATTTCTCACCAAAAGAACCCAAAAATTGGGGTTGTAACATCCTTCCCCTCTTATAGGAATTTTGTCCTCAAAATTCCATCTAGCAAACAAATAATTCAAGATAATACTTTTCCATGTCCATCATTAGCCCCTATGTGGTTTTGCCCTATCCATGGTGCTTCCAAAGAACCTTTATCATCACATATTATTTTCTCTGAGTTCTTTCACCTTGGCATCTATAAACCTCACAGGTGACTCAGGTCATTTCAGCCTCGCTTGTGGCTCACTAGGTTCATTGCTCCGCACATGGCCCGGGTACCTCACATAGTGCTCTAAATTGGACACATGGAACTCATCACAATCACATTATCCTGAGGGGTAAGGGAAAACTTAACCTTATCCACCAAACCATCTCAAAAAGAACCCATGCATCGGGGACACAGTTCTCTTAGCTATAACTTATAGGGGTTGGATTTTGATGTCACATATTCCCCCACAGTGAACTGCATGTTAGTCTACTTTGCATCATCTTATGACTCATGTCGTACCTGGGCTCCTTTCAACCATCATATGATCAAAGCGACTTCATCTGCACTCATTGTGGTCCTTTTCAGGTCTTTGTGAGGTCCCTTCACCAACATCATGGTGACTGATACAACCTCCCTTACAGAGCCCCTTTACATCCCGACACTGGCTATGGTGGTTATCATCGCATCTTATAGAAGACAAGAATTGTCTCTAGATATCACCCTGAACAAGCACACATGCTCTCATCAGAACTTCTAGTCTGGATCGTACTAACCATTAGTTAGGGGTGATAAACTATACTAACATCGAGTTCTTCCACCTTATGAAAGTGAACCTTTAGGTCAAACTCAAGAAACTTTGAACTCGCATCATGGTGTAGTTGAACTATCTCTCTTTCATATGTAGTTCAACCGGATTTGTCCCTTAGAAGTACTCTTTTATTTCTTGTGTCATATAGGTAAGGCAATGTACCATAACCCATATTGCATTTTGATCTTCCTTGGTCTATGGGAGAGTTACCACAAAATCCATAATGATCCACTCCCATTCCCTCTCGGGGACTCTTTATCCTCTATATCACTACACTGGGTTATTTGTGTTCGTCCTTCACCTCTTGACATGCATGATGACAAGCCACATGCATCTTTGTACACTTTTCATCTTAGGCATCAAAAATACTATTGTAACTTACTATCTTAGTAGTACCACAGTGTATGATGAACCTAAATCATGATCTCATGTATGTCATGATTCCTCAAGATTGATTCCTTAGAAACCCTAAACCACTCTCATTAGGGTTTTATTACCTTCTTTTCCAAAGATGTGCATCTGAGGTTCTACAACCATCCTTTCATTGCATTAAGGCCTGGGCTGGCTAATCAAACAATAACTAACTTGTTAAACATATCTTGTTACATCTGAGTGTTAGCCAATCTTATCTCTTTTTCAAATTTAGGGTTAGCCTAACAACTTATTCTAGCCTCTAGCTAAACTAGGAAGCTGCATCTCATCTAGAGCATCCATTGCCACTTCACATCCTTAGGTGTAAGGTAATGTTGAAGACATACACCTCCATGTATTCCACTTATTATCTCATCTCATCTCTAAGTCTATCTTCATCAAGAAAACTCTAAGCTTATTCTCTTGGTTTTTTGAACTCAACCTTGTACAACTCATAGCTCATGATAAAAACATCCTCATAAGATGGCTACATTATTCCTCTTAGTGTTTGTAAACCATCCATGAATCGTTCACAACAACAGGGTATGTTATCATCTCTGTCCTCATACCTCGTAGCAACGTTCAAACTCACATCATCTTTATCCTTGGTGTATGGCATGCATATTGTCCTATCTCTCACTCCCATAACAAGAGGAAAGAAGCATTTGGCTGCAGTCCAAATACAGAGTTCTTCTTGTTCCAAGAGTAGAGATGGTACATCCCACCTTTCCAGTACACCTTTAAATCTAAGTTGAAATATGCCACATATGTCTCTACATCACAAACATCTTGATATCAAAGTTATTTCCATGGAATACTGGTTTCG
The DNA here is from genome assembly GCA_963693085.1 of Alisma plantago-aquatica. Lineage (NCBI taxonomy): Eukaryota > Viridiplantae > Streptophyta > Magnoliopsida > Alismatales > Alismataceae > Alisma > Alisma plantago-aquatica. Next base: position 1,290,347,619 of record OY856409.1, read on the forward strand.
AACCTACTTCGGTCCACACACATTCCTTGGTCATCTCCTCTAGGTCTATAGGGTGCCAACACTTTTGGGGTCATCCCTCTTCCCTCATGCATCTAGAGAGTGCCCTACTCATCTGCCCTTTGGGTCCCATGGGTTTATGAAGGTGATCAATCTCCTAACCCATGGCCCTCAGACAATGATAGATGTTACCTCCCGACCCTATGGTCATGTGCAACTAGGGAATCAGGTAATCCCTACTTCCATCGGTCTTATCCCTACCTGACCCTTGGATAGACTTAGGATTCTACCATAGTACATATCCAACTTAGAACCTTACCCAAGCCTTCATCATCTCTCTCTGCATTCATTGGATGACTTTCATCCTTTCATAGGAGTCATGACAATCTGCTTGCCTTGGTCAGTCCCCATACCGATTACCTCCACGGTAACACATCCATATGCACTTAGAGAGGGTTATCTATGGGTCTATAGGTTCATTCTCATATCGTGTACCTTTCACTTAGCTTCTCAAGATCCTAGGAGACCTCTTTAGGTTACCTTAAACTAGAAAAACTAGTATACACTCTATAAGAGGGTCTCTCTCCCAGGATGGGAGGAAACTGCATCTTGACAACAAAGGTTACAAATGTCCTTAGGTTTAGGGTTTATATCCACATGAGTATTCTTAACCCTAGAAAGCTACTAAGGCACAAGCATACCACCTACTAAACCATGCTATGTCATACTTGTTCTCATTCCTCAACATTAGATCAAGATCATACCTTCCCATGTCATCAACTTAGTTGTGAGGGGTTCATCAAACATACCTTAAACTTAAGGGGCTTCCTTTTCCTCTAAACATGAGGAGTACCATGCTCTAATCTATAGAAACTCAAATCTCATCATGAGCATCAGGTACACCACTTCCCCTCTTAAGCCTAGGAACCCTAGGTTCACCTTTCTGATGACCAACTGCCTACTCAACTTTTAACCGTGAGGCAAGCATGTACAAGGTATGACATGAACTTCCCATGATTCTCCTACTTGAACAATACTTCAGAGTGGAGTCCTCCTTACGGACCACCAACAAGGTATAAGGCCTCACAACCTGTTACTAAACCTCTTCAGGGTCTAAGGAACTCTTCTTCCTATCTCAGAAGGTAAACACCGATACCATAGGTACATAGGTACCATAAGCCTCATGCTCTCTCTAGGGTTTGGTTCCTCTAATGGCAACCAAGATATCATCAGCCTCTAGGGATCAAGCATGTGCAACCACTATCATCCACTTAGGTCGCATCATCCTCAACTCCCCACTTTTCCTCATATCTCGAAGTCTAGGCTTCCAACCCTCTTGCATGGATCCTTCTCTCTCTCTAGAGCTAACCCTACAAACAACCTTACTACCTGAGGTCCTCTCTCTATGAAGGTGGGTCACGCTTACAAGCATACCCCTACATGGTGAAGCCTATGTTCAAGCTTTTGTTTGCTCAAGGTTATCCATAGCTCCTTATGCTTATCTCATGGGCTATCCCAGCCTTGGTGTCAACCTACTGCTCACACTACTGACATATTCTGGGTGCCTACCATGCCATGCTCATATAAGCCCATAGGGTTTATATAGGTTCTTCTCTAACCTCATCATTCAAGGAGCTATCCTTCTCTCTAACATGCACGACCCTTTCCAAGGTTGGGTCTCCAAAGGCACTAGGTCATCCAACCTCACATGGCTCATAACGTCATGGGCATCCAAAAGCATGTACACACACCTGGTCTATTATGACATCTAACTCATCATGCCATCTCTCTCTCTAACCACCACTTAGGGTTAGGGTTAGCATCATCCTTAGAGGATGTGCCAGGTCTCTACTTTTAATGGAGATCTCTGCCTCCATGACCAACTCTCTCTACTCATCCTCCTGACAAGAAGGTCTAGCCTCATATCTCTCCTAAGGGCATGACAACTTATGTCATATGACCTAAGAATGTATCTATTCTTTAGTTTACGCTTAATCTATTAAGCTTATATCCATGCCATCTTATTTACATGCTTTTCATTAATTTTGTGGAGGATTCCTTAAACCTTATCAACCTTACCCATACCTCAAGAGGGTGAGGAAAAGAGAGAAAAACCCTAATCCTTAAGGTCCTTAATAACATTTGAGTTGAGAAGGGATGAACAAGATGAGAGAGTCCTAAAGGTATCTTATTTCGAGTCAAATATTGAGACATTGGCCAGGCAATCACACTAATCTGGGAGTCCTCGTATTCCGACTAGCGGTGCAGAGGAAAATCTTTCCAGCCCCCAGACGTGATCCTTTTCTAGACACCTCTGTCTTTCTGAAAATCCTCTAATAACTCCCTTGGGTTCTATGGAGTTTGTAAAATTTAATAATTATTAAGGATTAAATGAGGAACCTATGCTCTGATACCAAATGTAATGACCCCACCTCCCAGTAACCCCCAATTAAGGGAGACCAAGAGGTCAGAGCCGTTATCCCAATTTCTGGATCAAAGGTTCAACAAATAATCAATAATAATTATCAAATTCTACTAAACTAAACTGAGAGGCCGTAACAAAATTGAACTTTGCATACCTTTTTCAAAAACTTGAATATCTACTTTTATCCACATCTGGAGTCTATTCTAACTAATCCCCCTTTGTACTTTAATTCTCATTTAATTCCACACATGCCACTTTATTGTTTGTTCTTTTCACTTGAACCTAAAAAACTGAAAAACAAAACGTCGGTCAGCATAAATGAATTATGCTGGTATGTGGGGGAAACAATAATCGTGCAATTAACTGTAACAACATATTGCAGTCAACTATGATTTAACAAACAACTTTATGTTTTAAATATAACTGTGTGATCCATACATATCCTATCCTCTATGCTTTCCCTACAGTGGACCTGGATGCTACCTTCCTTATGATAGATCCCCATTAAACCCCTCATAATCCTACCTAACAGGTGAATCAATTTCTAAGGTTGAGTCACATGGCACTACCCGTAGGTAGCCCACTGCTTAACTCATGGTGTGCTAGAGAGTCTCATGGCACTACACATGGGTAGCCTAATTTCTAACTCATGATAGCCTAGACCTTGCTCTAGGTTACCCTTTTTAGCATTTGCAAAGCCACAGAGGAGGACCCAGATCTAAGCCAGTTATATATACATATTTATAGTGATAATCATAGTCACTTTATAGTTGCATGAAATAAAATTCATCCAAGAAGTTATTTTCAGGTAACTGATAAAACTTTTGGGAATTGCCGTGAAACTAAAGAAATTATCCATAAGCATAACTACATACCTATCAGGCTGATTTGAGACAGAATAATCTAATCAATCAAGAATTCCAAATAGGCAAGCAAGCACGCAATGAGATCCTGAAATATGCATATAATTTCCTATTATTGATCATGCCATCAAGATCTATTAAACCTAGCTCGCTTCCTAGGGTTTCTAGTTCACTTTTAGGGTTTCCATTGCACTTAGGGTTTCACTTCATTCTTACTATTTTAAACCCTAATTTTCCCTAATTATCTCATCTATTCTTCACGAAAGATATTAAGGTTACCTTTTAACAACATATAACCTTATTTTCGGATTAAAGGTATCATTATCCATAAATTAAGTCCATTAAGCCTCTTTTACATTAAAACTACCATTTTTATCCTTTTAATTCATGACAAGATCATTATGCCCAATTAGCATCACATTAACAACTCATAGTTCATTGTGGTCTAATTCACCTATGAACTCCATTTATTACTAATTCCACATTTTATCCATTAGAAAACCCTAATTTCCATATTAAGGGTATTTATTCACAATTAGGAACCTTTATACTCAAAATAGCTTAGAATCATCATATCTTAGCTTTATTCACGATTTTGAATAATTAAAGCCATTAAGAGTCACCAAAAACTAATATTAGGGTTTCAGGGCCCATTAAAGCATATTTTTGCATATGAAACTCTAAATTAAACCAATTACGTGCAAAGTTCATCCTTTTTGTTCTTATTGTACCTTTTTACAATTAACATGTTAATATCAACTTTTATCATCCATTAAACCCTACTAAATACATTAATCATCTCAAAATAGGGTTCCGTAATCATTAATACATTAAAGTTGATAACTTCCATTGCTTTTTGAATTGCAAAAGGAATTAGTTTCTAAAACTATTTTTAATAGATTCCTCTCGTTTTTCTAAGAAACTTTCATATATTGTATGTACTACTCCGAGCTGCCATTATTTAGATATGAATTTTGCAAGTATTACCTTTTTGGACCAATCGAAAGCTGCCACGCCGCCCTATTCATGCAACATTGCTTGGCCAGTTTGAAAACATTTCAAAATGTCGATTTTGCCCTTATTTAAATTTTTGATGCATCAGCCCGCGGAGGGGCAATTTCGTCCCACGGCCCTGTGGTTATCTTCCTCCTCGCACAGCCCTAGCTGCGCCGACCGCAGCGGCTCGGGGAAGCTTCCTCCTCTACCTCCTTGGTCCCTAGGGCACTGACGACCACCCCATTACCTCCGCCGCTCTCCGCCACACCCCTTCGTGCACGACTATGCCCTCCAACATGGCTATGGTGGCTGAGCTTCAGCCCGTAAGGTCTGCAACTGCGGACGACTTGTAGCTCTCTTGTCGGCAATGCGTAGGTACTAGGGCCAAGAGTGGGTGGCCGAGCTTCCCTCCGGTGACGTGGGAGCATCATTCCTCCATCACACTCCCGTCCCAGGGCTCCTTGTTGCTACGGGGTCGCATTACCCCCCATGATTAGGGTTTTTCACAAAAAGGAAGAAGAATATGAGAGAGAGAGGGCTGTGTGGGACTTTCTCTGGCCTTAGCCATGGGCTCCATCCTTTTATAGAGGAGGGTAACGAAGCCCTAGGATGGCTATCCATGAGATCTAACTCTCTTTCCTACTAGGAAACTATATTCCTTCATGAAAAAGCAATCTTCTATCTTTAAACAAAACTCTTTGAAATCCTTTTTTCCTTAGATATTAGGATTTCGAAAATTACCTCTTTTATTCTCTTTGTACTTGCCTTTTAATCATTTGTCACGAAATTATATTTTATTTTAATAGAAAATACCACCTATTTAACAATACCACAAAATTCATTCATTATGCATCATATTATCCTCTTATTTTCTATTATTGGTATTTTCTCTTTCTTTTCTCCATTGGGACTCCTTGGACCCCAAGAAACTCTAATATTTCAAAATCCTTTTTAGTGGTTACTCATTATCCTTCTAGATGCATCTATATTCCTTATTTCTCATTATCTTGTTTATTTCTTTATTACAATATCTCTTTTTGAGGATTTCTCTTTATCTCTCCTTTATTTTTCTTATTGAAATTCCTTTTATTCAAAACAAATTATATCATTATCTATTCAAATATCTTTAATAGGAGAAATTACATTTCTCACCAAAAGAACCCAAAAATTGGGGTTGTAACATCCTTCCCCTCTTATAGGAATTTTTTCCTCAAAATTCCATCAAACAAACAAACAATTCAAGATAAGACTTTTCCATATCCATCATTGGCCTTTATGTGGCTTTGCCCTATCCATGGAACTTCCAAAGAACCTTTATCATCACATATTCTTTTCTCTAAGTTCTTTCACCTTGGCATGTATAAACCTCATAGGTGAATCAGGTCATTTCAGCCTCCCTTGTGGCTCACTAGGTTCATTGCTCCACACATGGCCCGGGTACCTCACATAGAGCTCTAAATTAGACACATGGAACTCATCACACATCACATTATCCTGAGGGGTAAGGGCAAAACTTAACCTTCTCCATCAAACCATCTCAAAAAGAACCCATGCATCGGGGACTCAGCTCTCTTAGCTATAACTTAGAGGGGTCAGATTTTCATGTCACATATTCTCTAATAGTGATCTGCATGTTAGTCTACTTTGCATCAGCTTACGACTCATGTCATCCCTGGGCTCCTTTCAGCCATCATACGATCAAATCTACTTCATCTGCACTCACTGTGGTTCTTTTCAGGCCTTCGCAAGGTCCCTTCACCAACATCATGGTGACTGACACAACCTCCCTTACAGAACCCCTTTACATCCCGACACTAGCTATGGTGGTTATCATCACATCTTACAGAAGACAAGAACTATCTCTAGATATCACCCTGAACGAGCACACATGCTCTCATCAGACCCTCTAGTCTGGATCATACTAACCATTAGTTAGGGGTGATAGACTATACTAACATCGTGTTCTTCCACCTTATGGAAGTGAACCTTTAGGTCAAACTCAAGAACCTTTGAACTCGCATCATGGTGTAGTTGAACTATCTCTCTTTCATATGTAGTTCAACCGGATCTGTCCCTTGGTAGTACTCATTTCTTTCACGTGTCATCTAGGTAAGGCGATCTACCATAACCCATATTGCATATTGACCTTCCTTGGTCTAGGGGAGACTTACCACAACATCCATAGTGATCCACTCCCATTCCCTCTCGGAGACTCTTTATTCTCTATATCACTACACTGGGTTACTGGTGTTTGTCCTTCACCTCTTGACATGCATGGCGACGAGCCACACACATCTTTGTACACTTTTCATCTTAGGCATCAAAAATACTATTATAACTTACTATCTTAGTAGTACCATGGTGTATGATCAACCTAAATCATGACCTCAGGCGATGTGAAGTCCCAATCCTATTATGACCTCATGACAATTAATACATGGTCCAATAATCCTCCTCACTTTAGGAAAATTTCCAAAATCATATGATCCAACGACCCTCAGGCGATGTGAAATCCCAATCCTATTATTACCTCATGACAATTAATACATGGCCCAATCATCCTCCTCACTTTAGGAACATTTTCAAAAATCATATCTCTTAAAACTCTTATCTATTTGATCTCAAATTTTTGAATAAGGTCAAAAATGACTTAAACTACTTATGTGCTATGCTTGGAACTCAAACTAGAAAATATTAGAGATTTTTGTTTATATGCAAGTTATCACTTAATAAGGCATATTTTACTCATATTTTCTCTCTCTTTCTCTTCTATTTACTTGATTTGGATTCCTTTTACCACTAGAAACAATGTGGATTCAAAATATAATCCATAATGATTAATCATACAACTTTCTATAGAATTCCACATATTTCTCATCATTATCTTAATTTCTTCCCATTTTTATGCATTATTTGATTTCTTTCAACTCTTTCTTTCCTTTTTATCATATTGGATTCACTAACTTATTAGGATCCATGAACTCACATATATAAAGGAAACATTGAAAAAAAACCCATTTATTCAACATAAATCTTACAGTTTACATACATGTACATCTTATTACATTTCAATCAATATAAACCCAAAAATTGGGGTTGCAACAGGTAGGGAGGATGTGATAGAGTGTAATTTTATATCTCTTAAATGAATGTCTCATCTACCACTACCGTTCTCTCTTTCCTTCCTCTTACCGTCAATTTTATGTTTTAATAAAATTTGATGAATAATTGATTGGTATGATACTCATGTGACACCATGGATGTTGTCAATTTAATACACATCAAGTCCTAGAGTCTAATACTCATGTGACACCATGGATGTACTCATTTGATACATATAAAGTTCTCGAGTCATATCAATACCTTCACCATTTGCACCCTCTTTGTGTCTTTTCTTGTTCGCAACTCAAGATGGTCGTCTGGATGACTATTTTATGAATCCAAGGGTCCAAATTTCATTAGAATCCACCCATAGATGAAGTAGATATGCCTTTTCTCCTTGTGCCTTACCCAAACACTACCCTATCACCCTTTTTCCTTTCTTGTTCCTCCTCTCACACATTCACAGCCATCATGGGCCGTTCGATCATCATGCCATTGATCCAGGGAGGATGTAGTGGTCACATGGTTCCCTTCTCCCTTGTGTTAGTTGTCGCTAAATGTAGCAGATTTTCTACTCTCGTCGCCTACTCCTTCATCTCTTTTTCTCCAACCCCATGTCCCCAGGACGGTGTCCTTTCCCCCTTCACCCACGTCGGGGTCTAATGGGATGCAAGGAGGCTAGGGTGAGTGTAGGGAGGATGACACCTTGGTTGTTTTTCCCACCTTTAGTAGCCGTCGGCCTCACATGAACCCTAGCCTCTACACTCTCCACAAACACGTATATAACCTCCTATCCTCTCCACCAACCCTCCCTCTTGTTTCCTAGAGCCTTGCCCTAGTCTGTCTCACCCCCTCTCTTTTCCCCTCTATCATCTGCCCTCGCCATGCTAGGGTTGCAAACTTTAAAGCCTGAGGTCAGGGATGATGTTGGGTGCTTTGAATCGGGCAGAAACAATCCAGATCACTGGGTCACTCATCATGCCTCTTCTCCCTTCCACGCTCTCTCTTTCTTTCTCTCACTCGACCCCGCACTCTTTACCAGCAGGCTTGTGGCAGCCAATGGAAACCCACTGTGATGCTAGTTGGACCCACACCTCAGGAGCCCCTTTCCCTTAGATGCTCGTCATCTCTTGCTCCACCTCTCTTTCTACCTCCACTCTCTTGTGGACCCTACCATTTCTTGCCCCTCGCAATGCACCATGTGTCCCAAGATAAGCAACCTCCATCACCCCAGCTCACCTTCAACCACCCTTTCTCATGGTTGATCAACCCAGTCAGTGTGTGGTCGTTTTGGCCTGCACCCAACCCCTTGATGACATCCTCATCCGCCCACTACTGCCACTCACCATGCAATGGGATGTGTTCTAGTCAGACAAGCGCTAAAAAGGAACTGCCCATGCAGACAGCCAATCACATGCTTCCACATGGTAGTTTCTTAATCCAAAATTATGTTTAAGGGTTTTTCTTCAAAATCTTTTATCTCCTAAACCCAAACCCAACCCCAAATATAGCAAGTATATATACCATTTTAACAAGAAAAAAGTGTTCTTTCCAATAAATTTTTTTTCTAAACCCAAATTCACTTGGTTTTCGCCTGATATCCCAAAATGTATGCTCTTGTACTCTTATTAAGATGTTTAATGTTATTTAATGCACTAACTTGCTTTCTTATTTCTCAACATATGATCTTGGCCTAATATCAGTAGAGTGAACATCTTTAAGTAACAAGGTTCGACATTTTACTCCCCATATGAATCATATGTAATCTTTGTGGCTAAAATGACCAAACATGGGTTTTTATGAAAAATACCACTTCTTTAATGATCAAACTTGTTCAAGAGTTTTTTAAATCTCTATGAATGCTTTAGATCAATATGTTTTTCACTCTATAATGCAATCATTGCTATCATGGCCTTTCTTGAATGATAATGAATGTCTTATGACACTTAATGTGACTTAATTCGGCCATATGTGATGAATGGTAAACCTTATGCTTTTGTTGATCTAAAGTTTCTCAAATATGATTATGTGTAGATAAAATCAGTAAGCTTACATGTCTTATACTCCTTATTGTTATGTGAATCAATCTCATGCACTATGATGACGTTTTGAGATGATGTTGACATAAAATATGAGATATGTTGCATAGTGACATGTGAGACTTCAATCACATGAAAAGATCACCCTAATGACTATACATGCTTTTTGATATATTTAAATCAGTATGTTGGTGTTGTTCATGATTTTTAACTCAAGTATATCCTATATATACCCAAATGGTGACAATCTCACATGATTATGACTCAATATGACTAGTTATGCCAATGTTGATGCTCATGCCGACTGATCTTGCTCAAATTGTATGATTGCTATATTTGGGATCTTGAGATTCTAATCATGATCCTTAATCTTATTTTTGATGTGTCATCCTAATATCTAGATGAATCTATGATGTATGATGTAACTTGATAATGAACCTTGAAGTCAATGATAGAAAGTTTTGATACCTAGACTTAGGTGACACATCCAGCCCCATGATTTTGATTAATGAACCCAATCTTTTTGATGTTAATCTAATTATCATTATGTGTGATCTTAGGACCTCTGGGTTTATTCAATCACAATGATCTAGCCAGGCTTGCTTGTTTAGGGTTTTCTGATCAAGTTGTTAATCTTGCTAACTACCCACAAGGTACGCTTAATCTCTTGACCCTAGTATGTTATTGGCTTGTTTGTATGTATGCTCATATGAATGATTTTCTAGTTAATTACTTGTTTGAGCTACTTGTTCCCTATGATTAGTACATTCATTTTTCTTGAGATATGTTGAACAAACCTCGAACACAATTGAACTTGTCCATTATACAAATCTTGTATACCTACATGTATTTTCGGAGTAAGGGAAGAATGTTGGACGTCTTACTTGAGATGTAAAGATAAGGTGGACCATGTTGATAAAAGGGTTGGCTAATCTTGAGAACTCTTACTGACCCTTCCAGTAGGAAGCTGGTCATTGGCCATAATATGTTGTTAAGTATAATGGAAATGCACTTAAATACATTTTTCTATAAAGTAATGTCATTAAGTGTTCTTGTCTCGTTTCTATTTCTTGCTTTAAATGTCATTTCTAGCCAAGAAACTTTTATACTATTCTTAATTGTGGTTAGATGTTTTTCATAGTGTACTCAATGCTTTAGCATTAATATGTTTTGTTTATCAAATTTTTTGTTTCCCAATGAAGATCCGCTTCACTCAAGACTCTAAGCTCTAAAACACAATACAAATGGGTATAATTGATCTAGAAATGGGTACACATCTCTTATCTCCATGTTTAGTATCCAGTTATTTCTTGTTGTTACTCCCTTTTTGTATATATTGGTTATGTGAACTATGTGCCATTCTAGTGATGGACGCCCAAGTTCACTCACCTTTGGCTATGTACCCATTATGAGTGTGGACATTAGGTGATAAATGGTTCCGTGACACTTACAACCCTAGTAAAAAAAATTCTCCAAACCATGAAACCTTTAAGAGTGCTTGTGTTTGCAAAAGACACCAAAGAAGGCAGACAGAAAGTGGTAGGGAGAAGGGGGTACATTAAAGATTAGGGAATCAATGAAAATTGATCAGTTCTGCTATGTTGTGACTTCTTAATATATTGTGCTTCTAGAGTTGTTGTCTTCAAGGTGAAAGGAGGGTTGAGGAGGAATTTCACATGGTTTGGGAGGTCTCTAGTGTAACGACCCCACCTCCCAGTAACCCCCAATTAAGGGAGACCCAAAGGTCAGAACCGTTATTCAATTAGCAGGATCAAAGGTTCGAAAAATAATCAATAATAATTATGAAATTCTACTACTAAACTGAAAACTGGTATAAAATTAAAACTTTACTTACCTTTGAAAACTTTGGAAATATATCTATCCAGAGCTTGAATTATTCTATCTAATCCTCCTTGCACTTTATTTCTTATTTCCACAATGTGTCACTTTACTGTTTGTTCTTTCAATTGTTGTTCCTAAAATGCTGACAAACAAAATGTCGGTCAGTATATCGAAATATATTGGTATGTGGGAACAACTAAAAGTTTACACATAAGGATAACAATCTAATTATCACAATCAAGTTAATTAACAAGCCAATTTACACTTTTTTGTATGACATTCTCCACCACTTTTGCCCTAACCCTGGCATACCCACCTTAGGGTTTCCTTTGCCAATGACTTAAGGCCACCTTCTCAATCCCGAGCTTGGTGCCTGGGGGTCACAACTCATGGTGCCCACTAGTCATGCAATATCATAGGCCACCTTCTCATTCCTGAGCTTGGTGTATGGGGTCACCACTCAAGGTGTCCATTGGTCTACCCATCTGGTCCTAACCTTTGGCATCATCCATCAGGGTGGCATGTAAGTGCGATAATCCATACTTCTATTATTAATGTGATAATCATAGTGACTTTATAGTTTGCAAGTATGAACATCCAAACTGATCATTTGCATTCAATGCGATTAACCATCTGGAAAATCCTCGGGAAACTAAGGCGGTTATTCATAATTAACCACATACCTGATCTGACAATTTGAATAGAAATATCCATGCAAATAAGAATCCAAGCAAGCATGCATTTTCAACAAGATCCTAAAATAATCACGTAATTCCCTTTTTATTATTCATGTCATCAAGATCCATTAAACCTAGCTCGCTTCCTAGGGTTTCTAATTCACTTTTAGGGTTTCTTTTGCAATTAGGGCTTCCCTTCATCTTTTACTATTTTGAACCCTAATTTAACGCAATTGATCACAAACCCTAACTATTTCCACATCTAATCCTCAGTTTTGGGATTTAAGGCATAATCAACAATTATATAAGTCCATTAAGCCTCTTTTCATTAAAGCTACCATTTTCATCTTTTTAATATATAGCAAGATCATTATGCTCATTTATCATCAATTCATAGTTCATTATGATTGAACTCACATACGAACTTGATTCGTCATTAATTCCATCTTGATTCATTCAAAAACCCTAATTTCTATATTAAGGTTATTTATCCACAAATTAGGAACTTTAATGCTCGAAATAGCTTTTAACCATGAAATCCCAGTTCTATACATGAAATAGAATAATTAAAGCCATTAGTAGTCCTAATTACCAACATTAGGGTTTCAAGGCCCATTAAAGTATATTCATGCACATGAAACTCTGAATTAACTAATTTTATGCAAAATTCAACTTTTTCGATCTTAATGTATCTCTTTATGATTAACAGGTTAATATCAACCTTAACCATCAATTAAACCCTACTGATTACATTAATCATATCAAAATAGGGTTTCTTAATCATCATTACATTAAAGTTAACAACTTCCATTACTTTTCGAATTACAAGCATATTTAGGCTTCAAATATATTTTTATTGCATTCCTCTCATTTTTCTGAGAAACATTCATGTATAATGTGCATCTATCCGAGTTACGGTTATTTAGTAATGAATTTTAACAAGAATCACTTACTTCGGGCCAATCATAAAGCGCCACGTCGCCTTATGCATGCAATACGACTTTTCTTAGAGTTTATAACTGAATTACGATTTTTCCCTCGTTGAGTCCATCTTCTCTTCAGCCCGCGGAGGGGCGGAACTGTCAAACGCACCAATCCTTCTTCAACCTTGCGCAACGTAGGAGGCCGCCGACCTGTAGCTCAATTGCAGGTGTGTCCCCTCCACCCTAGGACCCAGGGACCGCTGCCGAGGGCCACCCAGGCTCCTCTACCTCTGACCCACCTAGGGCATCGCCCAGGTCATGCTATAACTGGCCAAAGCAAGCATTCTTGACCTGTCAAGTGTGGCCGCCATTGTTGCCATGTTGTTGCAACTGCGCGCAACTCAGGGCTTTCCTTCATTGGTGGAGCTTGTTGCAACACCGACGAGGGTTCCCATTACCTCCGCCGCCTCTTGTCGTGCATATAGAGCCCCAGGTTAGGGTCAAAGAGAGTCGGGGTTAGGTTGCGGTGCTCCTCTGTCTGCTTGTTCTTGCAGTCCTACTGCAGATGGACAAAGTGATAGTGGGAGCTTGGGGATGATGGTTACGCCTCCCCTGGTCGATGGGAAAACTACAGGACATCCTCATACTCCATCATAGAGCTTGGATGTCCCTTGGATCGCTCCACCCTCTCTTAGCTAGGGTTTATGTGGAGATAAGAAGAAACAAAGAGAAAGATGCTCAAGATCTCTTTGGCTCGAGGCCCTGGATCCAACCCTTATATAGGGAAGAATGGCAACATCCCATTGTTCATAACCACAGGGAAAACAAGTCCCCTTTACCTTACTTTCCTTGTTTAGGTGCAACTTCTCTTTTTAACTCTATTCCTTGTTTATTAGTATTCCTTGATTATTAAGGAATCTATTCACTTAAAGGTAAATCTGAAAATTACATGTTTTAATCTCCTTGTGCTTGACTTTTAATCCATCAGCTACGAGGATCAACTTCCTTAAGGCAATTAACATGCCCTTTTGATATTATCAAAAAGTTATTAATTATATAGTACATAATCCTCTTATTTTGCATTATTGGTATTTTCTCTTTCCTATTTTTTCATTGGGGCTCCTTGGATCCCAAGAAACTCTATGATTTCGAAATTCCTTCATAAGGATATTTATTATCCTTCTCGATGCATCTAAATGCATTATTTCTCATTATTATGTTGATTTCTTATTAAAATATCCCCTTTTGAGGATTTCTCTTTATTTCTCTTTTATTTTCCTCATTGGCATTCCTTTTATCTTTAGAAATACTTGGGATACGAAATTCCACTAAGGATAACTCAATTATACCTCTTTTCACTTATTTTGCACCTTTTGCATTGTTTTCAATTTCTTTCTTAATAAAGAAATACTTGATTGATCTTTTCTTTTATTTTTGCATTATCTTTGCCACTTTGGACTCCTTGGAATCCAAGGAACCCAAGAGGCACGAAATCCACCTTTGGATTAAGTTCTTTCGCCTTCTAGAGGTTTCCACATCCTTCTTTTCTCAAAACCTTAATTATTCATTTACTAATTGAATTCCCTTGTTATTGGGCCCAATAGCCAATAAAGCCCACAAAGCAATCATCAAGGCTATTGTAACGAAACTCATTTATTCAAAACAAATTATATCATTATTTGTTCCAATTTCCTTAATATGAGAATTTACATTTCTCACCCAAAGGAACCCAAACATTTGGGTTGTAACATCCTTCCCCTCTTATAGGAATTTTGCCCTCAAAATTCCTTCAAGCAAATAAACAAATCAGGATAAACCTTTCCTATGTCCATAGTGACTCCCATGTGGCCTTACCCTTTCCATGGTGCTTCCCAAGAACCTTCATCATCTCATATTCTTCCATCTGAGTTCTTTCTTACCTTGGTATATCGTACCCTCATAGGTGACTCAGGAGATTTCAACTTCTCAAAAGCTTAATAGGTTCAGGGGTCAGCACATGGCTTGGGTATCTCACATAGTGCTCTAGATCGGACTTATGTAACACATTATACATCATGTTATCCTAATGGGTAAGGCTAAACACAACCATCTCCACCGATCCATCTCAAATGGACCCCTATATCGGGGACTCGGCTTTCTTAGATGTATCTTAGAGGGGTCGGATTTTCACATCACATACTCTCCCACGGTGAGCTGCATGCCAGTCTACTTTGCATCAGCTCACGACTCATGTCACCACTAGGCTCTCTCTCGGCCATTGCATGATCAAAGCGACTTCATCTACACACACTATGGTTCTTTTCTGACCTTCGCGAGGCCTCCTTCACCAACATCATCATAATGAAGCGGTGACCGACACATCCTCTCTATAAAACTTCTTGCATCCTGATAAGGCTATGGTGGTTAACATCACATCTTAAGAACTGTCTCTTTGTATCACCCTGAACAAGCACACTTGCTCTCATTAGACCCTCTAGTTTGGATCTTACTAACCATTAGTTAGAGTGATAAACTATACTATCATTGAGTACTTCATGTAACTACTTCCACCTAATGGAAGTGAACCTTTAGCTCATGCTCAAGAACTTTTGAACTCGCATCATGGTGTAGTTGAACCATCTTTCTCTCTTAAGTAGTTCAACGGAATCTGTCTCGTGACAATACTCTTCCTTTCTCATGTCATCTAGGTAAGGCGATCTACCATAACCCATATTGGATCTCGACCTTCCTTGGTCCAGGGGAGACTAACAACATCCACAGTGAAGAACTCCCATTCCCTCTCGAGAACTCTTTATACTTTATATCCATGTACTGGGTTACTGGTGTTCATCCTTTGCCTCCTAGCTTGCATGGCCACATGCTACATACAACTTTGTTTTAAGCATCCAAAGTGCCACTATCACTTACCATCTTTGTAGTTTCACGGTGTTAGGTGATCTTAAAACCATGATCTTCTGTATGTCATGATTCCTCAAGGTCAATTCCTCGAAAACACTAAACCACTCTCAATAGGGTTTTATCACTTTCCTTTCCAAAGAAGTACATCTGAGGTTCGACAACCATCCTTTCATTATATCACAGACTAGGCTGGCTATCCAAACAACCACTAATCTTGTTCAACATATCTCGTTATATCTGAGTGTTATCCAAATTTATCTCTTTTTCTCAACTGAAGGTTAGCCTAACAACCTCAACTTCTTCTAGCTTCTAGCTAAACTAGGCACTATATCTCAACCAGAGCATTCATTACCACTTCTTATCCTTAGGTGTTAGGTAACATACACCTCCATGTATTATTCTTATCATCTCATCTCAAACTCTAAGTTTATCTTCATCAAGAAACTCTGAGCTCATCCACCTGGTGATCAAACTCAACCTTGTATAACTTGGAAATTCCACAAAGCTTCTACTAGGAACATCCTTTCAAGGTGATTATCTTAATACTATTATCATTTGTACCTGTCTATGTATCATTCATTCCACCAAGGTATGTTATCATCTCTATCCTCATACCTTGTAGCAACGTTCCAACTCGCATCATCTTTTATCCTTGGTGTATGGCATGCATATTGTCCCATCTCTCCCTCTCATAACAAGAGGAAATAAGCATTTGGCGGCCATCCAAACACAAAGTTCTTCATGTTCCAAGAGTAGAGATGATACATCCACATCGCCAGTACACCTTCAATTCTAAGTTGAAACATGCAACTTATGTCTCTACGTCATGATATCAAAGTTACTTCCATGGAAAACTGGTCTCGAACTTACTTGGGTCACCACACAATCCTTGGTCATCTCCTCTAGGTCTATAGGGTGTCGGCACTTTTGGGGTCATCTCTTTTCCCTTATGCATCCAGAGAGTGCCCTACTCATCTACCCTTTGATTCCCATGAGTTCATGAAGGTGATCAATCTCCTAACCCATGGCCCTCAGACAATGATAGTTGTTACCTCCCGACCCTATGGTCATGTGCAACTAGTGAATTAGGGAACTCCTTCTTCCATCGGTCTTATCCCTACCTGACCCTAGGATAGACTTAGTATTATATTATAGTACATGTCCAACTTAGAACCTTACCCAAGCATTCATCATCTCTCTTCCTGCATTCATGGGCTAACTTTCATCCTTTCTCAGGGATCATGGCGACCTACCTACCCTGGTCAGGCCCCATACTGGTTACCTCCATGGTAACACCCCCACATGCACATAGAGATGGTTATCTATGGGTCTATAGGTTCATTCTCATGCCATGTACTCTTTACTTAGCTTCTCAAGATCCTATGAGAGCTCTTTAGGTTACCTCAAAGCCAACAAAACTGATATACACCCTATGAAAGGGTCCCTCTCCCAGGATGGGAGGAAACTACAACTCTGGACAACAAGGTCACAACCATCCTTAGGATTTACATTCACATGAGCATGCTTAACCCAGTAGCTACTAAGGCACAAGCAGACACCTACGAAACCATGGTAGGTCATACTTGTTTTCCTCCTCAACATTAGATCAACTTAGTCATGAGGGGTTCATCAAACATACTCTTAACTTAAGGGATTTCCTTTACATGTACACATAAGGAGTATCATGCTAGAAACTATAGAGACTCAAATCTCATCATGAGCATCAGATACACTGCTTCCCCTCTTAGGCCTAGGAACCCTAGGTTCACCTTCGGGTGTCCAACTGCATGCTCAATCTCTTAACCACGAATCAAGCATGTCCAAGGTATGTCATGTACTTCCATGATCCTTCTACTCGAGAAACACTTCGGAGTTGAGTCCTCTTCTAGGACAACCAACTAGGTATAAAGCCTCACAACTGGTTACTTAAACCTCCTCAGGGTCTAAAGCACTCTTTATCTCATCTAGCAGGTAATCCCTTATACCATAGGTACTAGAAGCGTCATCCTCTCTCTAGGGTTTGGTTCCTCTAAATGCAACCAAGATATCATTAGCCTCCAGGGATCAAGCATAAGGCAACCATTATCATCCACATAGGTCGCATCATCCTCAACTCCCCACTATTCCTCATGTCTCAGAATCTAAGCTTCCAACCTTCTTTCTTGGGTCCTTCTTTCTCTCTCTAGATCTAATTCCACATCTCCCCTCACTACATGAAGTTGGATCAAGCTTACCAACATATCCCTACCTGGGTGAAGCCTTTGCTCAACTCATGTTTGGCTCAAGATTATCCTTATCTCTTTATGTTTATCTCGTAAGACATCCATCATGATTCCTTGTCCAGTGTTTCATCCTACTGTCAGCACTACTGACGTACTCTGGGTGCAAGCTATACCCTACTTACACAATCCCATAGGGTTCTATAGGTTCTTCTCTAACCTCATCCATGAAGGTCATCCAACCTGTCATGGCTCATATGGCATCCCAAAGGCATGTCCATCCAAACATGTGGTCTACCAAGACAACTAACTCATCATGTCATCTCTCCCTCTAACCTTCACTTAGGGTTAGGGTTACCATCATCCTCAAAGGATGTACTGGGTCTCTACTTTTTATGGAGGTCTCTACCTCGAAGACTAACTCTCTCTACTCATCCTCCTGCCAAGGAGGTCTATCCTTAGGTCTCTCCTGAGGGCAATGACAACTCATTTCATACGACCTAAGAATGTATCTATTCCTTTACACTTACTATATTAAGCTTATGTCCATGACATCTTATTTACATACTTTTTATTAATTTGGTGAAGGATTCCTTAATCCTTATCAACCTTACCCATACTGCAAGAGGGTGAGGAGAAGAGAGGAAACCCTAATCCTTAAGGTCCTTAACAAAATTTGAATTGAGAAGGGATGAACAAGATGAGAGAGTCCTAAAGGTATCTTATTTCGATTCATACCCTAATACTTTGGCCAGACAGTCACACGGGTCCGGAATTCCTCATATTCCGACTAGCAGTGTGGAGGAAAATATAGCCAGCCCCCAGTCGTGATCCTTATCTAGACACCTATGTTTTTTGGATAATCCTCTAATAACTCCCTTGAGTTCTACAGAATTTGTAAAATTTAATAATTATTAAAGATTAATTGAGGAACCTATGCTTTGATACCAATTGTAACGACCTCGCCTCTCGATAACCCCCAATTAAGGGAGACCTGAAGGTCAGAGCCGTTATTCAATTAATAGGATCAAAGGTTTGAAAAATAATCAATAATAATTATGAAATTCTACTACTATACTGAAAACTGGTATAAAATTAAAACTTTACTTACCTTTGAAAACTTTGGAAATCTATCTATCCAGAGCTTGAATTATTCTATCTAATCCTCCTTGCACTTTATTTCTTATTTCCACAATGTGTCACTTTACTATTTGTTCTTTCAATTGTTATTCCTAAAACACCGACAAACAAAACGTCGGTCAGTATATCGAAATATACTGGTATGTGGGAACAACCAAAAGTTTGCACATAAGGATAAAAATCTAATTATCACAATCAAGTTAATTAACAAGCCAATTTACACTTTTTAGTATGACATTTTCCACCGCTTTTGCCCTAACCCTGACATACCCACCTTAGGGTTTCCTTTGCCAATGACTTAAGGCCACCTTCTCAATCTCAATCTTGGTGCCTGGGGGTCACCACTCATGGTGCCCACTAGTCATGCAATATCATAGGCCACCTTCTCATTCCTGAGCTTGGTGCCTGGGGTCACTACTCAAGGTGTCCATTGGTCTACCCATCTGGGCCTGACCTTTGGCATCATCCATCAGGGTGGCATGTAAGTGTGAGAATCCATACTTCTATTATTAATGTGATAATCATAGTGACTTTATAGTTTGCAAGTATGAACATCCAAACTGATCATTTACATTCTATGTGATTAACCATTCGGAAAATCCTCGGGAAACTAAGGCGGTTATTCATAATTAACCACATACCTGATCTGACGATTTGAATAGAAATATCCATGCAAATAAGAATCCAAGCAAGCAAGAATTTTACAACAATATCCCAAAATAATCACGTAATTCCCTTTTTATTATTCATGTCATCAAGATCCATTAAACCTAGCTCGCTTCCTAGGGTTTCTAATTCACTTTTAGGGTTTCTTTTGCAATTAGGGCTTCCCTTCATCTTTTACTATTTTAAACCCTAATTTAACGCAATTGATCACAAACCCTAATTATTTCCACATCTAATCCTCAGTTTTGGGATTTAACGCATAATCAACCATTATATAAGTCCATTAAGCCTCTTTTCATTAAAGCTACCATTTTCATCTTTTTAATAAATAACAAGATCATTATGCTCATTTATCATCAATTCATAGTTCGTTATGATTGAACTCACATACAAACTTGATTCGCCATTAATTCCATCTTGATTCATTCAAAAACCCTAATTTCTATATTAAGGTTATTCATCCACAAATTAGGAACTTTAATGCTCGAAATAGCTTTTAACCATGAAAACTCAGTTCTATACATGAAATTGAATAATTAAAGCCATTAGTAGTCCTAATGACCAACATTAGGGTTTCAAGGCCCATTAAAGTATATTCATGCACATGAAACTCTAAATTAACTAATTTCGTGAAAAATTCAACTTTTTCGATCTTAATGTATCTCTTTATGATTAACAGGTTAATATTAACTTTAACCATCAATTAAACCCTACTAATTACATTAATCATATCAAAATAGGGTTTCTTAATCATCATTACATTAAAGTTAACAACTTCCATTACTTTTTGAATTGCAAGCAGAATTAGGCTTCATATATATATTTTTATTGCATTCCTCTCATTTTTCTGAGCAAAATTCATGTATAATGCGCATCTTTCCGAGCTACGGTTATTTAGTTACGAATTTAACAAGAATCACTTACTTAGGGCCAATCACAGAGCGCCACGTCGCCTTATGCATGCAATACGACTTGCCTTTGAGTTTATAACCGAATTACGGTTTTGCCCTCGTTGAGTCCATCTTCTCTTCAGCCCGCGGAGGGGAAGAACTGTCAAACGTGCCAATCATTCTTCAACCTTGCGCAATGCAGGAGGCCACCGACCTGTAGCTCTATTGCAGGTGTGTCCCCTCCACCCTAGGACCCAGGGACCGCCGCCGAGGGCCGCCCAGGCTCCTCTACCTCTAACGCACCTAGGGCATCGCCCAGGTCATGCTATAACTGGCCAAATCAAGCATTCTTGACCTGTCAAGTGCGGCCACCATTGCTTCCATGCTGTTGTAACTGCGCGCAACTCATGGCTTTCCTTCGTTGGTGGAGCTTGTTGCAACACCGACGAGGGTTCCCATTACCTTCGCTGCCTCTTGCCATGCCTACGGAGCCCCAGGTTAGGGTCAAAGAGAGTCGGGGTGATGTTGCGGCACTCCTCTGTCTGCTTGTTCTTGCAGTCCTGCTGCAGATGGCCGGAGCAATAGTGGGAGCTTGGGGATGATGGCTACACCTCCCCTGGTCGATGGGAAAACTACAAGATGCCCTCGTACTCCATCATAGAGCTTGGATGTCCCTTGGATTGCTCCACCCTCTCTTAGCTAGGGTTTATGTGGAGATAAGAAGAAACAAAGAGAAAGATGCTCGAGATCTCTTTGGCTCGAGGCCCTGGATCCAACCCTTATATAGGGAAGGATGGCAACATCCCATTGTGCTTAACCACAGGGAAAACAAGTCCCCTTTATCTTACTTTCCTTGTTTAGGTGCAACTTCTCTTTTTAACTCTATTCCTTGTTTATTAGTATTCCTTGGTTATTAAGGAATCTATTCACTTAAAGGGAAATATGAAAATTACATGTTTTAATCTCCTTGTGCTTGACTTTTAGTCCATCGGCCATGAGGATCAACTTCCTTAAGGCAATTAACATCCACTTTTGATATTATCAAAAAGTTATTAAATATATAGTACATAATCCTCTTATTTTGCATTATTGGCCTTTTATCTTTCCTATTTCTTCATTGGGGCTCCTTAGATCCCAAGAAACTCTATGATTTCGAAATTCCTTCATAAGGATATTTATTATCCTTCTCGATGCATCTAAATGCATTATTTCTCATTATTATGTTGATTTCTTATTAAAATATCCCCTTTTTGAGGATTTCTCTTTTATTTTCTTCATTGGCATTCCTTTTATCATTATGAGTCCTTGGGATACGAAATTCCACTAAGGATAACTCAATTATACATCTTTTCACTTATTTTCCACCTTTTGCATTGTTTTCAATTTCTTTCTTAATAAAGAAATACTTGATTGATCTTTTATTTTATTTTTGCATTATCTTTTCCACTTTGGACTCGTTGGAACCCAAGGAACCCAAGAGGCACGAAATCCACCTTTGGATTAAGTTCTTTCGCCTTCTAGAGGTTTCCACATCCTTCTTTTCTCAAAAACTTAATTATTCATTTACTAATTGAATTCCCTTGTTATTGGGCCCAATAGCCAATAAAACCCACAAAGCAATCATCAAAGCTATTGTAACGAAACTCATTTATTCAAAAAAAATTATATCATTATTTGTTCCAATTTCCTTAATATGAGAATTTACATTTCTCACCCAAAGGAACCCAAACATTGGGGTTGTAACATCTAGCTTCATTGAAATTGGCTTTTTGTGACACACCATATTATACACCAATTGTACTTCCTTTTGACCTTTGTTAGTGTATGAGGTATGTTTGCTCATGTATGTTGCGGTCGGATGTTCCAATGCATGTGGACCCACTCCTTGTCTTAGTATTTGACAATGTGAGATTAGGGAAGCATGGGACTAAGCACAGTCATTGTTCTTGACGTGTATCAATTTATTGGTGTCCTTATTATGTCACTCGGTCAAGTAATTGGATAAAAAAATAGTTGGCACCAAGCTATCTAGTCTTGGAATATGTTAAGAAGCAAGGTTGATATAAGAGTGGTTTATGGGTGTTTATAAGTAATGATGGTGGCCTCAATTTTCTTATGTAAGCACTGTGGAGAATACATGGATCTATGTTTACATGTCAGGGAATTGATCCAATTGTTAATTTGATCATTATTTGAATCTTTCATGATAACACCAAAGATATTCAGGTAGTTCTATATCTCTCGAATCTACTAGGAGAACTATCTTTGAATTTATGACAACTGCATGAGAGAGACTGGTTGGTGAGAGATTTCCTCCTATTCTAATCCTCAAGGCAAGTATCTGAGTGAAACATTTGTGTTTCACCACTACACTCAGATCCCCAATCTAGGTAGACTATGGTTTCAACAATTACCTTGTTATCTTTATTTAAAATCCCAAACACTTGTATATATTTTTAAGGTTGTATTTTGTCTACAACTAATCCTAACTTTTGGTATTACTATATTTTATCATTCTAGGTCATATTTTGTCTACAAATAGTCCTAACTTTTAGTTTTATATATATTTCATCATTGTTTGTTGTTATGTAAATTTCCAAATAAAGTATGATTATGTTTGTTGGCATAAAATAATATATAAAGATTTCTATTTTCTTTATTTTTTTCCATAAGTCACAATATAAGATCATCATTATATCTATTTTGCTAAGGAATTAGTAGAAAAATGTAATTTTCCTCTTACACAAGAAAATCCTCAATAACAACAATTTTTTTTGGGTACTTAACATAGTACAAAATATATCCAAAATAGGATTTTATCTATACTAAGAGATCATTGTGCAATACTAAGAGCCAATAGGTAATTCAAGCATTATTTTATCTTTTATATTACTAAGAGATCATTGTGCAATAAATAGGTCATATAATACGTAAAATGTCTTTTAAAGCTCCCAATGTATTGTCTTGGATTTATTTTATCATAAAGCACTCATAATACCATTTTTTCTCAATTGATTTTATAGAATCAACCTTATCACGTATTTGATAAAAATCCAACCTAATGTCATTGATTTCTTCCAATTGAGTTCCAATACTTTGGCCAATTTAACTAATAAAATTCATAAACTTGAAAATGGTAATCATAATCATTTGTAATGAATTAAAATCAAATCGAGCCTCAAGATACAAATATGGTTTTTTTCGTGAATTCTAATTTGATTAGTTCATCAATAAATAAGATACCCAAAGTTTCAATTAATCATAGTCACCCGCCTTAAACATGAATTTTATCCAAATAATTTAACTCACATCATCATTATGGTAAATGCATAACGTTCCACTTTGTAAAGAGTAAAAAGTAGAAAATATTATTCAATACCCCAATTGATTCATAATCATATCATGATCTGAGGATTACATTGGGTCAATATCATATATTCTACCATTTCGTTTCATTGTGAGTAAATACAACATTATTACATATGAGTTTATTCTAACGACCATATTTTAATGATCATTTCCAAGGTCTTAGGCTCATCCTTCACTAGATGCTAAGATCATGATTTTGTTCTATATCCAACCACTAATCATACATTGAGTTTTCCTCAGTAGATATGGTGTGTATATCATCATGAGGACCTAACCACCAAAGAGGTCCAATCAAACCTATCCTATAGTAGTCCAACAGTCAACAATGTATTGGAAGAATTGTAATAAAAATACACAGTCTTTCCAAAATTGGGGCTTGAGTCTTCCCAAATATGGATCCTCCTTCTCTAGAAGTTAACAAGAGAATACCCCATTTGTCTTAGTCCTATATTCCCTTATCCATATGAAGAACAATTGTAATGTTGTATGTGCATCATATCACATAGACAATCTCATGTATATCTTATGTGCTAACATGAGTTCATGTAATGTTTGTATACTGCAATCAAAATACAACTAAATGTTCCACTAGAAGATGATATCACACATCAAATAAATTCATATGATGTTTGAATCCTCCAAGGGTTTCATAAGAATACTTTTTTCTAGTTAAAAGTTTTAAATTGAGATTGAAACAAACTTTATTTTGGGTAGAATTTGCATCATTGTTTGATGTATTTTTACTGAGTTAATCATATTGGTCATATTTTCTCATATGCATGTTAACTTTCCTAGTTGTTATAATATTAATCATACACCGCTTCACTGACATCCTTTTTCTTGTTTCCTTCCTCTTCTGGGTGTTCTATGGACTAGGCATGGAAATATACGTAGCACACTCATTTAACACAAGTAAGAATAGCAATAGAAATATGACTAATATGGATAAGAAATAATAAAAGAAGAACACCAACATTTATGTGGAATGTGTGAGGAATAATAACAAGTTGAAACCCAACTAGAAAATCCGCTAATAAAAAATATATTCAGTTCATCCTAAATTTTTGACCTAAAATATTAGGAATATAGAATAGAATGAAGAGATATATATTTTATCAGCTCAGTACATCACCACACCAAAAGACCTCATAAGAAAAATATTTTTTTTGTGGAGAATACCCAAGATAGAACAAGAACAAAGGTTGTGACGAAGGATTAGGTGTAGAAATCAGAGAAGAGAATCAAAACAGTAACCATCCTCCTTCATTTTTGTCCTTCTTTATTTCTTTCTTCCTTGCTTTCTCTATTCCTGTCCAAAATGAACATCAATGTCAATAGAACACAACGGTTGTTGTTCCTTGTGCTGTCTCGTGTATGTGGCGTAATTGAAATAAAAGTTGGGGTATTTAACCCCGTACCTATGGTATTGTGATGTGATGTACTACAAGGCTTGCACCCATGATGGTGTGGAAACAAGGGACATAAACCCAATAGTTCATACATATCTAATTGGGACATTGAAAACATCTCTAAATAGATCATACATATATTTGAACATGGGAGCTCCATAAATTAACTTCTTCAAAAGAGTCTTAATATGCCGTACAACAAGATTGACGTACTGATAAACTGTAAATAAAAGAGTCATAAGATAATATTTGAGGTTATACATGTATACATATATACAAATATATACACAATGTGAGTAAATGAGTTTAACGATATGGATATTATAAGTACAATTATTCACCTACTAAAATAAGAGTATATGGTTCCATGGGTAAGCTGATACACAGGTCTAAAAAGGTGATCGCGTTACAGATTGCACAGAGTCCAAAAATTAGAAAATACGGGTCTGCTCATATCCATTTACAGATTTTAACATAACCTTTCCATCACATGACACCATACGTTATGATTAGGAATATATAGAAAATTTGTTTATGCGATGAGTTGTTATGTGCCGAGAATTGTCATGTGTGCGTGTATGAGCATCCATACACACACAAAGATGATTGTATGTAAATGGGACACTCATGTAATGCCCCATCCGTTCAAGCAATAAAGGCCAAAATGATCGTCTCATATAATTAAATCACAATTTAAATCCAATTTTAATCTCCTTCCTAACACCGTGCACCACATATATTCTATCAAAAAAAGTATACGTATAGATTTCAATGTGTGCATGGGGACCAAGTTCCTTCACTGCCGACACTGCAAATGACACGTTGGTGGAGACAAATAATTGCGGCCCCATTGAGAACTGTGATGGCTCAAAGTGGACACATAATCCACAATCAACATTCTACACTCTTCCAGATGTGAAGGATCCTGTAGCACCATATAATTTAATATAATATCTGCTATCTTGTTTGTCTTGAGTGGGACAGCCCATATAGCTACAGGTGTGTTGTAAAATTTGTCAAACTAGATGATCATGCTTACAAGTTACCACCCACTACAGCAATAGGCAATCATAGGGATCCATCACCTTCAATGAAGCGACACGATAATAGGCTCACCCTAAACGACAAGCCCACGTAAGCCTGGGTTTTCTGGGATCAAATTTGAGGCCGGATAAGTTTTCATGAAGTTATGTATGATTTTATAGCAACACAAGTACTTTAACAATTTTGTAAAAGCAAACATAAGATGTATTTGTACGTGTAAAAAGGTTTACTTTCCTTAGAACTTTGATCCAAGATTTACTAAATGAAATCAACTTTAGAATGTGATTTAAATCATTTGTCTGGTTTACAACTTATGATTTTGAAAGCGATTATATAAAAATGCTTCTCTGATTTTTGAAGGAAAAGATATTCTGACCCTGTAGGTTGTGAGAATAAGGAACCTTCAAAGATGGTTTTCACATTTTGGTTGTGGTCAACATAACATAAACTGTATTTAAGGAATTGTGTTGGGTTTAAAATTAGACTAGACATGAAAATTAACATCTTGCATGATGTTTTTGAAAAGTATTGTCCGTAATTAATACATATCAAAAAGTTAGAAGTTATGATCAAGGTAATATTAACATGCAGTTAACTATTAGCTCATCTGGTTTAACATGTTACTGTCATTGGATGTGTAGGTTGCGAATTTGAGATCTGTTGGGGCATATATGTATATATGTATGTATGACCTCCAAGCCAAGGATGATTGATAAGATCAATTTATAGGTTTGAACCAATGAGTTGTTTAGATATATTATCAATCTATGTTTTTGGTATTAATTTTTTCTTGAAACAACCCATTGTTTATGTATGTTATGAATTTGGATCCACGACATGGATATCTTAACTATAAATCTATTTTAGCTTATCATAAAACGAATGATGTAAGTATTTTACTCATGTTAATCTCTTGTTTACCAAGTTACATATAACTTACA
This sequence comes from Alisma plantago-aquatica, assembly GCA_963693085.1. NCBI lineage: Eukaryota > Viridiplantae > Streptophyta > Magnoliopsida > Alismatales > Alismataceae > Alisma > Alisma plantago-aquatica. Next base: position 1,290,375,059 of record OY856409.1, read on the forward strand.
TGCAAAAAATGTGACTACACCAATCTCTACCATCCAGAGTTAGGTGAAGTAGGTATTCGAGTGTGATCCAAGTAAATATATCATCCTAGTTTATGTTTAGAGGTTGTGAAACAACATATTATCGTTTAAGGTGAATGGAAAACAAAATCAACATCCACTATGGCTACCTTGACAAGGAGCTGAATAGATGCCACATACACCTAAAAGTTACGTAATCAAGCAAGGTCAAGTTTACTTGATTGATTTTTCATATATGAATAACATTTCTATCTATAGTTGTGTTTCACCATGCATTATTAACTCATTTGGGAGTTCTTTACCAGGATACTTGAGTGACATATGTAGATTTAATGTTTTCCCTAGTGATCTATTGATACTGAGTTTCACACGATCTAGATACTCTATCTTATTGATTTTTTCATTCAAGATCATAACTTCAAAATAAAATCCATTTGCTGGCATGTTAAAATGACCGTTCTATATATATTCATAAATTTAATCTTTTATATATGTATGTATCTTTGTACTTTGTTAATCCCTTAGGGTCTAAAGGGAAGTAGATGTACTTATACAGTGTCTTTTTCCTAATTTATAGGACTCATGAAACTCTATATTGTTTTCACACAACCCTATAGTTGACTCAAGGATATAAAATGAATAGGGGCTTTTAAGAAATTCTCACGTCATAGAATCATATCATTTAAAAAGTGAGGACTTTCTTGCATTATCATTATTTTGAGTAATACATTCATATGTAGAGACTAGGTAGTATAAGAGACTTACATGGATCACCCAAGATCTATTTTACTATTATATCATAAAATATTGTATCGTTAGGGTTAGGTCACTTAAGGACGTCCAAAAATACTTACAACATTATGACCGACAACAAGATGCCCCATATCATCTACTTAAAGTTACCTAAAACACCATGTGTTATCATATTTCTCATTAGTCATTGAAGAGTAGGCTCTCTAGGCATATTCCGATTCTCCATGAGTCTCATGTTGGTCCACACATATAATCTAACTTATATTTTACATACTTTCATTCATGGAAAACTATAAATTGGTTGTTGCATTAGTAATAAAACTAACTTATTCAATTTATATAATGTCATAATAATAAAATTTGTATGTCAACATGGCATTTAAGATCGTCACTATACACTAACTTGGATTCATATATATAGGCTTACATTATAAAAATCATAGTTAGATCATCAAATATTTGTATATTTTTATTCTAGTCTTACTATGTATCCTAACCTTCATTATGGCTCTACACATCCATCATCTAGGCCTTACTTGTTGATACAAATGTTAATGTATTTCCCAAAGTTACATGATAGTAAATTCTCAAACTGTATGTCAAAACAAACTATCATTTTTTCTAAAAGATCAAAGTCCATTATTAATTGAGTATTATAGTAGGTGCCAAAGTAGCTCTAATTTCTTCAATCTCACAAACTTCTTGTTCATAGAACTGCATGATGTGGGTTGGGCATTCAGTGATCACGTTATATAAGGGTTGTTTGAGTAGTTGTTTAGCAAATCGATCAAATAGAGTATTATGTGTTCTTAGTTTGTAAATGATCTTCAGATCTTGTATTTATGATCGGGCTTCCATTATTTGGATGCATATTGGGGAATATGTCCCCCAAATGCTCTTGTGCTTGCTAATCCTTTGGTGGGCGATATGAGATATGGTCACCATTGTGGTTGTTTGTATTCCATTCACAATACCTAGTTGAATGCCTTTAAGGATGGCCTAGAGTTCACAATACCTAGTCAGTCCTTGCCTTTGAGGCGAATCTGATTTGCTTTCAACCACATCCCACATTTGTACCTCAAAATTGGACATGCCACCTGTGATAAGGAGATTTTGTTTTGTGCCGCATCAACATTAATCAAGTACATATTCTAAGAAAGGTACTACTTTCCATAACATGTCTTTTCTAGCCTTTTTTGGGTAGGCCGTTGTGGGAATGTTTCATTAATGTCCTTTAGAGTTTGTTGAAGTAAATCACAAAAGCTTTCACAGTCAACTTTTTCACATAAAAGATAAACTCATTCCTCCTTTTCTAGATATGCCATGTGATAATTGCAAAGTCCACCACCCATTGAGTTGGCCATCTTTTCTTGTCTGTGGCCTCTTTGAACTGGTGCTTAAACTCCACCTTGTCATAGAAAGATGTTGGGAGATTTGGATTGAAGGTCTTCCAAACTGATTTAGAAAAAGTGCAATCCCTCTATACATGAATGATCAATCTAGAGCATTCATGCAACCATTGCATAAATTATCACCAGCCTGGCCCATCTTATGTCTGTTTATATTCATCATGAAACTATTCTATTGCCACAACCATAAGAACATTTTAATCCTATTTGGGGTCTTAAGTTTCCAAACAATTCTCCAGTAACCTACAATTTTCTTTTGCTTTGCTTTATGATGTGTAGATAGGCCTGCTTGGTGTATAGTATTCCTAGACAACCTAGATTCCAAATCCAATAGTTGTCACTAGCCTATGGGTGACGTGGTTGTGTATTAGCAATCGCTTCTTTTATGGGATCATCAAACTAGTCTTTAATGATATTCATGTCCCATTGATCGTCGTCCATCCTTGTACATGCAACTATGATATCATTGATCTCATCCGGTATCGTTCAAACTGTTTGGTTAATAGGTGTCAAATTCTCATCCACTTGTTCCACATATTAGTACCATCTCCATTTGCAATGCATCGAGTGCTGTCATGAATAACCATTGTAGAGTTTTTCACTATGCTTCTCCACACCACAGATCCAGATACTACCTAGTGCATGGTGTTCATATTTTTGTCTCATAACTTGAGACTGTGGTAGTTGAGAGTTTTGAATGAATTTCTAGGCTAGTTTCATGAGGAGAACATGGTTGAGTTCAAAAGTTTATTTAACATCTAATCCTCCCTCATTTAATTCAAGGAGTAATTTGATCCATGCTACCTTGTACTTTCCTCCCTTTTATTCTTTCCCTCCCTAGATAAAGCGTCTTGTAAAATGATCAATTTCCTTGTAGATTGACATTGGCAGAGACGTGGTTTGCATTGTATACAAATAAATCATTTCAAGGGTTTCTCTTGCAAGTGTGACCCTCCCTATCATAGAGAGGTGTTTCCCATTCCAGTCAAATAATCGGCCCCTCATCCTAGCCAAAATAGGGTCATATTGCTCCTTCTTGACTCTACCATGAATAACTGGGACTCCTAAGTATCTTCTCAAGTTTGGTGTGTAGTTTATGCACACAGACCTACTAATTTTTTCCTACACATGTGTAGATGTGTTCTTAGAAAACTACAAAATTGATTTCTCCTTTGACAATTCCAAACCTGAAGCCTTGCTAAAGGACTCCAAATAGTTTATCATTCTTTTAGCTTGTCTCTCCATTACTTCCCCAAACCACAAGATAACGTCTGCAAAACACAAATGTGATAAGTTCATACCTCCACTTGAATCTTGTACCGGGACCCAGTTCTTCATTTCAATCATTCTTAGAATGTCCTAGAGAGGCGATCGAGGTAGAGAGAAAATATATAGGGAGATATTAGATCTCCTTCTCACACCTTGATTAGGAGTTACTGGTTCTAGCAACTCTCCAGTGAGAGTAATTATTGTCTCTCCTTGGTGAAGCAATTAAAGGGTGAGCTGTGAAGGACTGGTCAGGAGAGATAGTCTTCCTAATGTATCTTTGATGAAGGCCCATGAAATTCGATCATATGTTTTGGATAAGTCAATTTCATTACCATCATTCCTTTCCTACCCTTCCTCATTCTCATGGAGTGAATGAGTCTTGTGCTAGAAAGATATTTTTTGAGATTTTATAGCCCAACAAAAAGCTTGACTAGAATGGTGAAATCTAATTAAGCATCAAAGGTTTTAGGCTTTGGACAATGATTTTTGAGATGAGCTTTGAACTGGAATTGTATAAAGAAACATGTCTGAGATGGTTGCATGAGGTGGGTTGGATGATATTCAGAATCAACACCATGATTGAGTGAGTCAATTTGTGTGGGAGATATCCTCTTGCAAACACCTCCATAATCATGATAATAATAGGTTGCTTCACGATGCTCAAATATTTCTAGAGGAAACTTGCTTCTACTCTGTCTCGACCTGGCACCTTAGATGATTCCATATGTGAAAGGGCTTGATGAATCTCCATCTCTGAGATTGTAGCATTAAGAGTATCTTGTTGTTTATTAGTTAATAGTTTAAACTTCCCAGTGTACCTCCTTGATCTCAGTATCCTTCTAACAAGATTGGTGTCTGTAAACAACAATTTGAGATTGTTTTGTATAAGGAGTTTCAACTCCTCTTTATCATCTACCCATACCCCCTTCCAATCTTTCAATCTCATAATTTGATTTCTCCTCCTTCTCGTGTTAATGAAATTGTAGTAAAATTTGTTGTTGCATCACCAAACTTGATCTAGTCACATATCAACTAATGCTTCAGGTCCATAGAGTCAATTCTTAGTGTCTCTTCATATTTTGATCATACCTCCAAAAGTACCTAGTCAAGGTAGGCATTATAACCTATGTTCAAGACTTCCTCGAGTTCACTTATCCTTCAAAGTAGCCTTGTTTTGGTTCTATGTCTATCCTTTCTTCTTCTTTAATCCCACTCCATTGCTTTTGATTTGAAGTGATTGATAGTATCTACAAATGTAGAGTTTGTCCTCCAGTTGTGTTCAACAAACTGCTTGAATCTTGGTTCTTCATGACAAATATCCCTTGTTTAGAAAACATCATCAATTATTCATTGGAATAGTATGGGTGAGTGGTCAGACCCAATTATAGGTAGTACTTGTACTAATGTGGTTGGGTAATACTCTAACCATGTTTTGTTTGAAAGGGCTCAATCAAGTTTTTCCATTAGAGTTATCCTCTTGAACATTGTTATGGGACGTGAACGTGTAATCTCCTAGAGGCCCATCTCTTGCATCACCTAAATGAATTCTTTAAGTGTAGTAGTATTGAACGTTCTTCCTCTTAACCTCTCTCACAGACTGATTGTTGTGTTAAGGTCTCCAAAGACTAGCCACAACCACGCTATCATATGTGTCAGTCTCCTGATATGGCTCCACAATCGTCTCCTCCGGCCCAGTCTTGGGCTTCCATAGACAAATGTCAAATGTAAATGGTTGTCCAACAAGAAATGAACATATTAAAAGTGACTCTCTATTATCTAGACATTTAGATTATGACCATCTCAAAGTAAAAAAATTATGCCAGAGAAACCAACATCTTCTACTCGGTGTGAGACAAGAATTTTGAGTTTCTTTCTAGTTTCCTCTGCTACTGTGCCTGACTGTCTCGTCTCTAGAATTCCCATGATCCATGATCTGAATTTATGCCAAAGTTGGTTGAGATAGCTTTATGTGATTAGTTTGGCCACCCCTTGTACATTCCATGTGATTAACATATTACACAGTGAGGGTGAGTTGATCTTTCTCCTCCTCGTCTATCCCCTTATGTTCAGTCATCATTGTTGTGGTATTTGCTTCCTTTCTCAACTCCTCAATGCTTAACTGTTTGCCTCTCTTATGACAAATGGAATATATCCCTCTATTTCTTTCCTATCTATCTACCAATTTCTCAAGTGAATGGAAGAGGTGGAGGTCCATCTTCTGTCCAAAGGTTTGTTTTTAGCAGAGTTAAAAACAAACCTTGATTGGCTCATTTGTTGTAATGACCTCATCTTCCAACGTATTTTCTATTGTATGAGTTTTTGATTCCTTTTCGTTCTCCTTTGATCCATTGTCTCCGTGTCATTGTACTGGTGGTTTTGTTGGGTTCTCTTTGGTTCCCAAGTAGAGTCTTTCATATTATGTCTCTCATATACCCTACCTTTCCCCTAGTATTGAATGTAATGGCATTGTTTTTTGGGTATTGGAGTATCATTTACGTTTTTTACTTCTACCTGATAGCTATATTCATCATCCTCATCATCCTGGAATGCCAAATACCAGTTCTGATTTTGTGTCCCTTCATTCTGTTGATTGGTTTTCTAAAAAAATTGACTCTGTCTCTTCTGTGCATGAATTTTCTTAGTGAAACAGTTTGGTACTTCCTCCTACCAAGAGGCGGATTCAGGCAATTGTATCTCTGGTTGTACAAGATTCTCCTACTCCATTACTACTTCCTCTCACTGATCATGTATTTGTTAACCTTATTCAGAGTAGTAACCAACCCATCGACACTTGAGGCATAGTACTGGTAAGTTCTCATACTCCACCACATAGGGTGTAACTGACTCATCTGGGCAAATCTCCACTGCTATCCTCCTGAATCTTCCTCTTCTTTTCTGCCAACTATTGTTATCTATGTTAATCATGATCCCACTCAGGTCCCCCACTTTCGTGAGTATTTGCTCTTCACAGAAGCAAGGAGGTAGGTTTGGGATTCTGTTCCAAAATGTAATTGAATCTAGAACCTCTGATTTGGGATCAAAATCTAGTTTCCACCTTTGAACCATAAGGTATGATCAACCACAGTCCTCTTGTTGTTGCCATCAAGTAATCATCCTCCATGGTTAGTTAAACCTTATAGTATCCATTGTTGAGATGTATTATGTGGTATGAACCTTTAGGTTTCCACATCACTCAGATTTTCTCTTTAAGATTTAGGTATCCAATGGTTCTTCCCATGACCTTGACAACCACTGCGTATCACCAGACGTATAATATTTGATCTAAGGCTGATTCCTTTATATCAAGTGAGGGTATTTGTATCATTGAATCAATGATGAAATCATCATCTGCTAACATCACGATGTTCCTACTCAGGTTGATCATCCTGCCGCCATCTGTTCCCATGGCTGCATAGGCCTGGATGTATGTTACACGGTTATTGGACGAAGGTTCACTCTGAATATGAGACTCTCCTTTGATTGTCTGAAATGAGTTGGTGTCCTTCACATCAAATATCATATTTGGATCGGTCACTTGTTCATCATGTGAATTTGTATTATTGTTGTTGTCTCCACTACCACTTCCCTAGAATGCATAGTTGAACTGAAAGTCACTTCTATGGAGGTATTCCAATGGGTTAATATCTCCACCAGTGTTGCTATCAAGGTTCCCCTTCATCACCATAGGTGACGTTGGGGTAACCTATTGCATGATTGCCTCCATTCCACCAAGAACATCTCTTGAATGGTCGCCTGTTCATCATGTGAATGAGTATTATTGTTGCAGTCTCCACTACCCCTTCCCTAGAATGTGTAGTTGAACTGAAAGTCACTTCAATGGTGGGCTTCCATTGGGTTAATATCTCCACCAGTGTTGCTGTCAAGGTTCCCCTTCGTCTCCATAGGTGACGTTGGGGTAACCTACTGCATGATCACCTCCATGCCGCCAATCTCCTCCACACTTCTCTGGAAACCCTTACTTTCTTTACTTTGGAGTTTTTTAGCCTTTTAAGAATCTTTCATTTCGATAAGAAAATACCTTGATATGTGATCTACAAAAACTATCCTAAAATCATTTACAAACTTCCACACATTCATTCTATAGGTGATAATCCATGCTATGAAAAAAACTTATATTTTAGATCATCCACCATAATGTAAGATGATATTTTAAGACTTTGGGATATTTTTCAATGATATCTCCTCCTTTAGGTAGTTGAAGCATGGGTCACCATACCTGCATGCTCATGTGTGGGCATCTAATGTTTCCAAGTTTTACTATTTTTATATTAGTCCTTTCATCCTTACATTATTGAAGACAATCCAATTTTCCTTTGGATTGACGATTACTGTATTTGGACATCTTCTACTTCTCCTTCCTAATTAAAAGATCAGATAATTATAGTATTTTATTACTCCTTCCTCCTGTGACCCTAATGTAATAACTATATACAAATTCATGAGCCTCATCAAAAGTGAGACACCTAGTATATAAGACCACTAGTTTAATGGTCATTAAAATATGGTTATGAAGTTGTTCATTTATTTTATTTTTATGGGGCATACACAAACCATCATAGAAGAGAAAAGTTTTATATGTAGCCTACGACATACACATCACCTTATTCATATTCATGAAATGGTCTCTCTTTAATTTTTTGGATGATTAGTGTACAAACATCACACTCACTATGATTATACTCCATCTAGATATAGGATTGGGAAGAGTGCCTTGGTGACATAGGCATGTTCCCACCACAATCTAAAAGCTCCATAGGTATTTTCACACTAATAGCATTGATTATGTCAACAACCATTAATAATTTTCTAAGGTTACGATCCTACCATTTCTTCTATCTACTACATGTTTTGGTTTTTTCTGGAAAGGTATAAGACTATATTTTAAGATTCTAAGGATGATGACTCATATATTAATGGTTACTGAGTATTATGATGAACTTCACTTAGTTCTAGGGTTAAGACATAATAAACATATCCCTATTAACCTAGAAATAGGGTTTTAAGGATCCCATTCCATCTCATTTTCTTCTACCGTTCTTCTATCCTATGCAAGCATAATTTTCTTACACTATTTAGGTTGTCCTAAGTATTATTTTCCACAAAAATTCTAGTTTATTTTTCACAATGGAAGGCAATATGCATATATTATGTCAAAAATGTTTCATTTTTCTATATCTTTATTTAACATTACATGTGCATTAGTTGGTGGAGGACGCCTTAGCCCTCAATCTTTTCTCTTAAACCCTAATAAAAATAAAGAAAAAAGAATCTCCTAGCATTTTTTTAATGAGTAAACCATGTGGGTTAGTTATTTGGAACTTCTTGAGGTTTTAGTCATGTGGGTTTCATACCCACACCTTTTGGAAAGCCTAATAATACCCATGGATTTATATATTTTTGCAATTATGTGTCATTGATGGAAATTTACAGAAATATCAACTCTTATGAAAGATGTGATGAACCTAATCCCAATAATTTCGATTATATGAGGACACGATGCCAAATGTGCTATAAAATATTTAATTATAGATATATTTTCTTATATACAAATAGTACTATATTTTTTTCGTATTTGAAAAGCAAGAAATTGACATAAAGGTAGAACAAATACTTTAGAGTTACATCATAAATGTTTTCCAAAAAAGGATAATCTAATATTATATTAAATGTAAGAAAAGTTGAATAATCTAACTAAGTCTATATTTTTGGTTTAATATTTCTAGATTTATTTGATTTAAAACTTTTCTGGGTTGATATTTAACCTCAAAACATCAAAATATAGGATCAACATACTAGTTCTATGCTTTGTGGGTACACAACTAGTAATGCAGTTAACTTAATCAACATTGAACATAGCAATTTCAAAAATGAACAACACATTTTAATATGAATCTTCTTACCCATAATAATATTATCCACTTTTTTAAATAAAAAATTGGTTGCAAGCTCACTATTTCACTTTCTAAAAAATTATATATATTTCCCCAAATATAGTGTGAACTATTCCTGGATACCACCACATATTTCCTATAGATTCTAAGTTTCCCTAGTGTTGAACAATGACAAATTTGTTTTTTGAAATAGTACTATTCATTTATTTTTGATGTATATAAGGGAATTTTTTTCTTCAAACACCCTCATGGACCAAGGACCTTGCTTTAATATACATTTATATTCAGGTGACACACATATGGATTTACAAGGACTATAAAACACCAATCAATCTATCAAAAATATAAAATGATCAAGGTGGAAAATGAATGCTCGATCGTTGGAGATACAGATATGCGAACCAAATACCAGATATTATCAATATAAAATTTCAAGTACAAATTCTCAACCAATTAACATGATTATTAGTTAATCAATAAGGTGTTACAGTTTGTTTTGAAGAAACTAAAAATTAAGGTTAGTGTTTTAGGTCTTCAAATCTTACTTGGGTCTACGAATGGATAGAGTAAGTCTTAGATGCCACTTTGAAGGAAACCATACAAAGTAATGTTGCAACCCTAAGTACTCCATATTAACCCTTATAAAACACATTGATTTATCAAGGTTATTGTTGCAAACTTAATTCATAGTTTGGACAATAAATATGGGGTATTAAGTCTACTAGATTATATAAAACATGCAAAAGGTTTTCCATATTAATATCATTCTCAAGATATGGTTCCAAATCCTTTCTAGACATGAGTTATAATCACAAAATAGTAATATTCTTACTAGGTCTTTCCTATTTTCCTAATAATATTTATATATTTTATACAATCTTCTAAGTAATAAAGTAATGTTGGCAACCATTTAAAATTTAAAATAATCTAGACCAATATGCTTTAGCAATAAATTCGGGGAAATATAACATGATAATTGAAGAGTGTAACTCTGAAACCTTTTTAAGTTGAGATTTCATTGCATCCTTAAACTATATGAATAGGATTTCATTGTCATGTGGATAGTTTCCATTGGGAACTTTTCTTCCCCTACAACTTTGTTTCATCTAACAATTGAGGTCATCAACTTGTGATATGACTCTTTATTCAAGAGCTTGATGGGATAGTTGAGACCTCAACCCCATTAGTAGAATCCTCACAAACCATCAACCCATTAGGGCTATCGTTAGTAATAGGATATGACAAAGTTGGTAGCCATAAAGTACAAGGGAGAAGTAGGTATAGTGGAGGTTAAGGATTCAATGAAAACAAATCAGTTCCACTCTCAAATGCTTATTTATGAACCTCATTTCTAGAGTGACTATTTCTAGGTGTAACGGGAGTCATGAAGGAGTTTCACAGGATTGGATGGTTTAAAACATCAAGTATAAGTCAAAATTTGTTTATGTAGCATTTTGTATTTTCCAAAGAAACAACTAGTGTCAAGTGCACTAGTATAGGAGTAAGTGAGCAAGTATGTGTTGATGCAACTATATGCGGGGTAGAAAAGGGGTAATTGGGTGATCTGAAAAATATTTTCGATGCCTTATCTTTTCACTAGAGAGAATAGTTTGTTGTTTTCTATCATATTTGGTGGTCGAGCCAACTGAAGATTTGGGTAGTATTGAAATATTACATAATAATAACAATGGCATTGTCAATAAGGTAGTTATCAACCATATAATACTAGTGGGAGTCCTAACATGGAGTTTCCATTATAAATGTATGAGAGAGATAATGTTGGGAGGGATGAACTGTGTTCCCAATTTCATAGGATAATTAGGTGTCAGAGATGAGTTTGTCTTTCTTTTCTCCACCTGGGCCAAAGAATGGTTGGATACTAGCTCCCACATATTTCATTTTTTTAATCTTAACTAAATTATGAGAAATGTTGCATTTCTTGTGTAGATAGTATTTTCTCCCCCAAATATTGTAGATCTTAATATCATCTATATTTATCAAACTTTAGAGTTAAAAAAATCAAAATAAAAGGATAATAATATTATTTGTTATCACTTAGTATTTTACACATTTATGATTTATTTAATGTATTTAGTAAGTCATCAAAAATATCATTATTATTTACAATCTAAAAAATAAAATAAAATTCATTCCATCTCAAAAAATTCATTTCCTAGGTATATCCTATATAAAATAATATCAATGATAACAATGTTCCACAAGAACCTAAGAATAAACCCAACTGAGCCAGAATAGGGTTTCTTGAACTCAAAGCTTGATCATGGGTCCTGGTGCAATAAATATGCCCTATACAAGATTGAAATACTTCACAATTTACCAAATTCATCATCATGGACCTACTTCATCTTAAAGCACAACAAAAACAAGTTCGGTTTCATTTTCTTTAATTTGCATACCAATCTTAATTACTCATTTAGGCAAGATCACACCTCTACATTGTTAATTTCATATAAGACTTACAATAATTTTTCTAGTGTAATTTATCAAATCATAACCTCAAAAATGATGATTATAATAATTAAATATTCCTTAATAAAAAAAGAAAGAAAGGCAAGAACAGAAAAGCTGCGCGGTTCCTTAATTAATAGAGTTAATGTGAAAAATCTTGTAGATATACTCAATTATTTCTTTCTCTCAAATCTTAATTTTATAGAATCATGAATAAATGCATAAATCAAAGTTTAAGGTAATCATCTTGTGACATTGTAACTCTAACAAAGTCATAAACTTATAAGAAATAATTTTCCAATGTATTATTTATAATAATGATATTCTTATGCCAACTTTTCATTGGAAAAATCTAAAACCACCTCTATGTTATTTTTGCAATGTTGGTTACATCATCTAAATTTTGTAGTTATAATGGATACCACTGTGCACAAACACATACTTACACACACACATACACACACACATACATAAAAATAGACACACACACACACACACACACACACACACACACACATATATATATATATATATATATATATATATATATATATATATATATATATATATATATATATATATATATATAGAGAGAGAGAGAGAGAGAGAGAGAGAGAGATAGACAGAGAGAGAGAGAGAGTCAGGCTAGAATACACTCAAGTAGTTTTTCATGATGCAATGTTTTTTTCAAAAATCTAATCCATTGATCTTCTTAAACATCTTGTTAATAGCTCAGATGCAAAATTTGAGCACATTTGGATATTTATAGGTCATGTTATAAATATCACAAAAATTATGCATTTCAAATTAGTTTCATGCGTCGATTTTGTTTCCCTTGGATGAGTGACTTACACTCATCCAAATGGGCTCAAAATTTGTATGTAGTCTAGTTATAGTATGACAGTGAAGATCAATGGTTTACATTTTGAAAAAAATAGTCTTGATATGCAAACACACTTGAGTGTATTTGTGTGATCTGTACACTCAAGTGTATTCTAGCCTGACTCAAGAAAAGAGAAGCATTGGGACCATCATGGACCTTAGTACTATATTTGAGAGCATATGTATATGGATGAATCAAGATTTTAACATGGTTGGTAGAATATGAAGTCATCGTGACACCATGCAGGAGAATGAAATATAGGCTCATGATGCGATGATTTTGAGTCGCATTTATAGACCTTTTTCATATGTGTATTGTGCTCTAATTACTCATTTTTATGGATAATATTGCATAATTCACTCATTTCGGTCTTTTCCTTCATATTATGTCAAATCCCCTTTGTTTTACTATTTTGAACATTATTTATCATAATATTATTATTTGTGTGGATTTACTTGGTCTTGTTGTGAAATTTCCGGAAAAACAAGTATTTGCTTCCGTCGATACCATCGACAGAAGTCGATACCATCGACCAAGCCACAGAGTGCCAGACGAGAGGAGCAACACAGAGTCGATACCATCGACACCCAAGTCGATGGTATCGAGATCCCTTCAGGTTGCTGGCGAGGAAAATGTCGATACCATCGACCCAAGTCGATGCCATCGACACATGGAGGCTACAGCGTCGCTAAACGACAACAACCGACACTAAAGAGAGTCGATACCATCGACCCAAGTCGATGGTATCGAGATGACCACAGGCGCTCAGACGAAAAGAAAAGAAAGCTGCCGCTAATACGCTGGGTCGATACCATCGACCCGCGTCGATGGTTTCGACGCCGGCAAATATGCGTTGGATCTGTTTTGATCTCGATCGGACGACTGTTGTTATTTGACGACCTAATTAGGGACTTATACCTAATGACGGCCGCCCAGACGGGAGGAGGATCGGATTTTGGATTGCACGAGTGCCGAGGAAGGAGAAAAAGGAGAACGGAGGCCAGAAGCTCATCCCGGGTGATTCGGATGCTGCCGAAGACGAATTCCACCACCGACAGGCGGGGAAGCTCGTATTCTACGCAAAGGATCTACCGGTTCTTCTCCATTCAGGGGTTTTCCCACTTGTTTCACGTTTTTCTTATGAATTCCCCTAATTCTACCATGTATTCGTGCGAGATGAACATGAGAGGCTAAAACCCTCCATCTTTAGGACCAGGAATAGCCCGGGAATGCATTGTATGACAATTTTATATTGATAATTCATTTTTTCTCTCTCAAATCCATGGTATAGATTCGTTTTCTCCATATATATTGTTATGCTTGATCACCATAATAATAGCTTAATGCCCTTAATTACTTCGACAGAAGGATTAACGGTTGAAAAGAGACGAAACCTACATTAATCGATAAAACCCTTGACAAAGGAGTTGTAAAATTAATGGTGGAAACTGAGAGACCGTAGGTAATGCGCTTAGTTTAGGGGAATGATTACTACGACGGTGGAATCAACCTAAACCTAAGTAGTGGATTACACCACGACAGTGGGTAATTCTGTATTCAGGCCACTACCCGGATAGAGAGAGAAGAGTGAGGAATTATATAAAATTTAATACAATGTTGACCCGCGGTGAAACCGCAATCCTAAAGATACTCTTTTGAATTGATTAAATTAATCTTTAATCGATTGTTTTTTTTTTTCATTTTGTTTTCTTTTTAATTTCGACAACAAACCCTATTTTGTCATTCGGCCTAGCTGATTGCGATTAGTTAGTAGAAGTCTCCAATAATTCACGTGTCCATGAGTTCGACTCGGTCCTCACAAAGGCCTATATTACTCGACGTGTATACTTGCGTTTAAGCGCGTAGTAAAATACACGTCAAGTTTTTGGCGCCGTTTCCGGGGACACGGCGAATTGTTGGCACTTCGAGTGCTACAAGCGGCCACTCTAGGTCACAAATTTCTTTTTAATTTTCATTCAAATTCAAATATTTTTACATTGCACTTTAATTGTTATACTCGTCTAAGCATAGTACTGAACTCGAATTTTCTTATTTCAGGTACTGTGTATGGTGCATACACGTAGTACAGACTACGACAATCGCACACCAGAGGTTCCGTTTCTGGGACCTGGAGACGAGGAGCATTCTGAGCACGAGTACCAAGAAGAGATAGATTCTGAATCTGAGCAAGAGCAAGCAGAAGAAATGGCCGAATCACAGACGATATGGGAGAAGATCAAAGCCTCTTCTTCATCATCTTGAAAGGGGCCTATCAAGAAGCAGGCGGTCAACATACCAACATATAAGATCGATCCGGCATTGATCAACTTGGTAAAATCAAATGCATTTCACGGGCTGAGGAATGAGGACCCAGTTGCACACATCAGTCAGTTCGTTGAAAATTGTGACATGGTGAAGATCGACCGATTCCCACAAGATGCTTTGTACCTCAAGTTATTCCCAAGTTCCTTGGTAGGAGCGGCAAGAGAGTGGCTCCATAACCTCGATGACGAATTTGTTCAGTCTTGGGATCATATGGTGGAAGTTTTCTTCGAGAGGTTTTTCCCTCCTGAGAAGACCAACGACATGATTAGAAAGATTCACAATTTCACCCAACAGGCGGGTGAGACATATTCTGAGACCTGGGAGAGATTCCAGGTTATGTTGAGGAGATGTCCACATCATGGGCTGGACAAAGAAACCCAAGTGAAAATCTTTTATTTTGCTCTCTCTGAGCACGATAGAAGTAATCTTGATTCAGCCGGATCCGGATTCTTTCTGAATAATACGGATACCAGATGTTGAAAGATATTAAAGAACATGGCTAGGAAACAGTCATGGGGTGACAGAGGTGCAGTGGAACAGGTCAAGGCTGCTGGTGAATCCAGAATAGTTAGGGAGCTAAACGATAAGTTAGATCTTCTAGCTAAGAAGCTGCTAACTAAGGAAGATGCATCTGAAGATGAGGAGGCCCAAGTGAAATTCATGCAACAACAGGGTTATAGAAACAATGACTATGTATGGAGGAAGGATAGGAAGTTCTCATGGAAGGATCCTAACAATTTCCTGCAGGATCCGGATGCCAAGCCACAACCAAGAGTCGAGGATAAGAACACGGAACTACTGAGTCAAATGGTACAGCAAAACCAAGAGATGATGGCCATGTTTGGTAAGCAATTGCAGTCTCAAGGTGATATTCTAACCAAGTTTGGGCAGACGCTGCAAAGCCATGGAGCACAAATGCGGGCATTAGAAACCACCGTGGCATAGATTTCTAGTGAAGTAGCTGCTATCAAGCACGCCAATCAGCAGAAACCGGCCGAGAATGCAAATGTGGCCCAAGCACACCATCAGGTCAAATACATGTCTGTGATAAGCAATGAAGAAGAACCGCAAGTGTCAGAAGCAAAAGAGCAAAGCAAACTGATTTTTAATACAGAGGCGACACCGGCAATACCGTACCCTCACACTTACTATGGACTACCAGGCGGAAGCACTTTTTCATTTTGGAAAAGCCGCCAAGAGCCCATGGTGGTCACGTCTCCTCCTAGGCAAGAAGAACAATTGAAGGTTGTTTGTGCACGTGTGGAAACATCTAATGCAAGAGAGAAACCACAACAAGCTATTGCTGTTGATGATGTCTCGCCCAAGCCCATGTCGGAGGGAGTGATTGAAGCAAGCTTAGGGGAGGTACCCCCGAAAAGCTCTTATGTGCCACCTCACAGGCGTGCTGATGCAGCTGATGTTTCAGATCCGGTCAATCTGAAGTCAAAGAAAGAGCATCATCATTTTAAGAAATTCCTGGAGATATTCCGAAAACTCCACATCAATATTCCATTAGTGGAGATGATCGAAAAAGTACCCGCTTATGGGAGGTTCATCAAGGAAATCATCACTAAGAAGAGGTGGATAAAAGACGGTGAAATTTATTGGATGAATGAGACGGTGAGCTCTATGACTCACGGGAGTTCACCAAAGAAGAGAAAGGACCCAGGAGGTTTTTACATACCGTGCTCAATAGGTGGTCAACATTTTCCTAAAGCGCAATGTGATTCTAGCACTAGCATAAATCTCATGCCTTTGGCGACATTTCAAAAGCTGGGGTTAAAAGAGATAAAGAAGTTGGCCGCAATAATTGAATTGGCGGATGGGTCTACCGTGAGACCCTATGGAGTATGTGAAGATGTTCTCGTCAAAGTGGATAGATTCATATTTCCTGTGGATTTTGTTGTCATGGATATGCCACCACTCCAAAGTTGTGAAATTCTCCTAGGGAGGTCGTTTCAAGCAACGACAGATGTCGTGACTGCCTTAGGGAGAGGTACTTTGTCCTTGGGAATTGGAGGAGATCGTGTTGAATTCAAATTACCGAATGATCCTCTAAGTGCAGTTCCCAAGGTGAAAAAATGTTGATTGTCACACCGTCTAGCCTAAGACGTTAAAGAAGGGTGCTTGTTGGGAGGCAACCCAACCATTGGTACATTAGGATAGTTTAGTTATAGTCGTAGATTGTTTTTATTTCGTTTAAATTTTAGTGTAAAGAAGATACCTTGATCCATTTATTCAATGTGCAGGCACAGGCAGGGTCGATACCATCGACGCACTCGTCGATGGTATCGACATGGGTTCAGGTTGACAGCTGCAAAAATCACACTGAGTCGATACTATCGACGAGGCCGTCGATGGTATCGACATACCTACAGGCAGGTCGCAATAAAAGTGTCGATGGTATCAACATGCCAGTCGATACCATCGAGATCTCTGGAGAAGTTCAGATGAATTTTGCTCAGTCAACTCGATACCATCGACGGCCTCGTCGATGGTATCCACATGATCACTGGTTGAATGCAACAAAACGGCGGTATTTTTCTCAGTCAACTCGATACCATCGACGGCCTCGTCGATGGTATCGACATGATCACAGGTTGAACGCAACAAAACGGCGGTGTCGCAATAAAAGCAGTCGATACCATCGACCCAAGTTGATGGTATCGACATCCATGTCACCGATCTGCGCTAAGGCATCGACGACGATTGCGAGTCCACGTCAGCGATCCGGGTGTTGCGTCGATACTATCGACTTCCGTCGATGGTATCGACACGTCAGCAATCCGGGTTTCTCGATCAAGCAAACGTCAGCCGTCGACACTCGCGAGGGAGGCGGATACCAGCGAGACGTGTCGATACCATCGACCCGCGTCGATGGTATCGACGGGTCGACAGTAGCGCCGGCCAAGTCTATTTAAGGAGACTTGCAACGTCATTTGACGTCACACCTTTAGAGCAAACGTCCTCCTTTGCGCCGAGCACTCCCCCGAGCCCTCCAAGACTGAAGAGCAGCAATAGCGAGCAGGGATCTTCACCGAGCGGAGAATCACTTCTCCATCTCTCCCGAGCTCTCTTCTTCTAATCCCATCTTTCTTGCAACAATGGTGCACGCCGCCGGATCATCGTCCTCGAGCGCGAATCCCATGGGGATTGTGGAGTTTGTTCCACCCCCTACTGCTTCCGTATCACGTCCGCGCTTGATTCACCCTTCCATGGAGGCGAGGAAGGTCTACGAGGAGATTATGAAGCAGAAGATTGAGCCGACCCGGTATGTGGACTGGGGCATGCTTCAGGAGCTTGGTTTCGAGGCCAACTTGGCCTATGTGCTTCACGGACAAGCATGCCACACCAGCATAAGGCCAGGCGAGCTGGAGCGCCATGCGGATGGGCAGCCGTTCTTCGGCGAATGGCCCACCTACAAGGAATTGGTGGCGGAGTTTATGGCGTCCCTCGACGTCTGCGTCGTACCCAACGACGTGGTGGCGTCGGACCGTGAGTGGATCAAGGGGAGGGTGTCCTTCCGGCTGTTCAACATCAATTACAACATCACTCTTCAGCAGTTCAACAATATCTTTAACTGGAACCACTCCCAACATAATCACCGACGCCCAGATTCTCGCACCGACTACGACAAGATCTTCGCCGAGCTAGTCACAGTGCCGACGGGAAAGACAGTGAGCTACCACAATGCTGCGGTAGTGGACTTCGAGCATCCCTTCATCCGGGTCTTACACCGGATGTTGAGCCTTACGTTCTTTGCTCGGAGCGATTTAGCATTGAGCAAGTTTTAGGAGAGCGATCTTTTCTTCCTCTACATGCTCCTGAAGCGACAAGAATGCAATTGGGGTGCGTTCTGGCTACAGCGCGTCCTGGCGGTGAAGAGGAGTAGAAGGAAGGCTCCGATCCATTTTGGGGGGCTCATCACCAAGTTGGCGTCCTACTTGGGGCTGAATCTCCAGTCTATGACTCCGATTTCCACGAGGAGTAAGGTGAACGTGCAGCATCTGCACCGTTCAAACCTTATCCTTCTCCGGGATGGGTTGGCGTACACACATTGCCACGTCAACCATGCTTACCAGGAATGCGCACTGCCGGATGCCATCTTCAACATCAAGGGCGCACAACACTTCCGGTGGCCGATCATAGCCGTCGAGTCCGATGAAGAAGAAGGCGGCAATGATGACCAAGAAGGCGAGGCTGAGGAGGAAGAGGAGGCTTTCACACCTCTTCGCGCACGAGTGGCACCACGGAAGCGTCCTAGGATGCATCCGGGTGCATCTTCATCATCACAGCCCCCGCCGCCATCACCGCAACCCTCGCAGCCAGGCGAGGATGTCTAATCCATGCAGATAATGTACAAAATGCTGTAGGATATACATCAGACGCAACAACAACATCTAGAAATGTATACCGGTATTCATGATACTACGAGCCGGGTACTCGATAATCAACGGGCTATGTTCGAGAATGAACGTCTTCTCCTCGACAACCAACAACAGATACACAATCGGTTGCAAAGGATGGAGATGCAACATGAGCCCTTTTACGACCATTACTGGAGTCAGAGCTACTTTGGAGGCTATCCACAGCCTCCGCCGAGGACCCATTACGATCCGAGCTTCCAGGGGGAGTATCCTTCTTGGGATCCTATGGCCCCGCAGTACCCGCCTCCGCCTCCACAAGAATGATCAAGGTATTTCTGTTCCACTCTTAAGTTTGTTTTTGACTATGAGGCCATAGTCGAATTCAAGCTTAGGGGGGTAGCTGGAACAGCTCTATCTTTTCTTTTGTTGGTTTTTAGTTTTTGCTTTGCTTTTTGTTCTTGCATTTTTAGTTTTTGTAGGATCCACATGCTATCTAGTGTAACTGTGGATGTCGTAACAGTTTGTCATCTTGCTGTGTATTCATGGGAAATTTAAGGGAATTTTAAAATTTTTGTGTCTTTTGGATAGCTTGACTTGGTTGTCTTTGGGGAACTTGTCCGATGAAAATGATTGATTATGTCAACTTTAAAACAAGATGTCACACCTATACTCCCATTGACTCATGAAAAGTGGATAGTAATGGTTGTTTGAGCCTAACCTAACCAAATGGTAATGAGACCTTAATTGGATATAAGAGAGAGAACCCTTTGAATCACTACACATGTCAGTAAGGAGGGACATATAATACTCTTCTAAGGTTCAGTCATCTAATCTTGTGATCATTCCACTTCATTTTTCCATAATCCACCTAAGAATTGGAAGTAAAGTACAATTTTAATTACTTTTTGTGTGCATAGCATTTAGATAGGAATTGCATTGATATTTTTCATACCTTTGCATAAAACGAAAAATATATAGGGATTCATGCACATTACCTTTAGGTGCATGCCATGTAGTTGCACTCATGACTTTCATGATTATCACGCATAAAGTACATCATGTATCTAAATTTTCTCTCAAAATTGATCTAAACTGTTCCATACCCTTGAAATAGTACAAAGATTTCCAATCATGAAGAAAATAGCTCAATACATGTATCTCTAAGCAACTATGGATATGTGGGATAAAAGAAAGAAAAAAAATTTCTGGAAAAAAAAAGAAAAAAAAAAGAGAATTTAGAAGGAAATGGAATAAGAGGGAGAAAGGAACATGATATCACTTGCATTACAGGAAAATTGAGTACATGATGTGGCTTAAGTAGATTTCCATCTCATTTTGTGGTGGAAGGTTAGGGCATGCATCATTTTACCCAAATAAGGCATTAGGGCATTTTTATTGTGCATTTGCATCATGTAGGACATTTTGTTTTATGCATATTGAAACTGTGCAATACTTCCAAGTTCTTCCATGAACTACCCATTCCATCCACCCGTTGCTCGGATTGGTAGGCCACCGTGAATTTCTCCTCACTAATGATTATCAGGAGAACTGCTTCCATGTAGATGGTAGTTAAGGGCGAGCAACGTAGTGTAGGCGATCACAAGATGCACCAATGCTGAATCGGCGAATTTTATTATGTTAACTGCCTTATGTGATAGTGTTCATCGGTTTGAAGGACAATTTCTCTTATTGACGATTATTGTCGCCTTTAGGGTAATTACTGTTATGTGGTTAGAGAAGGTCGGTTTGAGAACGTTCAGTGGGAGTCACATGGGATGTGGGTTGGTGTGTTGATTTTTAGTTGACATCTGCAATTCTATTCTAAGGATTAGTTGCTCGAGGGCGAGCAATGTTTAAGCTTAGGGGAGTTTGATGCGATGATTTTGAGTCGCATTTATAGACCTTTTTCATATGTGTATTGTGCTCTAATTACTCATTTTTATGGATAATATTGCATAATTCACTCATTTTGGTCTTTGCCTTCATATTATGTCAAATCCCCTTTGTTTTACTATTTTGAACATTATTTATCATAATATTATTATTTGTGTGGATTTACTTGGTCTTGTTGTGAAATTTCAGGAAAAACAAGTATTTGCTTCCGTCGATACCATCGACGGAAGTCGATACCATCGACCAAGCCACAGATTGCCAGATGAGAGGAGCAGCACAGAGTCGATACCATCGACACCCAAGTCGATGGTATCGAGATCCCTTCAGGTTGCTGGCGAGGAAAATGTCGATACCATCGACCCAAGTCGATGCCATCGACACATGGAGGCTACAGCGTCGCTAAACGACAACAACTGACGCTAAAGAGAGTCGATACCATCGACCCAAGTCGATGGTATCGAGATGACCACAGGCACTCAGACGAAAAGAAAAGAAAGCTTCCGCTAATACGCTGGGTCGATACCATCGACCCGCGTCGATGGTATCGATGCCGGCAAATATGCGTTGGATCTGTTTTGATCTCGATCGGACGGCTGTTGTTATTTGACGACCTAATTAGGGACTTATACCTAATGACGGCCGCCCAGACGGGAGGAAGATCGGATTTTGGATTGCACGAGTGCCGAGGAAGGAGAAAAAGGAGAACGGAGGCCAGAAGCTCATCCCGGGTGATTCGGACGCTGCCGAAGACGAATTCCACCACCGACAGGCGGGGAAGCTCGTATTCTACGCCAAGGATCTACCGGTTCTTCTCCGTTCAGGGGTTTTCCCACTTGTTTCACGTTTTTCTTATGAATTCCCCTAATTCTACCATGTATTCGTGCGAGATGAACATGAGAGGCTAAAACCCTCCATCTTTAGGACCGGGAATAGCCCGGGAATGCATTGTATGCCAATTTTATATTGATAATTCATTTTTTCTCTCTCAAATCCATGGTATAGATTCATTTTCTCCATATATATTGTTATGCTTGATCACCATAATAATAGCTTAATGCCCTTAATTACTTCGACAGAAGGATTAACGGTTGAAAAGAGACGAAACCTACATTAATCGATAAAACCCTTGACAAATGAGTTGTAAAATTAATGGTGGAAACTGAGAGACCGTAGGTAATGCGCTTAGTTTAGGGGAATGATTACTACGACGGTGGAATCAACCTAAACCTAAGTAGTGGATTACACCACGACAGTGGGTAATTCTGTATTCAGGACACTACCCGGATAGAGAGAGAAGAGTGAGGAATTATATAAAACTTAATACAATGTTGACCCGCGGTGAAACCGCAATCCTAAAGATACTCTTTTGAATTGATTAAATTAATCTTTAATCGATTGTTTTCTTTTTTTTCATTTTGTTTTCTTTTTAATTTCGACAACAAACCCTATTTTGTCATTCATCCTAGCTGATTGCGATTAGTTAGTAGAAGTCTCCAATAATTCACGTGTCCCTGAGTTTGACTCGGGCCTCACAAAGCCCTATATTACTCGACGCGTATACTTGCGTTTAAGCGCATAGTAAAATACACGTCAGCTCACTAATGATAGAAGTTGTTCTAGATATAGAGTTTGGAGGAAACAACCCAACATGCTACTAGAGACTGCATTGGAGCAA
Organism: Alisma plantago-aquatica; assembly: GCA_963693085.1. NCBI lineage: Eukaryota > Viridiplantae > Streptophyta > Magnoliopsida > Alismatales > Alismataceae > Alisma > Alisma plantago-aquatica. The sequence goes on from OY856409.1 coordinate 1,290,398,032, forward strand.
GAGAAGTGTGGGAGTTAATGATGGATGTAGGTAACATAGGCAACTTGTTCACCAACAATCTACATGCTAAATAATAAGAACATGAAAGGGTCCACTCAACATATCAACGTTACTTATGAGTTGTTGGATAAATTGCAATAATATATATTTTTGGGTTTCTGAGAATAAATGGATGATGATTCCTAATTTGTTCAAAACATCAAGACAATGACCGTGAAGATGAACAACACATGGGAGACACGGGTGAAGATTTGGAAGTCACCTATTCCTGCAATGTCACAAAGTTGGGTAACACCAACAAGGGTTGAGTGAAGTAGAATAAAGTTGTAACATTGACCAAGAAGCAATCTATTGCAACTGCAATTGCTACAAATATGCAATGTCATGGCTAGGGGGATGGATTTGCTAATACACTACTGAATCTAAGGCACAAGATGAGATAATGGGCATATGGTTATCTCTAATGGAATTAAGAAAACATGACTATGGAATGTATATTATGGATAGTGATAGTTCAATTGAAGTACAAATACTAAATGAAGGTGATCAAGTCTACCATATGGTCATTCCTTGGGTGAGTATGATCAAGGATATTCTCAAGTCTGATTGCGGGGTTCACATCTATCATAGTGTAGAAATACCAATAAACTTGCAGATAGCTTAGCTAAGTTTCATCATAAAACATTAGTCATTAGTAGTAGTTCTATTTATTGCAAGAAGCCCCCAAATATCTTGGGATGTATCTTTGGTAGGAATAAGTGTAAAAGTAGCAGTACTATATCCTTTAACTATGTATGGTCTAATGGTAATGACTTGGCAACTTTTCCCAAAAGAGGAGATCGGGTTGGATAGTAAGGTTTCCTGGCTTTTCTAACACACACACACACACACACACACACACACACACACACACACATATATATATATATATATATATATATACATATCTGTGTGCTTGTGTATGAGGTTGTTTTTAATACCAACATAGGTAGGCCTACCTAAAAAAATCACTTTTTGGCAATTTTTTACAATACACATTTACATTGATACATTACCTTCCAAATATCTACACTATATACATAGTAATTACACATGTACTATTACATATGTTTCTACTGATTTGGTGAATTTTTACTGTGTACTCTGCCCATTTTTATTTTTCAATAAAATAGCCACTTTTTTGACAAAGTATTTATTTTTTGACAAAATAAGTTACTTTGTCCTAGTTAATTATTTAATTGAACAAATAGTTACTTTGATGAATGTACGAATACCTATACCCAGTTACCCCTACAGACAGAGAATAAATTCCAAATGTATACATAGTTACTTACACACACACACACACACACACATATATATATAGAAAATACCATGAGAAATATATGTTGGTGAGAATAGGAAAGGCTTTGGAAAACTTTAATAGTTAAGAGTTATGCAAAAAATCATTGCAGTCAAATAACTATGACCATTTAAAGGTATTAATATATATTTTTCATGTACGTACGTACGTACAATGTATGGGATAAAGAGAGGCATTCTCTTCTCCTCTTCCATGCCCGTGATGGAGGTCGAATGTCTGGGAGGACGATAAACCAAGGCGGCAGCTGGGATTCGAACCCAGGTCCTTTTATGAGGAGACATGGTGCTTGGCCACTTGAGCCACTCCTTGTCGACGTATGTACTATGTATGTATGTATGTATCTATGTATGCATGCATGCATGTATGTATGTGTGTATCGAAATCAGGTAAGTATATTATTGCGTTCCCCCTAAAGATATAGGGGGTCAAGATTACATGTAGGCCCAATGCCATACACCCAAAGCAAAGCTACAACTCACTCAGCTAGCTAATACGTAATCTACGTCTAATGCATTTACATATTTTTACAGCAATTCTTATGACATTCGTGGACTTTCCTTGGTGTCTTCTAGCATTCTTCTCTTCCCAAATATGGTAGCATAGACCAACAAACAAGAGATTTTTCTTCTCATCACCTCCGCATCTAGCAAGCATTCTTCTTAAATCAGCAAGAAGTTGAATCTGTAATCTAAATTCTCTACATAGATACTCCCAAGTGTCCTATGTCTTTCTTCGTTTTTTCCGCATAACAAGCATACAATAGGAATATCATAATTCTAACTCTTTATTATATCCAGAGTAGTAAGAACATTGTACATAAATTTATAAACACATGTGCTCCATTTCGGCACATACCTGCCAGTTCAAAGCTAGTTGCCCACTGGGTCCTTTACACCTCTTGTCCTGGTCACCTCCCATCTGCATATCTTCTTGTCTTTAATCTGCCATCCGCCATAATCATTTGTGGCAAATAAGTGTTTGACTTGCGGCCATGTTTCCCTCATGATGTCGATTGTCCTTGAATATCCTTCCCTTGTCTGTGGCATAAAATCTAGCCCTCTTATATATCTGTCTCTCATCCACTTTCCCCAAGTAGACGTGCCTTCCTAAAAAGCAGCAAGCCTTCTCGTGGATCCCCATCTAGCTATGTCTCTAGGAGTCTTCAAGTTCAGCCCTCCTTTAGTATGTATGTATGTATCGAAATAAAGTAAATATATTCTGACGTTCCTCCTAAAAAATATTAGGGGGTCAAGATTACATGTAGGCCCAATGCCATACACCCAGATTCATAATACAACTCACACAATTAGATATTACGTAGTCTATGTCTAATGCATTTACAAATTTTAACAACAATGCTAATGTCATTCATGGACTTCCCTTGGTGTCTTCTAGCATTCCTTTCCTCCCAAATATGATAGCATAGACCAGCAAAAAGTAGGTTCTTCTTCACATCTTTTCCGCATCTAGCCAGCATCCTCCTCGTGTCCCTAGTGAGTTGTATCTGAAGGCTGAAATCTTTGCATAGGTGCTCCCATAAATCCTTAGTGAACTTGCACTCCCCAACAAGATAGTTGTGGCTCTCATCCTCCTCCCCACATAGCAAGAAAGTGGTAGATATATCATAATTCCAGCCTTTAATTCTATCAAAGGTAGTAAGAATATGGTGTAGAAATTTATATATGCACATGCTCCATTTTGGAACATGCCTATCTATCCATATTTGATCTCCCATAAGGTATTTCTCACCTCTGGCCCGGGACATCTCCCACACGCTTATCCTCTCACCTATGATCTACCACCCTCCAAAATTGTTTGCAACAAATAAGTGTTTTATTTGTGGCCAAATCTCTCTCATCACGTTGATGGCTCTTGAGTATCCTTCTTTTGCTTTTGGAATGAAGTCCAACCATCTAGGATATCTATCTCTCATGCACTTTCCCCATGTAGATGTGCCTTCTTGAAAAGCAATAATCCTTCTAATGGATCCCCATCTAGCAATATCTCTAGGGGTCTTCAAGTTCAGCCCTCCTTCATATGTGGGAAGTGCCAGTCTGGAGTACTTTATGGGATGATGCTCACTCCCCCAAAGAAAGTTAGCAATCTTCATTTCAATTCTATCTAGAACGGATAAGGGGATTTCACCTTGTTGTATCCAGAAAATGAGAAGACCTTCTAAAGCGGCTTTAATCAGGGTCATGCGTCCCGCCATGGAAGTCTTTTGAGTGGGCCATCTATTAATCATCTCCTCCACTTTATCAATACAGTCCGTCAAGTCTTTGACATGAAGGTTATCGCCTGCAAGGGGAAATCCTAGATATTTGGTTGGGAAATCACCCCTTTACACTCACATAGCCTGTGTGAGTCTGTCCTCCCTCTGATGACAGTTCTTTGACAAGAAAATATGCATCTTTTTTGCATTAGTACACAGCCCCGTTTGCTTCCCGAACTCCTCCAACATATTTTTGAGATTTTCTAAATATTGTTGTTTGGCTTCAATGAACACCAAGACATCATCTGCAAAAATCAAGTGCATCATTACCTTCATGTCTTGGATAGTATAGGGCTTGATATCCTTCCTATCTTCAGCTTGTTGCATCCTCCTTGTGAAATACTCCATGACAATCACAAAAAGAAGATGAGAAAGGGGGTCCCCCTGGCGCAACCCATTACACCCTTTAAAGAGACCTGCAGATGTGCCATTTACCAGAACAGAGTAGCTAGTAGTCCCCACACATTGTTTCATCCAGCCAATCCATTATTCATTAAACCCCATCAGTTGCATGATCCACCATAATTTGTCCCACCATACACTGTCATAAGCTTTAGAGACATCAAGTTTTAGGCAGGCCTTCCTACTACCTCTCATGACGTTGTAGTCAAGAAGAAATTCCCCTGCCAATAGAGCACAATCACTAATGTGCCTACCTGTAACAAACACTCCTTGTTTTGTAGAAATAAGAAAAGGGAGGACCATCTTCAGCCGGTCAGCTAAGATCTTTGCTATAATTTTATATTGTACCAAGCAGAAAGCAATGTGCTGAAAATCAGTAAGAGAGGATGTTACTTTCTTCTTCAGAATAAGCACAAGAAAGGAATGATTAACCTGCCTCACCATATTCCCACCTTGTAGAAACCAGTCCACATAAGCTGGCAAGTCCTCTTTAATAATGTCCCAAGTCTTTTTGTAAAAGAAAGCATTGAACCCATCAGACCCCGGTAACTTGTTGCTACCAATGCTCCACACATCTTCCTTAACCTCCTCTTCATTGGTTCTTCTGGTGAGAATATTATTGTGTGTGCTAGTGAGTTTGAATTTCCATTCCACCTCCTCCTGCTCATCAATATTATCAGAAAAGTTCATATTATACAGAGACGTATAAAAATTGATGGTATGTTCTTCAAGATCCTCTTGTTTGTTGACTGTTATACCTTCATCATTAATAAGTTCAGAAATAATATTATCTTCCTCCCTTCTTCTAACCGCAAAATGGTATAACTTTTTATTTCTGTCTCCATCCTCCATCCACTTTTCCTTGCTTCCCTGCTAGTAGAATTTCTCTTCTGCCTTCTTTAGATCTTCAAGAATCTTTTTTAATTCCCTGTCTTTCTCAATTAGTTCTGGATTTAAAGGATCAGCCAACAATCTTTCTCTAATGTCCTTGCACTCCTATTTGGTGTCTTTTAGCAGCTTTGGGATGTTCACCTCTTCTTTAACCCAATTTTTAATTGAAATCTTGGTGTTCTGTAGCTTAAAAAAAAAAACATAGGGTTGCCCATCACCTGAGTACTCCAACTTTGCTTTATGACTTCATCAAATCCTTTCCAATTAGCCCAGTAGTTAAGAAATCTAAACAGTCTCCTCTTCTGCTTTTTCTCTATGATCTGTAAAGCAATAGGAGCATGGTCACTTATATCAGAACCTTCAGCCTTCACATGTACATTTGGAAAAAATTTCATCCATTCCTCATTCACTAATGCTCTATCCAGCTTGCTAGCTATCCTATCACCAGGGCCCGTTTCATTATTCCAAGTAAAGATATCCCCACCAACCATTGGTAGTTCAAACAAATAGGATTTGTCAATGGCACGATTGAAAGCATCCACTTCAGCATTAATAGCAAGTCTTCTCCCTTTTTTCTCATCCTGCAGGTGTACCGTATTAAAATCACCAATAAACATCCAAGGAAGCTTCACCTGTTTAGAGATAGAGACCATATCACCCCATAGGTCCATTCTTGTTTTGCCATCATTGTGACCATAGACAGCTGTCATCCACATATGCAAGCATCCATGATTAATGCAGTTCACAGTAACCTACTGATCTGACATCTATATCGCTAACACCTACCATGCATTGGGCTTCCACACCACACATACTCTAGCAACATCACCATAATCAACATTGGAAACATGCTCCCAACCCTGCGGAAACAAATATTTAATACTATTTTTATTCTTTACCTTTATCTTTGTCTCTACCAATGCAAGTAGAAAATGGCCACTAGCAGCAATCCATTATCTAATTTCCTTCTTCTTGTTCCTGTCGCACCCTCCCTTGATATTCCAAAGAAGCATGGACATATCAAAGGTTTTTGTTGGATCTGGTACGCCTGGGGGGCTCCTTTGTGGCATTCTTGCCTTTCCCTTACTGCTGTTGTTGTTTAGTTACATTTCCCTCCTCAACATCTGATTCGGAAATTGCCTCAAAACTATTTGTTGTGTCCATAATAGAGCTAAATCCTTGGTTCTTGGGAATACCTGCCTTCCTAGATCCTTTCCTTTGTGAGCTTGACACAAACTCACCCTCCTCCCTATTTCTTGTTCTCTCCAACACAAACTTGGTGTGCACATGCTTGTCTTCGATTGCATTGCTACTACTAGCTCCTTCCCCCTTGGGCATTTGTTGCTCATCCTTGCTCTCTTCTTCCTTGGACTTCTCATTCTCGTCATCTTGGACGACTACAATTGGCTTGGCGGAAGCATGCTTCTCCTTCCAAACCTGCCTGCTCTCCTTATTACTATCTGCAGGTTTCCTGTCACAGTAGGTGTATGTGTGCCCAAACACCTTGTAGGTTGAACACCTCACTAGCACATGGTCATACTCGACCCTCACCGGGATGGGTTCCCTTCCCTTCACATTCAACATTACCTTCCGTAGTGTCGGCTTCTCGACCTCAAGCTCCACGATGACTCAGGCTTCATCAGACTCAAGTGATTTTTCATCGATGTGCAAGACCCTTCCGACCCCGTTCACGATCGTACTCACCACCCTCCTGGTACAAGAGCGTCCAATAGAATGCACTGTGATCCACGTCGGGACGGTGGAGAAGATGTCCCTCTTGAGTTCATCGCCAAACTAATAGTTCTTCATGATCACCAACTGGCGGTCGAACCACCTGGGGTAGACATTCAAAGCTTCCTCCTTATTGCCAGCGTTGGCAAACCTCACGAGGAAGATGTTGTTTTCTCTAGACAGGAGATCGAACGATCCCTTTGGCCTCTACTTGTGCTGAATCCATGCCTTGAGGTGAGCGTAGAATGGCCTCTGCCCAAGGACATAGACCAGCACAGTGAACTCCCATACATCATGCATCCAGTCAAACTCCTCCGGTTTGAGATCGACATGGATCTCACCCGCCTTCATTGATGGCTTTGGGAAGTCCAGGGACTCGTTGGTCGTCGTCACTGGTTTCGTCAGGATCTGGGACCAAGCCTTATGGCCGCCCTCCTTCATCCCTGCCTAACTAGGGTTAGTTGTGTCCAGCGGCCGACTAGTATGTATGTATGTATGTATGCATGCATGAAATTAAGAGACGCATTATCTCCCCTCTGCCATGTCTGTGGCAGAGGCCAAATTCTCTAGAGGGTGGTAAATCAAGGCGATAATTGGGATTCAAACCCAACTCCCTTTGTTAGGAGAGACTGTGTTTGACCACTTGAGCCACTCCTTGTTAGAAAATATTGTAGTTAGGTAAATTTAATTCCAAAGTGCCCAAAACAAGTAGTTTTAGGGTCAAAATACAAAGTAGTCCCAACACTACAATACTCACATCAATGAAAAATTCTATCTTTACATGTAATTTGTTTTTAACAGCTTCACAGATCTTTAGAGATAAACTCTCTTCCTCTCTAGTGTTAGCACTATGTTTTCTCACATTTCTCTACTTCCATATTGATAAGAATATAGCAGATAGTGTCAACAATGCTTTCTTCTTTTTCTTGTTTGTATTTTTGCCTAATTTTATGACCATGTCGATTGTGCCTTGGAGTCTGCTTGCCTTGTGGTTTAGAATGTAGTTGGCATGCTTGCAGACCTTTTGAACATAGATGCATTCTGTGAATAAGTGAATGGGAGTTTCATCACCCCTACCACACATAGGGTTGATGATGTCAGTTGTGACGTCTGACTCGCAAAAACAAGATTAACTAATGCGGAAGTGAATTATTTGAAGCAGATTACTGAAAATCACTAAAAATTAATACTTTTTGCAAAGAGATCCAAACACAGGAAGTCTCTTCCATCAAGAACCAAAGTATAATATTTACATTCTGATCCATAAGTACACAACATGTACTATCTCTTCTCGAGGATTACAACATCAACTATCCTATTCAACATTATATACAGACAACATAAAACCTCGAGGCATCAAGCCAAAATCTCAGATTGATTCAATAAAATACTAGCTACTGACTCCGAGGACCTGAGAGTACAGAGAAGACACATAGGACTTTCAAACTATACAAAACTTTGCAGCCAATGCCTCCACCTGAGTTATCACTGCTATGTGTGATACTGTTGTAGTCTTTCCCTTGCTATAGGGTTCCTGTTTCTTCTTCTACGTTTACCTAAAAACCTTGGATCCCACAGGGGTGAGACAATTGTAAATTGCCCCAGTGAGAGATATAACTCTCTGCCAAAACATTGTTATAGAAGTTTATTATAATAAAAGTGAGAAGAAGTTCTTATATATTAACAACAATATTAATCATGAAATAAACAGAGTAAGGTAATATCCTTCATAACGAGAACATTGTATCTGCTCATGGTAGATTCATAATTCATACAACCACTTTCAATGAGTATAAAGAGGTATGAATAACATCTATTAACTAGAGATGCATAAAAGAAATGTAAAATCAGCCAATGAATTTCCATATTCAATCCTTAAGCAAACATGCTATACAGCTGATTACATTTTACAATCACACTTATGCCCTGAGGAGATGAGGTATACCGCTCATACTCCAACCGACCATTGCAAAGTCGAAATCAGTGCCATACAAGGTCAATGATATAGCCGGCTACCAAGACCTCCCTTATCTCAGTTAGTACGAGATCAAATGCAGGACATCTTGTGTTTGTGCTAAATAGCTTTCCAGGGTATACTGGCAACTTCGCTATTAGAGTTACAGTGGCGTGCTGCACTCTCTTCACAATCGTGAGGTTTCTTGTTTATCTCCATCGATCGTATTAATATTATTGGGAGATGTGTACTGCATCTGTCCCAATCATCAGGAGATTCGTGGTACATCCATCCCGGTACAATAATGAAAGATTGAGAGGTTTAATGTTTACCTTTTCTCAATTCCCTCATTAGGACATCAGGATACATTCACCCATTGCCCCCACATATTCAAAATATGCATTTCGGGTTTTACCGCGGAGCACCCGTTTCACCATCCAGCAAGTTCTAACACTGATGGTTATATGTCCAGGGCTCTACATGATATTATTTCACTTTATTAATTAAGTACATTAGCATATTATTTTAGCATCAGTCAAGTTTTCAGACAGGAATTATTATGACAATTGCTACAAACAAACATGTAAGCTCTTATCTATAGCTTTACCAAAACTTATAATGCATAGGGATCTTAATCCCTTATCTTATTACTTGAAAGATCACATCTCACAGCAACATCATTATCTTACTTATCAAAACCGAGTATTCATACCCTCAATTCATCACTATGACTGTTTCCACTTGTCAGGTAATTATTACCTCTAGGTCCTCAGACCGAGGTATACATGATACTTGTTATACAAGTATCTCATATGGCTCACAAGGCCCATTAAGTGTCTTGTCACCTTTCTCTAGGCAACAACTTACTCATGTGACACATAAATTCCATGCACATTTTTGTTACTTTTATTAAGCAACTACAACATTAAGGCACACAAGGCCAATCAACATTTTTGTTGTATAAAAATCATAGCTCAAATCTGGCTTTGTTCATCATCTCATGGTTAATAGACATGATAACAATCATATAAATAATTTATCACATCAGATGATACAATAGTAACACCACCATTCCTTTATCAGGATTAGGGTTTATTATCAAATAGACTTTTCCATTCCATTACCCAATTTAGGGTTAGGATCTCCCATTTATCATTAGTTAGGGTTTCATGTTTACATCATTACTTCAACCTTAATATATTGCTTCACACCTCTAGGAGAATTCAAAGATATCATAAGTATTTTCTTATGATCACCATTCTTATCATATATCATTAATGATCATCAATTCAAGGTATGAGTTCATTTCTCATCCTTATCATGGTATGATTGCATCATACTCATTGATTTGGCTTACCCCATTTTCAAGGTATATTAGTTAACATTTATCAAAGTGCATTGAGTTCATTACATCTTTATTGTAACAATTACATACAACATACTCCATATGTTTCTTATCCAAGAATATTGGATTAGAGGTTCATCAAGGTATGTCTACCCTGAAATGTTGAATGTGATATCTATCATGTTTTGATGTATCACTTTCTTCTCATTTCCATCGTTCTAAATTTAATCAACTAACCTTGTATTAAGGTATTTCCCTCTTAATACTTTATCCACTAACTTGTCACTTTCATCATATGGAACATAGGTCACACATTAGAATTATCCAGCTATCTTTAAGGATATGGACTTATCCAATGGTTAGGCATTGTTGATATAGAATAAATCATTATCAACCACATTAGGTAATTCAACCCATAGGATGTTATTCACTCCATTATATAGTATTGCATACATTACTCCTACGAGTTTCTTTCCCTCATCTTTGTAAGATGTGAAGGGTTGATACATATGTATAGAGTTGGATATATATAAGGATCTAGGCATCATCTTGTCTCTTAGACCCTTACTCACTAGAATAACCACATTACCATTCATATGGTTCATCAACCTTACCCTACGTGGTTATAACATTATCATCTTACTTGATTCATGTTAGCCACACTCCACTTTAGTATATTGGCTATCTTACCATCACTAGGGTTTCACATATCATGGTACCATTGCATGGAATCATCCAAGATTGAGTCTTACATTACATCATTACATCAGGGTTCTAGATAACATTATTCTAATTTAGGATTTCATATGGCATTACTCTAGATCAGTGTTTTTTTATTCCATAACCCACAATTAGGGTTTACTATTCACATCACATTACCCTAGATTAGGGTTTCTCATAATATCAACCTCAATTAGGGTTTCTCATAGATTCACCCTCAATTAGGGTTTCTCATGGATTCACCCTCAATTAGGGTTTCTTATGAAGTGACCCTGAATTTGAATTCCCCATATTATCAACCTGGTTTAGAGTCACAACATTACCCTTGATTTGGGTTACATCTGATATTGCCCTAGATTTAGGTTAGGGATCAACAACCACCTTAATTAGGGTTTCATGATTTCTTTATTAAGGATCATACCCTAATTGCTTAATCATTCATGTTGAAGGTGATGAGGCTTATCCACTACATGATTATCATTCATGTAGGAAGTCCCCTCTCTCTCATATTCTATAAGATGATGTTTAGTTCAGATTTGATTAGACTAAGTCACTCATCTTGAAATAAGAATTGATACCATGATTATGTCATCACCATCATGACCATTAGTGATTTATTCAAATGGTATTAATCACCCTATCTCATTAAGGGTACCATTATTGTAATCACCCTTGGATTACATCATGTAATTGTTCACTTAAACAATTGACCTTTGATCACCTTAAGTGTTCATAAAATTTGATTAATTATCTTCCAAATGATCTTGGTCACTTAGACCTCAAACGGTCTTGACCAATCATACCTCAAACGGTCTTAGTTGAATACTCAAAACCATTTAGTAAAGTAGGTACTTTGAAACCGTTTGCTAAAGTTGAACCTTGAAACCGTTTGCTAAAGGTGAACCTTGAAACCGTTTACTAAAGGTGAACCTTGAAACCGTTTACTAAAGGTGCACACTTGAAACCGTTTGCTAAAGTTGAGGTTGAAACCGTTTGCTAAAGTGAATCCTTAAGATCGTTTGCTAAAGTACAATTTTGAAAGCGCATGAGACTCAACCGGTTTGGGATGGTTTGGTCCCAAATGGTCTTGAGACCGTTTGGTCCAAACCTCCTCAAAACCGCATGGACCAAAAATGGTCTCAACCACTCAAATCGATTTAGGGTTCTCAATGTTGATTCCTTCAACCATTGAATTCATATAATCATTCATCAATTGGTCCTATCACCATACCTCAATTGACCTCAATAGATCATCCTTCAACTAATTTATCCCTCAATTGGTCATCAATTAGGGTTTTGAATCAATTGGATTAGGGATTGAAACCATTCAACCTTCAATGTTAGTCAATGTGTTATCAATTACTTTGAAACTATTGGACCATAATTCAAATTGTACATGACCTGACCTCAAATGGTCTTGAGGTCGTTTGGATGACCTCCAAATGGTCTTGAGACCGTTTGCCCATCATATCATCAAAATCTATGACATCCAATTAGGGTTTGGGTCATTGGATTGATCATCAAATCAACACTTAATTGTATTTCAATTTGGTATCTTTGGACCTTCAAACACTTGACCATTCTTAACCCTAGACCTCCAAACGGTCTTGGGTGACCCAAAAACGGTCTTGATACCGTTTGGGTGATCCCCAAATGGTTTTGAAACCATTTGGGCTAATCAACCCAAAGTTCCAAGTCAATTGATTATAAAATCAGCACTTAACCCGATTAGGGTTTGGTGATTGATGGACCTTCAACTCATGAACCAGTTGGAACTAATCAATTATAATTAGTGATTCATTACGAACATCATTATCAACAAATCTCCAAATGGTCAACCCTGGTCAACACCTCCAAACGGTTTGAAATCGTTTGCCCTTAAATGGTTTGTGAAACTGTTTGCTCCCAAACAGTTTGTGAAATCGTTTGAACATTTCAATTGAAATTGTTTGTCCTAGATATTTGGGGAGGTGTGTGCTTATGGTGATGTCATCATCATCAAGCTCTAAACTCACGAAACCTGTTGTGGTTTCCATGGTGATTGCATCAATCAACTAAAACAATTTTTGGAAATATGAAAAGGATCATTAATTGATAAGGAATTGATTGGAATAACAATATTAAGGGTTCAAGTTATAAAACCCACCTCCAATTGAGCTCCAAAGCTCCAAGATCATGGAAAAAATGGTGGATGAAGCTTTTGCAACTCTCCCTAGGCTCGTCCTAAAGCTTTTGGTTGAAAAGTTTGGCTAGGGTTGAAGAGGAGATCGAATTAAGAAGAAATCCATGATTTATTTTCGATTTCCACCATTGAATCAAGGTGAAAAGGGTCAAGAACCTTACCAACAGGTTGGGGGTCGTCTTACAGGTCCTCCCTAGCTCCCTTGGTCAGTTTCCAAGAAAAGAGAAGAAGTGGAAATGGAAAAGCCTTTCATTTGGCTTGGAAAGGGTCTTTTTATAAGAAATTCCATGAGAGAGAAAATGTTTTATAAAAGTCTTTTAATTCCAAAATTGTTGCCACCTTCTCCCCCTTGGTTTCTTGTAAACAAAGGCATCTCTATCCCCACCGAGATCCCTTCCATTATACAAGAATAAAGGGAAAATAAATTAAGCACCTTAACTCTTATAATAAGAATATCCGCATATTTGACTCAAAATTCTTTTTCTTATAATAATGGTGAGTGGAATTTCACCTCCTTAGGATATGCTCGTGCCTTTGCAAGTATTAAACTCGTCCACACACATATGAATCCAAACATATTAATTTTGGTTGAAGGTCCTTCAAATTATTTTATTTATTTTTGCATTAAATTGAATTAGGGTTTCAATTAGGCTTAAATCTTGATTATTTTAATATCAAGATTCTCTCTCATCCAACTTATTTCAAATGAGGAACCCCTCTCATTTTATTTGCTCTACTTGATGCCAAGAAACATTAGGGACCCTCTAGAGGTAGTATGTTGCATATTGAACCCTAGGTTTTGGGTAAATTGCACTTTGCACCAAAACTAGGTTTTAATGCACACACATTGTTCTATCAACTCTTTCTTGATACTCAGGCTTTCATAAGCCATTCCTTTGCATCATATTTATTCATATGATGCTTCAACATATTAGGAACATATTATTATGTAACATTTGCAAGTTAACCTCCTTAACTTGGGTAATTTACACATTAGTCCAAAATAAGCAAACATTGCTTCAACATTATTCAAACAAGACCAAAATTGAAACATAAGCTCCTCTTGAGCCTTAATTACTTTTAACCAAATAAAATTAAGGAACTAATTAACTTGCTTAAGCAAAACTCCCAGGGTTAAGGCATAACCCAGGTCAGGGATGTTACAAATTATCCACCCCTTACAAGGATTTCATCCCCGAAATCCCAGATAAAGGGAGATAGATATTATTCATGCATCATATCATCATATCTTCACATGATATCTCATTATTATGGAGACACCATAGAGCTTTGATAAAAAAAAAGTTATTCCACACAAGTTTATCATGGAATGGTTCACATGGAACACATACTCCCATGTTCCTTAGTTGATTCAACATTTCTCTTTCAAGATTACCATTATGTTTTGTCATCCTCTTGGGACTATAAGTCCTTTCATACCCTGATTGTGCCATCTCACCTGATGACACCATACTAGGTTTCCTTATTACTTGTACTAACTATCTTATTAGTTGTACATTCTCTTTCCATAAAGAGAGGTTATATATCAACCAAGAATTTATCTCAAAGGTATCTTCAATTGTTATGTTTATTCAAAGCATAAACCCCTAACAATGTGATATTCATACTATTTTGCATGCTTAATCTGATTTCATGGTTGACCATTCCAGATAGTCAACATAAATCATCAGATATTTCTTAGATACCAGAATCTCTTATTTTGGTACCTATCACATGTGTTGGAAACACATCACATATTTATCTTCCTTTCCTCTTGGGGCATTACTTTTTACATATATCTTTTCCCTTGGAACCAAAGTCCAAGATAAACTGATACTTTTCTAAGTATCCATCACATAAACATCTTTATATTATGCACATCAAGTGTTCTAGGATTCACTTGATTTCTATATCCCTGAAAGGAAAGAAAACAAGGAATTATATTCCTCTATTATTATTCCATATATTTTTAACTATTCAAGAATCATTTGCTCTTTATCTCATCCTAGGTTCCTTGCCCTTAGCATAGGAATTGTAAGGATAATTACATGACATTATTCCTTTCTTTGTTATTATCTAACATATTCATTAGTATCCTATGATCTCATCACATTTCCACATTATGGGAAGGATCTTTATTATTCTTACAAATTTATTGGATAGGGTTCACCTCCCTTATTCCCATTCTTATCTTATGAGGAGTATACTTTAATTTCCTCATGAACACATGCTCATCTGAGATTATCCCAGACTTCTCTTTCTTGTGCTTAGGATATGACACATTTGTTCATTCCATATTTCTAATTTCATGATATTCATTAGATTGCCTCAGAATGACTACTTGATTAGAGCAATCAAAAAGATAACAATATAGGAGTTTCCATACTCACTTTATCATCAATAGTTGTCTACCTGGCTAGGGTATATAAATACTAAGATTAAGTAGTATGCACTTTTATACTATCATATTCCTTCCTTTTCATATTATCAAGTATAAGATTTAACATTACTGGATTTTATCCAGGCATCTCCTCAATACCTCATCTTCTTCTCATAGAGGTAAGAACAACATAAAACATCTATAATGTTTATTATACAAAATGTAAGTCCTCATATGACTAATCAAGGAAAACTCAATCAATTATTCTCTCAGTTTAACTCAGGAAACCATAAAAAACATTTTAGAGTGATATTATTTTGTCTAACATGTCATGATTTGTGGATGGTTTACTACCTCAGGCTGAGTCTGCCTCAGAGGTTGATTCACCATAACATTTCTGGTTGAGCAATCTCTTGCCAGATGTCCTACCTGTCTGCATTGGTAGCAAATTCTGAGCTCTGGATGTGGTCTAGAAGGTTCTTTACCCTTTCTAGATGACCATTGCCTTGGTGCACTAGGCCCTGGTTGTGCTGATGGTACCAAAAACTTCTTCTTTTTGGAACTACCAGGCCTCTGTTCCTGGATTTGGATAGGCCTTTTCTCAATTCTTCCTTTATATTCCTTTTATGGACAATTAGGTCTGATATGTCCAGGCTTCCTAAACCTATGGAAAATCCTAGTTTTAGATTGTATCCTATTCCTTTCATCATTATTCATTGCTTCAACAGGCTGATGTTGAGCAAGAAACCTATTGGAGTTCAACACTTCATCATTTCCTATTGCTTCAACATGTTGATGTTGGTTACAAATCCTATTAATATTCAGAACATTGTCATTGAGGGATGGTAGTCTAGGTTGCAATGCTAATGCACAATCTACTATGTGTGTGTGTGTTTATTTGTAAATATATGTTTATTTGTCTATGTATGTATGTATGTATGTATATATATATATATATATATATATATATATATATATATATATATATATATATACATATACATACATATATATACATATACACACACACACACACACACACACACACATATATATATATATATATATATATATATATATAGAGAGAGAGAGAGAGAGAGAGAGTCAGGCTAGAATACACTTAAGTGTACAGATCAGACGAATACACTTAAGTGTGTTTGCATATCAAGACTATTTATTTGCAAAATGTCAACCATTGATCTTCACTATCATACTATAACTAGGCTACATATAAATTTTGAGCCCATTTGGATGAGTGTAAGTCACCCATCCAAGGGTAACAAAATCGACATGCGAAACTAATTTGAAATGCATAATTTTTGTGGTCTTTATAACATGACCTACAAATGTCCAAATGTGCTCAAATTTTGTATATGAGCTATTCACAAGATGTTTAAGAAGATCAATGGATTATATTTTATAAAAAAAATATTACATCATGAAAAAATACTTGAGTGTATTCTAGCCTGACTATACACATACACACACACACACACACACACACACACACACACACACACACATATATATATATATATATATATATATATATATATATATATATATATATATATATATATAAGGCTAAAAGAATTGTGAACTTAAGTACATGTATCTTATATGTACCCATTCTTAATTATGATGGTTGCACAATTCTATCGAATAATCTAACCTTACGGATGAGATGTATATCGAAAATCATTTAAATATGATATTCTTAGATCATCTAAGGAAAGAAGATGTATATTTTCTAATCAATGGTAACTTGCCAAAACTGCTGAAATCGTTGAATGATATATTACAATATCTCATAATTTATATGTGATATGGTTGTGATTTTTTAAACAAACCTAATCTAAATAATGTTGATTCAATCCATATGGTTGGATTTAGTTCAAGTATTCTATATGTGTCATTTTAATGGGTGGTACACATAACTTATATGTACCAGCCGATACACACTTCCTAACCTCTCTCTCTCTCTCTCTCTCTCTATATATATATATATATATATATATATACTTGAGTGCATGAGAGGAATTTTAACAACTATAAAGTTATAGCTTGTTTTTAGTATCCAACACTATGGTTGGGAACATCATTATTTCATTCACCTTTACAAAAAAATGATTGCAAGTGAATATTCTTTACACATCCATATGTAGAATATAATCATTTTACATCCAACGTTCAAACTAAAATTCAATAAATAGTATGCACATGTTGTGTAAGAAATACAAGTCAGATGGTGATAAAATTTTGTAGGAACATAAATAATAAGGTATATTTTCAATTCGTCATCATCATCTAAGCCCCAATCCCAACAATGTTGGGATCGGCTACATGTATCCTTCTTTTTTGATCAACTCTGTTATGGGTCATACTCTGATCAAGTGTAAACATTCAAAATCTCTCTTTATAAGCTCTTCTCAAGTTAATTTAGGTCTTTGTCTGCTTCTTTTAGTTGTGCATGACTCATTAACCTTGCATCAAATATTTTCAATCTATAGATTGTCTTCTTAAAATGTTATTGCTCAATTTAATTCAAATGTTTCTCATATTTTCACCAAGATATCTTTGTCATTATATCGTTTCTATTAATATATAAATTATATATATCAGAGAGAGAGAGATACAATGCCTCGATCCAGCTTTTGGAATCCAATTTACAAAGATAACATTACAACCAAACTTTTCTTTCGACTTTTCAGTTTAAATCCAAAATCCAAATATTCTAAGTCCTTCTAGACAAATTGCATATTTTGCATGTAACAATCAAGTTGATTTCAATATGAATGGGGCATTCATATGATTCAAACTTGCAATTTCTTTTACAAAGTTAATTATTGTGATAAACCTTCAATAGAGAAGGTTAGAACATAAAGATATATATAAATTAGTTATTAAAGTGAGTCTCACTCACCCACGTACCATGGCAAGATTTACAATGAATAACTCAATTAACTTGGCTTGTTGTGTCTCATCATCATATTTCATTGTCTTCTTCTTTTGCAATATGATCATAGGTATGTATATTTTCCATGGACAATATTCCCATGTTGACTTGATTACCAAATTTATATAGCTCATAGAACAAATGATTGATAACAAGTATTTCCCTTTTTTTACCATTGCTCAAATTGTTTTACCTAAATACGAATCCATCTAGTCTTGTTTGGGTATGGTATAGAGCAATACATTTCTGAAGACAATATAATATAACATAATATTATGGAATATTGTTGAAAATAACGAAAAAGTTATGCCCCGTTACAGATTAAATATGTTAAATTTTTGCATGTTTAGATCTACTACGACGAAGAACAACTCCGAATTACTTCAAAGTTCAAACATGGTCAAGATTATTCCAACTTATTCCCAACTCTCACCCAAGCACTTTATAACTCGACACCATAATGGGACAAAAACTGAGTTGTACTGACTTTCTTTCTACGTATCACGTAGAAATGGGTATGCAAGTAATTAGAATAGTTTTTTCTCCGCATACTAAGCCTACCAAGTATTTGGTGAACTTTATACTAGGATGTAATTTTTCCGTTACAATCAACAATATCCCATGTTTATTATTTTGTTTTATCTTGTTCAGGTACAACTCAGCCTTATATCACACCCAAACTATGTCGGATGCAATTCCGTGTGTATATATCCTTGTTACTCATGAATCGTGGACGTGGTCAAAGTGTTTTGGTAGGGTTTTAGTGATAATATGTTGGTCGTCAGACTAGTCAAGTCAATGCGCTTGCCTTAGCTTTCATTGCCTACATTTGCCTTCCTTTCTTCCCTCACCATTTCACCCGCACGAGTGGTTGGCCGAGAAGACTTTAACCTTTGTTGTTCGACATGACACTTGGACATGCTGCACAGTATACTCCACTAGCTATACCTTTTTCTTCTTTCACACACACTATAAGTTCCTAAAATTGGCATGTATAATAGTTGAAGTAAGAATGGCAGTTACCTCTTGTGAATGTTTTTCCAACTCACAAGGGCGGAAGGGGTGGGTGACGTCCACCATTCCCGGAACTAACTGTAGAGCCAAAGTGCATCAATATCAAAAGATAATTAGATCATAGAAGTTTAACTATCGAACAGAAGAGCCGTTCCAGTTTTTCTAACCAGATATTCGTCGTGTATAAGTAGTCATAATATAGCAAAGTCAACGTGAAAATTCACACGCAAAGCGGTTACCGTTGAATGATAAGTTAACATCAGCGACTGTCACCGGTAGATTAGAAAAATTCTACCCATAATCAGTTTTCCACCCGCCCATCCACCCATATCTTGGAAAGCTGCAAAAACCCCCCACTACCTGATTTCGTATCTTCCAAAAAGATATCATCCAACCACAACAGATATTGTGCATGAAAGGCCATGCAAATCCCATGCAACCAGATAGCTATTTTCTACAACAAGATCCCAAATCGAACGAATTTTTCAAATTTCCTCTTATGATGTCCTTCATTTTTTTTTCGTATACTCACATATTAAGGACATGTCGCTTCCTTTCTGTTCTTCTCCCCATTCCATACCTCATGCTAGATGTGCACATACTATATGTATAATAGTTCTTTCATGTAAATAATTTTCACTTTTCTATTTTGAGTCTAATATCACAATAATGTTTACATGTTATTATTACAGATGCATTAATCACATCATTTGCCAAATGGATTCACACTAGACCGATTCATTAATTAGTCGTCATTAATCTGGTTTTTTTAATTCAAACGTTAATCCTCTACGTTTTTTTAGCAGATTTGATTTATGTTGTACTATTTTTTTTATTTACTAAGACATAATCATGTTAAATACTAGAATCACCACAACATCAGCCTCTAGGATTACAATAGATATTTTCTGATTACTACATCATTAGCCCAGAAGAAGTAGATCCATATTTACTTCATAAGTACAGTACGTAAGTTTACTAAGTCAGATTACACTACCTAAGTAGTGTAAAGTTTTTTATTTACTATTATAAATACATAATCATACTAAACTATAGAATCACCACATCTTTCCAATCACACAACAAAACAAGCAAATCCAATTTTACTTCATACTTACAGAACACGTATTTTCTGTCGTACTATACTAGGTCACACGAAACTATCCATTTAACGTTCATTTGTACAATACTATCTCATATTTTAGTCTTTGTGCACAATGTTATCAACTTCAGTATTAACTCATCGGCTTGTACAAATGAATTTTGTAGAATGCGACAATTCTTCCTCTATACTAAAGGAAGTTATAACCCCGTTCAAGTGGTTGTTTCTAATGTTCTGGAGGTTGTAATAACATTCACGCCGTACAGTAATAGCACTCAGTTCTACATATGTTGCCCGTATTTTCTAATATTTTCCTAACTTATATAGGTTGACTCAAGCCCTGATACGTATAGTACATACAATATCCAATTTAAGCAAATTTACCTCATATGTACAATACGTACATATAATGAAACAAATCATTAAGCCAAATTACATGTCTTACACAATACATATCCAATATCACTCCGTACTTACATTACCCATACTCAGTGGCATATAGTACTAGGTAAAATTACACGATCACATGAAGCAGATCAAATTTTAGTCGTACGTACAATACCCACTCGTTAAGTTCACCACAACTACTTTATATGTACAGTACACACATATCATGTCCCAAGGTATTATGTGACAATATACATACAATACCCAGACTCAGTGATGTACCCTATGAAATATTAACACTTCGTTGTATACAAATGGATTTTGAGGATTGCAACAATTCTTCTTATATATATACCGAACGAAGTTACCACCCCAGTTCTAGTTGTTATTTTTTATTATTTAGAGGTTGTAATAATCTTCACTGCATACAATACTTATTTATATAACAATAGTTTGTTTGTTATGCGTATTTTCAGATTTTTTTCCTAACTTATACATTCAAACCCTAATAAAGATGACTCTCACTTTTTACCTAATGAAATAGAGATTTCTTAAAAACCGAAAATTGGATTGTCATTTGACTCTATACCAGAAGCAAGAGAATTTTATACCAATTATGCAGACAAATGTGGCTTTGGTGTTATAACAATACACTCTGTCAAAGAACCAAGTGATAAGTTTGTTAGGAGAATATCATTTACTTGTGCCAAGTTAAGTAAACCCCCACAAAATAGAAAGATTTTTTGTACAAATATAAGTCTACTTTGTCTATGATATACTCCACAATTGAAACATCGAAAGAATATACAATGTCGTACTCCAAAACTAAATGTATATCCCCCCCTAAAAGAGATTTATTTATAAATTCCACAAAAAAAGAATGAACATTACCTACTCACAACTAAAACAACCAAAAGAAATTAAAATCACCTCATATGTAAGATTCAATTTAATCATATGTAGATGGAATACAACAAGAAAATTTGAAATTACATCATACGTACAATATGTACATATAAGGATAAATCATTTAGCCAGATTACATGTCTTACATCATATAGGTCTAATATCAATATGTATGTATAGTACCCAGATTCAGTGATGCATAGTACTAGGAAAAATTACACAACTCACAACAAGCATATATGAAATTTAATGTAAAATTTAAATCATATTTAATTGTAAACATATACTGCACAATTGAAAAATTGGAAGAATACTATATAATTTTAATGTTAAAAGAGGCACAATACTGTACTCCAACATTGTACGTGTCCCCAAAGAGATTTTTTATTAATTCCACAAAGAAATAATGTACAGTACCTACAAAAAAAACTAAAGCAACCAAAAAATTAATATCACCTCATATGTAAACCTACATACAACTAAAGCAACCAAAATAAATTAAAATCACCAAAACATAATGTACCATACTTACAGTCACTTTAACCATACTTACAATTCTTATAACAAGAAAATTCAAACTTACCTCATACATGAAGTGCGTACATATACAGACACAAATCATTAAGCCAGATTACACGTCTTTCATCATACATATCCAATATCACTTTTTCCATACATCACCCAAATTCAATGACATACAATACTAGGCAAAATTATACAACTCACATCAAGAAGATCCAATATTTAAACATACGTACTGTACCCACTCATGAAATTCATCACAATTAATTCATATACATTACCCACTTGTTAAATTCAAAAATTAACCATACGTACAATATCCACTCATTTAACATATAATATTATCCGCAAATACTTCATATACTCCACTCATGCAGTACCCACAATTAAAATATCGAGTGAATACTACATATTTTGAATGTCAAAAGAATGTGTAAAATACTCCAACATGTATCTATCTCCCCCACAATGAGATTTATTTATAAATTTCATAAAAATCAGAATGCACACTACCTACATACAACTAAAGCAACCAAAACACTTCACCAAGTAATGTACTTTTGTAATTATCATAAACAACCAATGAAACCATAACACCACACAACATAAATAAAAGTATTGTAAATTGATAAATATCATCGAATTGTTGTACTTATGCAAGTGTATCTAACATGGAACAGATGCCAAAACTATTGAACAAAATTGTTACTTATCTCTATTCAAAAGTACAATACTTTAGTAAATATTATGGATGACATGTAATCCTAAAAGTGTTATGTAAAAGGATTTTTACAAAAGTATAACCGTTGGGGAAAATAGGAGAGTACATTTAGAATGGGGAAAATCAAAGTATTGTACATTTGATTGGGGGTAAACAAAGACCTCTCTCTTACATTGCATCACTGACATCCATGAACCTTTATGCAATGTTCCACTCCTCTCTCTGACTTCCACAAACATTCTCG
Organism: Alisma plantago-aquatica; assembly: GCA_963693085.1. Classification (NCBI taxonomy): domain Eukaryota; kingdom Viridiplantae; phylum Streptophyta; class Magnoliopsida; order Alismatales; family Alismataceae; genus Alisma; species Alisma plantago-aquatica. Next base: position 1,290,421,124 of record OY856409.1, read on the forward strand.
CTCAGGCTAGGATATCCAGGAAGGCTCCCTATGACAGGGATGTCCATGGCAGGAAGAAGGGGTGGAGAAGCGCGGTAGACAGTACAGCGGAGGACAGAAGATGGTGTGGCAGAGCACGGGAGATGGTGGGTGGACCGCAATAGATGGTGAAGTGGAGCGTCACCACAAGGAAAGATGTTGCCGGAGAGGTGAGGGAGAGGATGAACACATGTAATGTACTAAAGAGACAAATCTAGGACTTTTGCAATATTAGGGGAGAGAGAGGGAGGGTCTGACCAAACCCAAATTTCTAGAAGATACCAGAGCGAGAGTCACGATGACACGATAGTGGTGGAGAATAGGGTCAGTGGAGGTGGTTGTAGTGGAGCTTACTGAGGTAAAAGGGAAAAGGAAGAGGAAGTTGGAACCAAGTACAGTACTGTGGCATACAACTCACAAAAACATAATTAACTAAAGCGGAAGCGTTCACTAAGCAGCGGATTACTGAAAATCACTAAAAATTAAAACCTTTTTACCAAGAGGTCCATCAAATAAAATATTTCTCACATAGAACAAAAGTAACACATTTACATTCTGGTTTAAAGGTACATGACCTGCATCATCCCTTTCTGAGAATTATAAGCATTAACGGCTCTTGTTAAACTAAACACAAGTAGTGTAAAATCTCAAGGCACTTGAGCCAAAATCTCAAAAGCACTAACTACTACTCTGAGGACCTGAGAGTACAGAGATGACACATAGGACTCTATCTACAACTATACAAGGCTTAACAGCTAGTGTCTCCACCTGAGACTTCACTGTTGTCTCTGTTGCTGATGTCTTTCACCTACTGAAGGATTCATGCCTCCTCGTCTGCGTTCACCTAAAAATGTGATTCTCACGGGGGTGAGACAATTGTAAATTGCCCTAGCGAGAGATATAACTCTCTGCCAGAAACATTATTATTGTTTCTAAAGAAGATAAATATGAACATAGGAATGATATTTGTTTGACAGCAGTTAATTCAATGTCTAACAGATTAGAACATTATTCTTATCAAAAGCATTACAGCTATAACTTGATAGAGCAATATGTTACTTATCCATTAAGGAATATGTATAACATTTATTCACTATAGAATCATTACCACAACATTAACTCTCTTCAGGCTTAGATCATATATCTAATGCCTGACATTATCATTGTGGAGTCATGGCCTATAGCCATACTCTTTTCACAAAGTATTGGGATCTTAATCCCTCAACTCATCAAGTACATTTTCACTTCTTAACAAGTTCATCATCATGATTATAGAATCTGGGTATTTGAACCCATATCTCATCATAGGATACTTATTACCACTTATTAGGTAACTTAATACCTTCAGATCATCTGACCAAGGGCATTATGGTTCTTGCTACACAAAGTATTGCACATAGTACACAAAGCTCATATCTCCTTTTATTACCCCTTAATAGGCAATAAGGCATATTATGACTTATGAAGCTCATAAACAATCTTAATAATTAGAACATCATATGGCACACAGACTCATTAATTCTAGGTTACCTCTCACTAAGCAACAAAGCATATGAAGGCTTATAAGGACTATAGAACATTTCCAATATACAAAACATCATAGCTCATACCTAGCTATGCTCATCATCTCAACATACCTACATGAATAGTAATCATGATATAATTACATATCTGTACCATGCAATACAAGAGTTATCTTATTACATTCATAACCCATTAGTCTGTATTTGAGGTTCACATAGCATCTCTCTGTGTTAGGGTTTCATATAGCATTACCCTGTATTAGGGTTTCATATAGCATTACCCTGCATTAGGGTTTCATATAGTATTACCCTGTATTAGGGTTTTATATGAATAACCATATAGGTTCTCAAGATCATATTGTTAATGATCAAGTCATGTTTCATTGCTTCACACAGCCAGGACTCAATGGATAACATAAGTATTCAGTCATACTTATTTAATATTATCATTCATCATTAAATGAAGTATCAACACACAATATGAATTTCTCTCCCATCATTACCAGAATATGATTACATCATAGTTTATAGGTTTGGATTAACCTTTCCATAAGGCATCTTAGCCTACATTCAACAGGGTGCATTACATCTCAATGTAACAATTGACATGACACATCTCATGTATCATTCATCCAATTATATTGGACTTATAACACATCAAGGTAAACCGGTATTAAGGTGTTGGATGTGATATTTATCATATCTTGATGTATCACTTCCCTCAACACCTTTATCTGACTTGAGTCCATCCACTTAGCTTGTATTAGGGTATTTCCCATCCTAATACTTTATGCACCAGTTCATTACATTCATCATGTAAGGTAATGGTCATATGTCACTTATTTAGAATAAACAACCATTGCTACTAATATGGACTCACCCTTGAGTCAGGAACTATTAATGTAAGGATATCCATTGTCAACCGCTATAGGTATTACATTTTTCAATACATTAATCACTATTCCATTATCAGGAAAAGGATTCTCTATATTTATAATTTGAGGACTCGGATAGCATCTTCCATACATTTATGGATTTCACATAGTATTTCTTTTCAATAGGATTTCACATAATCATCCTTCTATATCAGGGTTTCACCTAGTATTATATGAAACTAAGATTTCACAACACATCACCCAGTGTTAAGGCTTCACATAGCATTAGTGGCACTACCCTATATTAGGGTTTATATACCTTTACCCCATTTTAGGGATTTAAGGTTTACCATTCACATCCAAGTAAGGTTTCACATACCTCATACCCAAATTAGGGTTAGGATGTACAATTCCCATTAAATTAGGGTTTCCTTCATTGTTACACTAAGTTAGGGTTACATCATCACCCTAGTTTATGGTTTCACTAAGCTTTGCCCTAAATTAGGGTCTTACATAGCCTTGCCTTAGATTAGGGTCAAGGTGCATCTGTAAAGACCAAGTCTCTACTATTAAACATGATAAACAAAAACACCAATTGTGTAGCAGCGGAAATTTAAATCTTGACTTTATTCAAAATGTATAAAGAGTACATTACAATTTTTTTCCCAAATGGGGTACATCTTTATACATGAACAAGGATCTAGGTAGAGGAAGACTTAGACTAAGCCAATATTGTCTCCAAACAAAACAACTTATTACATGAAAGAAACTATGATCATGCAAACTATATGTTCCTTTTCTTCTTCTCCTATCCTTAGTCTTAGGTTCACCAAGCTTCCATGCACACTCTGATCCTAGCCTGGATGGTTGGTGTCATCCAGCAAGAGAAAGATAAAAGGTATGTGTCAATAAAAGGATAAGGGAAATCATAAAGCTAAGCATTTTATAACAAAATATTCACTAAGGAATTTCAAGAAGTGAGAGGCAAATGGGTAAATAAGATTTTAGAAAACTGCCACATTTCAATATCAACAAATATCACATTTGCATGAATATAAATTATGACTCAACATCCTCTCAATGTAGGGTGAGGCACCTACCGGACCTCACCAATGGCATGGGGACTAAAACCCCAGTGCCTAATATATAAAATGGCAGGGGGACTAAAACCCCAGTGCCCGACAGGGGGACTAAAACCCCAGTGCCTTGTGGGTGGTTTGTACTCATGTACACTACATTGTCAATTGGCCAATAACTATATCATGCATAAACATTCACTTGGCAGTAGAGTGAAAAGTATAACAAGATTGCAACATAGCATTGGGAATAAAACCCAAGAAATAAATAAATGGGCTATCATAGGCAACAACAATATCCAAGAACTCCAAGAAATAAAGGAGCCAACATAAGCAAAAACAATATACAATGTTTCCAAGTATTTCAAAAGGATGAGCCAACATTGGCAATAGAAAGATTAAGCATTTCCAAGTAAATGAGGCAACATATGTAGTAGCAAGTTTCACATTATTCAAATGAATGAGCCACAATGGCATTAGAAGCATAAAATAAGTAAAGAGACAATAAATGCAATTAGAAGGATAACAAGGCTAGCACATCTTTAAGGTAGGGTTGGATAAGGGCCCAACTGAAGGATAGGTAGTTTTCACAATAAACATTCACATTCATCTTTGATAGGATTCATGATTCACATACATAGGAACCACATACTAAAATAGGGTGCACATACTGAAATAGGGCTCACATACCTGTTTTAATTAATTACCATCACATTCACCAAACTGATTGCATCACCTTCCATATTTCCCTAGTTATAACCATTACATATGCATTAGAATGTATTAAGGCATAAAGCATAGGAAAACCCTAATTTTCTACCTTCAAAACCAAAACTCGATTTGTGACTCAAAACCTTGACCAAACGATTATCCATATTCTCCTTAATAAGAAAACATATTTTATTTTCCAATTTGGAGTTAAAATGAATTAATTAGGTATTTTAGAATATTTTATATACTTAAAAAGTCATTCAAAGCAAACTTCGAAACAGGAATCCAAATCATGACATAAAAACCATAAAATCAAGTTCTACATGAAAAATCCTTTCCATTGACTATTTATTTGCATTTTTCTAACATGGGAATGATTTATTATGAATTAAATCATCTCAGCCAATCAGAATAAATGAAAATACAATTCGATGTATATAACGGGTGAAATGACCAAAATGCCCTTGCTCGTAAAATCAAATCAATTAAAACGACGAGTGCAGTATGGTCATTCATATGTAATCAAACTTTGTACCAAGTGTATTGTGTGTGAAAGTATAAAAACAACACTATAATAAAATGTGGTTTGAGTGAAAAGGATCTCAAATTGATATGGGTTTCCACTGAAAAACATGAAGTTTAATTCCTTCAGCGAGGCTGGAGTTCTTCACCTCAATCATCTATAGGAAAAGTTCATGGTCACGTCCTAGAATTAACATGCCTTCCATAGAATCATATTAAAACAATAAACATTTGCAATTAGGTATGTTCAAGAGAAAAGTAACAAAAGAAATGAGGCATATTAAATTTCGTATTACAAGCATGATAATAAAAGAGTGTCTTGCCATAGCAATCATCCATAGAATCATATTAAAACAATAAACATTTGCATGCATAACAATGTAGACTAAATATACCTAAAATAGGTCCATAACACCATAGGATCATGGCATAAAAGAAATAAGGGTGGAAACTCACACCCTGGGCAGAAATGCATGCCCTATATAATTATGGTTGTACATAAGTACCACTATTCTAGATATTCTAGTCAAACATGTAGCATGCATAAAATAGAGAGGCAAGACTAGCAGTTCATTCAATTCTTCATAAAATGGCAATCATAGCAAGGGGGTCCAAGAACCCATATAAATAGAGTAGTTCATCAACCACATGAATATAATGAATAAGAAACATGAGATATGAATGCCCAAGTAAATGAATTTCAAGTGGAATTAAAAGTTCAAGAGATGCCTCATTAAAAGAAAAGTAGGTTTCAGTCAAATAATGCCCAAATTAAAATAGAGGATGTGCATACCTTATGATCAGACCTAGATATTCAGTAACACCTCCTAGGCTCAGGGTCAGGGTTGTCTCAACCTAGGCATAATATATGTGCATTCAATTAATATAAAATGCATTAAATCCCTTTCTTCGAAATCGATCCTACAGTAGGTTGGAAATCTGGTCGTCAAACCTATCCCAATAAATCAGTCACATTTTTTTTATTTCAAAAACATATTTAGTTGTATTTTTCTATGGAATCAATAATTAGTTACGATTTTTATAAGTTAAAATCAATTACTGATTAAAAAGAAAATGAATTGTAAATTGTCCAAAATTTCATCGAATGAAAATGCAAATATCGTACGGTGTGTTAATCAGTACTATAGCGATATGCACTTACCCAACTCAGGGTCAAAGGCAAGTCAAAGCTGACAAAAGGACATTCTTACCCATGGCAGGTGACATCGTGTTGCACATGCCTCATGGGCGAGACAGGACTTTCGTCCTAGGGATTGCACTCCCTACATCTTATGCCATGGAGGAAACATGGGAGATCTTCTCCCGCACCCTACTGCGAGAACGACACCATTGTCCCAAGGTCAATGGGGGTAGGCCATCCCTGACCGTGGAAGGAGTCGACCTCAGAGAATATGTGTTAAAGCCTGGGATGGCACGACCAGGAAGGATGGCGGTCATGGCGCCGGTACACGTGGAAGGTCTCCTCTGCCAGGTCAGGCTGGTTATCAGAGGTGATGGAAGAGTCTGTAGCTATGAAGATTAGCTCGAAAGCATCTACTGAGGAAGACCTAAAATGCACGAGTACAACATGGAGCAGAACCCCATTACGGACAATGATAGGGTGGCCAAACACCCCACAAAAATCGTAGCAACAGAAAGGAACGACCAACGTTTTTCTCGACCCAAGGACACAGGCACAACCATGGTGAATTGAAGGCACAGAATGAAAGAACGAGGGCCCTAGATGGTTACCTTTCCTCTAATTGATCTGAGAAGCTGTGAGCTGCTGTGATGGCGAGGAGTTTGTCAGAGAGGATCACTCGGCTCGGCAAGGTGAACCTGGGCCAGATCGTTCCAATTGAATGCGGTGAAGGGTGCAGAGGGGAGAGATGATAGTTTTTGGGTGTTTAGAAACTACCTGCACATTGGTCCAGTGGGGTACCGAGGTCACTGGAAGTGGCGGCATGTAACATCCCACTCTTTTTATGCAAATTTTCAAACTATTTTATTCCTTGCATGCTCTTTTTCTAATAAGATAATTGTTGAGGACCTTAATGTAAATTGTCCATGTTAGTTTTGCAATTAACTTTATTATGTCCAATTGCTCTCTTATCCTTGTTTTATTGAAAGAAAATATCTTCATATATATATCTATGCTCTTTTGTTTAAGGAAATGAGACTAAATGCTTTTATGTCAAATTTTTTCTCTGATATGGTAATTATTAATTTACATGTTTAATTTCTTGCTTAATAGCCTCCATCTTGTTAATTGAAAAGAAATAATGTTGAGTGCACATTTTCATATCTTGAAATTCTTATTTGAGAAATTTATAGCTTTATATACACTGATCAACAACCGTTTTAGCTGTTTTGAATGCTCGCCTTTGATCTCAGCCGTCGGACACCTTCTCCTACCTTGGCCTGAATAGGAAACAACTCTGTCCATTTTCTTTTTTTTTGCTTGTGAAGATCTCATGAGTCAATCATCCATTTTGGAAACCAACCGTCCCACTACCTTCTGGAGATCGATCCGCACCTAGTGAGCCATTATTGGAACCCTAAAAAAATGCCTGTTTAAGAAACGCCCTTCTCGGCCACCACTTCCTTCTCGCTGCCGAGTAGCAACTCATCTCCTAGCCTTCTGTCTGATTTCCCAAGCATCTTCAAAGCTTCAGGGAACTCTCCAGAACCATTCTCCGCCATCAATTTTTCCACATTAGCTATGGTCACCCGCATCCTACTTCATCTTCAACCTCCAGCCTCCTGTCGTCGTTCCCGGCCCTCGCACTACCTCAGTCTGATTCCTTGCTCCTGCACCATCTACGGTGCGCCCCCGACCTCCCCTTGGGCTGTGACTTTCGGAGTTGGTGTACCCTATTGACCCATCGACAACTGCTGGTGGGCGACCTACCGTCAGAGGACTTCAGGCCCACGCAGCCTAGCGGCAGGCGACAGGGAGGCAGTTTTACTCCTGCTGAAGCCTCTCCTTTAGCTTCCAAGCCACCGCCGAAGGTACTTACTTCCCCTCAAACTCCTCTGTACTCGTCCGGTTCTACATGAAGGATGTCGACGATGACGCCCTGCTTCCCACAGTCAAACTCACCGCTCTGTTCTTCAGCTCTGAGATGAACTGAATACCTCAGAGGTCTGATTGAAGGGCACGGGTCCCCTACTTTCTCTTATTCTAATTTTGGTTCAGTTTTTCCATGCTTCCCTTATTGTGCGGTCATGGCAGAGCAACTGCTCAGCTCTGGCTTTTCCTCTCCGGATAGAGCACGTGACATGTTCTTCTATTCCACGATATCTGCTCGTGTGTATTTTCCAGCTGGGTTCAAGACATGAGGTCCCTCTGTTCCGCACCCTCTTATCTTCCTTCATGTTTTCCCATCTTCGACACTCATTCATACGAAGCTGCTGAGTGACCCAACACGCTAATGGTTCTTTTGTCTCAGTCATCATTCTTGTTGCGAGCATCCTTGAGAATTCTATAGACAGTGATCTCTTGCTCAATACTGGTTTGGAAAGCACATCCTTCTACATTGATTCTTCCTTAAGTCTTTGTTTATACACTAACTCTCTGATGATCGTATCTGCTAAGATGTGATTAATGATGAATGGATAACACATGAGATACTAGACTTTGGCCTAAGCCACTTAACTATTTATAAATCCTATAGATAATGTTGTACTCAGACAACACTGTTGTCTTCGGTCAGATCGTGCCAAACAATGTATATAAATATTTAATAGTCGTATCATTGTGAGATGGAGCTTTGCTCGACCTGGAGTGCACCATTCTTCTTGTATTTTACTCCCCAACCAAGTATATTCACTAATGTATTAATTGGGACTACTAATGAACACTAATATTATATTTCCCACTACGTTACTGCTTTAACCTATGAATTGGAATCATTAATTTACCTAGCTCCAAAGTGCTTCCCAATGGTAGTGCTGAGGCAATATAGTGTATACACCTTAAGTATGCAGCGGAACCAGAATTAAAAGGCCCGACCCTTATTCATGTTCACATCTCCGACCAACGTCTTCACCTAAACTTAAGTGGTTAACTACCAAGAACAATACTAAAACATCATAATATCAATTGAGATATATACACATATACATATATCTACTTGAGAAGACCAATGTTAATTAGCCAAATACATCAAGACTAAGGAATTAATGAATTAAACTAGATGATTAAATCATAAACTACAAACACCCGAACCCTGAGTAAGTAGTTGTTATGGTAAATGTGAATGAGTCGTAATGTTATATGAATGCATATACAGATGATTATGTAATAAAAATACAACTAGGCAAGTAGCATATGAATTATGATCATATAATGATTTAAAACACCCTTAATCTTACAAATACTACACCAAACAAGTATAATGATCTAATATATGAAGGATTGAAACACATGAAGAGTGATTATGACAATAAAAACTGTCAAAACACAATAATGACCCTAAATATGTTGACCGAAAAGGGTGAAAGGTCTAATAAAACCTTTGGGGTTTTTCAGGAGAGAAGTAGATCTAGCTTCTGAAGGAGCAGTACCGAGAAGGGAATTTGACTTTCTACAGGTAAGCGGGCCATGCCCTTGGCATAGATAACATTTGGTTTATTGAATGTTTATGAATATTGTTAAGTATTTTATGTTAAAGTCATGATAAATGCATGTTTTCCTTCAAGTATATGATTATTGAATGCTTGTTTTCTATAATCTAAGTCTAAGTATAGAAACCACATTTATGTTATGAATTATGATTAAGATACATGAAACCAAGATTAAGAGGGAAGAGATTACCATCCATGCTTAAGAGGGATAAATCCCATTATGTTTCATGGGGAGAAATCCCAACTATGTTTAAGAGGGAGAAATCCCATTAAGATCAAGCCTAAGTCATTTAGAAGATAATTAAGTCTAAGAAAGATCATGATTAATGGAAATTGATTTAGATTTATATGCACCTTGTTATGGGCTTTCTGAGCATTATGGACTTTCCGAGAAATTATGGGCTTTCTGAGCATTATGGGCTCCTTATGGGGCATTAATAGAGGAGCATATACTTCTAGTCAAGTTCTTTATGTAAAATATGCCAAGAAATGATTAATGTTAATGCATGTTCATGTTTATGTCAAGTCATCTTTATATGTTATTTTTATATTTTATAACATGCCAATGTCGCTTACTTACCATGTTTGTTTTTCCTTTGCATGGCTGGGGACGAGATGTCCGCAGACGTTGGAGCTAAAGGGAAGGAGACATCTTTAGAAGATTCCAAGTATACAAGACCTTAGAAGTTGTTTCCTGGTGGGACGTCCATCTATGGAGATCCTATCTTTTTCATGATCATCTAGTTTATGTTTAGTATACCTTTAGAAGCATGATGCAGCTTTATTTCCAAGAACTCATGTATGAATCTATGTTTCTATGAATGCCAAGTGTTGTTTATTTCTTGATATGAGATCATGCATGTGACAATCCCTCCCTTATATGCCAAGTACCCCACATTATGGATAATGTTGGGGATTAGGTTGTGCTTCCGCTGGTTACGTATGAAACCCTAGGGAGGGGTGTTACACGGCAGCAGGGAAGGGGAGAAAAGGGATTGGGTGTTTTGTTGTTAGGGTTCGAGTGAGGGTGAGTTAGGGGTCTTTGGGGTTGGAAGAGCAATGCGGATCTAGTGGTGAGGAAAAACGTTAATAGATGAAGTGTGGAGGGAGAACGGTGAGGTGGAATGAGTCACCGGGAAGCCAGTTGGGCAAGCAGTTGACACGCTTTTTACGTGTGTCGAACGCAAGTGTACGCGTGAATGTAGTAAAGGCCTTTGTGAGGCCCGAGTCGAACTCAGGGACACTGAATTATCGGAGACTACTACTAACTACTCGCAATCAACTAGACTGGTTTAAAATGGTTTGAGAGTTGTTGTAAAATTAAAAGAAAAGAAAACAAAATAAAACAATCGATTAAAGGTTTGATTTAATCAATTCAAGTGGAGATCTTTAGGATGGCGGTTTCACCGCGGGTTATCATTGTATGAATTTCTATATAGCAACTCAGATTCATCTCTCTATCCGGGTAGTGGCCTGTAGTCAGAATTTCCCACTGTCGTGGTACAATTCACTACCTATGTCTAGGTCGGTTCCACCTTCGTAGTAACCTATACCCTAAACTAGGCGCATTAGAAACGACCTCTGGGTTTCCACCATTAACCTTACATCACTTGTTCAAGGGATTTGTCAATTAATGTGAATTTCGTCTCTTTTCAACCGTTAATTCTTCTTTCAAAGTAATTAAGGGCATTAGATTATTATTATGGTGATCAAGCATAACAATATAATTGAGAAAATGAAATCATACCACGGATTTAAGAGATTAACGATGAATTACTATGATAAAATTGTCATACAATGACTCCCCGGGCTACTCCCGGTCCTAAAGATAAAGGGGATTAGCCCCGCATGTTCATCTCAGAGCAAAACATGGTAGAGACAAGGGAAAACATGGAGAAAAATGTGATTAAATAGTGAAACCCCTGAATGGAGAAGATCCAAGCGTTCCTTGGCGTAGAATGTGCGATCTCTGGCCTTTTGGCGGTGGAAAACATCTTCTTCGACGTCCGAAATGGCTGGGGCGTGCTTCTGGGCTCCGTTCTTCTCTCCACACCTTCTCGGGACGTGTGCAGCGGCTAATGACGTGATACTCGGCTCTTGGCCGCCGTCATTAGGTATAATCACCGAGTTAGGTTGCCAAAATATCACAGCCGTCGGATTTAGATCAATCTGAAACCAACTTGTATCTGACGGTGTCGATACTATCGACGCGGGTCGATAGTATCAACTCTACGCGGTATCGGCTTGTCTTCTTTTCTTTTCTTTGTCGCGACTGATGCTGACTCGATACCATCGACAAGGGTCGATGGTATCGACTCTCTTAGGCGTCGCTTTTGTCTTTTTCTGTCGCTAAAGCTCCTCGTGTCGATAGTATCGACTTTAGGGTCGATAGTATCGACTGTCTTTTCGCCAGCAACCTGATGGTAAGTCTTTACCATCGACTTCACCGTCGATGGTATCGACTCTATGCTGCTCCTTGTGGCTGGAAACCTGTGCTTGTGTTGATGGTATCGACAATAGCAGATATTCATTTTTCCTGAAATTACAACACAAAACCACATAAGCCGAAATAAAACATATTCTTGTAATCATTTATGCTCAAAATACCAAAATAAGGGAGATTTGACACTGAGAAGGATCATAGACCAAAGTAAATGAATCATGCAATATTAACCACCAAAATGACCAATAAATGCATAAAACACAAGTAAAATATGTCTATAAATGAGACTCAAAATCATCGCATCAAACTCCCCTAAGCTTGAACATTGCTCGCCCTCGAGCAACTAAACTTTAGAATAGAATTGTGAGGGTGAACTAAAGAACAGATCATCACAACAAACATCACCATATGATCCCCACCAGACATTCACATTTCGGCCCTTAGTAACCACGGAATGATAATTACCCTAAAGGTGACAATAATCATCCATAAAAGATATCTACCTTAAAATTGATGAACACTATCATATAAGGAAGTTGACATAATAAAATTTGCCGGTTCAGACTCGGTGCATCTTGTGATCTCCTATTCTACGTTGCTCACCCTAACTACTATCTACATGGAAGCAGCTCTCTTGATATTCACAAGTGAGGAGAAAATCACAGTGGCCTACCAATTCGAGCAACGGGTGGATGAAATCGGTGGCTCATGGAAGAAATGGAAGCATTATATGGTTTCAACATGCACAAAACAACAATGACCTAAATGATGCATATGCAAGTGTAAATGCCCTAATGCCTACATTTGGGTGTAATGATGCATGCACTATCATTCCATCTCAAGGTGAGATGGAATATCTACAAAAGCTACACCATGTGCTTATTCTTCTTAATATGCAGTGAAAAACATGTTCCTTTCTCCCTCTCATTCCTATTCACTTCTCAATTCTCTTCTTTTTTTTAAATTCTAAGGCCCTTTATATCCAATAATGACAATGAATTATTTTTCGGGCTCACTTTTTCTGCATGTTTCCCCTTGTTTGAAGCATTTAGAAGGTATGGAACAAGTTAATCACCCTTATTGTTTCAGAAGAAATAAGATACATGATGTACTGTATGCATAAAAATTATGAATGCAGCTAAATGACACGCACCTAAGGATAATGTGCATGTATAGCTACTCTATTTTTTTATTTTTATGCAAAACATGTGAAAATACTTTGCAATGCAAGACCTATCTACATGAGATGCATTCAACAAGATTAAAACCATAATGTACTTCCAATTCTTATGGTGGATTATGAAAATAATGAGGTGGATAGATCACAAGACTAATTAACTACACCTTTGAAAATTATTATGTGTCCCTCCTTACTGACCTGTGTAGTAATTAAGAGGTTCCTCTCTCTTACTTCAAATTAAGGTCTCATTATCATTTGGTCAGTTTAGGCTCAAACAACCAATTCCATCCACTTTTTATGAATCCTTAGGAATGTACAGTTGTGATTTTCTGTTTTAGAGTTGACAAACCCAATCATTTTCTTAAGTTATGTGCCCAAAGTCGAACAACACAAGCTTGCAAAGCACTAAATTTTTTTTAAGTTTTCCCTAAATTCCCATGTACAAGCAAACGAGATGACACATGACTTAAGACATCCACAATTACACTAGATAGAGTGTGGATCCTACACACAAACTAAGAACTAAGAAAAAAAATGACAAAAGACAAAATAATAAAACTAAAAACTGAGAAAACTAAAGGATAGAGCTGTTCCAACTCCCCCCCTAAGCTTGAATTCAACTATTGCCTCATAGTCAAAAACAAACTTAAAAGGTGGAATAGTGATACCGATCATTCTTCCGGCGGAGGCGGGTACTGCGGGGCCGTGGGGTCCCAAGACGGGTACTGCCCCTGAAAGCTCGGATCATATTGGGGCATAGGTGGAGGTTGTGGATACCCCCCAAAATAATTTTGACTCCAGTAATGATCGCAGAAGGGTTGCTGCTGCATCTCCATCCTATTCAACCTATCATGCATGAACTGTTGGTTGTCATGGATGAGGCACTCATTTTCAAAAATAGCCCTTTGATTATCAAGCAGTCAGTTCGTTGTATCATGAATACCGGCATATGTCTCTGTATGCTGCTGCTGCGTCTGATGTATATCCTGCAACATTGCATACATTCCTTACATTGAGTAGACATCCTCGCTTTGCTGTGAGGGTGGTGGTGGTGGTGGAGGTTGCGAAGATGAAGATGCACCCGGATGCATGTGAGGACGCTTCCTAGGTGCCACTCGTGCACGAAGAGGAGTGAAAGCCTCCTCTTCCTCTTCATTCTTGTCGCCGTCATTGTCATTGTCATCGTTGCCGCCGTCCTCATCTGAATCAGCAATGGATATGATTGGCCATCGGAAATGCTGCGCACCATCAATGTGGGTGACGGGGTCTGGAAGTGAACACTGTTGATATGCTTGGTTGACATGGCAGTGTGCATATGCCAAGCCATCTCGAAGAAGGATGAGGTTGGAGCGGTGCAGATGTTGCAGGTTAACCTTGCTCCTGTTGGAGAGAGGAGTCAGCTGGGAGAAATTCAACCCAAGATAGGAGGCCAGCGGTGTGATGAGCCCGCCAAAGTGAATTGGAGCCTTCCGCATACTCCTCTTTACCGCCAACACGCGCGTCAAGAAGAATGCGCCCCAGTTGCACTCCTCTTTCTTCAGCAATTTGTACAAGAAAAACAAATCCGCCTCTTGAAACTTGCTGAGAGACAGATCACCACGGCCGAATAGGGTGGTGCAGATCATGCAGTGAAGAATCCGCACGAATGGATGCTCGAAATCCGCTACCGCCGCGTTGTGGTAGCTCACAGATTTGCCCGGTGGCACAGTCACTAGCTCGGCGAAGATAGCATCATAATATGTCCTGTTGTCTGGCCGCCGATACTACTCTCGCCCATGATTCCGGTTGTAGATTTCATTGAACTGCCTGAGAGTGAGAGTGTAGTATTGTTGTACAGATGGAAAATTGGCTGGTCAGAGGGGCGAGGGTTGCCCTGGTCATTTACTGACCAGGCATCTTCTTTCTCTCGCCATGGCATGCAGAAGCAACAAGTCAGGGAAAGGCGTCGATCCGATTCAGAGCTATGATCTCATCTAGAGCAAACTGGAGTCGGGATCGTGTTCACCATCGTTTGACAAACTAGACAAGCCTAGAGTCGGGGCTTCTGCTTGAACATGAGCTTCGACCAGCTGCTCTGTAGGTCGAGGATAGGGGAAGGATCATCGGGGAAAACCACCATGAAAACGTGACAAAGAAGGCAACTGAGATCGGGATTAGCTTTGCGGATCCAAGGCGAATCAAGGGAAGGCGTCATCGAGGGCGGAGAGGCAACCAAGCCCAGAAATGGCGAGAACCAGTGGAGGAGCTTCACGGTGTCTATAGGACACGGCTCCAGGGAAAATTGTGGGGCAAAGCAATACTAGGAGAGTGAAGAGCGGCGACTGAGGATGCTTACCACACATCTAATTGGCCCAAGGTGGTCGGAGCAGGAAGCCCTGGCTTGCCATTGCCGGCGGGGTACTTCGAGTAGGTCAGGGCCGTCGGGGCAGGGTGTGAAGAAATTAGAGGAGGAGGAAGAAAGTACGAAGCCCGAGGGTCGTTTCCGCAACCTCATATAGGTAGGGCGAGGCCTGTAGGACCTTATGTGAAAATGTGGCGGCGAAGGAGGTTTAGGCCCGATTGGGCATTTCGTCAAACCAGCGAGGTAGACGATGATCTAGGGCTCATTCTTACCGTCATCGAGAGCCAAACTCAAAGGGAGAAGAACCGCATGAAATGATGAAGGAGGGTGTGAGGACGGGTCCGAGGAACCCAGCGGTCGTCACTGTTCAGTGACCTATGAACAGACTGAGGTTGAAGATAGCCTCGCGTCCGTTAGATGAATGCGTACGCAAGTGCGAGCCGTTGGATGAGTCCCTACGGTGGAACCGAGCGGGTGACAGGAATAATTAACCAAACGTTGGCGTTACACATCAAATAAATGATATCAATTTAAGAAAGGTCACACTATATTCAATACTTGTAAAATTAATTTGAAGGGCCAAACCAAGTCCAAATGACACAAAATTTTAACCACATGTTCATATTAAAGTGTAGCATCATGCTATATAATTGGATTTCATATTTAAGCTCACTAAGGCTCATAACTCATATGTTGTCCATTATTACATGTATTAATATATTAAAAGAGGTGAAATAATATGGAAAACTAATTAATTGAAATATGGGAGTAATATTTCAAGGCAATCATCTCCTAATTATTTCAAGAGAAATAACTCACCATATTATCCCATTTTCACACATTTTATCCACTTAAGAGGAGAGAGAAAATAAAGAGGTTAATATACTCATAATTAATTCAAATACACATTATTACTAATATATTTATCCAAAAAGCTCCAAATTAATATTATCTACTTATATCCATCCTTAATGACCAAATTGCATTATTAACCCTCACTTATCTACTTAATTGGGTTATTTGTGCAAACACCCCTTCATTATCATAAATGAGGGAAAAAGATAATTTTAAACATTGAATTGTGCTCAATTTGCACAAGGGGTCCAAAAAGAATATAAAACAAGGGAAATTTATGAAAAAGGTCCAAATGGACTAGAAGGCCAAGAAAAGTTCTAAAGTAGCCTTTTATCAAACTCAAATTAACATTTTTGCCTTATTAACATAATCTCCATCATGAAGAGGTATCATATTTATTATACTATCACTTGTGCCACATTTTATTCAAAACAATTACATCTCAATATCATATCAGGTGTATTTCCCTCATCAAGGGTTTTAAGAACAATTAGGGTTTACTAAGCCATTTCAACATTAATTAATATATTAGGTCAAAAACCTTAATTACATGAATTTATTTTCCATTATCCTCTTAAAACTATCATGTAGAATTACTTTGTAGAAAAAGTTAATATTATCCAACAAGTTATTAATCCTATAATAATTCCAAATAATGTTCATATTGCACATTTTCATATCATCTTTTCATACTCATTTTAATGACATCAGTAATCATTTTCGTCCATTACACTTCATATTATAAATTATACATATTTAAATACACATTAGGCATTTATGAATATTTATGTGAATCCAATTATTCATTATCATGTTTGAGTCATTATACGCATTTTAGTGAATATGATGTAACACATTAAATATTAATGAATTAATTCACATATCAAGTTTTGATGTGGTGCTCATTAGGGAACAAGGTGATATACCTTATATGTATATTGATAACTTTGTGACTATAACCCATTTATATGCATTATGTGATGATGACACCTAATGTCACTAATGTGTCATGAAAGGTATATATATGTATATGTTGTCAAAGCTAGATGATTACCTATTAGGGTTTAGGTCAACATGATCATTACATATTAAAGCATCCTTAGGGTGCATTACACATTTTATCATTAGGGTGGCATAGTCAACATTATGTATATTCACTATTAGTAACTTGTTTATTATGTGCATCAATAATATGTGAAGGTTCAAGCATATGAACTATCTCTATATGACTTACTACATATTCATGTGTGTATAAACAAACAAGTTCAATTACAAGTATAATGTGTTTGGTAAATTCTTGTTCTCATAAGTTATTATGTACATATGTCCACATAGGTAGGGTTTCTAACTCCAAAGATATTTGATTTTGCTTTTAGTTGGGATTCCATCCCCCTAAAAGAGGGATTTCGTCCTCGAAATTAGATTTGCAAAACCAAATAGGGTACAAACACCATTAAACTCACTCCATCCCTTAAAAGGGTCAAACTAAGTCAAACTAAGATAAGGGTAAAATGGTACATAAAACTCAACACTAAAAGGATTTACTAACCAAACTTCAAGGTGTAACATAGGGTACACTAAACCCTAAGCATAGGAGTATAAGGTATTTAAGGATAATTTTTGTGTAAGAGATCAAATCATCACTTAAGGTTTTCCTAAGGTATTCAACAATTAGGCAACATGCCCAAAGATAAACTATTTCGAGCTGTCTGTATCAGATCAGGCCAGGCCAGGTCATATGAGCTCAGGAGTCCTCGTTACCAAGCTAGTGGGGCGGAGGAAAATTTTTCCAGCCCCCAAGCTCTGACCCTTTCTAGACACCATCACTTTCAACTTCTTGCTCTAGTATCTTCTCAATAGACAATTCACCAAAAAGTTGACAAATTTTATTTCTAATTAATTATTGTTATGATCCTAAATCAAACTTTCATGCTAGGTCAACTCTAAGGTGAAAAACTAACTAAAGGAACTATATACTCTAGGGAGACAATTTTTTGAATTAGTCAAGAATCCGACTACCTTGATGCTCTGATACCATGTTGTAAAGACCAAGTCTCTACTATTAAACATGATAAACAAAACACCAATTGTGTAGCAGCGGAAATTTAAATCTTGACTTTATTCAAAATGTATAAAGAGTACATTACAAATTTTTTCCCAAATGGGGTACATCTTTATACATGAACAAGGATCTAGGTAGAGGAAGACTTAGACTAAGCCAATATTGTCTCCAAACAAAACAACTTATTACATAAAAGCAACTATGATCATGCACGCTATATGTTCCTTTTCTTCTTCTCCTATCCTTAGTCTTAGGTTCACTAAGATTCCATGCACACTCTGATCCTAGCCTGGATGGTTGGGGTCATCCAGCAAGAGAAAGATAAAAGGTATGTGTCAATAAAAGGATAAGGGCAATCATAAAGCTAAGCATTTCATAACAAAAGATTCACTAAGGAATTTCAAGAAGTGAGAGGCAAATGGGTAAATAAGATTTTAGAAAACTACCACATTTCAATATCAACAAATATCACATTTGCATGAATATAAATTATGACTCAACATCCTCTCAATGTAGGGTGAGGCACCTACCGGACCTCACCAATGGCAGGGGGACTAAAACCCCAGTGCCTAAAAAGTGGCAGGGGGACTAAAACCCCAGTGCCTAATATATAAAATGGCAGGGAGACTAAAATCCCAGTGCCAGGCATGGGGACTAAAACCCCAGTGCCCTGTGGGTGGTTTGTACTCATTTACACTACTTTGTCAATTGGCCAATAACTATATCATGCATAAACATTCACTTGGAAGTAGAGTGAAAAGTATAACAAGATTGCAACATAGCATTGGGAATAAAACCCAAGAAATAAATAAATAGGCCATCATAGGCAACAACAACATCCAAGAACTCCAAGAAATAAAGGAGCCAACATAAGCAAAAACAATATACAATGTTTCCAAGTATTTCAAAAGGATGAGCCAACATTGGCAATAGCAAGATTAAGCATTTCCAAGTAAATGAGGCAACATATGTAGTAGCAAGTTTCACATTATTCAAATGAATGAGCCACAATGGCATTAGAAGCATAAAATAAGTAAAGAGACAATAAATGCAATTAGAAGGATAACAAGGCTAGCACATCTTTAAGGTAGGGTTGGATAAGGGCCCAACTGAAGGATAGGTAGTTTGCACAATAAACATTCACATTCATCTTTGATAGGATTCATGATTCACATACATAGGAACCACATACTAAAATAGGGTGACATACTGAAATAGGGCTCACATACCTGTTTTAATTAATTACCATCACATTCACCAAACTAATTGCATCACCTTCTATATTTCCCTAGTTATAACCATTACATATGCATTATAATGTATTAAGGCATAAAGCATAGAAAAACACTAATTTTCTACCTTCAAAACCAAAACTCGATTTGTGACTCAAAACCTTGACGAAACGATTATCCATATTCTCCTGAATAAGAAAACATATTTTATTTTCCAATTTGGAGTTAAAATGAATTAATTAGGTATTTTAGAATATTTTATATACTTAAAAAGTCATTCAAAGCAAACTTCGAAACAGGAATCCAAATCATGACTTAAAAACCATAAAATCAGGTTCTACATGAAAAATCCTTTCCATTTACTATTTATTTGCATTTTTCTGACATGGGAATGATTTATTATGAATTAAATCATCTCAGCCAATTAGAATGCAAGAAAACCATAGCGTGACAGTTATTTAAATGAAAATACAATTTGTTGTATATAATGGGTGAAATGACCAAAATACCCTTGCTAGTAAAATCAAATCAATTAAAATGATGAGGGCAGTATGGTCATTCGTATGTAATCAACCTTTGCTAGCGAGAAACAAAACTCAGGGTGCAATTACGAGATTGCCCCTGCGTTGCAAAATTGGCTGGTCAGAGGGGCGAGGGTTGCCCTGGTCATTTACTGACCTGGCATCTTCTTGCTCTCGCCATGGCGCACAGAAGCAACTGGTCAGGGAAAGGCGTCGATCTAATTCAGAGCTATAATCTCATCGAGAGCAAACTGGAGTCGGGATCGTGTTCACCATCGTTTGACAAACTAGACAAGCCTAGAGTCGGGGCTTCTGCTTGAACATGAGCTTCGACTAGCTGCTCTGTAGGTCGAGAATAGGGGAAGGATCATCGGGGAAAACCACCATGAAAACGTGACAAAGAAGGCAACTGAGATCGGGATTAGCTTTGCGGATCCAAGGCGAATCAAGGGAAGGCGTCATCGAGGGCGGAGAGGCAACCAAGCCCAGAAATGGCGAGCGCCAGTGGAGGAGCTTCACGGTGTCTATAGGACACGGCTCCAGGGAAAATTGTGGGCAAAGCAATACTAGGAGAGTGAAGAGCGGCGACTGAGGATGCTTACCACACATCTAATTGGCCCAAGGTGGTCGGAGCAGGAAGCCCTGGCTTGCCATTGCCGGCGGGGTACTTCGAGTAGGTCAGGGCCGTCGGGGCAGGGTGTGAAGAAATTAGAGGAGGAGGAAGAAAGTACGAAGCCCGAGGGTCGTTTCCGCAACCTCATATAGGTAGGGCGAGGCCTGTAGGACCTTATGTGAAAATGTGGCGGCGAAGGAGGTTTAGGCCCGATTGGGCGTTTCGTCAAACCAGCGAGGTAGACGATGAGCTAGGGCTCATTCTTACCGTCATCGAGAGCCAAACTCAAAGGGAGAAGAACCGCATGAAATGATGAAGGAGGGTGTGAGGACGGGTCCGAGGAACCCAGCGGTCGTCACTGTTCAGTGACCTATGAACAGACTGAGGTTGAAGATAGCCTCGCGTCCGTTAGATGAACGCGTACGCAAGTGTGAGCCATTGGATGAGTCCCTACGGTGGAACCGAGCGGGTGACAAGAATAATTAACCAAACGTTGGCGTTAAACATCAAATAAATGATATCAATTTAAGAAAGGTCACACTATATTCAATACTTGTAAAATTAATTTGAAGGGCCAAACCAAGTCCAAATGACACAAAATTTTAACCACATGTTCATATTAAAGTGTAGCATCATGCTATATAATTGGATTTCATATTTAAGCTCACTAAGGCTCATAACTCATTTGTTGTCTATTATTACATGTATTAATATATTAAAAGAGGTGAAATAATATGGAAAACTAATTAATTGAAATATGGGAGTAATATTTCAAGGAAATCATATCCTAATTATTTCAAGAGAAATAACTCACCATATTATCCCATTTTCACACATTTTATCCACTTAAGAGGAGCGAGAAAGTAAAGAGGTTAATATACTCATAATTAATTCAAATACACATTATTACTAATATATTTATCCAAAAAGCTCCAAATTAATATTATCTACTTATATCCATCCTTAATGACCAAATTGCATTATTAACCCTCACTTATCTACTTAATTGGTTTATTTGTGCAAACACCCCTTCATTATCATAAATGAGGGAAAAAGATAATTTTAAACTTTGAATTGTGCTCAATTTGCACAAGGGGTCCAAAAAGAATATAAAACAAGGGAAATTTATGAAAAAGGTCCAAATGGACTAGAAGGCCAAGAAAAGTTCAAAAGTGGGTAAATTGCAGGAAAGACCCTGAGATTTAGTATGTTACAACATCAATCTTTTCAATGAAGATTTCATGATCTCATATTATGGATCAAACCCTGATTACACATTGTTTCATAATGAGAGAATTAGGGCTTATGATATAAGCAATCATCTCTCTCATTCTTTCTCTCTCATCCTCTTTAGGATGTTAACTACTCCAAGATTGAACTAGGTCAGCCCTTCAACTAAGTACACATAGTTAGGGTTAATCTTCATAATCACCATTGATCTACATCATCAATAATCAAGTAGCTAATTGACCTTTGATCATATTAGGTGTCCAAATGGTTTAACCAATTTGAACCTCAAAATGTCTTAGTCACTTAGACCTCAAACGGTCTTGGTCACTTAGACCTCAAACGATCTTGACCAATTAAGTTCAAACGGTTTGAAACTATTCACCAAAGTTAGTTCTTGAAATCGTTTAGACAACACACCTTGAAACCGAATGGACTTGAGTCTCCAAAAGGTTTGAGACCATTTGGTCTCAAACGGTCTTGAGACCATTTGGACTCAAATGGTCTTGAGACCATTTGGTCCAAACCCCTCTCAAAACCAAATGGACCAAAAAGGTCTTCCATCACTTAGTCAATTTAGGGTTTCAATCAATGAATCATTTATCAATTGGACCACTGATGTATTATTCAATTGAACCACTGAATCACCATTCAATTAGACCTTCAATTTAGGGTTTTGAACCAAATTGAACTAGGGTTGATAATCAAGAAACCATCATTTAGGGTTTTGAAACTAAGGAACCATCAATGGTTGACATTGTGGAACCAATTCAATTGAAACCAATGAACCATCATCATTATATGATATGAACTGACCTCAAACGGTCTTGAATGACCCCCAAACGGTCTTGAGGTCATTTGGATGATATCCAAATGGTCTTGAGACCGTTTTCCCATCTCATCATCAAAATCCATGACATCCAATTAGGGTTTGGATCATTGGATTGATTATCAAATCAGCAATTGATTGCATTTCAATTTGGTATCTTTGGATCTTCAAATATCCAGCCATACTCAACCCTAGACCTCCAAACGGTCTTGGGTGGCCCCCAAACGGTCTTGAGACCGTTTGGGTGATTCCTAAATGGTTTTGAAACCGTTTGGGTCAATCAACCCAAAACATTATCTCAATCAATTGAAAATTCAGCACTTAGCCGATTAGGGTTTGCATTTAAGGAATCATTCACAATTGAAACCTTCAAGATCAAACCAATTGAAACCACTGGATCAATATCCAAGTACCACAGCATATTTACTCAAATGGTCAACCATTCCAAACGGTTTGGAACCCAAACCTCCAAACAGTTTGCAAACTGTTTGGTCACCAAACGGTTTGGTGAAACCGTTTGGTCCGAAAGTTGAAAATGTTTGCAAGGGATATTTAGGGAGATGTGTGCTTATGATGATTTCATCATCATCAAGCTCCAAACCCACAAAAACATTCTGTGATTTCATGGTGATTGCATCAATCAATCAAGATAAATTTTGGAAATGAAGATAACATCAACAAATGATAAGGAATTGAATGCAATGATAATATTAAGGGTTAAAGTTATAAAAACCACCTCCAATTGAGCTCCAAAGCTCTAAGATCACGGAAACAATGGTGGATGCAACTCCTTTCACCATTCCAAGGCTCGTCCTCAAGGTTTGAGTGAAAAGGAATGGTTAGAATTGAAGAGGGGATCGAATTAGGAAGAATTCATGCATTGATTTGTGATTTCCACCATGGATTCAAGGTGAAGAGGGATCAAGAAGCTTACCAACAGGTAGGGAGTCATCCTCCTGGTCCTCCCAATCTCCTTGGTCGTTTTCCAAGCAAAGGAAAAGAAGTGGGGTCGAAAAAGCCTTTCATTTGGCTTGTAAAGAGTCTTTTTATAAAAATTCAATGAGAGATAATATGCTTTATAAAAATTCATTTAATCCCAAAAACAGAGCCGCCTCTTCCTCCTCAACTTCCTTGGATCCGAGGCTATCTCATTTGCCTCATATTCCTCTCAATTATCCATGTTTTAAAGAAAAGCAAATTAAGCACCTCAAATCATATTATACTAATATCCATATGTGAGTGGATATTTCTTTTTCTTATAAAATTGTGAGTGAGTTATCCACTCCCTTGGATATTTTCGTGGTCCTTGCAAAGCTCAAGGATATAAACACACATATGAATCCAAACATTTTAATTTTTGTTGAAGTCCCTTTAATTAATACATTTATTTTTGCACTAAACTGAATTAGGGTTTCAATTAGGCATAAATCTTGATTATTTTAATATCACAATTCTCTCTCCTCCAACATAATTCAAATGAGGCGCCCCTCTCATTTTATTTGATCTAAATGATGCCAAGAAACTTTAGGGACCTTATTGAAGTTTGCATAATGAACCCTAGGTTTTGGGTAATTTGCACATTACACCAAAACTAGGTTTTAATGCACAAGGATTGCTCTACAAGCTTTATCTTGGTGCCCAAGCTTGTGGAAACCATATCACTAAATCATATTCATTCTTATGATGCCTCAACATCATATGAACATTTTATCATGTGCAATTTGCAAGTTAACCCCTCAAATTGGGTAATTTGCACTTTAGTCCAAAATTAACAAAACAATGTTTCAACATTGTTCAAACAGGACCAAAATTGAAACATAAGTTCCTCATGAGCCCTAATTACTTTTCACAAGATACGATTAAGCATATAATCATCTTTCTTAATTAAAACACCTAGGGTTAAAGCATAACCCAAGTCAGGGATGTTACAAGTACGTTCAAGAGAGCTCAATTGTTGTAGACTGACCGGTAGAAGAGATTGTGGGTATGGAAGAACTATTCCAGCAGGAGAGATGACTGGGCAAATTTTTTGGGACTCTTAGAGGACTTTAGCTTCACTGTGTGATAGAGTTACATATCAATAAGAAAGTGGTTTGGCCGGAGACAAACATTTTTAACCAAAAATCCAGGTGGTTCAGCAGGTCTATTATCGACTATGTGGAGCGTGACTCCATGTTTATGGATACACTGTTCACTTTCTTGCTCTGCATAAAAGTGGAAACTTTGAAGTCATGTTGTTGGTCCTTGAAGTTTGAACTAACAAAGGGACCAAGAGAAGGTTGACACTAGGATATTGGGACAAGTGCCCTGCTACACCCTGCATTAAGAGTTTGAACTCTGCGACAACGATTAATCCATAAGTTCTACTATATTTGCAAGGAGCTATGCTATACATAGTCAGTAATCCACTCGATTACCCATCTATTTCCTCAGTTGCACACATTCAGTCACTTTTAGGAGATATGAATCTCACACATGCATAAGCCAAATATTTGCTTCCCTCTCTTGAAAAAGAGATCCACTTTCTTCCCTCTCTGTGTCTTTCTCCCGCAATTTAGGTTGGTCAGACACCTCCATCTCTCTCCCCTGGCTAGTGCGAAATCCCTAGCTCTCCCTCATTAGTACAGTATGTGTGTTCACCTTTTCACTCACCTTTCTTCAGAGGCATCATAATCCACCGTGCGCTCCGTCGTGCCATCTTCCACCATTTGTAAAGTGTCACCAACCTCTTCTACAAGCATAGTATGACAGCGAGCCCTAGACCTACCATGGACAATCCCTGGTAGAGTGTGTCACTAAGGAGGCTCATAGAGGTCCAATACACTGTGGAGTTGAGTTGCCTTGTCGCCAATCCCCTAAAAGCCTTCATTTTTTGACAATCCCACATAAGCCTCTATTTGTACAACACTTTTTATCCATCAAATATGTAGCTAGCTACTCTACTCTCTGATTTCCCCTAACTGTTCTACTGTAAATAATTATGATAGAGGATTTTTTGTGTTTAATCACTATCATAGGTACAATATGTCCTCTTTGTAGAGAGTAAATAAAGTACATCTAATTGGATGAAAGATTTGTCTATTAGCCACCTACAATATTGACATTTTTGAAACCAGTGATATTTTTGGTCAAACAAAAGTTGAACATTCTTATATAATTGTCAATACAATACTTTTGTGTTTTATATTGTTGACTACATATTGTATAGTCCAGTGTATCTACTTTGTTGGTTACCTAATATCAAACATTACATGTACACATACTATATCATCACAGTATTGTAGTCATGATAGTGATACTGATTTTTTTTGTGGTTAACATTAACACAGTTAGCAACACTTGGCAAAGTATAATACATTGATGACATTTATAAAGTATTATATGTTCCGTTTATGTGATCATTCTTTAATTTGTTTGTTGGCTTTAGTTTTAGAAAAAAGCATTGCACGTTCTATATTTGTAAATTTTAGAAATATGCTCTAGAAATGCACTAGTTTATGTTCAATAGTAGGACTAATATAAAGGTGTTTATAATATTATTATAGATCTATATAATTAAAATGTCAGTAGTACTGTACGATTGAGTGAGGTTAGTAATAATGATTAGCATAACAAAAAGTACAGTGCGAGGGTTGATCTTAGTTGCATTTAATAATGTTACGGTGTTATGAAATACTTGATAAAAAGGTTGATCTCACAAACAATGTAGGTTTAAATGTGATTTTTTATGCTGATAGTATTGATGGAATAAAGTAATGGATTTTTTTAGTACTCTATCGTACATCTATACATGTGAATGTATGTTTGAGATAGTTCATTGATAATTGTTTGCAATTAAATATGTAAAGTACTAGACTTAGTGTTAGTATTGTACTTGTATATAACATGAATTAAAATAATGTATATCTGTCTTTGTAGGATGGATAGTGAATATGGAATCCAGTACAGGTGCAGTTTTAGAAAATTTAAAAAGGCATGTGAAGTGGTTGGCACTGAGCATAAAAAGAAATTCAAGAAGACTATTATGGTGGCTTTTTGGACATGAAATGTCGGTCTACTTTGGACCTTCAGATGATAGAAGATCTTGTCTGCTGTTATGATGTAAAAGAAAGAGGATTTGCGATTTCCAATGTTGTGGTGAAGTTAAAGTTTGATCATGTATTTGATATATTTGCATTACTTTCTGAATGTAAGTTGTGAATAAGTATCACACTAGACAAATGGTTATGTAAGAGTGTACTTATAAAATATTTGTGTTCTTCACTATGCAGGAGAAGATGTATTGTTGGACTCTGATAAGGTTGTGGGGAAGAACTCTAAGGAGGGAATACTTTGCTGCAGGAGAAAAAGCTAAGGATGTAATGGAGATATTGCAAATGTTAAGGAAGAAGAGGGATGAAAAAATAGAAAAGATTTTGTCAAAATATGGATATTGGTCCTACTTATTGATCTTTTGTTCTCTTTTCATAGTTTTACAATTTGCAGAGTTTTATTTGATTTAGTAGACAATTTGTAGTCTTTGGATAATTATAACTAGACAGAGGCTATCACAAACTACCTGCATAATGGGATTGTTGATGTTGCTACTAACAAAAAAAGATATTTAAAAGGTTGCAGTGCAGTGTTAATGGTAATGTTGTTAGTACTATATGCATATAAGTTCAATGTTACTTAATTTAGTACAATACTTGATGATTTTCTTGTTAGTACTATACATCATTGAATAGTATGTTATATTAATGTTATTTTAAATTCCATTTCAAGCTTGGTTTGGGGAGTGCCAGACTCTACTCCATGTTGATGATAGTGATTCTTTTCCGTATATCAATAAATGGAATTATGAAAGAAAAATGAGCACCTTCTTACAAATCAAGGACATTTCTATGTGAATGTTCAATGTGGACTACATCAGGGGTGATTGGATTGAGAAGAAAAGTCATGCAAGTAAGAGGAAAGCTATAGAAGAATGAAGTGGGGGTGAAGTACGTGACATGCATGCAAAGCTTGAAACACTAAGAGCTGAAAAAAAATGATTGAAGAAGGAACTCAAGAAATCCATAAAAATCAAAAGGAAGAAGTGGAAATGATGGGACAGAAAATAGAGGAGTTTAAGAAAGAAGTAAATCTTGTGAATTTCAATCATGAGACAACAAAGAATGCAATCAATTTTCTTCATGAAGAACTATGAGTGAATGGAATTCCTTATCCAACTGTTCTGTTGGTTGATGAAATAGAGGGGGGAAAGGATGACATAGACATCACAATGGTAATCAAACAATTGATGTTTTCACTTAAGATTCTTCTTCGCAATAACGCAGATTAGTTGCTAATTATTAGATATTACATAATGTTGAGGATGCATGTGATATAGGTGGTGATATGGAACCATCCATCCAAGATAGTTAATCATCTTTTGATGATTTGGTAATAGCTCCCCGATTGAAGAGAATTAAGTGAAAAAGGAATGAAGCTTCATCAGATTATGTTTTTGAGACTATTAGAGATGTCATAACAAGTGTATGTTGATATTCTATAAACATAGTATAGTAAATTTTGGTTTGGTATCACACTTGTATAGTACCAAACTATTGTACTTGTGTATTAATTATAAATTGGAATAGTATTGAATTACAATATATGTTCTAGTATTGTACTAACATTAGTTTTTTATTTTGTAGTTAAGAATGTTTTCCGACGTTAATAAAAAAGGAATAGGAGTGAGAATGGCATTCTCTCATTTTTATAAACATTTTACATGTGTAACTTATGTATTTTTTAAAACAAAAAATAGTTAAAATGCTCAAAAAAGGGGTTGCACCAAAAAAATCTCAAATTGGTTGTTAAAGACAATGGAAAGAATATTGAAAAACAATATGTCGACAAGGAGGGTCTTGAGATAGAGGTAGAGAAAGAGATTCAAGGAAAAAACATTTGGCAAAGTGAATATAGAAGTAGAAAATGTGGAAGCTGATGATGTAGGGAAGGTAACGATGAGTGAAGGAAGTAGAGGACCGAATAAGGACAAGGTAAGTGAATAAGTGAATAACATTTGATCAACATATGGAGGATATGGGTACTATGCTAATTAGTATTGTACTGATTAGTGAGTTGTCATTAATGAGAATGGGGTTGAACTTGTTTTTCAAATATCAAAGTTTGTGTTGGATAATAAGGTTGATGGTGAAACTGAAGTCGTAGAAAAGATTGCTGATTGTGCAAATGTCGTAGAAGCATATCATGCTTATGAAACACAAGCTGAAGCAAAGAGTAGTGATGTTGTTGTAGAAATAGTTGTTGTTGACGAGGTGCATCAAACCGATATTGAAGAAAACCTTGTTGCTGATGAGGTAAGTTGAAGTACAATACTTTAAAAGTTGTTCAAGTACAATACTTAATGTAATTTTTTTGTGCTAACAAATTCATTTTGTTCTATCGTTAGGCTAAAGTTGTCAATGATATTGGATTTGAAGTTTAAAATGATGGTGATGCACAAGGTGTAGATGTGTCACTAGATGTTAATGCAATTCAAACTGATATTGAGGAACACCTTGTGACTGATGAGGAAAGTTCAAGTACAATACTTTAAAAGTTGTACAAGTACAGTACTAAATGTAATCTATTTGCTCTAACGTTAGGCTAAAGTTGTTAATGATATTGGAGTTGAAGTTAAAAATGGTGGTGATGCACAGGGTGTCACAGAACTATTTGTTACCCTAAGTCCACACTCCTAATGGCTACAAAGCCAAAGGTGAGTGGACCTGGGCGTCTGTCCCTATAATGGATCACATAACATATGCTTGAATAAAACCAAAAATAGAACAAGATAAGAGATAATAAGATACTAAACGTGGAGGTAAGATATATATACCCATTTCTAGATTCAAGTATACCCATTTGTGTTTCATTTGAGTCTATAGTGTAGCGGATCCTTAGCAACTATAAAATTGTTAAACAAAACATATTAATGTTATAGCATTAAGTACTCTATGAAAAGCCAAGTATGACGAGCCGCCTTCAAACCGACAAGCAAATTGCCACCAGTAATTATACAGAATAACCATAAATAATGGATTGACAAAAATCACTAAAAATTAAAATTGTATTGCAAAGAGATCCATTTCCCGGAAACTCTTTAAGAAATAACCAAAACATTATATACATTGTGGTTCACATTGTACATACATTGTACCATTTCATCTCAAGGATGCGATATACTAGTTGCTTTGCCCAAACATATACATAAGAAACATAAAACATGGAGGCAATCAAGCCAAAATCTTAGATCGTTCATAAAACCATTATGTACTAACTCCCAAGGACCTGAGAGTACAGAGATGACACATAGGACTTCTATCAACAAGGCACGATAGATAGCACACTCAACCTAAGCTGTTATTGATGTTCCTGTTGTTGTTTTCATTCCTCTACAGTACAGTCTCTACCTCCTCATCCGCGTCCACCTAAAAATTGTAGAACCCACGGGGTGAGACACTAGTCCCAGTAAGAGATATAACTCTCTGACAACAATATTATTATCATAGGTAAACAATATAAAACTAAAAACATGATCTTTTATGTAAATAAGCATGTATAATCATTATTTTATTGTAATGTAAAGCAATAGCATTGTTTAAATAGATCAACTATTCATAACAGAGCTATAAATCATCTATTTTATTTATAAGGAATATGAAGAACATGTATCACATCTATCAACTAAGATGTATAAAAGTAATGTAGTATCAACCAATGTTTCCGTATTCAATTCTTAAGAAAATACGCTACAAGGCTGATTACAAATGTACAATCACACTTATGCCCAGAGGAGATGAGGTATACTGCTCATGCTCCAACCGACCACGGCTACGTAAAGCATCGGTACCATACAAGGTCAATGGAATGGCCAGCTTCCAAGACCTCACTTGTCTCGGTCAGTATGAGACTACTGGCAGGACATCTTGTGTCAACTACAATTAGCTTACCAGGGTATACTAGTATCTTCGCTATATAGCTACACCCGCATCATGCACTCTCTTCGAGATGATCACAAAGCTCTCATAGTTTACTTTTCATCAGGATGATCACAAAGCTTTTCCAATTTATTTGGGGAGTTCACTAAGCAACCCCTATATAAAGAAGATGATGTATTCAATAATATGTATACTGAGTTAAACTCATTTCACCATTCAGCTAATCCTGACACTGAATGGATCTATGGCTTGGGCAACTACATGCTAAATTCCACTTGATTAATTAGGTGTATTACAGTATCTTTTAGCATCAACCATGTTACATGGAAGAATTATAACAGATGCTACAAAGAAAGGTGTAACACATTTATCGAGTACTTTCATGATCTTTGGAACACATATACACTCAAGATCTCAATCCCTTATCACAATATTGGGAATTCTCATCCCTTTGCATTATCAACATTATGATTTCTAGATCTGGGTATTCAAACCCTTAGCTCAACACTTAACACTATTACAACTTATCAGGTAATCATTACCTCTAGGTCATCAGACAAAGGTATACATTATACGTGTTGCACAAGTATTCACATAGCTCACAAAGCCCATTCAAATATGTATTATATGAAACATCATAGCTCATACCTGGCTATGCTCATCATCTCATGATACATGCATGGTTAGTATTTCATGATAACAACAATGTCAAATACATATCATCACCGTGCAATATAAGAGAAATACAACCTTCCCTTTAATAGGGTTAGGGTTTCCCTTCCTTACTAATTAGGGTTTCAAGTGAATACCATAACCCTTTATTAGGGTTATATTTTATCCAAATTCAACCGATTAGAGTTCCAAATCATATCATCACCCTTTATTAGGGTTAGGGTTTCCCCTATTTAACTGATTAGGGTTTCAATTCATATTATCAAGAATCAAACCCTAATTCATACTCCATTCATATTAGGAGTATCAACATATGCTCATTACATGATTATCACACAAGTATAAGTTTCTATTTCATCCACACTAGGATGTTTGATTGCATCATACTCTATTAAATTGGCTCAACCCTTTCTTCAAGGAACATTGACCTACTTATAAAAATGCATTGAACTCTATACATCTTAATGTATCATTTGACATAACACACTTCATGTGTTACTCCATCAAGTACATTGAATTGAGGTGATTCCACCATATTGGGCATAAAGGTGTGTACTTGACACCATATCGTGCTTCCTTATCATGCTTGAGGTGTATCCTCATCACCATATCGGGTTGCTTCATCATTAGGGTTTGAATATCGGGTTAGACCCTTATGGTCATATCCCATCAAACCTTCATAGTATCATCCTACCCTTCATCATGTGATAAGTGATAGGCTAAATATTAGGTTAGTGTAAACCAAACCAGATATACAAACCAATAGGGTTTGAAGTTCTAATGTATATTGGGTTCCATATTACTATGTTGGGTTTCAACATCATATCGGGTTAGAGTATATACTTGAATCCATGTCATGCATAGGGTATGTTCTTGACCCAATATCATGTACATAGTGTATGCTTGACACCATATCGTGCACAAGGTGTGCACTTTATCATCATATCATGAACAAGGTATATATTTCATCATTGTATCATGCTATTGGTATGTTTACATCACCATATCTGGTTAGAGGCACTGCAACCCTGTATCGGGTAGGATCCTAATGATGTCACCATAATCAACCTCTAGACTATTGTGCTTACTATCCTAGTTCATTGACAACAATCCTAAAAGACTTTAGAACTAATAGGATCATCAATTATTCAAGAGAGTTCAAATTGAAAGTAGATGAACAAGTATAACAGAATTTAAGGTGAATAATAACATAATTGGGTTGAAGTTATATAACCTGCTTCAAGAACAACTTCAAAGCTCCAAGCTCCAAAGATTAACGTTCCCAAGGTTAATGATGAGCTTATCACAGATCCAAAACTCGTTCACAACTACTCTACATGTAAGAAATCACCATTAGATAAGAATTTGGTGAAGAAGAAAAGAATGGAAGATCACAACCCTAGATCCATGCTTTAATCCAAGGTTGAAGGTGATCATGGCTTCACCTTAGGGTTAAGACTTGAGATCCTTCTTGATCCTTAGAACCATGCATGATACCTCACCACTTGTGGCCGATATCCCTCACTTGTGGCCGATATCACTTCACTATGGCTGATATCACCTTGTTATGGCTGATATCACTTCACTATGGTCGATATCACCTTGCTATGGATGATATCACTTTTCTATGTATGATAACAAGGCTGTATGCAAAATTACCCTTCACCTATGCACGATATCTAAGAGAAAGAGGGGGTAATATTTGAAAATTTTCACTAGTAGGTGAAAGAAATGGTATATATAGTTGTGGTTCATGAAAAAGAGTAGACATGAGGTGTCATCATTTTACATTACAAGGTGCCACATGTCCATGCATGGTTGATACGTGTCCCTACATGCATATTTATCTTGACATGAAAAACACTTGAGGATAATCTAGGGATAAGATTTTGGCCCATAGTTATCTTGTTGAGCAAGATATTTCAACTCAACATCACTTTATTCACAAACCGATACACTTTTTCTAAGGAAAGTTGCAGACCGTTACACATCACCTCCTTGAGGTGCTTATCTTATCATGGACAAGGACAAGAGTTCTCAAACCGGTATGAAACTCCCCCTATGGCTCCTTGGCCAATAGGCACTCTCATAACAAGTCTACAACTCGATACAACTCATATAAGGAATTTACATTCATCCCTTTCTTGGTCTTTTCATCACCAAGAGTACCATCACTCAAATATGATTCAAACATGGTGTCTACTTATTTATCTCTCCTCTAGATGATACTAGGAGGGAGTAGGGACACTCTAGAAGTGGTAATTTGCATATCAATCCTACATTTTGGGTAAATTGCAATTTGTACCAAAATTGGTGCACAAGGCACAAGAAATATTCAAACAAGTTTCAATCTAAAATTTAGGCTTTCCACAAGCTTCCCGTTAGCATCATTCTCTCTCTTATGATGCTATAACACATGAGGTACATTCAAAATGTGACATTTTGTAATAAAAGCCTCATATTTGATTAAATTTCACTTTACACCCAAACTATCATATAATGCACAAACAATATGCAAATAAACTCAAACTTGAAAATTAAACTCTAGGAGAGTCTTAATTACTTTTAAAAAGACTAAAACAAGTTTATGAACAACTTACTTAAGTAAACTTCTAGGTTTAGGCCATGACCCAGGTCAGGGATGTTACATAAACAATTTATGAGTAGTATAAAATTTGTTTGTCTAGAAACATCATATAAGAAAGAAGTAGAAACAAGACATGAACATTTAACAACAATCTTTTATACAAAGCATATTTTAAGTGTGTTTTCCATTACACTCAACAACATATACCAACTTCTCATTGGAAGGGTCTGTAAGGGTGCTCAAGATTAGCCAACCCTTTTATCGACATGGTCCATCTTATCTTGACATCTCAAGTAAGGCACCCAACCTTGTTCCCTTACCTTGAGAATACATGTAGGTACATGAGGTTTGTATAATGGACAAGTCCAATTATGTTTGAGGTTTGTTCAACATATATCAAGAAAAATGAACGTACTAATCATAGGGAACAAGTATGTCAAACAAGTAATTAATAATCCAAGAATTCATATGAGCATACATACTAACAATCCAATACCATAGTAGGGTCAAGAGAGTAACCGTACCTTGTGAGTATTGTATAAGATTAACCATTTGATTAAGAAAACCATATATAGAAGGTTTGACTAGATCTTGACAATTGAGTCAATGTAGGGATCCTAACATTTTAAATGAGCGCAATTGGATTAACATCAACAAGAGTATGTCGCATTTATCATAATCAAGGTGGTTGGATATGTTACCCAAATCTTAGTATCATAACAATCATTATTGATTTCAAAATATCAACTAGGTCATGCATAGGCATTATAAAGAAATACAATATGTCATGGGTTCATTAACAAGGTAGAAGACAACCAAAGGTCGTTGGATTCAGGTCCATCATGGACCAAGAGTCGATCCAAGAACAGGGAGCATGTATCCATGTATTCAAAATGAATCATTCTCATTGGTTGAGAGGGAGTGCCACAAATCGCTGAGTTGTTTAAGTCATCTCCACTTTATGTTTCCTTGACAACCTTACAAAGCTCATATCTCTCAAATGTAACTCTAAATGACATGAAATTTTCACTATTGGTTCAAAAATTTCTTCTAGTTCTTATATCAAAAGTTTTAATCCACAATTATAACGTTGGGAGTACTCAATTTTAAAACATACTCTCTATAGTGAAATTATGCATTCAACTATAGTCAAATAA
Source organism: Alisma plantago-aquatica (assembly GCA_963693085.1). Lineage (NCBI taxonomy): Eukaryota > Viridiplantae > Streptophyta > Magnoliopsida > Alismatales > Alismataceae > Alisma > Alisma plantago-aquatica. The sequence continues at coordinate 1,290,456,167 of OY856409.1, forward strand.
GCATGATGTGACATTTATTCATTTCAATTTTGTCAACTGAGTACAATGTGATTCCAAACCATATAATTGGGTGTGAGGGAGGTTGTCAAACACAATCGAAAGTCTAATGAGACAAGTGTGCATTAATTCAATGAGAGTGAATATTCAGGTTATCACATCCTCCCCACCTTGAAAGGAATTTTGTCAACAAAATTAAATCAATTTATCACTCGAGATTTGAGATTTCATATTCAATATCATAATCACTTAGTATTACCTTATCTTCAACACTATTTCATAACTATGGAATCGAGTATTTGTATCAAAGTATAGACTTATCGATCATTTAATTGGGAAGATCATCATATGAGTCACATATTGGGAGAAATCATCCTATAGATCACAAATTTGGAGAGATCACATTTTAGGTCAAACGAATAGAGCTCAAGAGTAAGGTACGACCTTCGTTCCTAAAATTCAGGGTTCTAGATTCTACATTGGCCTAGGTGGGGTTATACATCCACGATTGGGAATTTAGGTTTCAACAGTTCGAGACGTCCATTATATTTCAACATCATAATTTCGTGCTCAAAATCAATGGAAGGTCCCACCCTAGTCCCCATGGAGCTCACCCTTAAGTCATAGATTGAGTGAAACAACATAATCATAATTTCATATTTTTGATATTTGGGAACACACTAGTCATTACTCATATGTCGAGGGTGATAGAAATATACAAATAGGGTGATCATAGGATTCTAATCAAGATCATCAATCATGAGTCAAGATTTCACACATCAATATCGAGGGTGATGTTTGGACATCAAAGTCATAAGTCCAAACATTTCAAAGCTAGGGTTTAGATTCCTATTTGGACCTTAGGGATGATCATTAATCCATATAATTTAAATCGAGCAACAATCGATCAACATTTTGAGCAACATTCAAGGTATGAGCAACATTTTGAGATATCAATTTTCATTATCATGGTATACAAAGTTGATGAATGATCTACGCCTAGGTCTTTCTAGGAATTTATCCACTGTCCTTTGTCACAGAACTATTTGTTACCCTAAGTCCACACTCCTAATGGCTACAAAGACAAAGGCAAGTTGGCCTAGGTGTCCATCCCTATAATGGATCACATAACATATGCATGAATAAAACCAAAACCAGAACATGATAAGAGATAACAAGATACTAAACATGGCGGTAAGAGATATATACCCATTTCTAGATTTAAGTATACTTGTTGGTGTTTCATTCAAGTCCAGAGTGCAGCGGATCTTTGGAAACTATACAATTGTTAAACAAAACATATTAATGCTAGAGCATTAAGTACACTATGAAAAGGCAAGTAAACAATTTATGAGTAGTATAATTTTTTTTGTCTAGAAACATCATATAAGAAATAAGTAGAAACAAGGTGTGAACATTTAACAACAATCTTTTATACAAAGCATCTTTTAAGTGTGTTTTTCATTATACTCAACAACATATCATGGCCATTGACCAAATTGTCATTGGAAGGGTCCATAAGGGTGCTCAAGATTAGCCAACCCATTTATTGACATGGTCCACCTTATATTGACATAAGGGTTCAAGTAAGGCGCCCAACCTTGTTCCCTTACCCCAAGAATATAGGCAGGTACATGAGGTTTGTATAATGGACAATTCCAATTATGTTTGAGGTTTGTTCAACATATATCAAGAAAAATGAATGTACTAATCATAGGGAACAAGTAGCACAAACAAGTAATAAACTATCCAAGCATTCATACGCGCATACAGACAAACAATCCAATACCGTAGTAAGGTCAAGAGAGTAAGTGTACCTTGTGAGTAGAGTACAAGATTAACCATTTGATTAAGAAAACCATATATAGCAAGTTTGACTAGATCTTGATAATTGAGTCAACATAGGGATCCTGACATTTCAAATGAGTACAATTCGATTAACATCAGCAAGAGTATGTCTCATTAAGTATAATCATGGTGGTTGGATGTGTCACCTAGATCTTAGTATCATATCAATCATTATTGATTTCAAAATCTCAACTAGTTCATGCATAGGCATTATCAATAAACACAGTATGTCATGGGTTCATTAGCACTTAAAATTCATATATCATATGCCATATTTGGCAAAAGTATGTGAAAGATATCATTTTTTGAACATACATATTAAAACATTATAGAATCAAAATCAAGAACTATAGAGCATAGAGGGCATTGTTTCATTTCGATTTGGCAGTGGATTAGGACAGCATATCATAGATCTAACGATCCCACACATGCCTCAGCCATCAAGTCACAGACCAAACACAACCCATCCATTCTGACCGCCGCCAAGGGGTTATCAACAGCTCGCCACTACCTAGTACCTGACCCTAGACTCCAGGCCTCAAATGTATGACTCGTCGCTACTCTACTACACCAGCAACATGCCGAAGCTAGCACCAAGGTGAGGAAGAAAGGTTCCAATGCTCTAGAAAAGGTGATGTTCAGCCTCGCCAGGGCCTCACGAGGCTGACTGTGTCCTTGCTTAAGCGCGAGAGGGGTCGAGGCGAGAACCCCCAAATCGAGCTTCCATGGAGGAACCAGTGAGTGGGTGAAATAGGGAAAGATGATGGAGGATCAAAGGGGCAAAAAAGAATGGCTGTCAGGGGTTGCTGACCCCTCATGAGGCCAGGGGGAGCTTTAGATGCAGCCCATTGTGGTTGGTGATGGCATCACCAAGCTCGCCGGAGATGGAGCAACTATGGATGGCGACGACCTCCAAGGGGAATGAAATGGGTGTCGTTTCTTGTGGAAAAAAGGGTGGAAATGAATGGGGTAGGGGAAACGAAGTTGAGGGCTATATAAACTCAAAGCAAGGTGGATCTGATTGGCTAAGAAAAATGGAAGTTGGTAGTTTGTTGTACCTTGTCTGACACAAGGTAGAAGACAACGAAAAACCGTTGGATTCGGGTCCAACATGGACCACGAATCAATCCAAGGATAGGGAGCATGTATCCATGTATTCAAAATGAAGCATTCTCATTGGTTAAGAGGGAGTTCCATGAATGGATGAGTTTCTTGAGTCAGCTCCACTTTGTGTTTCCTTGACAACATTGCAAAGCTCATATCTCTCAAATAGTAACTCCAATTGACATTAAATTTTCACTGTTGGTTTACAAATTTCTTCTAGTTCTTATATCAAAAGTTTGGATCCAGAATTATAACATTGAGAGTACTCAATGTTAAAAACATACTCTGAATAGTGAAATTGTGCATTCAACTATAGTCAAATAAGCATGATGTGACATTTATTCATTTCAATTTCAACAACTGAGTACAATGTGATTCCAAACTATATAATTGGGTGTGAGGGAGGTTGTTAAACACAATAGAAAGTCTAATGAGTCAAGTGTGCATTAATTCAATCAAAGTGGAAATTTAGGTTATCACAGAGGGTGTAGATGCATCACCGTATGTTAATGTAGTTCACGGTGGTATTGAAAAACACCCTTGTTGTTGATGAAGTAAGTTCAAGTACAATACTTTAAAAGTTGTTCAAGTATAGTACTAAATGTACTTTTTTTGTTGGATGTTGAAATTAAAATTGTGTCGTTGGATGTTGTTCAAACTCATATTGAAGAACACCTTGATCTTGATTGGGTAAGTTCAAGTACAATACTTTAAAAGTTGTTCAAGTGCAGTATTGAATGTACTTTTCTTGTGCTAATAATTTATTTATTCTCTAAAGTTTCTTTAAATAAGAAAACCCTAGAAGATGAAAGTGAGTTTATGTTGGACAAGGAGATTGATACTATATATGCATCACAAAAAATGATGGAAGGATCAACATATATTGGAGATAGAATGGAAAAGAGATTCAGTTTGAATTCATTGATCTAATGACCAAAGAGGAATAGGTAGTTAGATGTGATCTCATATAAACTACTCTTCATGAATATGTTTGGAAATAATATGTAGTTTTTTTAATTTCTTGTTCAACACACATGAATGAAATGAAGCTTTGTTTGCCCACATGGAAAAGTTTGAAAAGAAATCCAGTCCAAGTTCACTTGTGAAAATCATTAAGCATAAACCACAAACAAGGAAGGCTAAGGTGGTAATGGAAACACTACAGGATCCATTTAAGAAAATGCTTGGATTTGATAACAAAGTTGTTGAGAATCTAAAGAAGATGATAGAGAAAAACTAATAAAGGTATATACAATACTTTTTGGTTTATCATTTTAATTATTTATTATAGAATACATGTATTTTTAATGTGACATTTATCATTTTGACATCTGTATGTACCTAACTTGTCAAGGTAGAGATAAAGATTCTATAATCTGTAGATCTCCAACAGAAATAATTATGAGGAAGGATTTGAAAGAAATATTGAGAGTAGATGGGATGGTGACATATCATGTAACTACAAAGTTATTGGTGTAAGTGTGAGGGATGTATTACATGATGTTTTATGATTTTTCTAGTACTTTATATGTAATGGATTAACTGTACTAATTTTTTATGGTTGATTGATGAATATAAATTTAATTAAAGATCATGGAAAATGTGATGGACTTAAAAAGGGAATTGTGACAACATGGATTTTGTCTCTCATAAAATGAATGCACACTTGACTCATTACACTCTCTATTATGTCTAATAACAACCCTCCCACCCATTTATATGGTTTAGAATCACTTTATAATCAATTGATGAAATGGAATTGAATAAATGTCACCTCACAATTAACTATAGTTGAACGCATAATTTCACTATTGAAAGTTTATTTCCTAATTTGAGTGTCATCAGCATTATTTTTTTGGACCCAAATTTTGAACAGAAGAAGTAGAATAAATGTGCAAACCAACTGCAAATATTTCATGCAAACTGTAGTTACGGTTTGAGATATCTAAATTTTGCAAGGTTGTCAAAGAAACACAAAGTTGAGTCAATTTATAAAACTCAACAATCTAGGGAATTTACTCTGGACCAATGAGAATGATCCATTTTGGAGCAGCGGATCCACACTGTCTGCCCATGGATTGACTTGTGGTCCAAGGTAGACCCAACTCCAATGGCCCTCAGTTGTGTTCAGCCTTGAGTCAGACAAGGTACAACAACCTACCAACCCCCATTTGGCTTGGCTATTCTGAGCTCCTCTAGCCCCTTTTCAACGGATTGATATCACATACCCTTCATTTCTCATCCCCCTTTGTTTGCCCTCTCTTTTTCCATACTTTGATGCCCTCCAGCTCCCTCTTCTTTTCTTATTATTCCTCTCCTATCCATGGCCGCCCCCATGTAGGAACTCCCAAGGTGTTTGCACTTTCCCTCTCCCCAGGCACAATCAAGCTCCAAGAAGGCATCACTGAGATTGGGTGAGCTCAATCGGCCTATTCCTATGGGACATTGTGCGCTCTTGCTGTGAGGAAGACCGACTTCAATGAGACATGTCCATCATGGGACAACGCTCACATGAGACTTCTGAGTGGCAGGGAGCAACGTCTGTGGGATGCTACCAAACGCCCAGCCAAGGCCAATAGTGGCACAAACCAGTGAGGGGAGCAGATCGAGCCTGTGAACTGGTTCAGCACTGCGGTCCCAACTAGGGTGGCAAAGGCCAAACTCTCTTGTGAGGTCTCTCCCTCTCCCCTCTCTCTCAGCCTCAGATCAAGATCTGGTGGTCTAGTTCCACTGTTGCAAGGTATATAATTTGAAAAATTATATTTCTACCATGCTAGATCCATAATGGACTTCATATATACAATTTTGATCAGAAACAAAGATCTACTAATTTAAAATACTTTCACAGTATGCTTATGCTTGATCTTTATGACGTCCATCATCACACCAAAGAGAGATAACTCAAAATAGAGTGTCGACTAATCCTAAACATCCAGATTACCAGAAAACATGGTAAACTAAAATCGATTCCATATTATCAATGAGTGGAAACATATTACATGTGGGTCCTCATGAGGGCACCTATATTACATATTATTCCACAAGATGATACATATCATTATTTTCTTGGCCAACTTGCCACATCCTATTTACATATGATATCATGTTTACATATAGACAAACCATATCTTTACAACCATGACCTACTACCAAAAACTTGTGTGGATATACAACTTCTACAAAACAAAACCCAAGGACTCGAGAGTACAGGATGACACATAGGACTGTATTACAAAATACTAGCAGCATATACAAGATTTAACAACTTCTGCTCCTCTTGCTACTCAGTCTCAACTGCACGGTCTCTACCTCATCGTGGACGATCACCTAAAAGATGTGGAAACCCATGGGGTAAGAACAATTTCCCAGTGAGAGATATAATTCTCCACCACAACTATTATTAACATAGTTAAGCTAAGTAGAAAGATAACATCATTATTAAATTGAGTAGATTCAACTGAATGATATGAGTAAAGCAATTGATATGGTTTAAGCATTTTAGTCATATACAACTGAGTAGTATAACATCTTATACTTTAATAAGGAATATGAAGAATATGTATAACAGTTGATTTCTCTTACCGCATTATAAATCAACTAATCAGTACAAGAGATAAGGAATAAGGTCATCCAATGTGAGTTGTGTTTCACCTATGAAATACACTACACACTTGTGTTATATCTTTTATTATTCCCTAAAGAGATGAGTTTTACCACTCGTGCTCCAACTAAACACTCCTAAGTCGAAATCAGTGCCAAACAAGATTTAGGGGGGGGGGGCATACTCCTATGATATCCCACACCCTCGGTCATTCTGAATCTACTAAAGTGACATATAAAGTCTAACTACAAAGGAGCCTAGTATCCTATGGTGTGCATGTACAACATTAGTGAAAACTGAGTTACGACCATAGTCACACTCCTACTGAGGTATGACCATAGTCATCCTTAAAACATATCATATACATATACTAAATCACATCACTTGAGGTACAACCTCGAACATTCTCCTTCTAGAGTATGAATGGAACCAATCCTGTGAAATGCATATACTCAGTAGTATACGACTCTTAGCTTCCACTAAGGGAGAACCTGTTTCACCATCCAACAAGTACTAACATAATAGATGGATCTTTGGCACAAGATAGCTATAGGATAAGGGTTTGACTATATTTAATTAAGCCATTTGAATATCTTTTAGCATCAATCAATTTACAATGTATAAACCCTAAACAAAATCTACAAAGATAAGGGTATATTACAACTCTAGAAGATATAAAAACGTATGAAGTAGGAATTTCTCACATCATCACTTGATACCACTACCATACAAGGCCAACAACATCATCACATCAGTAGGGGATGTTAATCCCTCAACACATCACTAGAGGATATCATCTCAAAACTAGGCACTAAGCCTCTGCTAGGTCATAATACCCAAACCACATAATTCATGCACATCATCATTACCTCATCATGCCTCATAATCATTACCTTTTGTTATATCAGACACACCATAGCATGAAATAGCTAAGAAATTCATTCCACCTTCAAGTTTAGGATTACACAAGTGGGAGAGAAAAACCATCATTACATGCTAGTCATTTAAGCAAGCTCAACAAGTATATCATACCCTCGAATTAGGGTTAGGGTTTCAACAAGCTGGCCAATTAGGGTTCCTGTACACACATATAACATTAAACTTGAATATCATTACTTGCACATTCTTGGACCACATGGGTCAACCATCATTACTGTTATTCCACTACATAAAGGAATAACATGTTCAAGAGATACCATCGACCAAAGAAGGTAGGAGGTCATAAGGTTAAGCGATCAAAGAATATAACTTCATCATGGTCGAAGACACCACCCTAGACCAATGACCAAAACCAGAGACTAAGTCCATCAACAATAAACCAACGGTCAAGTAGAATCCATAGTTCGAAGACCACATAAGCAACCAAGAACACCTCTAGACTCCATTGTTTGAAGGGAACAAAACACCTCCTACAACTGAACATCATAGCACCCACAATCATCGATCGAGATCAATGGTAGATCAAGTGACCAAACAAAGAAAAGCCATCTCCATGACCAAAAAACATCACCCAACCTTTGACCACTTGGAACACAACATGAAGAACATCTTACAGAGAGAACCACTATCAAAGCACGATCAAAATACGTGGTCATCATCTTGAAAATCAAAACTTCAAGAAAAGAAGTTCATAAAGGAAAAACATGTCCAAAACCGTAGAATCAAGCATTACATATGATAGACATGAAAACCATGAGATGATAGATGGAAACCAAAGATTCAATCACATGTAATCAAAACCAAACTCCTTCTCATGCAAGATAACTGAACCAAAAACCAAGGAAAAAAGACCAAGGTGGAGTTGCATGTAAAACCATCAACATCACCATCAATTAGGTTTTGGCATATGAATTAGGGTTTAGGTAAAGGAAGAAATACATGAAAGATCATTATAGGAGCACAAAAACTAAATAAGATATCATTATTAATTAGCATATAATCACATTTTAGGGATAAGTTTTTCATATAGAATTAAACTGCAATAATAGTAGGGAAAAGAGTTATATAATCTGCCTTAGATGATGGTGCAACCACCTCCAAGAAAGAAGATCCAAAAGAAAGAGAGAACCTAGCTTTGATCTCCTTCTTGAACAAGCTAGTGACCACCTCAAAAGAGAAGAAAACCTTAGTTTACAGGTCATGGAAGAGAGATGAAAAACCCTAGGACAAGAAACAAGTGAACAAGGAGAAGATCTTCATCCCACTTAGGTACTACAATGAACAACCATGGATTTGACCTATATGGTAGGAAGTTTCTCAAAATACCACCATGGAGAACCATTGGTTCAAAGAAAAGAAGAGAAAAAGGTAGGGTTTTATAAGGAAACAAATTAAAGAATATTGCTCACTTACTAAGGATCGAAGATCATCAACAAAGCAACAAGGGAAAATGCTCTAACTCAAGATCACCACGTGCAAGATGATCGACCACCAAATCTCCAAGGATGAGCTCCTCTTCACCACCAAGCTCCAAGGGCTAAACTCCAAGAAAGGATAAAAAGAGAAGATGTAAAAGGAACATATGATTGTAAAAGATAGGGTACATATATCCAAAGCTAGAGAGAGGTGAATGGCGTTCAGTTTCATGCACATAGGTGCCACTTGTCCACCAAAGAACTACCACACAACCACTAAAACCATGCATGCAAGATGGGTCATGAAAAACAAGAAGAACCAACATCCTCACTTGGTCCTAGATGACCATCAGTCGAAGGGAAACATGGCCACAAGGCCTCGTGGTCAAAGAGAAACCAGTTGACTAAACACATATGTTACCCTATGTCATCTTAGACCCAAAATGTAGTTCCAATCCTCTTCGACCAAAGGGAACTCCTTCATACAAACCAATCACCTTCCATCATAAACAAAACACCAAGAAACATAAAAAAATGGTGACTAAAAGACCAAGATCATCTTCGGTCATCACAAGGTCAACACCAACCTAGGGCATTCAAGCAAACCCTAGAAACAACACTCAAGATGTCACCACTTCTCTCCTCATCAACCAAGGCACAACAAGGTTACCCAATGCACCATCTTCTCTATCATGATGATAAGGCACAAAGGGCACAACCTACATGTGACAAATTACAAGATAGACCCTCAACATGGGTAAATTGCAACGTGGTCCAAAACAAGCATAACTATCTCAAAATTCAACCAAATAGGACCAAACTAAAAACATAAGCTTGTCAAATGTTATTAAAGCATATCAAGAGATTAGATTAAGGTTCAAGCATCTAATTAAATAAATAAACCACAATTAATCACTAAGTTAGGTCAGGGGTCTTACAACCATAAAGCCCTAATAAGGATTTCTCCCTCAAAATCCTACACGAAAAGAGATGGGTACTTCCTACGCATCTCTTCCTCAAGATCCCATGTGGATTCTTCTATGTGATGATGATGCCATAAAACATTAACCAAAATGATATCCTTCTTATTCAACTTCTCTATCCTCTTATCAAGGATCAACACATGACCTTCCACATAAGACATGTCCTCATTAAGCTCAACCTCCACAGGATGCAAGACTTGCTCAGTGCCTGGGTGACACTTCCTTAACATGCTAACATGATACATTGAATGCAACCTGTGCAACTCAAGTGGAAACTCCAACTTGTAATCCACCTTCCCAATGCGTGTCACCATACGGTAAGGTCCCATATACCTAGGAGCCAACTTACCCCTTCTTCCGAAACCTCAACACACATGCCCAAGTAGAGAATTTGAGATACACCTTGTCTACCACTTGGAACTCCAACGACCTACGATGATTATCAGCATACGACTCCTTCCTATCCTAGGCTGCCTTCAACTATTGCTAGATCATCTTGATCTTCTCTATCATCTAGTGCACAAGCTTAGGACCCAAGAGGTGATATCCACTGGTCTCATACCAACACAACAAAGATCTGTAATGTCTTGCATATAAAGCCACATATGCTGCCATATCAACACTCCTCTAATAATTGTTATTGTAGTTAAACTCTATCAAACTAAGATGTATATCCCATCTGTCCAAAAACTACAAGACAGAGTCTCTCAACAAATCCTACAAGGTCCATATAGTCCTCTTAGACTGTCCATCTATCTACGGGTGGAACATTCTGTTGAACCTCAACTGTGTACCCATGGTTCTGTGCAGACGCTCCCAAAAGTGATAGATAAACTGAGGATCCCAGTCAAACATTGTGGTATTTAGGATACCATGCAAATGAACTATCTTATCCACACAGACATGTGCTAATTTATCATCTATATATGTTGTCATCACAGTTGAGCTGAGTTCGTCAACCTATCAACGATCACCCATATGGAACTGTGAAATTTGGCTATCCTAGGAAGACCAACCACAAAGTCTGTCATGATATGATCCCATTTCTAATATGATATAGGCAATGGTTGTAAAGTCCCTATAGATTTTGTATGCTCTACCTTAACATAGTGGCACACTACACACTTTGTCACGAACTCAGCTACATCTTGCTTCAAACTAGGCTACAAATATAGGTCCTTCAAATTTTGGTACATTTTAGTTCTACCTAGATGCATAGCGCACATCAAAGAGTGAGCCTCATCTTAAATCAACTTCCTCAGATCATCAACATCAGGTACCATTGCTCTACCATGGTAACATATTGTCCCATCTTCTCACTCATGGATGCAATCATGCTTCTCACTGCCAAACTCTGCTCAAATATATTGAATCATAGTATCACCAAGTTGCACATCTCTAGAAAACTCTATTTATTACTAATTCCACACTTATCCACTAGAAAACCCCAATTACCAAATTAAGGTAATTTATCCACAATTAGGAACTTTTATACTCAAAATAGCTTAGAATCATCATATCTCATCTTCATTCATGGATTTGATCAATTAAAGCCATTAAGAGTCATAATTATCAAAATTAGGGTTTCAAGGCCCATTAAAGCATATTCATGTACATGGAACCTTACATTAAACCAACTATCCATAAAGATCATCCTTTTGGATCTAATTTTCCCTTTTTACTAACAAAATGTTAATATCAACTTTAAAAATCTATATAACCCTTCCCAATTCATTAATCATCAAATATTAGGGTTTTTCATTAATTAAACCATTAAAGATAACATCTTTTCATACTTTTTGAATTTCAATCAGAATTTGGCTTCAAATATAATTTCTTCGTGTTCCTCTCATTCTGAGGATCAATTTTCATATATAACACTTTGATATATGAGTTACCAATCTTTTCCTATGATTTTTGCAAGAAACATAATTATTGACCAATCAAGCGATGCCACATCAACACTTACCTATTGATCTCGAGTCCATGAGGATCCTAGAAAAACTCATTTTTTCCCTTTCCTTCATTCACAAGCACCGGGGGAAAGGAGGTCTTTTCCTCCTTTCTCGTCTTCCACCTCTCGCCCATGTTACCGCGAACAGTAGCCAAGCCGCGGTCAACCCAGAGGTTGACCTGGAGCTATAGGCCACCGGAGAAGCACCCAAGCTGCAGAACGCAGCACCGAACCTCCCTGAACTTGAATGTAGTCTCAATTTCTTCGATGCTTTCCTAAGTCATCGAGGCATAGCAGCTCTTCTCCGATAAGATGCTCGACCGGTCAAGGGTGAAGAGTGGGTAATTTCCCACAATTTGTTGCTCCCATCAACTCGCCTCATCTGTGTGGACTCATAGAGGTACTCTGGGGCTATGCACATGGCGTGTAGCCCCCCATATATATAGGTCCTCTTATGTCTTCCGGGAAGCCCTAAATTGGGAAAAATGACTAGAGGCAACGAAACCCAGGGAAACTTGGGGTAGATCAACTCAGATTGATCCCCCGGATTCTTTGGAAAGGTTTTCAAGTTTGTCTATGCATACAATCACGAGAAAATCCCCATGGAAAACTCGGCTACCTTCCTTAGATGGCCCGAGGTGTGTGGCAATGCAGATGTCATTAGATCATAGATCAACGGCTGTCATGCCACGTGCAAAAATAGAAAATAGGGAAAATAGGATAATTCTCTTAGAAATAAAGGATTCACTTTTACTTTGGAAAAATCATAACTCTCAAACCAATTATCCAACTAATACCAAATTTTAAAGGAAAGCCCATAAAGAATTAATCTAATTATGTTCCATGTTTTGAGCCAAAATACAAAAGGAATAACTACTTTTCTTTATTTGCAAGTCAATGACTTATAAGGCATTTATTTATGCCTTAAACTTATATTTTCTCTCTCCTAATCTTTTATTTTCTTTATTTTGATTCATTTTATTATTAGAAACCATGTAGACATGAAATATTATCCAAGATGGATCCATTATCCATATTTCCACATGTTTCTTATATTTCGTTATTATCTCATATTTTCTTATTAATAAAGCAATATTTAATTAATCATTTCTCTTTCTTGTTGCATTATCTTTGCAACTTGGACTCCTTGGAACCCAAGGAACCCAAAAGGCACGAAATCCCATCTTGGGAAATATTCCTTTGCCTTTTCCTTATCTTTTATCCATTTTCTTATTTATTCAAATAATTCTTTTTTCCTTTCTTTTTCTTTTTATTTCAATTGGGCATAATAGTTAATAGAGCCCACTAAGAAAACAAACAAAGCTATTATGAACGACAACCATTCAACTCAAACAAATAAATCAACCATTGATTTCATTTATCATTGAAAGGAGATTTACAAATCACATTACATGGTTTAGAAAAATGAGGTTATAACATTTTCCCCTCCTTATAGAAATTTTTCCCTCAAAATTCATCAATCATTAAACAATTCAGGATAAGACTTTTTCATGTCCATCATTGGCCCCTATGTGGCTTTACCCTATCCATGGCGCTTCCAAAGAACCTTTATCATCACATATTCTTTTCTCTGAGTTCTTTCACCTTGGCATCCATAATCCTCACAGGTGACTCAGGACATTTCAGCTTTTTTCAAAGCTAAATAGGTTCATGGCTTAGAACATGGCTTAGGTACCTTACATAGTGCACTAGATCAGACGTGTGGAACACATCATACATTATGTTATCCTGAGGGGTAAGACTAAACATAACCATCTCCATCAATTCATCTCAAATGGACCCATGCAGCCGGGACTCAGCTTTCTTAGCTTAGAGGGGTCGGATTTCGTATCACATATTCTCCCACAATGAACTGCATGTCAGTCTGCTTTGCATCAACTTATGACTCATGTCGTCCCTGGGCTCTTTTTCATCCATTGCACGATCAAAGCGACTTCATCTGCACACATTGTGGTCTTTTTCTGACCTTCATGAGATCCCTTCACCAACATCATATCAATGAAGTGGTGACCGACAAAACCTCCCTTACAAAGCTTCTTTACATCCCAATACTGGCTATGGTGGTTATCATCACATCTTACATAGGACAAGAATTGTCTCCATGTATCACCCTGAATGAGCACACATGCCCTCATCAGACCCTCTAGTCTAGATCATACTAACAATTAGTTAGGGGTGATAAACTGTACTAATATCGAGTTCTTCTTGTATCTACTTCCACCTCATGGAATTAAGCCTTTAGGTCATACTCAAGAACCTTTGAAATCGTATCATGGTATAGTTGAACCATCTCTCTTACATGTAGTTCAACCGGATCTGTCTCTCGACAATACTCTCTCTTTTCTTAGATTATATCATCTAGGTAAGGTGATCTACCATAACCCATATTGCATGGCGACCTTCCTTGGTCCAGGGAGACTTCCCATGACATCCATAGTAATAACCTCCAATTTAGCGATGTTATCTTAGTGCTTTTCTTCATTTTTTCACACTCTTTCTTAGATAAATTAGATAGAATCCCTAGTTATCCTCTTTTATAGCAAATATACTGTAAGATTAACTTTTCTCCTTTTTACTTACAGAAAAAGACACAAAAAATCACAAAAGACTCAACCGGTCTCAAGAATGCATGGACTCACACAGTCCCAAGACCGCATGAAGCCAAACGATCTCAAGACCGCATGGAGTCAAACAATCTCAAGACCGCATGAAGCCAACCGGTCCCAAGACCGCATGGACTCACACAGTCCCGAGACCGCATGAACTCACATGGTCCCGAGACCGCATGAAGCCAAACGGTCCCAAGACCGCATGAAGCCAAACGATCTCAAGACCGCATGGAGTCAAACGATCTCAAGACCGCATGAAGCCAACCGGTCCCAAGACCGCATGGACTCACACGGTCCCGAGACCGCATGAAGCCAAACGATCTCAAGACCGCATGAAGCCAACCGGTCCCAAGACCGCATGGACTCACACAGTCCCGAGATCGCATGAAGCCAACCAGTCCTAAGACCGCATGGAGTCAAACAATCTCAAGACCACATGAGTCCAAACGATCTCAAGACCGCATGAGTCCAAATAGTCTCAGAGTCCAAACAGTCTCAGAGTCCAAACGGTCTCGGGGTCCAAACGGTCTCAGGACCCAAATGGTCTTCAAGACCGTTTGGACCCAAAACTGACCAAACCGTTTGGACTTCACTTAAGGCCTATAAATAAGACCCAAGGGGTCCTCCCAAAGGGTATCAAGTTTCAGACGCCCAGAGGCTGCCTCTACTACTCGAGAGCTTTTCCAACTTCCATCCTCCGCCCAAAGGCTGCCGGTCTGAGATCCACACTCCATCCAGAAGCTACTTTCTCTCTCTTTGTCAAAGAAGGTGGGAAGAGGAGACCTCATCATCGAGCAACCTGTGAAGTGTGAAGAACGTCACTCTCTCTCTTTCCAAGGGTTTGACTTTCCTCTCTCCTTTGTGGGGATGACACACTCTCTCTCTCTCTTCTCACCTCCTTCTTTGTCCTAGCTATGAGCAAATAGTCTCTTTCACTAGGGTGCGGGGAGTAGCCCCGCTACCCATGTTTTCATTTCATGTAATGCAATCCATAGTTTGCAATATAGAGATGCTTTCTTTTCAGCTCAACATCAATCGTTTAATGAATGCTTGTTGCTTGATCACCAACTTGTGTTATCTTTTATCTTTTAGTATGAATTGTCTATGTTTGTACTATTAGATTCGAATCTCGATTGAATGTTGGTTTTTGATGCATGTATCCACCATGCATCTGTTTCGGTATCTAGGAGTGTTGTTCAAGAAGTGGAGTAAACTCACTTCCTTCGTTGTACTTTCATACTATGAAATGGAATCAGTTGACGTATGAAAGAACAACCTTGATAAAGTCGAGGAACACACTTTGTGAAGGGAATGATGCAAAGTAGGTGACCATTCATTCGGGGATGGCTGGCGTTGCAACATTCCCACACTTTTTATAGTTAGTTCTCTGAAAGGAAACTAAATCTACAAAGATACTAGCTGTTTAGACTCTTGTTGCAAGCTATGTTTTATTTTGCATGTTTTGATCCATGAGTAGTGGCGGTGAAAGCCGATCACATCTTAGTGCTCCCCTATCATTGTTGACATCCTTAAATTTACTTATTTGCTTTATTTTACTTGATCTTAGTTTAAAAACAACCAAACCAACCTTTTGATCTAAGTACCTACTATTAAGAGATTAAGTGAAATTCTAACGTTTTTCTTCTTGTTGCTCCCAACAAGACCGTTGTCCCATGGATTCGACCCTTAACTATACTACGATAAGACTTCCACGTATCTTAGCATACATGGGTGGAGTTCTCGATCTAGTATAAGAAAGGTTAAACTTAAAGACTTACCATCTTTAGGATTTTTAGTGGTGCACGCAATTCCACGTGAGTGGTAGCTCCATCAAAAATTGGCGCCGTTGCCGAGGACAACGAAATGTTTTTATTTCATTTAGTATCTTGCTAGTTGGTTAGGGTTTTAAACTTTCCTTTAATCATTAGTCCATATCTTCTTAAGTTCATCATATCTTTGGCATAATCTAAAAGGCGTGTTCTTTTCTCTACTCAGGTAGAAGACGTGTATGCAACCATCGCATAACCTTGGATTCTCCCCTGATCCAGAGTATGACTTTGAGGTAGAGAGAAGCTTCCACCGCCGCATCATACTTAATCACCAAAGAGTCAGGCAAATGGCTGAAGATCAACGCCAAGCTGCACTAGTCATGGAAAGGGTCAATGCCGCCATAGCCACTCAAAGAGAACAACTCATCGCTGACACCCATGCTCAGATTCAAGCAGAGATCCGAGCGAAAGAACAAGCCCACATTCGAGTTGAAAACAAACCAGCTAACCAAGTTGCCCAGTTAGAGCTAAGAAACAAGCAATTGAGTTATTATGTGGTCCCTAAGAACTACGAAGACAATCATCCAGTTTGGCCTCCGATCATCAACATACCCAACTTCAAGATCCGGACACAATGGATTCAGATCATGCAGGGCATCTCATTCTCTGGAGGTTCTGGAGATGACTGTATGGATCACTTGAAGAGGTTCAAGGCACTTTTCCGACTGGTCCCACAGGCCGGAGTTGCTTTCGATGCAATAATTCTACATCTTTTCCACTTCACTCTATCAGGAAGAGCTTTGAGCTGGTACAACTCGCTTGATAGGGAGCCAATAATCACCACATGGGCTCCCTTGGAAGAAAAGGTCCTGGAGAAGTTCTTCCCCCCTTCGTTAACTTACGAAATTAGGGGGCAGATTAACCACTTCGCCCAACTTCCTGGAGAATCACTCGCAGAAGCTTGGGAAAGGTTCAAAGAGCTTCTAAGAAAGTGTCCTCATCACGGTATCTCACAAAATCAATTAATAGAAACATTCTATAGGGGAGTGAGTGATGACATCAAGCAATTTTTGGATTCCTCATCTGGAGGAAATTTTATGAGAAAGAACTACGAGGATGCTTGGAAAATCATCACACTTGGAGCTGAGAATCAATCCAATTGGGGACGATCATCTGGCAAGGGAATCCTCAAAGTTTATAAAGATGAGGAATCAATGGAAATGAAGGCTATTGCTGAAGCCTTAAAGACCATAGCTCATAAACAACATGCTCTTGAAACTTTGCTTGGAGAATTCGATAAGAAGAAAAACCCTCAAATTCAACAGGTTAAAGCTGCCATAGGGACCTGTGAAGCCTGTCACGCATCCGATCACCCAACTCTGTCATGCGGTCTTCTTTACAATGTGATGATGGATATGCACCCACCACAACAAAAGTATGAACCAATCATTGAACAAACTGAAGAGCAAATACCCGAACAAGTTAATTCCATTCATTCCATACCGGGACAAGCTTACTATAACTCAAGCCAACCAAGAAACCACCCCGGGTTTCAATATGAAAATCCTGCGGGGACTGCCAATCCATAGCACCAAACGCAAGGAGGATCTTCTAATAGACTGCCACCAGGATTTCAAAGCAACTTTAACCAGAATCAAGGGAACCTTAGAAATAACCTACCAAGATGCAACTACCAAAGGAATCCCTCCGCTTACTACCAATACACCCATCCTCCTCTGCACCCACAACTACCCCCTCAGCTGCAACAAACGCAACAGCCTTAGTTAGCACCACCTCCACAACAGCCACATCAAGGACAACAAAAATTTCAACAGAAAAATATCCCTTCCCAGCCCACTGATGAGATAACTATGATCAGGCAAATGCTACAATCGCAAAAAACTATGCTCGCTAATCAGCAAGCTCAGCAGAAGGTTGTAGAGGCTCAACTAGCACAAATTGCTGCCCAGTTGAAACCTCCAGTAGGCACTTTTGCTGGCCAACCAGAGTCGAACCCAAGACATGACTAGAATAGACCGGAGCAACTGAATGCTGTCACTACCAAATCAGGTCGTGTCTTTCACGAAGCTACAAGGATCACTCATGATAATGATGATACATCTGTCTTTGTTCCAAATGCAAGCCCAAGTCTAGCAACTGAGAATTCTGTAGAGACTGAAAAAGGCAAGGAAAAGGAACAAGCCCCCAAGGAGTCAGAGGTCCCGCAATTTAAACCTAGGATACCATATCCAGGTAGATTGAAAGAGACTAAGATGGACACTAGATTCCTAAAATTCAAGGAGGCGATGAAGAAACTCTATATCGACATCCCTCTCCTCGATGCCCTCTCCGAAGTACCAGCTTGGGCTAAATACCTAAAAACTTTGCTATCAAGGAAGTACATTACTGAGGAGCAAGATACCGTTAAACTAGCTTAAACTACCTATGATATCATTATTAACAAGATGCCAAAGAAAAAGAAGGACCCTGGTTCCTTCGATATCCAGTGTTGTATTGGAAATGCTTCAAGCAAGAAGGGATTAGCTGACTTAGGAGCTAGCATATCAATTATGCCTTACTCCATGTGTAAAAGATTGGTTTTTACTGACTTATTACCCACAACAATGACGATTCAGTTATCTGATTCTACTATCACTGCACCCCTAGGAATTCTTGAAGACATTCCGGTCAGGATAGGTAAAGATGCTTATGTCCCATGCGATTTTGTCATCATGGATATCAAGGAGGATTTAAGATACCCGATAATATTTGGCAGACCCTTCCTTGCCACCGCCAGGGCACTCATTGACGTTGAAGCAAGTATGATCATTCTGAGACTGGGAAAAGAAGCAATTCAGTTCTGAGTCCTCAACAACATGAAAGGACCCAACATTCAAGAGGAGGTTTTTCTCCTAGATGCAATTCACCAAATGTCCCAATTGGAAATATTCGAGCCATCTGATGAGTTAGAGAATGTTCTAACAAACCCAGAAGTCGAATTCTCGGCCAATGAATTGGTTCAACAATGCTTGCAACACTTAGAGAAAGCCGAAGAAGCGCCAACAGCCACCTTTGAGGAGCTCAAATTTGTCACTGTTTTAGAAACAACAGAAGTGCCCAAGGCTCCCGAGATGAAGACTCTACCCACGGGACTTAAACACATCTTCCTGGACAAAGAAAAATTATGTCTAGTTATCATCAGTTCCACTCTGACAGGAGACCAAAAAGAAAGGCTTCTCGACGAATTAAAGAAGCACAAGAAGGCCATGGGGTACAAAATAACTGACTTGACAGGTATAAACCCTGCCTTAATCATGCATAGACTACCCATGGTCAAGGAATTCAAGCCTTCAAGAGAGCACCAAAGAAAGCTGAACACCAATCTTAAGGAGGTGGTCCGCCTTGAAGTCCTCAACCTGCTAAAAGCTGGCATTATTTACCCAATTTCAGATTCCCATTGGGTCAGCCCTGTCCAAGTTGTCCCCAAAAAGGGGGGGGACCACTATCGTGCTAAATGAAAAAAATGAGCTAGTGCCTACAAGGACTGTAACAGGGTGGAGGATGTGTATCGACTACAGAAAAATAAACAAATCAACATGAAAAGATCACTACCCTCTGCCCTTTCTCGACGAATTCCTTGAACGCTTATCTCATCAAAAGTTCTTCTGTTATCTAGATGGTTATTCTGGGTTCTACCAAATCCCTATACACCCAGAAGACCAAGAGAAAACCATTTTACCTCTCCCTTTGGGACCTATGCTTTTAGAAGAATACCATTCGAGCTATGCAACGCACCTGCCACTTTCCAAAGATGCATGTCTGCTATCTTTGCAGGATTAACGAAATCTATAATGGAGGTATTCATGGATGATTTTTTAGTTTACAGAGACTCCTTCGACAACTATCTACTCAACCTGGGCCAAGTTTTACAAAGATGCGAGGAAACGAACCTCATCCTAAATTGGGAAAAATGCCATTTTATGGTAACTGAAGGTGTCGTCCTCGGACATAGAGTGAGTGACAGAGGGATTGAGGTGGAAAAGGCAAAGATCGATGTTATCTCGAAATTGTCGCCACCTAAAGACGTAAAAGGGGTACGAGCTTTCTTTGGTCATGCTGGGTTTTATAGAAGATTTATTAAAGATTTCTCAAAAATAGCAAAACCCATGACCCAACTGCTGACCAAAGACACCGAGTTTAATTTTAACCAAGAATGCTTGCAAAGTTTCACAACTCTGAAAAATGCCTTGATTTTAGCACCCATACTAAGAGCCCCGGATTGGTCACAACCTTTTGAAATCATGTGTGACGCCAGTGATTATGCCATAGGGGCCGTGTTAGGGCAAAGAATCGACAAGAAACCTTATGTTATATACTACGCATCCAAAATTCTTGATGAAGCACAGAAGAACTACACCACTACAGAAAAGGAGTTCTTGGCGGTCATCTATGCGTTCGAGAAATTCCACTCCTACATGATTGGTGCTAAGGTCATTGTCTACACTGACCACTCCCCAATACGATATCTAATTTAGAAGTAGGACGCAAAACCCAGACTTATCCGCTGGGTGCTGATGCTTTAGGAATTTGAATTGGAAATTAAAGACAAAAGCGGAGTGGATAACATTGTCACTGTTCACCTCATCCGTATTGAAGTCGAGGACGAGGATAAAGTGCCTATCTGAGACTCCCTCCCTGATGACCAGCTAATGAAAGTTACAACAAGATTCCCTTGGTATGGTGACATAGTAAACTATCTGGCTACGGGAATCGTTCACCCTTCTGCCTCTTACCATGACAAAAAGAAATTCCTCCACGATGTCAAGCAATACTATTGGAATGAACCTTATCTCTTTCGACTATGTGCAGATGGACTTTTCCACCGCTGCCTACCTGAGGAAGAGATCACTCCTGTCCTAGAACATTGTCACTCTGGCCCCACTGGAGGACATATGAGTTTGAAAAAGACAACCATGAAAATCCTACAATCGGGTTTCTTTTGGACAACAATAGCAAAAGATTCCCATGATTTAGTAAAATCATGCAACAAGTGTCAACTCTCCGGTGGTATAACAAAATGAAACAAAATGCCTCTCACTATGTGGCAGGAGATCGAGATTTTCGATGTTTGGGGGATAGACTATATGGGTCCTTTCCCCTCTCCATATGGATACTCTTACATACTGTTCACTGTGGACTATGTCTCGAAATGGGTAGAAGCTATACCCACAGTTTCCAGTGATTCCAAACCAGTCATAAAGATGTTTAAAGATATCATTTTTCCCAGAATTGGAGTCCCCCGAACTGTCATATCTGATGGTGGAACCCATTTTCTGGAGCAAACCTTTGAAGCTCTCTTAAAGAAATATGGAGTCAATCATAAAGTTTCCACGCCTTACCATCCACAAACGAGTGGGCAAGTTGAAGTTTCGAACAGACAACTAAAGGCAATCTTAGAGAAAACCGTAAATAGACACCGCATTGACTGGTCCACCAAGCTTCCCGATGCCCTTTGGTCTTAGCAAACAACTTATAAAACACCAATCGAGACAACCCCATTCCATTTGGTATACGGGAAGTCATGCCATCTTCTAGTGGAACTTGAACATAAGGCTTGGTGGGCCATTAAACAACTGAATTTCGATTTCAACAGTGTCGAAGAAAATAGACAACTCCAACTACAAGAGCTAGAGGAGCTCTGAATGACCGCGTATCAAAGTGCCAGGATTTATAAAGAACAAACCAAGATGTGGAACGATAGTCATATAAAAAGAAAAGACATCGACATTGGAGATAAAGTCCTTCTTTTCAACTCCAGGCTCAAAATGTTCCCCGGGAAGCTCCACACAAAGTGGTCGGGGCCTTTCACCATTAAACATATATACCCGACCGGAGCCATCATAATTGTTGATGGCAATGGAGGAGAAAGGACAGTCAATGGACAACGATTAAAAAAATATTATACTCCAGCAGACAAAATGCCAAGACAGACCATTGAGATCAGAGACCCCATAGTGTCAACATAACAAAATCAAAACTTCGTCGAGCCAGAGACGTAAAACCCAGGTGCTACTTGGGAGACAACCCAAGATTTGAGTACCACCGTTTATCTTTTATCTTTATTTCCTGTTCCATTCGGTAACTTAGGTTTATTGTCTGGAAAATATAAAAATTCACATAACCAAAACAAACATAAAAATATAAAATAAAAATAACCTTAACCCTCCCAAACGGTCTTGAAACTGTTTGGAGCCAAACGGTCTAGAAACCATTTGGAGCCAAACGGTCTTGAAACCGTTCGAAGCTAAACGGTCCTGAAACCGTTTGGATCCAAATGTTCCTGAAACCGTTTGGAGCCAAACGTTCTCAAAACTGTTTGGAGTCAAACGGTCGCTAAACCGTTTGACCTAGGGTTTTTGTAAGGTCAACCCCCGAATCCTATAAATATAACCCCCCCTCCTTCTTCTTTCTCTCGATTCCCGAACTCCCTTAACCCTCGGTGCACTATTCCATCTCTGCTCCCACTCCCGCGCAACCTCTGACGAAAGTCTTCTCCGTCATCGTCGCTCCATCTTTCGCGCGTCTTCACAACGATCACGACTCAGTCTCTTCTGCACTTCCCTTCGCCGCCATCTTCCTCACCCACAATTGCAAGGTAGACGAGCCGCCATCGCCGACAACTGCAACGCCGCCGAGGATCCCTGTTCTATCCATCATCTTCCCCATCATCTTTACCATTACCGACATCTTCGACGCCTCCGCAGCTTCTTTCTCTACCACTACCGTCGCCCTTATCTTCGGCGCTGCCACAACACCCCCCTTCCTAGCCATCGTCGTCCTGATCGCCGCCGGCCGACCCCCGACGCTTCACCTGCCAAACGGTTTTGAAACCGTTTGGGACCAAATGGTCTTGAAACCGTTTGGGACCAAACGGTCGTCAAACCGTTTGGGACCAAACTTTCTTCAAACCGTTTGGAACCATACGGTCTTGAAACCATTTGGGACCAAACGGTCTTCAAACCATTTGGAACCATACGGTCTTGAAACCGTTTCGGACCAAATGATCTTCAAACCGTTTGGAACCAAACGGTCTTCAAACCATTTGGAACCATACGGACTTGAAACCATTTGGGACCAAACAGTCTTCAAACCATTTGGAACCATACGGTCTTGAAACTGTTTAGGGCCAAACGGTCTTCAAACCGTTTGGAACCAAACGGTTTTCAAACCGTTTGGGACCATACGGTCTTGAAACCGTTTGGGACCAAATAGTCTTGAAACCGTTTGGAACCAAACAGTCTCCAACCCGTTTGGCTTTTCAAAACCGCTTGTTTTTCATTAAACCATAAAAACACATAAATAAAACCCAAATTTTCTTATAATAAACTTATTATTCTAACACATGATTTTCCATTTTCAGAAATGGCTTCACCAGTAAAGAAACCCACTGGAACTGACGATGCTCCCTTCTGGACAAGGGAACAACTGATAGAGGACCGAGCCAGGCTCCAAAAGATAATCAATAACTACAATGAGACTGGAAAGGCCCCTTCAAAGGTCAGCATCATAGCATCCCTGTGTGAAATTGACCGCATCAACAAATGCCTAGCCGAGGAGCCCGATGAAGAAGTGGAGGAAATCTCTTCCAGTGATGAGGGCTCAGAATATGAGCCAACCAAACGGTCTTCAAACCGTTTGGGACCATACGGTCTTGAAACCATTTGGAACAAAACGGTCTCCAACCCGTTTGGCTTTTCAAAACTGCTTGTTTTTCATTAAACCATAAAAACACATAAATAAAACCCAATTTTTCTTATAATAAACTTGTTATTCTAACACATGATTTTCCATTTTCAGAAATGGCTTCACCAGCAAAGTAACCCACTGGAACCGACGACACTCCCTTCTGGACAAGGGAACAACTGATAGAGGACCGAGCCAGGCTCCAAAAGATCGTCGATAACTACAATGAGACTGGCAAGGCCCCTCCAAAGGTCAGCATCATAGCAACCCTGTGCGAAATTGACCGCATCAACCAATGCCTAGCCGAGGAGCCCGATGAAGAAGTGGAAGAAATCTCTTCCAGTGATGAGGGCTCATAATATGAGCCAACTCCCGAGGCAGAATCCCCCACCACAAAAAGCAAAGGGAAGAGGAAGGCCCAGGAAGCCACTACAACTCAACAACCAAAGAAACGGGCAAGGAAGAAGGTTCATCCTGCCACTGTAAGGGAACAAACCCTGGCAGGATACATTCCACCAACCACCACATCTGCTGCCACTTCCTCCACCATCACCGTTCCTGTTTTCCCTCTCATCACCACTACAACACCACCACCAGAAAACCTATACATCCACACCCTACCATCCATTAATCAATCCCTTAAACCTACAAAGTACGTCTGCCCTAACGTACTAATGAAGATGGGGATTTACGACAGAATCTTCACTTTTTGTCGATAATGCAAATCTTTCACGGTTGTGTTTCACCCCAGAGACCTCCTACACCAAACCTACAACTAAATTCTTTACTCATCTTAACAAAGAAGTTGTCGACATTATGGATAGATCAAGGGATGGAGGCGACCGTAGGCTGGTCACCAAGCTCTTCGGCAGCAAGGTTGTCATCACAGAAAACATGCTGAATGAAATTTTTATAGACAACCAGGAGCAGCTCAAGAAAGCCAAAGCTGTCGGAACAGAGAATGCCCAATTCAACAGACATAACTTCTGGAAATCCCCGACAGGGATCGCCACCTATGAGGCAAAGACATGCAAGGCCTCGGACATACAATCTGGATTAGTGTGCACACTGCATAAAATTCTCACCGGTGCACTCTTCCCCAGGACAGAAGGTGGGAATGTCATCATTTTAGATCTTTTTATTCTCTGGTCAGTCCTACATGGGATGCCAGTCAACATTGGACGTCACATGATCCAAAAGCTATCCGCTTACGCCCTAGGGAAGTAAATTTGCATGAGGGGGCATATCACATCTATTATCAAATATCTCAAAACGGACAGACCTCTACCCAGATGCAAGCAGATAAAGGGTGACATCCTTACCAACGAACAAACTTTGAAAAACTCTTTTTTTTATATAAGCCAGGAGGTACTTTTATTCACCCTACCCTCCTCGTGTAGGCAAAAAACACCAAGAAATTTACAGCTCCTGCTTAAAACATGCAGGTGTTTTCCCTAGACAACAAAAACTCAACCCTATACACCCTAACAGGCCAAACACAAACAACCCTATATCGGGCCAACACCTACCCCTTATCCACTATGATGTAAGGAATATTCCGCCTCTCCATACTCAACAGCCCCTTAATCTTTTGCGGCAGGTTCTCAGGAATAGAGCTAATGAAAATCTCCTCCAAATGTGTTCCCCATCTGCCCAGCTCTCTCGGGATGGATTTTAAGACTCTGTGTACCACTGTCCCATTAATCGCATCCTCCTTGAGCTTACTCTTCAACTCCCGAATCATCGGAATAGCTCTCCATGGAGCATCAACATTCCCCCAAAGGATGTCGAAAGTACGCTGATCATATATCTCGATGGATGGCACCTTCAGGAACTTATCTTCAGCTATCTTCAACCCCACGAAACACGCCTGTAAGTAAGCAAAAAGAAAATCATCCGCTTGCAGCCATGTTCTGAAAACCATAATAGCTTTACCCCTCCTATTCCTCACCACACTCGCCGCCCATCTGCGAGTGTTACCTTCTGGGTCAACAGACCGACTGACAGAGATGTTCATCTTAAGGTTGTAAATGTCCGGTGGGATCCATCTAAGGAGCTTTATATATCTAATCCGCCACTCAGGTTCTACTAAACCGTAGGAGGCTAGAGCTTGATAAAACTCCAGCTTTTCTTTAATGGAGAAGCTCTTGTTCTTCATCATGTTATTCAACTTCATAACCATGTAATCCCATTCTAAATCTAGTTTCTTCCTACCATTCTCGAACCTAGCAAAACACCGGATCCTCCAAATACTTTCCACAATTAGGGCATCCATCCTTCTTCCTATCCATCCTCTAGCCGAGGTAGTATAGATGTATCCACAATGTATCAACAGGGAAGTGAAGTTCCGTGGGGCAGGGTTCTGGATCAGCTCAGTGTATCTTGCCCAGAAAAACTTGGCTATCTGACTATCAAACACCAGGTGGGAAAGCTCCTCCGAGCAAGGGACATCACAACATGAGCACCTCGATGCAAGCTGGATGTGACATCTACGAATATTGTCATTTGTTGGGATAGCTCTGTTCAGCATCTTCCAAATAAGAGCACACGCACGTGGGCAGTCCAGCTTCCATATCTTGGCAATAGCTTCACTACCAGCTCTGGGAGGGTTACGCAGCAGATTTTTCACCGATTTCACATCAAACGAACCATTCTCCGTCAAAGTCCAGCTAAGGATATCCTTTTCTTCAGATATGAATACTCCGGCTCTCTTTATGATCTCTATCCCCTCGTCGTCAACTAACGATCTCAATGCCTGCCAGTCCCATCCAGTATCATCGTTCCAGAAGTCCTTGACAAGGAAGCGAAGGTTCCTATTGGACCTGTGAAGAGCATGCTCCGTTAATCTCCGTTCACACCAGAGTGTATCCCAGAAATCAATCTCGCCATTCCCGATGATCCACCGACACCTCAGATATGTAGTTGGGAACATATCCCAGATCTTCTTCCATTGGGGAGACGCCGCGGCACCCTTCTTCAAGTACGGCGGGTAAGTCCCAGATGTGTTCCTCGTGTGTGAAGAGTACTTCGTCCATGGGAGACGCGACCTTCTTCCAAGCCACCCAAGCACGTCTTGTATTGTTCTTTCTGTCGGCCCATAAGAAATGAGACATCATCTTCTCCAGCTGATTGCATATGGTTATAGGGATTCCTACTGCCGACGCCGTGTGAGTAGTTGTGCTAGCTAAACCATGTTTGATGAGCAACCTTGTTCCAGCGAACAACAACATACTCGTCTTCCATGATGCTACTCTATGCTGTATTCTCAGAGTCAAATACTCAAAATCTTTCTTCTTCACTCTCCCCATGGATATAGGAGCACCCAGATAAGTCAAGTTATCAGCAACATGATCGACACCAATCTCGCCTGCTATCCTATTCCTCACCGAAAGGTCCGAGCTTCCCATAACGCATGTAGATTTATTTCTGTTAACTCTTTGACCAGTCGTTTGTTCGTAGTCTTGAATCACCTGTCTGGTGATTACCACGGAACCATTAGAAATGGCAAGGAACAACACCAAATCATCTGCGTACATCAGGATAGGAGGCGAAGTGCCTGGACCCCTCGTATAATATGAATCTATCACTGCCTCTTCTTGCAACTGAACCAACCTCCTGGTGAGCATGTCTTCAAACAAAATGAACAAAGAAGGCGATAGGGTGTTGCCTTGTTTGAGTCCCTTCTTGATGGGGAAAAAACCCTCCGTGAAATCCCCAACGGATACAGACATCCAGGCTTCTTTGAAGAAACTGAGACACATGTCTATGGTTTCCTTTAAAAAACCATACTTCTCCATAACTCTCTCCAAAGCTAGCTAAGAAACCCTGTCGTAAGCCTTCACAGACTTTGAAAAACTCGTACATCATCAAAGAAAAGGATGCAAAGTTATATTACATTTTCTGCCCTACAGTCAAATCATCTAGAACTTTACTACCACTCCCGGAGCTTGCAGACTATGACACGGAAAAACTCCTCTTCATTGACGAGGAGCTTACAAAACTCATAGCTTCAGTTAAAGAAACTGACAAAAAAGCAAAGGTGGGGTAGACTGAGCTCAGTATCACAGCATCGACAGATCGTATAACAAAAATTCCAGTGAAACGACCTTCCAAAAGACTTTCGCAGAAACAACAGCTGTCGGGGACACCAACATGAAAACCACATCCAGAGCCAGAACCCCCCCTCCCCGAAGAACAAATCACCACCTCATCTCTAGACTCGTTCATTATGAGTCTAAATGTTGAACTTACTTCCACCGCCACTCCACCACCCTCCACCTTTCCACAATCAACCACTCTCCCATCATTTTCCACAATGATGTCCATCACATCCTCTTTCTCTACAACCACACCACCACCCGCGTCCTTCATTTCACCCTTTTCCTCTTCAAGCATCCCTTTCCCCACTCCTACGTACGACTTCACCACCTTTTCCTCTTCGACCGTTTTTTCCCCAACACTATCGATCCCATCATTCTCACCAGGAATATCACCACCTTTCCCATCCACCACCACTTCAACATTGCTGGTGACCCCATCAACAATCACCACATAGTTCATGGAACCATCAACTGTGTCTCTTCCACAAGAAACTACAACCTTTCCACTCCGACCCCAACCACCCCACCCTTCCATAACCGGGGTCCCCTTTACAAATGTCGGTGAGGAATTCGGACGTCAGTTCGACACCATCCAAAACCTCCTCACCGACCCTTCTAACATATTGTATTCTATTTTTTCTTGTGTGCAGGAAATATCTAAGCAGGTCACCAAGATCGACGAGTAGAACCATGCCTTGCCAAGCATCCTTCAAGGTTTTCAGTAACGACAAGATGTAGTAGCCCAGCAAGTTGATCGCATCGACAACCGCTGCAACAACTTGCCCGAGTTGGTCCTTGAAGTAAAAAGCCAACAAGAAGCGATGGCCAAGCAAGTTGATAGGATCTCTACGTAGACTCAACCTCTGCCTGAGACCCTCCGCGAGCTCAAGCAGCAACAAACAACTCTTAGCTTGTGCTTGGATGACATCAGTAGCACTCTCACACAGCTCAACAATCGCCAAGAGGAGTCGGCAAATAATGAAATCCAACAATTACGAGCTACAGTAATAGATCTTACAGCGCGACTCCTCTCGACTGAGGGACGATACTCAGATCTCAAGGAAACACACGACGCACTGCTCGAAACACACGAGCATATGCAAGTGGCGTTTGACGAGCTACAAACCACCCATCTGCAGTGCAAAAAAACAACACAGAAGAAGCTATCAGACAAAGCAGCCACTGAAAAACATGATGATGATGAAGACGAAGATGACTCCGACTCCTCAATAGATTCCAACGACGACACCACCTCCTTAGATGACAAACCAGATGACCCAGACGATGCTGGATAGGGCCCAAGCCAAGGAGCAGAACCATCTCAGAAAGGATATATCAAACACCACCAAGAAGGTGGGCATGATCCCAAGTCCCCCGCCCACAACGAAAATGTGAATATATCATTCGGGGATCAATTCATCGATTACTCTGCCTTGGGATCCTTGGGGGAGGCTGCAAAAGATGCAACTTTTGATGAGTTCCATCAATGTATATTAGGAACCAGCACAAGACCACCAGCTACAACCACTCCACTTTTCTCTTCTCTTGACCAATCAGTGCCCTTTCCCCCTGAACAGGGAGAATCTGAACGAGTACGTTTAGATACAGATGAAGAACTCGATTCTGCTTCTAATTCAGATGAAGATCTGCAAAGCTTTATAGAAGATTTGGAACAAACTCCACCACCCCCTCCGCAGGAGCTTCCCCCGCCACCACCTCTACCTCATAAGATGTATGACTTAGATAAGGCGGCCATCTCTACACTAGATGCTCAGGACATATTCATCCTGAACACTATTTTCGACGATGTCAAAGAGGGGGGAGACATCATTTACCACAATACAAAGACTAAGAGCAAGTTGACACACGAAGATTTCCGCAACATCCTGCGACCACATTCAACAATGTCGCTCGCAATATTCCGTGTCCTGCTCGCCAACTACATAGAATTTTACAGAAGCTCCAAGAGGCAGCAGCCAGTTTTTAATGCCTCCCCTGCCCTATCTATCAGCTTTCTATACAAAGAAATATGATCAAAGTCAATAGAACGGCTACGTGCTGGTTTAGCACGGAGGGCACGATACCTAACCATGCCATTTTAAGTTTCCGACCATTGGTTGTTTATGATTGTGGACACCGAGGCTCGTGACGCCAAGGTGTACAATTTTTGCACCAACGAGTTACCACTCAGAATGATAAATTTTGTTGGAGAAGAAGTCGAAGAAGCAAGATGTATACCATTCTGACTCCTTAAATTAATTTGGGATGCACGCCCGTCCCTCCGCCAGGATTAGAGCCAACCCTGGTTCCAAATCATAAACCCACAAGTCCAAACTTCCGAGGGATCTGGGGATTGCGCTTTTTGCACTATCTGTCACATTCAAGCCCTAAATCAAGAAATCCCTTTCACCGAGGTGGTCGCCGAAGACTTTCACTCCCTGCGAGGGCGTTACGCCATGGAACTTATTTGTGACAGACAGTTCTTCAAGGACCCGACAATGGCACCAGACGACGTCCCTCGCTACCTCTTTTCAGCAATCCAACGTCCACAAAAGCAACCTTTTAGACAAACTTTAAAAGAGTTGGAGAAAAACAAACACCCCGCCATAGTCCCCAAGGAAAGAAAATGTGACCCTTCCAATTTCGATCTGGAGAAGGATAAAGGGGACATAGATCTGTTATCAGGGGCAACCATCAGGAGATCCTCATCACAAATGGTGCCCCTATCTGCCATAGAACCAACTTTTCCAGATTTTGACCTCGCAGCTTGCAAGAGTCTCTCCGACAATGAACTTCGCCTCATCATGTCACGGCTTTACGCCGAGAAATATGAACTTGTTTTCATGTCCGGTGATATTCTGGTCATGGCAGATGTGCTACAGGAAACTGTATAGATAAAAGGGTCTCTATCCGTGAGCTTGATGGCTGCCTATCAATTTCTTCTCAGACAGAATCACCCTACCACCTATATGGCATCCACATACATGAAGGATGATCTCCTAAAGATAAAGAACTTCGGAACAACTGAAGCCCTAATTGCCTTCCTACAACATACGACATTGAAATTTATTATGCTCCCCTTCCTTCACCAAGAGCACTGGATGCTTCTGACAACAAACCTACATGAAGGAACAACTATCATCTACAACAGTTCTGACAGCTAGTTCAATCCACGGTAGAAGAAATATGACGTGACACCAAAGATGCTCACGGAGGAGGTGGCGAAGGAATGTGTCGACAGCCTAATTGATCTTTTAAGTCAACACACAAGGGCATACGTCAACGGATACTTTCACTGCCCAACCTTCAGCCACAAATGTCCCCAACAGATTCGGGAATCAAATGACTGTGACTTCCACATCCTCTACTAGATGTACACCATCATGGTACTCAGAAGACCAGTAGAGGACGTGACAGAAGTGGATTATCACACATTACGAGGGAAGTTTGCCGCTAATCTCCTCCGCACACATGGCGCCAATAAAGGACTAAAAGAAGCCTGATGCCCTTGTCCTTGTACTTCTCAAACTATCGCTTTGACACTCTGCGGCTAGAGTGAGTGATATGTTTGGGGGGGAGTACATTGACAAGGGCGAGGTATCATTTTCAATACCCCTTCCTCTCTACATTTTCTTTCAATTCTGTATACAATTTTACAGTTTTCTTTGCGCATTTAATTTTTGTTTTAAAAAGTTTTTTCCCAATTAAAATAAACGTTGCACATAAACAAGAACATCCCTTTTGGAACAAAGTCACCCTCAGCTAACTTTAGAATCATGTTAGTCCTCAAAAGTAATAATAAGAATAACACTTAGACATATAATGGTGACTTAATAATGTCTCTCCACTATTAATTTTCATGCTTTTGTTTCACTTCTACATCTGACTCTCTAAAGGTCAATATCAAGGCTGAAATAAGACAAGCTATCAAGGATGAGAGGGGAACCAGGCGACATCCAAATCAAGAAGTCTCGCAAGTGGACCATTAAAATAAGGGCATGTTGAAAAAAACTCTAAGAACAACTTTCCTCTCTTCAAATAAAAGAGGCTTATCCGCCCAAAATAAATTCCCTAAACACCCCAAATCCTAAGCTTGTGAGTCTATGAATAAAAGCCAGAGAGTTGTTCCATAAATAAGGATCTATATAAAGAACCAATGAAGGTCTCACCCGACCGGTACATTCAGCTGCCCTCACGAAGGCAGATGTGTCATGCCCGGTAGTGAAACCCTAAGGTATCTAAATATATGAAAGACTTATAAAGGACTCACCCAGACGGTACATTCAGCTGCCCTCACAAAGGAAGATGTATCGCTCCCGTTAGTGAGATCCTAAAAGCATAGACAACCCCTCCCCCACTTGAAGGGGGAGTTACACATCAAGCCTTTAGCCAACCCTCATACCCACTCTAGCTTCCATTAGATTTTTCAAAGAGGTATAAAGCTGATTAGAGTCAACAACATGCACAGAATAAAAAGTGGTCCCAATGCAGGCTACAAGATACGGAAGAAACCTAAAAGCCAAGAAACTCTCAATACCTAAAAGAGTTAAAGCAAGCAATAAGACCCGATACGACCTTAGGAGAGCTAGGGTTTATAATTGGAACAAGAGTATGGAAATCTTAACTAAATAAAATTGCCTCGCCGTTGCATGCCTCAGCTCTATCTAACTTGAGGACAAGCTAGACTCTAAATTAGGGGGGCTTATAACCTCTAATTTTGCGATGTTATCTTAGTGCTTTTCTTCATTTTTTCACACTCTTTCTTAGATAAATTAGATAGAATCCCTAGTTATCCTCTTTTATTGCAAATATACTGTTAGATTAACTTTTCTCCTTTTTACTTACATAAAAAGACACAAAAAAATCACAAAAGACTCAACCGGTCTCAAGACCGGATGGACTCACACGGTCCCAAGACCGCATGAAGCCAAACGATCTCAAGACTGCATGGAGTCAAACGATCTCAAGACCGCATGAAGCCAACCGGTCCCGAGACCACATGGACTCACACGGTCCCGAGACTGCATGAACTCACACGGTCCCGAGACCGCATGAACTCACATGGTCCCGAGACCGCATGAAGCCAAACGGTCCCAAGACCGCATGAAGCCAAACGATCTCAAGACCGCATGGAGTCAAATGATATCAAGACCACATGAAGCCAACGGGTCCCAAGACCACATGGACTCACACGGTCCCGAGACCGCATGAAGCCAACCGGTCCCAAAACTGCATGGACTCACACGGTCCCGAGACCGCATGAAGCCAACCAGTCCCAAGACCGCATGGAGTCAAATGATCTCAAGACCGCATGAGTCCAAACGATCTCAAGACCGCATGAGTCCAAACGGTCTCAGAGTCCAAACGGTCTCGGGGTCCAAACGTTCTCAGGACCCAACGACCCAAAACTGACCAAACCATGTGGACTTCACTTAAGGCCTATAAATCCCAAGGGGTCCTCCCAAAGGGTATCAAGTTTCAGACGCCCAGAGGCTGCCTCTACTACTCCAGATCTTTTCCAACTTCCATCCTCCACCCAAAGGCTGCCGGTCTGAGATCCACACTCCATCCTGAAGCTTCTTTCTCTCTCTTCATCAAAGAAGGTGGGAAGAGGAGACCTCGTCATCGAGCAACCTGTGAAGTTTGAAGATCGTCACTCTCTATCTTTCCAAGGGGTTGACTTTCCTCTCTCCTTCATGGGGATGACACACTCTCTCTCTCTCTTCTCGCCTCCTTCTTTGTCCTAGCTATGAGCGAGTAGTCTCTTTCACTAGGGTGTAGGGAGTAGCCCCACTACCCATGTTTTCATTTCATGTAATGTAATCCATAGTTTGAAATATAGAGATTCTTTCTTTTTAGCTCAACATCAATCATTTAATGAATGCTTGTTGCTTGATCACCAACTTGTGTTATCTTTTATCTTTTAGTATGAATTGTCTATGTTTGTACTATTAGATTCGAATCTCGACTGAATGTTGGTTCTTGATGCATGTATCCACCATGCATCTATTTCGGTATCTAGGAGTGTTGTTCAAGAAGTGGAGTAAACTCACTTCCATCGTTGTACTTTCATACTATGAAATGGAATCAGTTGAGGTATGAAAGAACAACCTTGATAAAGTCGAGGAACACACTTTGCGAAGGGAATGATGCAAAGTAGGTGACCATTCGTTCGGGGATGGCTGGCGTTGCAACATTCCCGCACTTCTCGTAGTTAGTTCTCTGAAAGGAAACTAAATCTACAAAGATACTAGCTGTTTAGACTCTTGTTGCAGGCTATGTTTTATTTTGCATGTTTTGATCCATGAGTAGTGGCGGTGAAAGCCGATCACATCTTAGTGGTCCCCTATCATTGTTGACATCCTTAAATTTACTTATTTGCTTTACTTTACTTGCTCTTAGTTTAAAAACAACCAAACCAACCTTTTGATCTAAGTACCTACTATTAAGAGATTAAGTGAAATTCTAACGTTTTTCTTCTTGTTGCTCCCAACAAGACCGTTGTCCCATGGATTCGACCCTTAACTATACTACGATAAGACTTCCACGTATCTTAGCATACGTGGGTGGAGTTCTAGGTCTAGTATAAGCAAGGCTAAACTTAAAGACTTACCATCTTTAGGATTTTTAGTGGTACACGCAATTCCACGTGAGTGGTAGCTCCATCACATAGTAATGAACTCCCATTCCCTCTCTAGAAATTTTATCCTCCATATCAACTCAATGGGTTATTGGTGTTCGTCCTTCACCTCCTGACATGCATGGCGACAAGCCACCTGCAACTCTGTACACTTCTTAGGCATCCAAAGTACTACTACCACTTAATATCTTTGTAGTACCACAGTGTATGGTGAACATAAAATCATGATCTCCTGTATCTGTATGTCATGATTCCTCAAGGTTGATTCCTTAGAAACCCTAAAACACTCTAGTTGGGGTTTCATCACCTTCTTTTCTAGAGAAGTGCATCTGGGGTTCTACAACCATCTTTCTATCACCACAAGCCCTATGTTGGCTAATCAAGCAACCACTAACTCAATCATCAAATCTCATTACATTTGAGTGTTAGCCAAACATATCTCCTTTTCCAAACTTAGGTCTGACCTAACAACCTCTTCTAACCTCTAGCTAAACTAGGCAGCTACATATCAACTAGAGCATCCATTACCACCTGACATCCTTATGTATTAGGTAATGTTGAAGACATACACCTCCATGTATTCCACTTATTATCTCATCTCGAACTCTAAGTCTATCTTCATCAAGAAAACTTTGAGCTCATCCTCTTGGTTATCGAATCCATGTATAACTCATATATTCCACATGGATCATGATAAAAACATCCTCATAAGATGACTACCTTAGTTCTCTTACTATTTGTAAACCATCCACATATCGTACACTCCATGAGGGTGTGTTATTATCTCTATCCTTATAGCAACATTTCAACTCACATAATATTTATCCTTAGTGTATGGCATGTGTATTGCCCTATCTCTCACACCCATAATGAGAGGAAATAAGCATTTGACGGCCGCCCAAACACAAAGTTCTTCCCATTCCAAGAGTAGAGATGGTTCATCCCCCATTGCCAATACAGCTTCGAATTTAAGTTGAAATGTGCAACACATGTCTCCACATCATGAACATTTTGACATCAGGGTTACTTCCATGGAAAACTGGCCTCAAACCCAATTGGGTCATCATACTATCCTTGGTCATCTCCTCTATGTGTGTAGGGTGCCGACACTTTTGGGGTCATCCCTCTTCACTTATGCATCAGAGAGTGCCTTCCTCATTTGCCCTTTGGGTCCATGAGTTCATGAAGGTGATCAATCACCTAACCCATGGCCCTTAGATAATGATAGTTGTTACCTCCCAACCCTATGGTCATGTGCAACTAGGGAATTATGCAACTCCTACTCTCATCGGTCTTATCCCTACCTCACCCTAGGATAGACTTAGGATTCTAACATAGTACATGTCCAAATTAGAACCTTACCCAAGTCTGCATCAACTCTCTCTACATTTGTGGTCTGACTTACATCCTTTCATAGGGGTCACGACGACCTACCTACCTTGGCCAGGCCCCATACCGGTTACCTCCACGGTAACACATCCACATGCACTTAGAGATGATTATCTACGGGTCTACAGGTTTACTCTCATAACATGTACTCTCCACTTAGCTTCTCAATATCCTATGAGACCTCTTAAGGTTACTTCAAACCCAACAAATGTTGATTCATACCCTACAAAAGGGTCCTCTCCCAGGATGGGAGGAAACTATCTCTTGATAGCAACAAAGGTCACAAACATCCTTATGCCCAAGGTTTACATCCACATGAGCATAGTTAGCCCTAGCAAGCTACTAAGGCACATAGCTAACAAGCAGACCACCTACTAAACAATGCTAGGTCTCCATGATAGGTCATACTTGTTCTCATTCCTCAACATTGGACCATAATCATACATACATGTCTATGTCCCAAACTATATGTAGGAGTTCATCAAACATACTCCTTAATCAGAGGGGTTTCCCTTTCCTCTAACCATGAGGAGTGCCATGCTCGAATCTATAGAAATTCAAATCTTTCCATGAGCATCAGGTGAACCAAGTACTACTACTTCCCCTCTTAGGTCTAGGAAACCTAAGTTCACTTTTCTACAAGAGTTGTCCAACCACATGCTCAACATTCTAACCATGAACCAAGCATGTACGAGGTACACCATGCATGTCCTATTATCCTTCCACTTGAACGAAACCTTAGAGTTGAGTCCTCCTCAAGGACAACCAACTAGGTATAAGGCCTCACAGCTTGTTACTAAACCTCCTCAGGGTCTAAGGAACATTCTTTATATCCTTAGAAGGCAAGAACCTATATCATCTGCACATAGGTACCAGCAGCCTCATCCTTCTTCTAGGGTTTAGTTCCTCTAAAGGCAACCAAGAACCACAAGGACTATGCATGAAGAAACCACAACCATCCACTTAGGTCTTAACATACTCAACTTCTCAGGGTCCCTCATATTCCGTTGTCCAAGCGTCCATCCTTCTTGCTCAGGTCTTGCTCTCTCTCTCTAGAGATAACCCTACAAACAACCTTACTACTAGAGGTTCTCTCTCTAAGGTGAATCAAGCTCAGATGCATACACCTACATGGGTGAGACGTATGATCAACCTATTTTCGCTCAAGGTTACCCATAGATATTTATGCTTATCTCATAAGCTATCCATTATGCCCATTAGACTCGGGTTTTTAACCTACTGCCAGTACTATTTACATACTCTGGGTGCATACTATGCCATGCTCATATCAGCCCATAGGGTTTCTATAGGGTCATCATTAACCTCATCAATGAAAGGGTTATCCTTCACCCTAACATGCATGACTCTACCACGGTTGGGTCACCCAAAAGGCACTAAGTCAACCAACCTCACATAGCTCATCTTTCTCATAGGTATCCAAAACCAAAAGTATGTCAACCCACACACATGGTCGACCATGGCATCTAACTCATCATGCCATCTCTTTCTCTAACCACCACTTAGGGTTAGGGTTAGCATCACCCTCATAAGATGTGCCAGGTCTCCACTATTAATGGAGGTCTCTTCCTCCAAGACCAACTCTACTTCCTCCTCCTGACAAGAAGGTCTAACCTTAGGTCTCTCCTAAGGGCATGACAACACATGTCATACGACCTAAGCATGCAACTAATCTTTAGTTTATACTTAAACTATTAAGCTTATGTCCATGACATCTTGTTTACATGCTTTTCATTAATTTGGTGGAGGATTCCTTAACCTTATCACACATACCCTATCCTCAAGAGGGTGAGGAAGAGATAGAAAAACCCTAAACCTTAGAATCTTAACAGAATTAGGGTTGAGAAGGGATGAAAATAGATGAGAGAGTGCTAAAGGTATCTTATTTTGAGTCAGATTCTAAGACATTGGCCAGACAGTCACATAGATCTGGGAGTCCTTGTATTCTGACTAGCGGTACAGAGGAAAATCTTGCCAGCCCCTGGATGTGATCCTTTTCTAGACACCCCTGTCTTTCGGAAAATCCTCTAATAACTCCCTCGGGTTCTATAGAGTTTGTAAAATTTAATAATTACTAAGGATTAAATGAGGAACCAAGTTTATGATACCAAATGTAATGACCCCGCCTCTCGTTAACCCCCTATTAAGGGAGACAAAAAGGTTAGAGTTGTTATCCCAATTAACTGGATCAATGGTTTGACAAATAATCAATAATAATTACTAAATTCTACCAAAACTATACTGAAAGCTGGAATAAAAATAAAACTTTGCATACCTTTTTCAAAAACTTGGATATCTAACTTTTATCCACCTCTAGACTCTATTCTAACTAATCCTCCTTGGACTTTATTTCTTAATTTCACAGTATGCCACTTTACTATTTTTCCTTTTCAATTTGTACCTAAAACGCCGAGAAACACAACTTCAGTCAACATAAATGAATATGCTAGTATGTGGGGGAAACAATAATCATGCAACTATGGTAACAATGTAAGCAACCAAATATCATTTAACAATCAATGTTACATTTTAAGTAATACTACTCAATCCATACCTATCCCCTTATCTCTGTGTTGTCCCTACAGTGGACTTGGATACTACCTCTCTCATATGGTAGATCCTTACCCCCATAGTCCTACCTCATAGGTAGCCATTACTTAGGGTTGTGGAGTCACATGGCCCTACCCAAAGGTAGCCCAATCTCTGACTCATGGTGACTTGATGGACCTACCCCATAGGTAGCCAAGTACTAAGTCATCCAATGACCTGATGGACCTACCCCATTGGTAGCCATGTACTAGGTCAATCTATCAAGCTACAGAGGGGACTAGGATCTGAGCTAGTAGGCATATATCTTAGGTAATAGTCATATCCACATTATAGTATGCATGAATTAAATTCATCCAACAGTTTAATTCAAGCCACTAATGAAAACTTCAGAAATCCTCAGAAAAGTAGTTCGACATATTCATAAGCATAACCACATACCTGATCTAGAGTAACTTGATGTCCAAGCAAGAATATTCAAGAACAATCAATCAAGCAATCAACAATATCCTGAAATTAATGCATAACATCCAAGTGTCATTATTTTATCCGAAACATTCTCAAGATTTACTTGGATTCCACCTTAGGATTTCTAGGCCAACTTTAGGGTTTTATTAGGGTTTTAGTCTCCATAACACATTTATCACTTTTAATGCCTTTTTAGTTCACAAACCCTAATTTCAACATCATAGGCACAATTGAATGTCAATTAAGTCCAATATGCCTCTTTTACACTAAAACTACCATCTTTATCCTTCCAAGTCATGTCAAGATCATTAGGCCCAATTATCATCTTTAGTTTCTTCTGGATTAACAACTCATAATTCATTATGGTCTAATTCACATATGAACTCTATTTATTACTAATTCCACACTTATCCACTAGAAAACCCTAATTACCAATTTAAGGGAATTTATCCACAATTAGGAACTATTATACTCAAAATAGCTTAGAATCAACATATCTTAGCTTCATTCATGGATTTGATCAATTAAAGCCATTAAGAGTCATAATTATCAAAATTAGGGTTTTAAGGCCCATTAAAGCATATTCATGTACATAGAACCTTACATTAAACCAACTATGCATATAGATCATCCTTTTAGATCTAATTTGCCCTTTTTACTAACAACAAGTTAATATAAACTTTAAACATCTATATAATCCCTCCCAATTCATTAATCATCAAATATTAGGGTTTTTCATTAATTGAACCATTAAAGTTAACATCTTTTCATACTTTTTGAATTGCAATAAGAAAAATGCTTCCAATATAATTTGGTTGTGTTCCTCTCATTCTGAGGATCAATTTTCATATATAACACTTTGATATAGGAGTTACCAATCTTTTCCTACGATTTTTGCAAGAAAAACAATTATTGACCAATCAAGCGATGCCACGTCAGCACTTACCTATTGATCTCGAGTCCACGAGGAACTCAACAAAACTCGTTTTTGCCCTTTCCTTCATTCACAAGCATCAGGGGCAAGGAGGTCTTTTCCTCCTTGCTCGTCTTCCACCTCTCGCCCATGCTACCACGAATAGCAGCCAAGCTGAGGTCAACCCAGAGGTTGACCTTGAGCTATAGGCCACCGGAGAAGCACCCAGGGTGCAGAACGTAGCGCCTAACAAATAAATTCCTTTGCCTTTTCCTTATCTCTTATCCATTTTCTTATTTATTCAAATAAATTCCTTTTTCCTTTCTTTTTCTTTTTATTTCAATTGGGCTTAATAGCAAATAAAGCCCACTAAGAAAACAAACAAGGCTATTATGAACGAAAACTATTCAACTCAAACATATAAATCAACCATTGATTTCATTTATCATTAAAAGGATATTTTGAAATCTCATTACATGGTTTAGAAAAATGAGGTTATAACAGCTGGCTAGTAGTCTATGGTGCAATCATAGTCTTTGGTCAGCTCCATCCAGCTTCAGTTCTTCATGTTCAACTCTTGCTTCGAGAAGATGTATTGTAGGTTCTTGTGGTAGGTGAATATGTGACACTTTTCTCCAGAAAGGTAGTGCCTCCATATCTTCAAAGCATGGACCACAAAAGCAAGCTCCATATCATGTGTATGTTACTTCTCCTCATGTTTCTTAAGCTTTAGCACATCAAAACAAATCATATTCTTATCTCACATCAACATGGAACCCAAGTCATTCTTTGATGCATCATAGAAAACTATATAATCTTTCCCTTGTTCTGGAAACACTAGCACTAGTTTATTGGTTAGCTTCTCCTTTAAGAGTTGGAAGGTACGCTGACACTTGTCATCCCTGACAAATGACACACCTTTTCTTATCAGCTTCATTATGTGTAACACACTACACTGAACTTCTTAATGAACATCTTGCAATAGCCTGCTAAGCCAAGGAAACTACAAACCTCTATCGATGTCTTTATCTGCTCCCTTTCTAACATAGACTAAACCTTCTTGGGATCTACATGATCTCCTTCTACAGATATGAAGTGTCCTAGAAAAGACACCTCCTCTAGTCCAAACTCACACTTATGCTATCTCAACAAGGTCAACGCCTGTTGTAGATATTGTTCATGCTGCTAACTATCTTTGGAGTATATCAAGATATCATCTACAAACACCACTACAAGTTGATCAAGGTAATGTCTAAAAACCCTATTCATTAAGTCCATGAACATTGTTGGTGCATTGGTTAGCCCAAATAGCATAACCACAAACTATTAATGACCATACCGAGTCCTAAAATTTGACCTGGGTATGTCATCCACCTTGATTTGTAGATGATGATATCTTGACGTCATGTCTATCTTTGAGAACACTATAGCACCACTCAACTAATCAAACATAACTTCTATATGTGGAAAAGGATACTTGTTCTTAATCGTCACCTTGTTCAACTATTAGTAGTTGATGCACAACCTCATGGATCCATCCTTCTTCTTCGCAAATAACACTGGAGCACCCAAGGGGACACACTTAGTCTAATAAATCCCTTCTCAAGCAACTCCTACAACTACTTCTTCAACTCTTACATCTCAGATGGTGTCACCATGTACGGTGTCTGTGCTATCGACTGTGTATCAGGAACCAGATTGACCACAACATCAATCTCTTTGAGAGGTGAAACACCTGGAAACTCATTAGGAAATATGTCTTCAAACTCACAAACAACCAGCACTTCCTGAGTACTCCTTGCCTCGGTATCTAACACATGCATCAAAAACACTTCACAACCCTACCTCATCAGCCTCTCTTCTATCATAGTTGAAACCAGATATGTTGGAAAATTCTTCACATCTCCTTGGAAGATCTATAAAACATCACCATCACAAAGCGTCACCACCTAGGCACTACAGTATAAGACCACTCGATACTTATCCAAATTATCCATTCCAAGGATCACATCGAATCCATGCATGTCAAGTGGTATAAGATCCACTTGAATGTTGTTTCCTAAGAAAGAAAGAACGCAGGAAGGACATACCTCCCACAACTCAGCAGAACCAACCAAAGGGGTTTCTAAATTAATCCTATCACTTCTATGACTAACAGACAAAGAACAACTAGAAATCACTTCTTTAGTGATAAAAGAGTGTGTCACACCTGGATCATTCAAAATAGATATAAAGCTGGAAGAAGACAAATTTGAATGAAATATCTCCATCTGACTTGTCCCGACCCTCGGGTTGACTACTCCTTCTAGCCGACTCATAGCATAGAATCGAGTTGTTTCCTATTGTCACCCTCATCCTTAGATCTCTTGCCTAGACAAACTAGATTGTGACGTCTGACTACATTCTCGGCCTCCTCCACTACTAAACTATTGATGATGTGATCTATGCTTCTGTCTTGGTTGTTGTGTCACCTCTTCATCCTTCAATGGGCATGCCCACCTCAGATGTCCTACTTGTTCACACTTGTGGCAAGTCTTGGTCTCGTAATATGGCCTAGATGGCCCCAACACTAACATTGACGCCACACTATGAGCTCCTGCCTATGGAAAGGTATGACCTCTACCCTTACTTGGTGACCACTAAAATTGAATTGTCGACCTTTATTGTGCTGAAAACCTAGGTTTCTTGAAGCCCCTAGATCATTGTCATTGGTATTGTGTAGGTCTCTTCTTGGCATTCAGCTCTCATTTCTCCACAACCGACCACTCTATCCTCTTGACTAACCCCATAGACATGGAAAACTATTACCTGTTCTCTAGAGCTGACACTAGTGTTTCTAACTCAGAGCTCAAACCCTTCTCAAAATGTTTGATTCTCTCCTAATCTATTGCAGCCATATGCGGGCAAAACCGTAGAAGCTCCATGAACTTTTTCTTTATACTCATTGATCGACATAGCTCCCTACCAGATCTTATCAAAATTCATGATCTTCTCATCCAAATAGGTCTTCAAAAAGTATCGACTCATAAACTCTCATTGAAACTCCTCCCAATTGATCACAACACCAGGCCTCTTCTCCTCTTCAATGGCCCACCAATGGCCAACACTTCCCTTTAATAGGTACATTGTGTGCTCCACGTACCTTAACCTCTTTGGGAATATTGAGGATCTTGAGGGCCTTCACCAACTGAGTTAACCACATGTCAGCATATGATGGATCTGTCGTACTGACATACTCAAATGTCTCTACACTCCTAAACCTCTCAAAGGTCTTTCCAGAACCCTAGGATTTCACATTGGGGACTATCACTCTATCTTAGGGTATGGGCATCCTATCTTCCATATACGTCATCATGTCCATGTACTATCCTAACATGGACTGAAAAGTGGGATTGGCCACAGTTTCTAGGTCGAATCGAGGCTCCTCCAACACTCCATCATCTGGAGCCTACCTCCTGGCACCACCCCCTAGTGCAGCCACATTGCTCTTAGCATGTTCTTCATGTTCTCCAGACATATCTTTTCTTCTCTTCTCCTTCTTCTGCATAAGCAAAATTTACCATTAAATATGTCGTACGACACTAGAACATACACAAACCCTATTCCTATTTCCATATAGGCTCAATGAACCTAGATATCTCATACCAACAGAACTATGATGCATATCGTCACACCAAAGTGAGATAACTCAAAACAGAGCACAGAACTAATACTAAACATCTAGATTACTGGAAAACATGGTAAAGTAAAACTGATTCCATATTATCACAAGAGTGGAAACATATTACATTTGGGTCCACATGAGGCCACTTGCATTACATATTATGATACAAGATGATACATATCATTTTTCACTTCACCAACTTGCCACAGCCTGGAACATATGATATCATGTTCACATATATACAAACCATATTTGTACAA
The DNA here is from genome assembly GCA_963693085.1 of Alisma plantago-aquatica. Taxonomy (NCBI): domain Eukaryota; kingdom Viridiplantae; phylum Streptophyta; class Magnoliopsida; order Alismatales; family Alismataceae; genus Alisma; species Alisma plantago-aquatica. The sequence continues at coordinate 1,290,500,149 of OY856409.1, forward strand.
CTATGTATTTCTACAAAAAAGAAGGGTTGATATATAACGTCTACAAAAGACCCCCAAGTTCCTGAGAGTATAGGGATGACAGATAGGACTCTACCAAAAAATACTAGCAACCTTTAACAACTACTGCTCCTCTTGTTGATCAGCCTCAACCGCACAATCTCTACCTCATCGTGCACGACCACCTAAAAGATGTGAAAACCCACAGGGTGAGACCAATGTCCCAACAAGAGATATAACTCTCCTCCACAACTATTATTAACACAAATAAGCTAAGCAAGAAGGTAAAATAATTATCAAATTGAGAAGATTCAACTAAATGATATCAGTAAAGCAATTAACATTGTTTAAGTAGTTTAGACATATAGAATTAAGTAGTAGAACATATTATACTTTAAGAAGGAATACAAAGAACATGTATAATAGTTCATTTCTCTTACCACATTATAAATCAACTAATCCGTACAATAGATAAGGCAAATGGTCATCCAATCTAAGTCGTGTTTCCCCTAAGCAATGCACGACATGGTTGCATTACATATTTTATTATGCCCTAAGGATATGAGGTATACCACTCATGCTCCAACATACCACTACTAAGTCAAAATCAGTTCCATACAAGATCTAGGTGGATATGGACTCCTTTGATCTCCCACACCCTCAGTTAGTCCGAGTCTTCCGTAATGACATAAAGTCCAACTGCAAAATAGCCTACTTTCCATGGTATATATGCACATCAGTAGTAAAAGATGAGTTACGACCACAATAGCCCTCCTGCCAAGGTATGACTGTAGCCATCCTCATAACATATCATATACATATATTAAGTCACATCACTTGAGATACATCCTCATCTTTTCAGCTACCAGGGTATGACCATAGCGAATCCTATGAAATACATATACTCAATAGTATACGGCTTCGATCTTCTAGTAAGGGAGAACCCGTTTCACCATCCAAAAAATACTGACATTGTAGATGGATCTATGGAACATGGAAACTACATGATTAGGTTTTCACTTGATTTAATTAAGCCAATTGAGTATCTTTTAGCATAAAACAAGTTACAACATATAAACCCTAAACAAACTCTACAAAGATAAGGGTATATTACAACTCCAGAAGATATAAAATGTATGAATTAGGAATTAGTCACATCATCACTTGATACCACTTACATATAAGGCCAACATCATCATCACATCACTATGGGATATCAATCCCTTACCACATCACTGAAGGATATCACCTCAAAGATCATCCAGGTCATAACACCCAAACCACATAATTCTTTCTCATCATGATTACCTCATCATGCAACATCATCATCACATCACTATGGGATATCAATCCCTTACCACATCACCGAAGGATATCACCTCAAAGATCATCCAGGTCATAACACCCAAACCACATAATTCTTGCTCATCATGATTATCTCATCATGCATCATAAAGGCTCACAACCATTACCTTGTGTCATATCAGACACATCATAGAATGCAATAGCTATAACATTCATTCCAAATGTAAGGTTAGGATCACACAAGTAGGAGAGAGAAAGCATGATTACATGCTAGTCATTCAAACAAGCTCAACAAGTATGTCATACCCTCAAATTAGGGTTTGGGTTTCAACAAGCTGGACGATTAGGGTTCCTATACCCACGTTCTTAAACATTCATATCGTTACTTCCCACATTCTTGGACCACATAGGTCAACCATAATTACTATTATTTCACAACATAAAGGAATAACATGTTCAAGAAATGCCATCGAACAAAGAAGGTAGGAAGTCATAAGGTTAAGTGATTGAAGAAGAAAACTTCATAATGGTCAAAGACGCCACCCATGACCAACGACCGAAACTGACAACCAAGACCACCAAAATAATACCAACGATCTAGTGAAATCCATAGGTTGAAGACCATATCAGTGACCAAGAACACCACCTGACTCCATCGATTGAAGGGAACCAAAAACCTCCCACTACCGAAGATCATATCACCCACACTCATCAACTGAAGATCAATGGTGGATCAAGCGACCAAACCAAGAAAAGCCATCTCAGCGACCAACAAACATCACTAAGACTTGATCAAACACAACATGAAGGAAATATAAGAGAGAAAACCACTATGAAAGATTGATCAAAATAGGTGGTTATCACCTTCAAAACTAAATCTTCAAGAAAAGAAGTTCATAAAGAAAATACATGTCCAAAAACCTAGAATCAAGCATCACATATGACCGACATAAAAACCATGAGCTGATAGATGGAAACCCAAGATTCAAGCTCATTTAATCAGAACTAAACTCTATCTCCTACAAGAAAATCAAACCAAAAACCAAGGCAACAAGACCAAGCTCGATTTGCATGTAAAACCATCAAAATCTCCATCACTTAGATTTTAGCATATGAATTACGATTTAGGTAAAGGAACAAATACATGCAAGATCATTATTGGATCACAAACCCTAAACAAGATATTTTTATCAATCATCAGGTAATCACATTTTAGGAATGAGTTTTTCATGTAGAATTAAAGTAAAATAATAGTTGGGAAAAGAATTGTATAGCCTGCCTTATATGATGGTGCAACTACCTCCAAGTAGAAATCTCCAAAAGCAAGAGAGAATATAGCTTTGATCTCATTCAAAACAAGGATAGTCACCACCTCAAAAGCGAAGAAAACCCTAGGTTAGAGTTCAAGGAAGAGATATCCAAAACACTAGGCTGAGAAAGAAAGGAATAAGGAGAAGATCTTCATCCCACTTAGGTACTACCATGGAAAACCATGGATTCGACCTAAGGTCATCTTCAACCCAAAACGGAGTTCCAACCCTCTTCAACTGATGGAAAGTCCTCCATACACACCAACCACCTTCGACCGTAGAGAACACACCATGAAACATCAATGATGGTCGCTCAAAGACCAAGATCATCTTCAGTCAACACAAGGTCAAAATCAACATAGGGCATCTAAGCAAACCCTAGAAACAACACTCAAGATCTCACCACTTCTCTCCTCATTAACCAATATAGAAAAAGGTTCCCTGAAGCATCATATTATCTCTCATTATGCCAAGTCACAAAGGGCACAACCTACATGTGACGAATTGCAAGATAGACCCTCAACATAGATAAATTGTGACTTGGTCCAAAACAAGCATAACTAGCTCAGACATCAACCAAATAGGACCAAATTGAAAACATAAGCTTGTCACATGTTATTAAACCATCTCAGAGATCATATTAAGTTTCAAGAATCATATTAAGCAAAGCAAGAACTATTAAGAACTAAGCTAGATCAGGGGTCTTACACTCTTCTTCTGATATCCAAAAATACATGTTCTTTAAGTTTTTTTAAGATGATTATCCTATTTGAATGCATGATCTTAATCTTTTATGCCCCAATACATGATTATAACCTACTATTAGTACCTTATACATATTGATGCATTAAGATTTGTACTTTATCTATCCTTGATGCCCTAAAATGATCTGATGTAGCTTGAATACCATTAAATGGATCTATATGTAAATGACCATTTCGTTGATGTTATAATTTGTTCAAGTATGCTTAAAACCTCTATAAATATTTTAAATTAGTAGTCTTCACCCTCAAATGCAATCATGTTCCTCCTTAGACCTTAATGATGATCTTGTGACACTTATTGTGGCTTAATATGGCCTTATGTGCATATTTGTGATGAATGTGAAACCTTAGGCTTTCTTGATCTATAGTTTCTCAAAGATATTTTTGTTCCCTTGGAATCAGTAAATTATCATGACTTGTATCTCTTTTTCCCTCATGAATCATTCATCTGCCCTAATGTAACTAAAAGCCCTAATGTTGACTTGATATATGATCTAGTAAGAATGTCGATAACCAAGTTGCTAATCTTTATAAACCTTGATATTTTGATCACCCATATATATTATGATCTCAAATCAGTAACTTGTTCATGTCTATGACACTTAACTCAAGTAGACTCCATCTATACTCTAATAGTGACATTCTTGCATGCTAATGATTAAAAATGACTAGTGTGCCAATTTTGATAGTTAAATGTTACTTAATCTTATACAAACTAAATGGTTGCTTTACTAAGATCATGAAATCCTCATCATGGGTCACTAATATCAGTTGTGGTGTGTCACCCTAGACTTAGAGGAATCCATGATGAGTGAGGTAACTTGATAATGAACTTGCATGACTCATTGAAATGTTGAAACCTATGATGAAGATATGATACCTAGATCTAGGCGAAAAATCCAACCACAATGTTTATGAATAACGGGAACTAAACCATATGGTATTAATCCAATTGGACTTATGTCAGGAAATATATGTCACATGTATTGTCATTAGCTAGTTAAGATAGCTATATGGTCTTCTAAATTAATTAGTTAATCTTGCGGTCTAATCCAGGTACACTTTATCCTCCTATTGACTGGACTAGTAGTATTGAACTTGCTTGTATGATTGTATGTGTGAATTTCCTGGCTTTATATATTGATTGAACAACTTGTTCCCCATGATTAGTATGTTCATTTTTCTTGAAATATATTGAACAAACCTTGAATATAATAAAACTTGTCCATTATACGAACCTTGTATACCATTTTGAATTCTCGGGGAAAGGGCACTAAGCATGTTGAAAATAGGGCTGTCTTATTGACTTAGATCTTGAGGTCCCACATGTATATCAAAGTGTTAACTAATCTTGAGCACCATTACAGATCCTTTCTTTGGGGAAGTTGGTCAATGGACATATATTGTTGTTGAAGTATAATGGAAATGTGTGTAAAAATGATTTCACTTTAATAAGAAATGTTTTTTATTTCTTTGTTGCTATTATATTAATTTTTCCAAGCATATATGTTCTCTTAAACCTCTGTGTTTATGTATTTTATAGCATACTCAGCACAATTGTGGTTAAGTGTACCCATTTTATAATTTTAGGGAACAGATACACTCTGACTTTTGCTAGAATTGATGCTTCCACTCTATTATGATAATATGGTTCTCTTACTATGGTTATCTCTAATGACATGCAAATGAAATTCTCACAACTTGACATATGGGACTAAGATCTTGTTTCAGGTTTTAGTTTAGTTCCTTATATGCCATGTTATTTCTTACCTTATTCTTGTTTGTAGTTTTATTAATTCATATGTTATGTGCTCCATTCTACGGCTGGACCCCCAGGTCCACTCACCTTTGGTTGTGTATCCATCAGGAGTGTGGACTTACGGTAACAACTGGCTCTATGACAAATGGTATTAGAGCAATCACAAATCCTCTATGCATGTTTAACAACCCAATTCCACACACCTGAGAGAGTCTTCTAGCATCTCATGTATTATGTACGAACTACCCTAATCCACCCATTAGATTATTAGTTAGCTTCTCATCTCCTCATGTGATTCTTCAATTTTTGACTAAGAATGGCATGGTCTCTTGATTATGGATAGCTTATGTATCGGGAAAGATTAAAATTTGAATGAAATGGTAAAAAATGATTAAAATAATGATGATGCCATGATCTGACCTTAAATTGACAACTCAATTAGGCATAATGAAAGTACTCTTGGGGTTAAGCAGTCATGCATGATTAACTCAACTTTACCAAATCTAGACTACATGTTTCTATGTTTGAGGTAAATTGATAATGATCAAGACATGATGAGATAAGGAGGATTTTTGCATTAGAGCTCATTTTTTTGAGGTCCCTATTTGATTGAATCCATGATGCCCTATTATTGATGAAACCACATACAATGTTAATTAAAATGTTTCCCTATTGGTTATATACAATACTTATGCCTTGGAATGTGTAAAATATTGGACTATCAAAATCATGATGAAAATTTTGATACAAGAGGCATCTTACCTATTGATTTCAACGCCTCTTTGTAATTCCAAATTGGAATTATATAATGGACATGTATCTCACTCTTATATTATTATGCTCTAGTCTTTGAGTTCCCAATTTGACTTATTAATTTTTAAAATATACCTTTACCTTGATCATGAAAGGAAGGGAACACGGTTATGACCTTGATCTTGTAAAATCTTGAAATATGGATTCCCTATTATGATCTTGACCTTTTGTATCAGGATCCTATGAATACCAATGTTATTAATTATACTCTCCCTATTCAGATACACTTGAGGGCTCATGACTTATGTAAACGTTTGTGCTAGTTTAGGGTGGTAGTTGACTTATGATTCCCCTAACCTAGGTCACATCCTATTATGACTTACTAATCATTTTCATTTTGTTGATTATTTTGAGTTTGCTAAGGAAGCCCCCTTTTACCCAATTTTGACTCCTTGATCTATGTAATTAATAGGTAAAACTTAAGCTGATATTGACACTCGATCTTGAACTCTCAATTTGATGGTGATCTTGAAATATGATGATGTTGGCTATAGATTGTGCATGACTTCCTAGAAAGACCTAGGGCTTGATCATTCATTGACCTTGAACACCATGATAATGAACTCGATATTGATATCTTAAAATGTTGCTCGAATAATTCTTGAAGTGTTACTCAATTGTTTTTTGATTGTTGGATATGAATGAATGATCACCATTAAGGTCTAAATAGGAAGATAAAACATGGCTGCAAAATGTTTGAGCTTATAACTTTGATGCCCAAACTTGAATCTCTCTATTGATGTATGAAATCTTGAGTCATGATTATTGATCTACTCCACTCCTATGATCATCCTATTTAGATCATGAGATCACAATCAATATATGACTAATGACTTTCATGTTCTGTATTCTTGAAATTAGGATGATGTTGACTTTCTTGATTTATTACTTAGTATTAAGCTCCATGTAGACTAAGGTGGGCCCTTCCATCAATACAGAGCATGAAATCACGATGTTGAAATATGATCTTTGTTGCAAATTGTTGAAATATGAATTATCAATCATGGATGTATAACCCCACCTAGGCCCATGTAGAATCTAGGACCCTAAATGTTGGAAATGAAACTCATGCTTTACTATTGAATTCAAGATTTCTATTTACTAACCTAAAATGTTCTCTCTCCAAATTGGTGAATCTATAGAATAATCTCACTCAATTTGTGATTTATGTGATGATCTTACCAAGTTAATGGTCAATGTGACTTTACCTTGACCATTATGCTCAATTGCTCGATTTTGAAATACCTCGATGTTGAAAGAATACCGAGTCGATTATGATATGGGATATGGAAACAAGTTCTCATTTGGTGATTTGGTTTAATTTTGGGGACAAAAATTCTTTTAAGGCGGGGAGGATGTGATAACTTGGATTTTAACTCTCATTAAATTAATGCACACCATGACTTATTAGATTCTCTATTATGTTTAAAAACATTCTTCCCTCCCAATTATATGATTTATAATCACTTCATACTCAATTGACAAAATAGAATTGAATAAATGTCACCTCACACTTTACTATAGTGGAATGCATAATTCATGATTGAAAGTGCAATTCAAAATTTGAGTGTCCTTATTATTATAGTTCTATACTCAAAATTGGACATACGAACTAAAAGAAATTTGGAAACCAATAGAGAAAATTTCATGTCGATCGGAGTTATGATTTGAAATATATGAATTTTACAAGCTTTTAAAAAAAAGACAAAATTGAGGCAACTTAAACAACTCAGCCATCCATGATATTTTCTCTCGACCAATGAGAATGCTCTATTTAGGAGCAATAGATCTACACTCCATGCCTTGGATCAACTGTATCATTTGTCTTCTACCTTGTGTCAGACAGGGTAAAATAACCTACCAACCCTGCTTTGGCTTCGCCAATCCAAGCTCCTCTAGCTCCATTTTAGACCGATCGATATCCCATGCCCCATCATTTCTCACCTCCCTTAATTTTCCATCTCTTTTTCAATCCTTTAAAACCCTCTTCTTCTCTTCTTCTTCCAACCCTATCCATGGTCGCCGATATGGAGGAACACCCAAGGAGTTTGCGCCTTCCTTCTCCCCGACCACAATCAAGCTCAGAGAAGGCCTCACCATGACCGGGTGAGCTCGAGTGGCCTATTCCCATGGCCATAACGCCCTCTTTCACTGAGGAATACTGGCTCCAACGATCCTTGTCCATCATGGGGCAGCATTAATGTGGGACTTCCAAGCAGAAGGCCATAGGTAGCAGCATCTGTGGGACACCAAAAAATGCTCAACTGCGGCCAACATCGGAGCAGACCAGCAAGGGGAGCAGACTTAGCCAGTGAGCAGGGTCATCACCACAGGTCCAACTAGGGTGTCGAAGGCCCAACTCACCCAGGCGGGCTCTCCCTCTTCTAGCTCTCCATCTACCTCAAATAAAGATCTAGTGGTCTAGATCCATTATTGCAAGATATATAATTTGAAAAATCATATATCTACCATGCTAGCTCAAAATATGGACCTCCAACATTCCATTTTGATCAGAAAAATAAGATCTACCACTTAAAAATACTTTTATAGTCTATTTATGTGTGTTATTCTTATGATATCCAAAAATAAATGTTCTCAAAGTCTTCTTAAGATCCCCAATACGTGATTATAGACTCATATTAGTATCTTGTACATCTTCATGCATAAAGAGCCGAACTTTTTCTATCTTTGATGCCCTAAAATGAGTTAATGTTGCTTGAATACCCTTAAATTGACCTATATGTAAATGACCACTTCATTGACGTTAATTTGTTCAAGTATGCTAAAAAACTCTATGAATGCTCTAAATCAATAGTCTTCACTCTTAAATGCAATCATGGTACTTCTTGGACCTTAATGGTGATATTGTAACACTTAGTGTTACTTAATATGGCCTTATATGCACATTTGTGATGAATTTTATACCTTAGGCTTTCTTGATCTATAGTTCTTCAAAGATATATGTGTATCCCTAAATTTAGTAAATTATCATGACTTGTATCTCTTTTTCCATCATGAATCTAGTATGAATGTCGATAACCAAGTTGCTATTATATGTAAACCTTGCTCTTTTGATCACCCATGTTATGTTATGATCGCAAATCAGTAACTTAGTGATGTCTATGACACTTAACTCAAGTAAGACTACATCTATACTCTAATAGTGACATTCTTGCATGCTAATAATTCAAAATGACTAGTTTGACAATTTTTATACTTAGATGTTACTTAATCTTGCTTGAACTACATGGTTGCTCTACTAAGATCATGAAACCCTAATCGTGAGACACTAATCTCAGTTGTGATGTATCGCCCTAGAATTAGAGAAATCCATGATGTATGAGGTAACTTGATAATGAACTTGCATGACTAGTTGAAATGTTGGAACCTATGATGAAGATATGATACCTAGATCTAGGTGACATATCCAACCACCATGTTTATGAATATCAAGAACTAATATATCTAATATTAATCCTATTGGACTTATTTACAATATCAGGATATGTGTGTTGACTCTCTTGACAAGATCTATTTAAGATTTGTATGATCTATTAAATTAATTGGTTAATCTTGTCATCTAATCAAGGTAGACATTATCCTCCTATTGGCCAGACTAGTGGTATTTAACTTGCTTATATTTCTATATGCATAAATTTCTTGGCTCTATATACTTGATTGAGATACTTGTTCCCTATGATTAGTATGTTCGTTCTACTTGAAATATGTTGAACAAACCTTGAATATAATTGAACTTGACCATTATACAAACCTTGAGTACTTGCCTTAATTCTCGGGGTAAGGTTACAAGCCATGTTGAAAATAGACTTAGCTCATTGACTTAGGTCTTGAGGTCCCTCACATATATAAAAGGGTTAGCTAATCTTGAGAACCCTTACGAACCCTTCCTTTAAGGAAGTTGGTCAATGGCCATATATTGTTGTTTAAGTCTAATAAAATTCCCAAAAATACGATTACATGTTAATAAGAAAGTCTTTAATGTTGTGTATTTCTTTCCTGCTATTTTATCATGTTTTGTCACGCATATATGTTCTCTTAAACATGCGATTTTGTGTACTTTGTAGTGTACTAAATACAGTTTTGATGATTTGTATCCATTATATGATTTTAGGTAACATGTACACTATAACTCTTCCTAGAATTGATTCTTCTGTTCTATTATGATAATCTAGTGCTCTTACTACATTGATCTCTAATGACATGCAAATGAAATTCTCATGGGTTGACATATGGGACTAAGATCTTATTTCAGGTATTAGTTTAGTTCCTTTTATGCCATGTTATATCTTACTTTATTCTTGTTTGTGGTTTTGTTCATGCATATATTATGTGATCCATTCTAGGTATAGACGCCCAGGTGCACTAACCTTTGGTTGTGTAGCCATTAGGAGTGTGGACTTAGGGTAACAAATGGCTCTGTGACAAGAATATTATGAGCAGATGAAATGTGAAGATTATTTTATGGTTAATACATCATTACCACTGGCGATAAGAGATAAAAATCATACATGAATGGTTATATATTTGATTTCTCTGATTGAAAAGATTTAAAAGGAAAATGTTTTGTTGTTTCCTCTACTGACAGGAGATCACTACCATATAATTACCGCTTCTACTAGGAAAAAGATTTTCATGCAATATAATAGTTTAGAGATGGGGAAGTTTACAATGAAGTTGATGAGGATGCAAACCATCTGGTAAGTACAATACTAATACGTGTATGGAATATTATTTACACTTGTTTAATAATAATTAATTTCTTATAATATGGAAATGTTGTCAAGTATGCTCTGATTAAACATGGAGGGATTGCAAGAGATTTGAAAATGATATTTGATAGGAATGCACCAGCAACCACCAGATTCTAATGATTGTGCATTATATGTTATTAGGTGGATTGGAGAGCTGTTAGAAAATGGCATTGCACGTTCCACGCATGATGATGATGTCCATCCACTCAAAGCATACTATGATGCAACATTGATGAACTCCGAGTTTGCGGTTAAGTAATATGGCCAGTTGTGTTTAATGATTGAATAATATATTTTGAAACGCAGTATCATAAACATTGTATCATATGTTGTGTGGTGATGCACTACTATTTGATTGTACTGCATGTCTTTTATTGTGATCATAACAATTGTTTTAATGAAGGTGTGAAATTGTGTCTCATTTTTCTCTAGTAGTATGTGATAATATTATCAACAAGTAGGTAATGTATGAGTGGACAAACATAAAATTGTTGTACGGTGATTATTTGGAAAATGTAATGTGTGTCTGCACATCAACACACAAAAATAATGAATGTAGACTTTAAAAAAAAGTGTTGGTTTACATCAGTATTGTATGTGATTTTTTTTAACAAATGGTATACCAGATGGGTGAAATTGATAACCAAGTATGTATACGTACTAAAAATGATTACTTCTTTGTTGTGAGTGTGTATAAATGAAAATGTAATTTGATTGTTATGCTTACTAAGCATTGTTTTATTTGTGGTGTATTGTACTTGAGTATGTGTACATGTACAATGCTTGATGGTTCATACTCTATGTGAATGTCATTAACAAAAGTCATTATAACTATCAGTAAGTATATATATACATACTAAAGATGGTTACTTATTTGTTGTAAGTTTGTATATAGGAAAATGTAATTTGATTGGTATACCATATAAGATTTGTTTTAATTGTGGCATATCACATTGGAGTGTATGTATACATAGTGTACTTGATTGTAATATATCTATTGTATGTAAAAGTCAATAACCAATTTCATTAAAATGATCACTAAATATTTATATAAGTACTATAGATGATTACGTGTTTGTTTTAAGTGTGTAATCTGATTGTTACACACATCAAGAATTATTTTAATTGTAGCGTACCGTACTTGAGTATTTGAATGCACACTGCATCTGATTGTTCCTTAACATACTATATTTCATTGTATGTATATGTACAATAATTAATTGTGCATGCCCGTTACAAAATGTGATTGAGCTTTATTATAAGGGCATTTTTTGTAAAGTATCTTATCTAACATAGGTGGGGATAATGATTTATTCACTTACATTTCAGATGAGTCAGGAATAGTTATTAAACCACATGTGCAAACATATATTTCTTTGGGGGTATCAAGCTCCTTAATTAAAAGTATTGTACTTGGTTTTTTTGTATAACAACCCTAGTTTGGTATTGTGCTTGGGTAATTGAAGGTCACTACATATTTAGTCCCTCAAACATGGGTAAAATATTTTGATTACATTTCAAAAATGGGGCAAACAATTTTTAAACCACCCGTACAAATATCAATTTGTTTCAGGGAAGTTGGAAAGGAAATTGTTTGGAATGAGTGCAAGATTTGATAGATTCAAACCCAAATCCATATTAGGGGAGAGAACTTCTTCTTTAGTATGTGAAATATAAGGAATTCATTAAGATCTTGAACAAGTCCATTCGGAAATGTTTCATCAAATGTTGGTTGTGAATATATTTCATCTCCAACCATTATGTTCTAGTGTGGACATACTATATAATTATCCTGTATTGCCAATGGTTGGAAACTTGTATCTTCTGCATTAATTGTACCTGGATTTAAATGTGTTGAATTATTGTTTAGGAGTATTGTATGGGCATTTGAAATGGTGTCCTTTGATGACTTTTTCTTAGAAGTCTTTTTTTCTTTGGTGTCGATAGCTCTCTCTTTGATTTCTTCCATAGAGATAGTAGTCTTGCAACACGAATAGCTACAATAGGGTCTTGTATAGATGGTGTGTTTTCCTATAATACATAAAAATACATAGGAAAGTCACATGTAAACATACGGTACATGATTCTTATCTATGAATTGCACATACGATACTTAAACAAAACACTTACCATTATGACTTGACCTTTCTCTTTCAAAATAGTATTTATCCTTTGGAATGTATATGATAGCTCTCTTTTAACATGTTTGTAATTTTCAACAGATGACATTTCTTAGTTTGCAAAACTAGCACATATACTAAAAATATGTTCTACATGTTGCTCATGATCATCTCACATACTAGCAAGAAGGGTGTGAGAGGTGTCGTAATTCGGGTGTATATTGCTCCGCTATCTATCCAATTTATGTTGTGGTGAGATTTTATCAAGCTTCATATTTTTGCTAATGACACATAGAATATGACTGCATAAAATGCACTTTGACTCAAAACATAAACATGAACAATTGATATCTTCCTCCTCGACGTTGTATGTGAAACTCCTTCAGAATTAATTTGCATTCATCTGAACTTATCATCACATTTTTATGCTTGATAACAACAAATGATGATTGGAAATAATCCCAAAATATGAGTTGCACTCACAAAACATCATTCATTCAAGCTCATTTTGGAATTTCCTAAAAATATTAATAGTATATGTTTCAACGTATTGTGCCTCAATATTGACAGATATTATGAGGTGGGGTTTTTGGTGGAAAGAATCAAAGTCTGCTAGCTTCTCTTTTTCATATTTTGTTTGAATGACAAAATCATATTGAAAAAAAAATTGCTTTAGTGATGTACGTGAATTCACATAGTCATCAATGCATTCATTGATTCACTTTTTTGTGTTTTAGACACGTCGACTCAAAAAAAACTATCCACATAGTTGGGCACCAAAATATGTTTTAGCTCATGTATACTATAAAGCCAACTCTCTTCTTTTTTACATGCCAGTTTGATAGCTTCGAAATGCCAAGTGTTCCCAAATTCGTGTATAGATGTACTCTCATAAAGAGCCTCCTTTACTAGTTTCGAAATAGATGAGTGCTTTCCTCATTTCTTAAGAAGATTTTTCATAATATGCCACATATACAATTGATGATGCGTATTGGGGAAAGCTATTTTAACAACATTCATAATATGTTGGGCCTGACCAGTGATGATGTCCTTTGGTTCCAAACCACCTAAAATGACAATAACATTTAAATTGTTATGTAATACAGTACTAACAGAACATATTCAATTTTATACTAATTTTGAGCAGTATTGTATTACATAAAATATATATATTGATGTACCCATACATTCAAGACATGTTTTGAATAACTATAAATAACTCTCTGTGGTCTCCTCACATAATGATGCATATCCTAATAAAATAGAGTGATCATGGTGATTAATGTCAACAAATGGGAAAATGGCATTTTGTATCTGGTGGTTAAGTAAGTTGTGGCTAACCTCATGACAACAATAAAGTATATGCACACATGCCTTGATCTTGAGTCTGCCAAATTTTTTTTAATGTAGAATGCATCTATATCAAGTACATAGAATAAATCATTGTTTTGTTTTTGCATTGTAATGAAATATTTCTGAATTGCTTAAACATTGGCTTTTCTGAGACGGAGGTTTCTAAAAGATGCATCATAATTCATCAAGTCCTTCTGAGTAAATAGAATATTATCAAATGATTCGACTTTTATAAAAAAACTAGACATAGATATAGCAAGGTGGATAACTGTAAATTGTCAATGTTAGTACTATATACAAAGTATACTATCAGACGTACTGTATAAAGGTTTAAGTGGGGTAAAAAAAATTCAGGATTAGTAGTGTGTACAAAGTACATTAAGAGAAAAAATTGTACTGGACAGACAAGAAGTAAATATATCATGTACAAATGAAGTAATTGTCAATGTTAGTACTGGGTATAAAGTACAGTACTAAAGTATTGTATAAGTGTTTAAGTGGGGTAAATTTTTGTTACCTTCATTGTCGTTTAGGTCTATGCCTCTTTTGATGTCATGAGGAATCTTCCTTTTGGATGGAAAAAGTCTAACGAAATGAGGCTATAGAAGTTCCTAGTTATGCTTTTCTATAAACTTGCATATACAATAATTGCCAAAATAATTATAGAAGTCTAACCCAAGTGGGATAATTTGTCTTTACAGTTGGCTTATATTTATACAAAGTATCTTTCTAGTCTTTCGGGGCTTTACCTAACATGGAACAAGCAAATACTATTCTTCTATTAAACATTTCACCCAATTATTTTGTGGAATGTGATGTTATACCACCAAAGCCACATTCTTTGGCATAATTGGTGTAAAAATCTCTAGCTTCTGGTATAGAGTCGAATGACAAGACAATTTATGGCTTTAAGGAAACCTCTATGTCATTAGTGACGAAGTGAGAATCATCATCATTAGGACTTTAATCAATATATATAAGTTAGTAAAAAAATAGAAAATATGCGTAACAAATATACTACTGTTGTGTATACTAGTATTGTATGTTGTGAAAATTATTACAACCTCCAGATCATCTGAAACCATTGGAATGAGGATAATAACTTCATTCGGTATGTAAGAATAATTGTTATAGTCCTCAAAATCTATCTCTATAAAACAATGAGTTAATATTCATTCAGTAATATTGAATTGATGTTGAATGTTATTTGGATAGTGTTTCATTATCTAGTACCATATGACATTAAATATACATACTGTACGTATGAAGTAATTTTATATGATTGGAAAAAATGTGTAATTGTGATGAATTCGATGTTGTGGGGAATGATTATGAATCTAAAATAAGCATATAGGTATTGTACGTATGGTTTAATTGTGGATAGTGTAATCTGGCCTACATTTGCTTGATGTGGGTAGTGTAATCTGGCGCAGTATTGTATGTCACTAAATATGGGCATTGCAAGTATGAAGTATTTTGGATCTGGTTGATGTAAGATATGTAATCTGGCTTAGTATTGTATGTAGTTATATATATGTATTATACATATGAGGTAATTTTATATCTTCTTGTTGTGGTTTTTTGTTGTATGATCCAAAAAAATGACTAACATAATTCTAGAGGTAGATGTTAGCATAATTGTGTAATTTCATTTCATTATGTGTAAGTAATAGTAAATAAATTTGTGGATCATTACACTATCAGATTTTGAGACTGGTGTTGTCGTTATTTTAGTATTTCATATGATTATATCTGGGGAAAAGAAATCCCACAACATTAAACTATTTGCCATAAAAGCATAAAACATTAACGAATGAAATTTACAAACTTGATTGATAGAGAATAATTAATCAATCTAACAAATAGTGAATATGTCTAAAAAATGATGTCAATAATGCATCTGCAATGACGACAAAGAAGCATTGTAACAAAAACAAACTCAAAATAGAGAAAAAAATTAAAAGAAGTAATTATGGTACGTATAGTACACATTCATATAGAAGGAAGTATGAAAAAGCCAAGAAAATCGGGTCTGAGGGAACAAGTTTTTAATATCTAAGATTCATAAAAAATGAAGAGAATTAGTAGAGGGAATTTTTAAAACGTGTGAATTTTGATTTTGTAGGGAACAACAATTTTTTGCATGGTATTTGTATGGGATATCATGCAGAATCTCAATAGTTGTAGGTGGCTATCTCGCTTGTCGTGGATGATATCTGCTTTGGGTGGATTTTTGTCTTTTCTCTAGGACTTGGTGGGCGCACAGGTGGCCTTCCAGTTATGGGTAGAAATTTTCTTTACATGCTACCTTGATAATGCATAATATCCTACCATCATGGATGACGTTGTTTCAGGTCGTGTTTTTCGATTCATTAGTGAGAATGTGTTGATATGAAAAAGAAAAACTAATTTGACAATATGTGATTAAAATTATTATCTCTATGTCATCTCAAAGAAAATTTTGTTTACGATAGCAAACTCTGTATTATACCATAATCTCTTTGGAATAATGGTGGAACCACACTTGAGAAAAAGCTACATCAATGACCTATCACAATAGTGAAACAACCCCCTCCAAGCTATCTGCACACCAAGTGGAGTATTTAAACTTACGTAGTGGACCAACTTGCAATGGAAGGATCATTCACAATTATAATTTAACATTTAGTTTAAACAATCATCATCACAACATTTAACTAAGTACAACACATCTTATCTTTTTAGGGTCTAGAGTTACAAAGACTCTTCTAATATTTGTTCTTGTGGAACTCTAGTGTAATAAACATTTATATGCTTATCATGTTAACTCAAAAAATTTAAAATCAGATAGGCAATCTACTTGTTCACTAAATGTTTACTTCTATTCACAATCTAAAGCAATTTAATAAATTCGTAAATGCATGTGCTTTATGTTGGATTTATTATGGGCTCTATAGGGGGTAATAGATCTAAATGCACTTAAATAAAATTTATTAGATCTTCAAGATATTTCTAAGATAATATGACAAGTTTAAAATTTGAGTGCAACTAAAACATACATAGCAAGGGAGAGAGAGATTGAACAAGCACAAGAACACAAGCTATGTAGAGTGGTTCCAATCTCCACACTAGGAGAAAGTCAGTCAACTAGCTAGAGAGGTCAACTCTAACAATTTGCAACCATTGCATACTTGTACTCCATTATAACACATACAATATATGACCTTTCTTTTTCGGGCCAAGGATACCCACCTTCCTTTTAAGGAGAAGGGATCCAACAACCTGCCAAAGTACTTATCTATCCAAGACTGAGTCTTCAACCTCATCAAGGACTTACCCACTTTTACAAAGAGTCTTCTTCCTTCACCAAGGTCTTAACCACTCTTATAAAAAGTCTTCAGTCTTAAAGGAATTACCCAGTCTTCATGGATCTTCTGCCTTTGACTTCACCTTTACCAAGGGATTCATTCCCTTCTTCTTCAACCCTCTTAGCCAAGAGAGAGAATCTCCATATTCATGGTAGAAATGAGACATTGGGAGGTGTATGAAGTGAGAGCCTCACAAGATACATATGTTGTGACAGAGTGAGTTTTTTTCCATATTATTCCTTCTCTTTTAAAATTTTTATTTCTCAAATTGTTTACCAAAATGACCTCAAATACCTTCCTCACTAAATTGAATAGAAAGGAGTCACAAAAATTCAATTAATACAAACCCTAGTTCCATTTGAAGGTGAATTATAGGTATAAACATATTTAGTTAATAACCATGTTTAACCTTTGAATTTGAACTCCAAATTCATACCATAACTACTTAATATTGTAATGAAGCCCGCTATAAAATTTCATTTCAATTGCATTGACCAATTAGGAGTTATTATAATTTGAGAATATTGTATATCATGTCATTTATTAACCTTAGGACCCTAAGTCTCAGATTCATTGATCAATATGTCACACCCGCCCCCCTCTACAGACCTTGGGCATGGGTCTAGAAAAGGCCTTTTGATCCTAGCCACCCAGAACGGATCCGACAACTCATAGATCATCCCTAACCTCCCGCGAGACATGGGATTCTCCTCCAATAGAGTGGTGACTGACTCCAACTCCCCCGTGCCAACCCTAGAAACCTTCTCTCGAAACCAGTGGAATAATTCCCTTCCTCTCTCCAAACTAAACCCAACCACCCTTATCTCGAACCCCCTCGCTCTTAGAATAGGGAGAATGAACCCCGCTTCTTCGCTCGTCTCCTGGCAGTGGAGGTAGGTTTTACAGCTTCGCTGACCTCACCTGCAAATGCCTATTTAAGGCTTCTAGTAGCTCCGCCACCCCTCCTCTCATTCTGCACTAGCAATCATGAGCCAAGCTACCCAAACTCCCTCCCCAACCGGTCATCTTCAACCTCCACACACCCTTGCCGCCCGACCACCACAGTGCTTCTCGCACCAATCCGACCTCTCCAACACCTTCGCTAAGCCTCTTTGTTGCTTCCCAGTGGATTATTGAGGCCCCAAACTACTTCCTCTTTCGAACCACCACCTCCTACAGCGACCTTCCTTCTGGGACCCAGGGCACACAAAGGGACAGGGAGCCGCGGCATGTAGGTTGGCTGTCCGGCTTCGGGACAAGCACACGAAGATGTTGGCATCACCATCCGCACTCCAATGCTGCCAAGGGGCGAGAGGAGCTTCACCGGAGTACCTACCTTGCTGCTCAAGCAAGCAGCAACAGAGGAATGGGAGGTGCCACCATGGACTCACGTGAACCAATCGCCACTCGCCACATCGGCTTTTGAAGTCGCGGGCCGAGATGCCAACTCAGTAATCTATTTGCCATCTCGTGATTCCTTGGATCAACATGAGCCGTAGATCCAGTCGTTGATCAAGGTAATTTTCTTTTCCTTATTTACCTTAATCATTAGACAAATGATTATCTTAGAAAAATCCTAGAAAATGCTAGGAATGTCGGATTATAGTGAACCTATATACCATTTTCATCAAAAAAATGCGATCTATCCAAATAAAATACAATGATGACCTAGATCCGAGTCCTTTTCAAAAGTAATAGCCTAAAGCCCTAATGATCTTTTTATCATTATCATTTTGTGTTAAAATAGTCATCCATGATTAATATCTGACATGTGGACATCAAAAACCCTAATTGAGTCACTGATCCTCATATGGCTCGAAACCCTAATCAAATAGGGATAGTTGACTCAATAATGATGGAAATCCTAAATTCTAGTTTTCTCTCTCCACATATGTATACCTCATGCATATATATGTCAAACCCTAAATATTTAATGACCCTCTATGATCATAACTGACCTTGAAACTTGTATCCAACTCTAATCCCTTGGACCATGTGAATACAAAATGGAAACTCTTTATGATCTAATAAATCATAATAGAAACCCTAACCATGGACTTTTCCTTTTGGATGATAAGAGGTATCATGAAAATGTATGAGACCTTAATACTAACATCTGATCCTGTGACTCTGAATATAAGATGAAAGTCCTGAATAATCCTTGATCTAATCATGAGAAGAAAGAAGTACTCATATCTAAAAGAATTAACCTTAATCATGGGTCATATGGACTAATACTAACAAGTATACCCTTGATTTCCTATCAGGATGATCTAGTTATTGTTCTTCTAGACTCTTGGAATCCAGATCTAATAAAAATAGGTATGTGGTCTTTATTAAGTATAAGACTAGTTTTCTTGGTTTCTTATGATATGGTGTACCTTGTGTGAAACTGCTTGCTTATACCTTGTTGGTTGAACTACTATACTATACACTTTGCCAAAACTTAATGAAACATAAAAGGGCATTATGATGAGTTGTGTCTACTAGTGCACATGGCCCAGTATGGATGTTTGTTTCCTAGCAAGGATGTATGATGAAATGCCCATGTTAGATATATGATGAAATAATTTTTCCCATATTGGATGTATGAGAAGTGCTTATAAAATTGTAGTACAACTGCACCTAATGAAATGTATAAAAGAGGTGTTTACCAGAATTTCTGCCTTAAGCAATGGTTTTCTTTTCTTTCTTCTTTCTTTGAGTATTTCCATATATGCAACCATACTATTGTATCTTTTACCATGTACCAAATTTTGTTGATGATTTTGTTTCTCATATTTTCTAGGTACAAGGAAAAAATAAAGCATCTCAAAATACCTGAAGCCATAAAATAAATGGACATGGAGGATAGACTAGCTAGATTTCCTTTCTTATCTTATTTCAGTTAGATAGATGCTTTCTCCTAGATGATGTATAGGATTCTCTAAATCCTCTGTATTTTCTTTTATAGAACTATTCATCTCATCTATTCTAGAATAGTATATGTAATGACTTTAATATTGTTAATGAATGATTGTTTATGTGGCTATATAATGGTGTTGTGAACAAAATTCTAGATTACTTCTCTGATTAAGTTGACTACCACAATCTCTTGTATTTTCCCTTCTAACATCTATAGATATGAGTGCACGCATATCTGTGAATGTCACTAAGGAATGTATATATAAATTGGGGTCGTCACACATGTAGGACTAACTCTCTTACAAATCTCGTACTCACTCTAATGGATGTAGCAAGTGATTAAGGTTAAAAGAGAAAGGAGGCTCTTCGAGGCACTGAACTATAATATAGAGACCTTCACAATGTTTGGTTAACCATGGGATGAAGCTGAAGGGGTCCTATTTATAGTTGGGGATACCTACTAGCCAGTAGAAACACTTAAGGATGAATTATAGTAATTACGCGTGTTGCAAAGGATCTATTTTTGATATTTTCAATACTCCAACAACTAGAAACACTTTTTCTGCACACTCAGTACAGTGCATTCAGTCGAGTTTCTATAAAGGTAACTCCACTGATAGCACTGTATGACAAGCTAATTTTGAGTTGTCGGTCGAGTTTATCCTATATGAAACTCGAATGATCACTTTAAATCAGTTTGCATGTGCAAGGTGTCAGTCGAGTTTATCCTGAGATAATTTCAAATGAACTTGTACATTTTTCAAAATCCATCAAAGGCGTCGGTCAAGTTTACCAGGGATGAAACTCGACCGAACAGGCACTCTATGATGAATTTTTTAAAGTGTCATAAAAGTGCTTAAATATTTGATTTAAGTGCTCTGGATTTTTTATAATCTTAATTACAAGTCATACAATCATTACAAGTGACTTACAACAACATTCTAATGGATTTATATTATATTACTCATGCATTCACTAGTACAAAAATGGTCTGTAGCGTCAGTTTTTTTAAGCCTGTAGCGTCACTTTTTAACTGACTCCTAAGTGGTCGTCGCTATAGAATTTGACCTATAGCGTCAGTTTTTTTAACTAAAGAAAACCGACCCAATAGGCTGTAAAAACGAGAAAAAAATTGTGGCCAAGGTTGTAGGTCGGTTATCAAGCTCAATCTGTAGACCTGTAGCATCAGTTTTCTTAAAAAACCAACCTTAGACGTTCACTCTAAGGTCAGTTTTTTAAGAAAACCGATGCTATAAGGTCTACAGATTGAGCTTGACAATCTGTAGACCTGTAGCATCGGTTTTCTTAAAAAAAACGACCTTAGAGGTAACCTCTAAGGTCGGTTTTTTAAGAAAACCGATGCTACAAGTCTACAAATTGTAACCACACACGGCCGTGCTACGCGGCACGGCCGTGCTACCATAATCCAACATGGTCGTGCTACACAGAACGACCGTACTACCAGAAGCCAACATGGCCGTGCTACATGGCACGGCCGTGCTACATGGCACGGCCGTGCAACCATATCCCAACACGGCCGTGCTACACGTCACCTTCAAAGTCAGTTTTTTAAAAAAACCGATGTTAGAAGCTGCAAATTTTTTTAAATTTTTTTTGTAGAAATAGTAACAGAACATAAGAACAAAAGAACCAGGATATGAGAGAGGGGAGCATTGATGCTCAACCATCACTATTCCAAACCACACATTCATAACAAAAATGATTCATATATTTAGTTGTGTTACACATAATCACATCATAATTTGCAAAATGAAAGATTGCAAGTCTGAGATGATATTAAATGTCAGATACACAAGTAAATATGAAAGAGTAACCACATACATAAATGGAGCTGACATATTTAATCCAATGTTATATTGACTTCATTTAGAAAAGTATCTCACCACTCTTCTCAGAATTCATTTAAGTCCCCAAGTGTGTAAGGCTGAGTTGTAAAGATCTGTAACAGAAAATGCACATGATAATATTTTATAAAATGACTAAAACCACTTGAAAATTTATGATGTTATTCTTTATTACCTGATCTATAGTCTGAACGTCTTATGATGCTTGTTTAACAATAGCTTGTATATATTTCATTACATAGTAGCCACAAGCCCAATCATTATTTTTTATAGGACACTACAAATAATGAATTATACTTAATGTTAGTAAACTACTATAAATAGTAATTGAGATAAGAATATAACAGTTGATATATAAGAGTTGAAAGTTAATACATGTAAGACTAAGCGGTTGTCAAAGTAGCTACCTTGACATTTTTCAAAGTCTAAGTCTTTAATTTTTTGGGTATTTGTCCTCCACCTTAACAAAAAGCCTTTATACCCCTATCAATTAAACGATAGTTGGTAAAATAGAAATTCTAAATAGAAATATCATGTTGAAGCATTGACTAAATTTATGCTTACTCTATAGTTGGCAATTTCAATTTGTGGCCCCTTTTTGTTATTCCTATTGGGTCAAGATAATAAAGATTCATCAATTTTATTCCCATCCTCATGGTGCTCATGCTCATGCTCAGAATGTTCATATTCACTCACCATTTTAGAACCTGCAAGTATACATGATAAAAAAAATAAGTGATAATAAAAACACAAGTGATAAGGTATACATGATATATGATGTATATTTAAAAGATTATTTTCTTGAATGATAATAAAATAAATAATTCAAAAAATACATGCCTCTAGTATTGGTTGAGTTGTTAGTCAAGTAAATAACCACTCACATATGTACCCAGAGAACAAATGAGGAAATACTACTAAATTTTTTTCAAAACTAAACATACATTATACAGTTACATCCTAAGTGAGATTAAATATCCAAAAAGGGTCCCAAACCGGGGACTATCCAAATGATTACATATGTGATTGATAACAAAATGTAGATATGAATGAATACATATTTTTATTATTGGTTGATTTTTTTGTCAAATAAAATGGCACATTGAGAGAATGAGAATATTATACCTCACTTGTAAGCTGAAGAAGAAATATATGCAAGTCAACAACAAGTCAATAACACCTGCAACAACACAAATGCATGATTCAATTATGTTATAATGTATTAATTAGGGGTCAGTATATATCAATTTTATAGGAGCAGTAACAAATTCAAAATTGACAAATATTGATGATTCTACAACTCAGTCAACACGGCCGTGCTACACAGCACGGCCGTGCAAAGAACACGGTCGTACTGCCTAGCACGGCCGTGCTACCTGGTCTGTTTCTTGAAACTAAGACGTAAATAGAGAAGTGAGGCGGCAAGGACAATACCTTGAGAAAAACCGATCGGTGAGGGTGCTTGTGTGGGAAAAGAACCGGAGAGAGATGTGCACGACCCTTGCAACGTCTAAGGCGTCATCGCCTTTCAAGGAAGAAAGCACTGGAGAGTGATGAAACGCCTAAGGCATCACCGTCGTCCAAGGAAAATGGTGTCGGAGATGGTGGTAAGGAGCGTCGTCATCGCCGGAGATGGTGGCAAGAAGCTTGGGCGTCTTCGTCCAAGGAAAGCGGCACTAGTTTGCCTCTTTTCGGACGAGGAGATGGTGTGGGGAGGTCACCTTTGTAGAGGTGGCGTTGCCTTTCTTCGGACGCGGGAGCGGGAATGGGGGGTAGCAGCAACAACAAATGGAAACGTAAGCCTTACAATAGGGCTTATATGTGCAATGTAGAAGACCTATAGCGTCGGTTTTTTGTAAAAAATCGACCGTAAAAGTCTATTAGAAAAACGGTGCCCGAACTTAACCTATAGTGATAGTTTTTTAATATAACCGTCACTATAGACCTGACCTATAGCGACGGTTATCTTAAAAAACCATCTCTATAGGTTAAGTCGGGGCACCGTTTTTTTAATAGACTTATATGATCGGTTTTGCAGTATAACTGACACTATAGGTCATGATCTGTAAAGTCGGTTATATATAAAAACCGACTCTAGAGTTCCAAAGTGGTGCCCACATTTTTTGTCGACCCTGTAGCATCGGTTATTTTTAAAAACCGACCCTATAGATCGAGGCACGAAGCCAAAATCGAACGAATTTTCACCGCGGGAAATCTATAAGGTCAGTTTTTATGATGAAACCGATGTAGTAGTCTATTAGGTCGGTTATTCTAGTAAAAAAGTCGCTATGGGCAGCGACGTTACTGGCCAAAAATGTAGTAGTGATTGATTTTGACTTGTACTTATCCAAGTTAGGATGTGGAAGTTAGGACATTTGGAGTGTGTATATACCTAATCTGAAATCACTCAAGTAGAAGCATTAGAAACAAATAAATGGAATGGTTGATTCATCATCAAAATAAGGATTTGGTCAATTTAGACCTAGAGTTAATATTGACCTTGAGTCAACATTTTGCACGTGATCTTGTTGTATAATAACATGATAAGTTACTAAAATCTATTATAAATAAAATTATCAATATATCGACATGGAAATAGTAAAAAAATTATTTAATAAATTATTTATTGATTATTTCCTATTTTTATAAATTAGCAAAAGTTCAACATAACGACAATGTAATATCAATAATTCATATTTTCCATTAATGTAAGAATACCTCACTTTGTCATAACTCCAAATATGTATGTGACTTCTCTAATAATTCACTATTGAGGTTTCAGACATAATAGGGAGTTTTAAGCATCCACAATAGAAACAACATAACTTAGGATATACTTACATATATTAAGAAAAACTTGACTGAAAAATAAAAATAGATACACAAGGTTTCATTATGAACTCAAGAAATTTACATAGGTCATTGAAGTAAGTTCTTATAATCTCATTTATATAAAAACAACCACACATTTCCCTAATATTACTAGGAAACTCTCCTCAAAACTCTCTATGATGCAATTTATTTCTATATAGAATCCTTACAATCTTCATAATTTGTCCCATTCCTTACAACTTATAGTCTTTGATTTTTGATACTTGTTGAGATAAAAGAAATTTCATTACTTGTAATATGTAATGTAATATGAAAAGCAAGTGATCAATCTGCCCCACTTTCTACACATTAATTGGTGTTTTGTCAAGTCATCATTGCTCATATATGTTCCCATATTCAAGAAAAGGATAAGCGTAGAAATAAAAAAACCATCATATGATAATGAAAATATGTTCCTCTACTCAATCAAAATCATGTTTTCTATATATAAAAGATTGTATGGTTCTAGGGAAAATACTACAAAACCTCCCTAAATTCTATCTGTAAAATTATTGTTGATAAAATTATTGTTGATAAAAAGAAGCCATGCATATATAATAAACCAAAATTATTCTAGTTAGTCACCATCTACCAATGTCATTTTTTATATAGGAAATTTATGTTGTTAGATACATCTAAAATCAGATTTCTAGACCTTGGGTTATTACTTAAGTGATTGTTTTCCCTATGTACAATGGAACTTGGTAGATAGTATTTTGATATAATATCTAGATGTGGTCATAGATAAGACAGGTGGTAGCATAGGAGAAAAGTCTTTGTAAATAGTTCTCAATATTGCATCACTTTGCACTAATGGAAATGTTGTCTAACAATTAGCTACAAAATGGGTTCTATAAAGTCTAGAATAAAAGGTTTTCTTTGTAAATGTATTACAAAGTGGAATGCATTTAATATATTTTAGGACATATATTTATAACATAAGATCCTTGGAATATCCTATCTTCTAATACATACCTTACCGTATGAGTCTTTCATTTTGAATGTAGTACTACTCCATTGCTTATGTAAGTTTGTAAATTACCATATTTTACTGTATTTATTTCAAGGAATATGAATTATTTGAATCCAATGTGGTTTTAATTTAATGAATTTTCTTTAATTGTTAGAGTTCCCATTTATATTATCTTCAAATTTATCATTGTGATAAGTACTTTTGTTCCTATTGGATGGCTTAAAATATGAAAATTATGCATGCAAATGAGAATCTAAAGGCATAATTTCCAATTGGAAATTTGGTTATATCGTAATTCTAATACCAAGATGAAATGTTGAGGAATATTTAGATTTGGAACAATGTCTGTTGTTATATACTAAAATTTAGATGCGAAGAAATGTGAAGGAGGAATTTTCTTATTGAACAAAAGTATTCCTAGAATTACTTTGAAAAACAAAATGTGTGACTACAAAAAAAATTATGAGGAATGTGAGCATTCATATGTGGAAAATATACGTGTCTTTTTTTTAATAGAAGATTTACAATTCATACCTATATATGTAGTGAAAGTTATTCTATCATGTATTGGTATTCCCTACACTCATGAATATTACTAAGTAAACCTATATTTTTAAGGATAAGGTAATATATTACTATATATTTAAGAAGTATAGGGGGACAAATACAATCATGTATTCTCTAAAAGGGGAGAGTCCCACCACAAAAACCTCAATGTCAACGGACAACCTAGTCAAAACCACTCCTTAATTGGGTTCTAGCCTTACATACCGATTTGAGATTATTCAAAATAACCTCAAAAACTCAACCTGCAATTTATTCAAAATAAATCTATTTCATATGAATTTATAACTTTATAATAGTAATGACATGTTCATTATTATGTTCCTTGACACTCTTTCTTGTTAATGTATCTAACACTTTCTTGCAAGTTAATTTCATCTATCTCTATCTTTAGATCTTTTTTTTGAAGATAGGATGTATCAGTATCCAATAGGCAGTCTTACTTTAAGAGTGTGATCATGCTTACTAATTATGAAAGGTTGGATATAGATACATATATTGGTATTTTATCTCTCTCTCTCTGTCTCTATGTATGTATGTGTATATATATATACATATATATGTGTGTGTGTATAACATAAGAATTCAAAGTCATGTATAGTCATGCATATGATGTGGTATCACCTTTATGTGAGAGTATATTGCATACTCCTTAATGATTGCACAACTTTGTACATAATAATAAAATAAGAAATTGATTCTTAGACTATAACATTGAGAACTTCTAAGTTGTCTCAACAAGTAAGCTTGGTGTGAAGTGAACTACATGCCTCCAGTTTTATTCCCAATTGGAGCATAAATTAGGTAGATTTGTCACTGATCCTAGGCTTTTAGAGTTCGGTCTTGTTAAATAGATACACTTTCGTAGCTTGGCAAATATTATTAACAAAAGACTACAACACCAATAAAAGTTAAACATGTATAAATCTATTTCATCAATGTAATTTATTTTCTCAAATGAAACATTGATGTGTACATTTATACTACACCAATTTTATAATAAATAAATTGATCTTAATGAATATGTTATGTTCATGTTGTTTGAAGATATCTTAAAGCAATCATGTAATAGAGTTGTAATGCCAAATTTATTTTTGAAGTAAACAATAATATTTTTAAAATAGTGACCCAAATATGTTAGTTAATGTAAAATGGGAACAATAAATAATTCTAAATTTCAAAATAAAATACCTTAAATGATTAGCCCCTAAAATCACATCAGGATCTTTGTTTTTATGTATAAAATCATGTATTACTCATTGATTGTATACAAGGAAAAAATGAAGATGAAAGGAAAAATACAACTTGTGAATATATCTAGTGAATATCTTCGATAACCTAAAGAAAACAACAAAAAAAATCTTAGCAATTCATTTTAAAGGACTCAAATGAAAAATTAAAACCATGCCTCAAGCCCATTGTTCTAACTTTGTATTTGAAACCACAATAAATGTTTATTGCAGAAAAAAAAATGAACTCCTAGCTTTTTCAAAAAAAGCATCTTAAGGTTGACTTTGTTACATGATAAATCATGAGGAGGGAAATGGTCTAGAAATAACAAATTTTGCTTGTTTCATGGTGATCATGAAGGAAAATTATTCTTATACTATCCTTGGGAAAATTTGATCTATTTTTTTCCCTATGAGAAAGTATGGTGAATCATGACTAAATATTATCCTTCAAGCCACTACTCATTTAGACACATGCAAAATTCAAACAAATATGATTCATACTTGTGCAATATGTTTTTTCTATAAAAATATTTCTATCACGTCGCATACCTACGTAACAAACAACATTTTTTAACTTTTTTTTTCTTATCCCTATCTCTTTTCCCATACAAAACTTATCAAATAATAGACTTTAACTATTTCTCCTTCCCCAACTTTGTCATCTTCCCCTTCCCCATCCATGTTTCCTTTCCCATCTACTTTTTCACTACTATCCAACTCAATCTAAATGATTAGCCCATAAAAACACATTGTGATCATTGTTTTTTTATTTTCAAATTCAAGTAATACCTATTAAATAAATAGAAATATTGAATGAAGTGGAAAGGAAAATAGTGATTGTTATTTGTTAATGTGTTGTATGATTATCTTTAGTAAAAAAACCTAAAGCAAACAACAATGAAATATTATTAATATCTCTCAGACTAAATGAAAAGTGGCAATAATCAACAATAATTATTGTTTTTATCTACAAAATCATGTAATATTCATGAATTGTACATATAGAAATATCAAATGAAGAGGAAAGGAAAAATACAAGTTCTGAATTTATCTCAATATCTTCGGTAATAACTTATAGACAACAACAAGAATATATTCGTAATACATCTCATAGGTCTAAAATGAAAAGTGGCAATAACGCCTCAAATCCGTTATTCTAACGTTGTTTTTTATACCACGAGAAATAACACAAAACTGAACTCAACACTATATAGTAGAAATTTTGATAAACAAACAAAGAATACTTCATGTCTGTAACGACCCGTTCTCAAATTAGTCATCTGATTAGGGTTTACTTGGATAATTGTATGCTTAATTAAGTTGATCATTGTTTAAAGCTTCATTAGTTATGGTAGTTAAATTTTCATGTTTTAAATATAATGAGAAGTTTTAATCATACTTTGATCCACCTAATTAGGGTTAACATTTCAGAAACCCTAATCGGCCCAAATTAGGGTTTTGGTGATATATGAATACAGAATTTGATAAGTATAGTGTCTCACTAAATGATTTTTAGTATTTTATTTGTAACTCTGATTTAATTAAAATTTGGATATTATTTGTATATATAAATTTTGAACACCATTGAAAAATATCAGAATTTTCAAAGAATGTTCTGACCTATTTATCGGTCGAGTTTCAAACTCGACTGATCATATTTTCAGATTGATATAGCATTGTGGTAATTGAATTTTATCTTTTTATTGGTATATTCAATTGATCTAAAATTTTAAAATTACTTTATAAACTCAATTATAGACACCCTGTTAAATTTTAGTAATTTTTTTATGACTTTTGATCTCTACAGAGAGGGTGTCGGTCGAGTTCTGTGAAGGACAAACTCGACCGACCATGCTGCTGACTGCAATATAGCAGTGTAGTATTTTATTTGTAATTATTTATTGGTAATTCCAAATGATATAAAATTTTACTGTATCTTAAAATCTCAATTTAAGACATTGAGTTAAAGTTTCATAATTTTTGGATGAGTTTTGAGTTCTGAAACATGTGGTTTAGGTCGAGTTTATAACTCAGCTGACCAACCAGTCTGAGCAAAATAAAAATACATTGAGGGGCTTGTTTGCAAATGTTCTAAGTACCTCAATTCATCTATATCACTAAACTAACACACAAGGAGCTCTCATAACTCGTCCTTCCTGTCAAATAAACGAAATTCATGATATAGAGGAGAGCTAGGGTTTTGAGTAGAGAAAGTGGAGGAGATGATGACCTAGGGTTTCTCTATCCAAGATATGATGAAATCAAGTAAGTTTAGCTTCTCTGCATAACATTTCATGGTGAATCTTCTCTCACATGTCAAATTTCCGTCCCTCCCCTGATTTGATTTGAAATCACATCAAATCTCCCCCTTTTCTCACTATTTCTCTTCTAATCCTCATTTCTAGGGTTTCCGAGTTGAAAGGAGAAAGAATTGGATTCTTTTGCGAGAGTTTGATTGGGTTTCCAAAAATTCAGAGGTTGACGTATGAAATTAAGGTGCTTGGCACCTGAGGTGAGTGTTTTTCTCCCTCCTAAGCTTTGTATTTATGTTGAAATCCTAATTCAATCTGGCTAAAACAATTAAAAACCTTGTTTGTATATGTATGTGATTGTATTTGATTTGGGAAATATATTGGGCAATCCAATTTTACTGATTTTGATTATTTCTCATTGATTGAAACCTGATTAGTTCTTTTTATATTGATTGAGGATGCATGGGTATTCTTATGGGTAGATGACTATGGTATTTCATGTGAATTTCGCCTAAACATCAGCCCAATGGCCGATATGCTTGGAATTGAATTGACACGTATAAAGTCATATTTGAATTGTACTAGATTGTATTATACTAGTGTATTGTTGAATGTTAATGGAATTGAATGACCACATATCCTGATTAGGATTTGTGTTGAGGAAGTGAATGAAATGAGTCAATTAATCAATGTATACTTATTATTGATGAATGAAATGTGTGAAAATAGAAACTAGGAATTCCATGTTTGTGAATAACCCTAATGAACCCTTGAGACATGATTGGATTACTGAATGATATGATTCTTATGATATGTTGAACTAAGGAATGACTTCTTGAAAACCCTAAAGTTTATTACTAAGACAATTATGAGTGATAAAGTAGAACTTGTATATGATGTTTGAAATGTGATCAAATGTTGAAGTTGAAAGTATTAATACTTCAATTGAATATGATGAGTCTTACTATATCATCTAAGTCTAATGCATTTGTTTTAGTATAATAAAGAATGATCATTATTGATTATGAGAATGACATTAGTAGTCAACGTCAAGGTACATTTATCTGAATATAAGAGACAATATGAACAAGATGTACTTAATGGTGATTGCAAGATAAAGATGAAACTAATGAAGATAGTATGATGAAGTGTTTTATCTTTTATTTAATTACATATGGATTAACCCAAATTAAATAAAATAAACTACGAATTGTACTTTGATAAATGTTATGTAGAAGAGAAGCATTGTATGTAAAGTGAATCAAGAATGATTGGTCCATATGATGTAATGAACATGAAATAAAAGAAGCTGAGACTACTGCGTATAAAATGATGGAAAAATATAGGAAGTAGTAGATGATTCTAAGAAGGTAACTCTTACACTAAAATGATGAGTTTGATGATGCTAATGAATGAAAATCTCAAATGGGTGATTAATAGATGTACATAACCGTAGTTGAATTCAACTAAATGATGAAACTCAAGTATTTGAATTGACTTATAAGAATGTGTTCTTGTATTGTGATTGTTTGACAGAATACTTGTATTATGAGAATGAACTATTTTGATGGAATTCAAATGAGAATCAACATGTGTTGACTAGCAACCCCATATGAAGAATGTGAAATAAAAGAAGAAGATAACTAAGTCTGTTATGCATGTATATGCATGAAATTTATTTACATCTATTGAGATTAGATGGAACAAGCATATGTTGTATGATAAATCTATTCTGAGTATGAGGAAAGATACATGATGTCTATATGCTTTTACTATTTCTACTTCTAATGACTCTACTAATAATTGTTAAGAACTTTGGTATACAATGAACTGATGAGAAATAAGTTGAAATTGAATTTAATATGCACTCCTTACTTTGAGAAACCCTAATAAGGGTAAATGTTGCATAATGAGATTATGTCTAGGGCTGAAAGCCCACTGCTGATGATAAAACCCTGATGGGGTAAATGATGAACAATAAGATTATGTCTTGGGCTGAAGGCCCACTATTGATGATTTCTATGAGTTCATGTAGAAGATAGAAATAATCATATTTGTTGCAATCTATAGACTTATTGTGCTTCTTGCTTTGATCATTGCCCTTATTGATAAACTTAATTTGTTTCATGTTATTATAGTTATGTGAGAATACACAGATATGATATATGATGTTTTGAATTCTTGTAAAATGACTAAAAGAGATTAATAACAAGTGAAATGATGGAACATCTAGTTAGGTGCCCTGAACACCGTGAGTTTCCCCTGAGGACCACACTGGGGAAACAAAACGGATCTCCTTGTAGTAATCGATGAATTATGTGAAGGATTTCTGGAGTGTGGATCGAGACCTTAAAGGTTAGACCACCAGGATTTAGGAGTGAGTCATATGGAGTGGCTCTAGCCCTAAATCCTTGTTGTGAAAGTCTATGTCTAGATGGAATAGACTCTGTTGAAATGAAATATATGAAATGTGAAATGAAAAATATGTGAAATATTGTGATATGTGATATACTGGTTTGCTGGTTCCTATCTCGTGTACCCGAGATGAGGACGTGAGCCTCTTTAGGCAACCCTGAGGTGCCAGGGTCTGTTGTTGATATCTTAGGGTGGCCGGCTGAACCCTACGATAATGATGGTGAGTCATTGA
This sequence comes from Alisma plantago-aquatica, assembly GCA_963693085.1. NCBI lineage: Eukaryota > Viridiplantae > Streptophyta > Magnoliopsida > Alismatales > Alismataceae > Alisma > Alisma plantago-aquatica. The sequence goes on from OY856409.1 coordinate 1,290,532,997, forward strand.
CACGAAAATCAGGTGTGGCGACTTCTACTTGGTGAGGTACCACCCAAGTAGTTTCAGGGCAAATGAATAAAAGATGATAAGTTGTGTAGAACATGATTTGAATGATTATTAAATTCCTTGTACTGCTAGTTGATGATTTGCCATTATTGATTAAGCTTTATGTTGTGGAAAGTAATCATGTTGCTATGGATAGTTTCTATTTCATATTATGATATGTCATACTGACAAGTTATAAATGTTGGGATTTATATCCATTTTGAATATGAGTTGGATTGCTGGCTATCTGATAGTATTGTTTGGTAGATATGTATTATGTGTGCTTTAGCTTCAGGACTGCAGGATGCATTCCTGGTCCCACTGGTGGAGTGTCACAAAGTTAATTTTATTGTTATGTATTGATTCAAAATGCTTAGAACTTGACTTATTACTCACGCATTAGGATTATTAATCTGGAATAAGAAGTATATGTTGATTTGTTCATAGACATGCTTTAAAAGATGTTTCAAAGTTATAATTGGTTTAAGTGGTTACCTTATCTGTTGGATCAGATTATCATTGCAAGTTAGAAATGACTTATGATAGATCTATCTGCTAGACTTTTCAATATCTGCATGTTCCTGTTAAGTTTATTATACTTAATCTGATGCTGATGCATGTACCTAGCTTGAGTGGGAAGTATCCACCCACTGGGCTCTATATGAGTCTAATGAGGTTGTTTCAAATGTTTTTAGGTATAATGCTATCCAGCAGAGAGGTCATGACAAAGAAGATATAAATAGTATAATCTAGATATATTAGAATGTCCCTGTACTCTCTCTTTCCCGGGATGGGTTGTAGATTATGTTTGTTCATCAATGTACATGTATCGAATGTAAACTGAACCGGATATGAGAACAAGATTTGATTCTAGATTTAATGGAGTTGAATATGATTTGTGATATTTGAATGTGATGTCCTTGATGTGACATTGATTTATGAGTTTGTGAAGAAAGAAAGAAAAAAGGAAAAAATGATCTGTCTTTTTCATATATTGTTTAATCGCCTTTGTCGAGAATTCATTGTTTTATTTCATAATATGGGTTTAGGTTTGGGATTATCTCTAATGGTTGGTATTTATGATGATCCAAAGAGTGGGTCCCGATAGACGTTGTATCAGAGCCTAGGTTAGATGAGTCTACATGGACAATAGGATAAAGGACTAATTGATAATGTCGATGTTGAATATAACCCGAATGATGTGCATACTGACTGAACTCAGTATCGGGATACTCTGGTCAAGTTTTTGGGTAGTCAGCTAAGCTAGTATGGAACTGCCAACTATACTTCTTCTGGATGCCCTGACCAAGTATCCAGATGAACATAGTTTGGTAGTATAATAAGATATATGATGAAAAAGAGAAGAATGGCGATAAAATGGTGAAAGAGAAAAGGATTTTATAATTCAATATGGAACCTATGGAAAACATAAAATTTCATATAAGAAAGAAGAAAAATTAATGGATTATGAACATAATCTCTAATGAGTTTGAGTTTGAGTATGAAATCTAAAATTATGAAAAAAAAAGCTATGAACTAAGATGCACACCAGATGATCTTCTTTATAAAGGAAATTGATGAATGCAAATGATAATATGTGATGAGTCATAATCTTAATCCATGAGGTACACAATCAAATTAAAAAAAGGATGTGAAACGTGATGTGAATCAGATCTTGATAAATGATGTACTACTAATATTTGTGAAGTGAGTGTTTGTAATACCCAGGGAGAGATATGATGATGACAAGGGATGGAATATCCATTAAAAAAATGTCATATGAAAGAAAGATAAAATGAAAGTCTTTATAATTTGATGTCTGGAGAGGTGAACGATTAGATGATATGATATTCTTTCATATCTTTTCTTGGATTTCGGGATGAAATCCTAAAAGGACGGAAGAATTTGTAACGACCCGTTCTCAAATTAGTCATATGATTAGGGTTTACTTGGATAATTGTATGCTTAATTAAGTTGATCATTGTTTAAAGCTTGATTAGTGATGGTAGTTAAATTTTCATGTTTTAAATATAATGAGAAGTTTTAATCATACTTTGATCCACCTAATTAGGGTTAACATTTCAGAAACCCTAATCGGCCCAAATTAGGGTTTTGGTGATATATGAATACAAAATTTGATAAGTATAGTGTCTCACTAAATGATTTTTAGTATTTTATTTGTAACACTGATTTAATTCAAATTTGGATATGATTTGTATATTTAAATTGTGAACAACATTGAAAAATATCATAATTTATGAGGAATGTTCTGACCTATTTATTGGTCGAGTTTCAAACTCAACCAATCATATTTTCATATTGATATAGCAGTGTGGTAATTGAATTTTATCTTTTTATTGGTATATCCAATTGATCTAAAATTTTAACTGTACTTGATAAACGCAATTATAGACACTCTGTTAAATTTAAGTAATTTTTTGATGACTTTTGATCTCTACATAGAGGGTGTCGTTCGAGTTCTGTGAAGGACAAACTCGACCGACCATGCTGCTGACTACAATATAGCAGTGTAGTATTTGATTTTTAATTATTTATTGGTAATTCCAAATGATCTATATTTTTTAATTTTTCTGAAGAACTCAATTTCAGACATTGGAATAAATTTGTATAATTTTTGGATGAGTTTGGAGTTCTCAAACATGTGGTTTCGGTCGAGTTTATAACTCAGCCGACCAACCAGTCTGAGCAAAATAAAAATACATTGAGGGGCTTGTTTGCAAATGTTCTAAGCACCTCAATTCATCTATATCACTAAACTAACACACAAGGAGATCTCATAACTCGTCCTTCCTATAAAATAAATGAAATTCATGAGACAGAGGAGAGCTAGGGTTTTGAGTAGAGAAAGTGGAGGAGTTGATGACCTAGGGTTTCTCTATCCAAGATATGATGAAATCAAGTAAGTTTAGCTTCTATGCATAACATTTCATGGTGAGTCTTCTCTCACATGTCAAGATGCCGTCCCTCCCCTGATTTGATTTGAAATCACATCAAATCTCCCCCTTTTCTCACTCTTTCTCTTCTAATCCTCATTTCTAGGGTTTCCGAGTTGAGAGGAGAAAGAATTGGATTCTTTTGCGAGAGTTTGATTGGGTTTGCAAAAATTCAGAGGTTGACCTATGAAATTAAGGTGCTTGGCACATGAGGTGAGTGTTTTTCTCCCTCCTAAGCTTTGTATTCATGTTGAAAGACTAATTCAATCCGGCTAAAACAATCAGAAACCTTGTTTGTATATTTATGTGATTGGATTTGATTTGGGAAATATATTGGGCAATCCAATTTTACTGATTTTGATTATTTCTCATTGATTGAAACTTAATTATTTCTTGTTATATTGATTGAGGATGCATGGGTATTCTTATGGGTAGATGACTATGGTATTTCATGTGAATTTTTCCTAAACATCAGCCCAATGGCTGATATGCTTGGAATTGAATTGACATGTATACATTCATATTTGAATTGTACTAGATTGTATTACACAAGTGTATTGTTGAATGTTAATGGAATTGAATGACCACTTATCCTGATTAGGATTTGTGTTGAGGAAGTGAATGAAATGAGTCAATTAATCAATGTATACTTATGATTGATGAATGAAATATGTGAAAATGGAAACTAGGGTTTCCATGTTTGTGAATAACCCTAATGAACCCTTGAGACATGATTCGATTACTGAATGATATGATTCTTATGATATGTTGAACTAAGGAATGACTTCTTAAAAACCCTAAATTTTATTACTAAGACAATTATGAGTGATAAAGTAGAACTTGTATATGATGTTTGAAATGTGATCAAATGTTGAAGTTGAAAGTATTAATACCTCAATTGAATATGATGAGTCTTACTATATCATCTAAGTCTAATGCATTTGTTTTAGTATAATAAAGAATGATCATTGTTGATTATGGGAATGACATTAGTAGTCAACGTCAAGGTACATTTATCTGAATATAAGAGACAATATGAACAAGATGTACTTAATGGTGATTGCAAGATAAAGATGAAACTAATGAAGATAGTATGATGAAGTATTTTATCTTTTTTTTAATTACATATGGATTAACCCAAATTAAATAAAATAAACTAAGAATTGTACTTTGATAAATGTTATGTAGAAGAGAAGCATTGTATGTAAAGTGAATCAAGAAAGATTGGTCCAAATGATGTAATGAACATGAAATAAAAGAAGTTGAGACTACTGAGTACAAAATGATGGAAAAAGATAGGAATTAGTAGATGATTCTAAGAAGGTAACTCTTACCCTAAAATGATGAGTTTGATGATGCTAATGAATGAAAATCTCAAATGGGTGATTAAGAGATGTACATAACCGTAGTTGAATTCAACTAAATAATGAAACTCAAGTATTTGAATTGACTTATAAGAATGTGTTATTGTATTGTGATTGTTTGATAGAATACTTGTATTATGAGAATGAACTATTTTGATGGAATTCAAATGAGAATCAACATGTGCTGACTAGCAACCCCATATGAAGAATGTGAAATAAAAGAAGAAGAGAACTAAGTCTGTTATGCATGTATATGCATGAAATTTATTTACATATATTGAGATTAGATGGAACAAGCATATGTTGTATGATAAATCTATTCTGAGTATGAGGAATGATACATGATATCTATATGCTTTTACTATTGCTAGTTCTAATGCATCTACTAATAATTGTTAATAACTTTGGTATACAATGAACTAATGAGGAATATGTTGAAATGGAATTTAATATGCATTCCTTACTTTGAGAAACCCTGATAAGGGTAAATGTTGCATAATGAGATTATGTCTAGGGCTGAAAGCCCACTGATGATGATAAAACCCTGATGGGGTAAATGATGGACAATAAGATTATGTCTTGGGCTGAAGGCCCACTATTGATGATTTCTATGAGTTGATGTAGAAGATAGAAATAATCATTTTTGTTGCAATCTATAGACTTATTGTGCTTCTTGCTTTGATCATTGCCGTTATTGATAAATTTAATTTGTTTCATGTTATTATAGTTACGTGAGAATACAAAGATATGATATATGATGTTTTGAATTCTTGTAAGATGACTAAAAGAGATCAATAACAAGTGAAATGATGGAACATCTAGTTAGGTGCCCGGAACACCATGAGTTTCCCCTGAGGACCACACTGGGGAAACAAAATGGATCTCCTTGCAGTAATCGATGAATTTTGAGAAGAATTTCTGGAGTGTGGATCGAGACCTTAAAGGTTAGACCACCAGGATTTAGGAGTGAGGCATATGGAGTGGCTCTGGCCCTAAATCCTTGTTGTGAAAGTCTATGTTCAGATGGAATAGACTCTGTTGAAATGAAATATGTGAAATGTGAAATGAAAAATATGTGAAATATTGTGATATGTGATATACTGTATTGCTGGTTCCTATCTCGTGTACCCGAGATGAGGACATGAGCCTCTTTAGGCAACCCTGAGGTGGCCAGGGTCTGTTGTTGATATCTTTGGGTGGCCGGCTAAACCCTAAGATAGTGACGGTGATTCGTTGACATGAGAATCAGGCGTGGCGACTTCTACTTGGTGAGGTACTAGCCAAGTAGTTTCAGGGCAAAGGAATAAAAGATGATAAGCTGTGTAGAACATGATTTGAATGATTATTACATTCCTTGTACTGCTAGTTGATGATTTGTCATTATTGATTAAGCTTCATGTTGTGGAAAGTAATCATGTTGCTATGGACAGTTTCTATTTCATATTATGATATGTCATGCTGACAAGTTATAAATGTTGGGATTTATATCCATTTTGAATATGAGTTGGATTGCTGGCTATCTGATAGTATTGTTTGGTAGATATGTATTATGTGTGCTTCACTTCAGGACTGCAGGATGCATTCATGGTCACACTGGTGGAGTGTCACAAATTTAATGTTATTGTTATGTATTGATTCAAAATGCTTAGAACTTGACTTATTACTCAAGCATTAGGATTATTAATCTGGACTAAGAAGTATCTATTGATTTGTTCATAGACATGCTTTAAAAGATGTTTCAAAGTTATAATTGGTTTAAGTGATTACCTTATCTGTTGGATCAGATTATCATCGCAAGTTAGAAATGACTTATGATAGATCTATCTGCTAGACTTTTCAATATCTACATGTTCCTGTTAAGATTATTATACTTAATCTGATGTTGATGCATGTACCTTGCTTGAGTGGGAGGTATCCACCCACTGGGGCTCTATATGAGTCTCATGAGGTTGTTTCAAATGTTTTTAGGTATAATGCTATCTAGCGGAGAGGTAATGACAAAGAAGATATAAATAGTATAATCTAGATAGATTATAATGTCCCTATACTCTCTCTTTCCCGGGATGGGTTGTAGATTATGTTTGTTCATCAATGTACATGTATCTGATGTAAACTGAACCGCATATGAGAACAAGATTTGATTCTAGATTTAATGGAGTTGAATATGATTTGTGATATTTGAATGTGATGTCCTTGATGTGACATTGATTTATGAGTTTGTGAAGAAAGAAAAAAAAGGAAAAATTTATCTGTCTTTTTCATATATTGTTTAATCGCCTTTGTCGAGAATTCATTGTTTTATTTCATAATCTAGGTTTTGGTTTGAGATTATCTCTAATGGTTGGTATTTATGCTGATCAAAAGAGTGGGTCCTGACAATGTCCATCGGCATATGCAGGTTTTCAAGGTTTCCATCAAAGGACAATCACAACTGTTATGATAGTGATGACATATAGGTTATGTTTTATTCTAAAGTACAATCTCATGAATATCATGCTTGAAAGGGAACTTTCACCAAACAAGCTTATTTCAGGAAGGAATGAGGGATTTAGGCATTGGACAATGAAAATGGTAGTTGGAGGTTTGGATAGCACGATCGTGGTGGGTAGCACGGCCATGTTAGGTCATTGGTAGCACGAGCATGCTAGGCCACACGGCCGTTTTGAAAGTATTGAATTGTTGACCAACTTTTGTACTCAAATCTGATGAAATCAATGAACCACGGTCGTGATAGGTAGCATGGCCATGCGGGATCCATCTTAGCATGGCCGTGAAAGCTAGCATGGCCGTTCTGGGGCATTTTCTCTTCAACTGACTGTTCAACAAATTTCTGGATAGCAGTGTACTATTAAATTTTTAGTTATTTAATAGTAGCTCTGAATGATCTAAAATTTTAACTGAATCTTTATAACTTAATTACAAACAACATGATAAATTTTCTTAATTTTAGGATAAGTTTTGATTTTTGAAATACATGAATTACATTAACTTTTTTTATGATAGAAAAATCTAGTAAAATAAGAAAAAGTTTAGTGAGGGGTCAATGTGCAATTCACTCAAGCAGTTCAATTGCTCTATATGGTCAACCTAGCACACTAGTAGCTCTCATAATTCAGGATTCATTCTAGAGAAATGAAATCCTAGAGAGTGAGGGAGAGTTAGGGTTTGAGAGGAGAAAGTGGCGGAATTCCCGATCTAGGGTTTCTTTATCCGAGATATGATGAAATCGAGTAAGTTCAGCTTCTTTGCATAGACTTTAATGGTGAATCTTCTCTCACATGTCAAGATTTCGTCCCTCCTCTGATTTTAACTAAAATAGTATCAAAACCTCCCCTTTTATCACTCTTTCTTCATAATCCCTCATTTTTAGGGTTTCTGAGTTGAAAGGAAGAAGAATTGGGTGAATTGCTAGGGATTTGATATGAGATCGAGATTTTCAGGGATGAATTGTGTTTTTAAGCTGTTTTCACACCTTAGGGTGAGTGGGAACTTCCTTTAAACAATATATTGCACAAAAAGTAGTTAAATCATCAATAATCTTGAATTGCTTAGTATGCGACAAACAAACCCTAAACTCTCCTTTTGATCTACTTTTTGTAAAATGATATGAAATTGATTCTTCCTCTATTTTGATGAATTTCAGATGATAAAATCATAAAAGAAATGGATACAATCCATCTTAATGAGAATTCCCTAAGTATTTATCGAGGTTATAAAAGTAAACTAAAATTTAGGATTTTTGGCTATGATTGAAATTGTTGTATAATTAAATAGAGAAATTTGTCTATCTAAATCTCATTGATTATGAATGACTGTTTATCTGAATGCATAGTACATACATGTCAGATGCTATCTTGGATTTCATGTGATGTGAATAGTATTTTCTTGATATCTTAGAAGAGAGGGTTGAAACCCTAGATGAGTGGAAAGCTGAAAATTTGTGAATAGATATTGTGAAATCCATTTGAAGTGTTTATCTTGACATCATAGAATGTATTTATTCAATGTTATTCTTGATGCATGATATCTTAGTGAATGGCATGGAAACACAAATTCATCTCAGTTCCAGGGTTTCATACATACATTGATTGTATATGATTTGCTGAAAGCAGTCTTTATTCAGGGAATATTAATGATGCATTAAATCCTTATGAGAGCCATGAGATAAGTGAATGAGGAAAATGAAACCCTAACGATAGGGTGTTCAATGAATTAAGTATTGTGATTACCATGTTTTTAGTATGATATGTGGTGATGCTTAACAGTTTAGTTGTGGTAAGTGTTATCAGATGGTCAATGAAATGAATGGTTTACAAAGCTAAACTAAGATATGTTGATGTGATGATTCAATTGTGAATGTAAAGAGTGAATTAGACATTTAGATGCCCTAAACGCTGTAGAATCCTCACAGGATGAGGCCTGCATTGTGGGGAGATGATTTCCCAATTGGAGGTAGTCCAGATTGAGTTAAGTCGGAGCACACCAGTAGGGTGTGGGGGTCTTGACCAGTAGGGAAGATTCCTTACAGTTGTATGGTACCCAACATCAATTGGGGATGCCAGTGATACATGTGATACAAGTTGTAGTGATCAATGGTCAGTAGGTCCACTAATTCACAATAAGCCTGAGAGCTTTGACTCACCACCTGTGTACCCAGGTTGAGAGGTGGAGTTTGAGATATCTGGCCGCTCCTATTAGCCGTCGAGAGGTAGACATGCTGATGCCCGCTGCAGATGGGGTCTTACTCAAGAGATATGCTTAGGAACTCAGGCATGCTTCTAAGCCTTGTACAATGAGATCGTAGCTTGCTGTGATTCTTTCACATGTTGCAGTACACCTCATGTGGGTTCAGGGCATAATAAGATGAATGAGAGGTGAAAAAAGTGTGTGCAGTTATTCAATTATCCTTTATATGTTTTTGAGTTATTAGTTCTCTTTGATATTAATCAAGCATGTTCATATATTGATTCACTCTTATAGATATCTAGAGTATCCTGCCATATCTATGATTGTCAATGATTAGACTCTTTAAGGCTTACTATTGTTATAATTGATATCTGTTTCTCAGTAATATATCTGTAAGTATATTAGTGCTTTAAACTGTTTCTTTGAAGTACTCATTCACTGAGCGAGTAGGCTCACCCTCTACTCACATTTTTTAGGGAAATCACATGGACATGAAGAAGGTCAAAGCACCAGAGTAGATCTACCACATGATTTTAGTATGAGATTAGTTAAGTTCAGTCAGTCCCTGTCACTCTAGGTCCTTGTATAGAAGTGAGAGAGTTGTAAATGATGTTTTGTATTTTTGTTTCCTTAATAAGAGAGAATGTATTTGATTATCACATCATATGTACATGGAAGTGTGAGAAACACAATGAATGTACGGATGTGTATCATTAATGTTGAGATCACATTAGAGTGATCAAAGTTTAATTCTCTTGTAAATTTTGTTTTTGTGATTGAATGTGAGAAAACAAAGAGTTTCAAATAAAGGAAAACAAAAAAAATAGGAGTGAACTTTATATTAAGTATAATCCTCAAGGTTATGCCGTAATCTCATGATTAGTGGTAATCATGGGATGCGGGTGTGACAATTCTACATTCTTGTTACTGTAATACTCCCAAGCACTCTTGAGAAGAAGTGAGTCATTCCAGCGTCGCATCTCTTTTATATCCAGTCAGTCATTACCCTAGTGCAATTTTTCTATATCTTAATGCTTAATGGATTCATAGAAAAATCTAAATGTCAATATGAATCAATAAGAATAATTATATGAATGTACATGTACGGGGGTAATTAACAAATGAATATGAAGTAATTGGGAGGTTTCTTAATCCATGTGAGTTTAATAATGGATGTCAATCTTGTATGACAAGAGGATCCTAATGGAGTGGCCTTCTTCCTCATATGATTATATATGTCTCTCACATATCACTTCTCTATAATGTTAGCGTATGGAACAAGTATGTGATAAAATGTGGCATTATAAGGTGTATCTTTTATATGGGATATATATACCTGTAGTCTTGATGCCTTGAGGTTAATACCTTGAGTGAAATAGAATAATATTGATATGATAGTAGGGGGATAATGGTTAAGGCTAATTCATGGCTTAACTTGGATGAAATATATCATGATGGATAACATGGTGAAGAATTGGGGAAAATGATGATTACACTTTATTTTTACCAAGTAGGATCTTAAAAATACATATAATGATGATTGGTTGATTTGAACTAATATTCCTGAAGGCAATACAATATGAAAGTTCATCATGCTTATTCTACACTTGAATATTTATATTTATCATGCTCTATGATTGTGTATTTTCCTATATCATAATTATGAGAATATCTATGTAATGGATGATGGTATATCTTTTCTTATTCTATGTGCACATTAGAAAAACATTTGTGGAAGAAATATTATGTGTTATGCTACATGAAGTGATATCTTGGGCCTTTTGTGGTCAAGATTAATATGTTGGGTTTTGTTATTGCCAAAGATGATTACTTGTATCCTCATATGGTGGTTTGCTATATATACATATCATATATTTGGAATTATTATACTTGATTAATATGTCAAATATATATTTTACATTGTTTGAAAATGTTTCAATAGTTAAATATTTGTAATTGGATTCAATAGTCAAGTACAGTCTAATCATGTAGTGCCTAGGTCGATAGATATATTACCCTAGGTCATTAGGGGAAACAGTGAAATGAGTTAATCTTCTAGAAATCTACATGTTGTAAGACTATGCTCAAAGTGTATGCTTTTTAATATAATGGGGTTAACGGGGTTGGTATACCCTAAAATTCACCAGATTTGTTAAAATTTTGTTGTGATAGATGGAATAGTGATTTGTGATGGAGAGAGGTTGTAGTCACATCTTGGTTTGTTGGTTTTTACACACTATTTTTGTGGCATTTTGACCTGTGAACCCAGGGTGTGTCTGAGTTTTAGTGAATTCATCTTGGAACAATTACACAGTAAACCTTAGACTGAGCACTATACCTTTTTTTACCGTCGCTTCCACGTGAGGTTTGTGGAGAGTTATAATGGAATCTAGTAATCATTAGATCTTATAAAGGGTAGATTGTGACTTCATGGTAATTAGTTAGTAGGTTGACTGGTATACCTCAAGCTATCCATGGTATAATAAAATGTATAACTCCGTCGGGTAGTATATTTTGTAGGTTTGATGATTTTGAAATTGTATTCCCATATTGACTGTGAGCATCATATATGTTTCCTACTTTGTACAGATAAGTGTATGTATTAGGTATATTTATAGTATAGCCCTTTTCTACTAGTTGAGAATACATCCATGTGAAGATAATAAAAATTTCATGCACATATGTTGCACATAGATATAATTTTTGACTAATATGACTCTGGCAATGTGATAATAATATGTATATAAGCAATATGTATCTTAGATTTTGTATTTCATAGGTTGGGACTTGGTGTCTCAACCCTGTGGTTACCTACATCTTGTAGGTATGTTGGTGAATCAAAAGGTTGTGTTGATCAAGATGTAATAAGAAAATAAATAGTGAAGTCTATAGTTTCAATGTACACTCACTAACATGAGTTGAATGGGTAGTTAACGATGTATCTAATAAGGTGCTTCTATTGGTGTTTAATATGATCATGAGTTGTAGATCGAATCATCTCTCTTATGTTGACATATTTTCATAATCACGGTCTAATGTTGTAATCCTTGTGATTAAATAAATAAAGAAAGGTTTGAGTTGAATTTCTATCATGCAATCATGTGAAATGATTCAAATATGTGGAGATACACTTTTATATATCATATGTAGGGGTTTTATAATAGTTTCTCGTAGTTGTATCTCTATGTGGGTCATTTTTATTTGTAGTCTTTGACTTAGTATATGATGACTATTAGTTTCTAGTTGGGTTTTGTCCAAGGGTTTGTCCTATAAATTAGTTAGGGTTTTATCTGTTTGATGGGTCCATCCACTCTGGCTCAAGATGTTTCGTACAAGTTTGGTTTCTCTTTTCCAAATTGTTTATCATTCCTTTTCTAACTAGAATTATTTTTAGAGCACCCTTTGTTTTAAAAATGATATTAATTTTTTAATACAATATTTTTGTTACAATATAGAATTTTTTAATTTCTATTAAATTCTTAAATTATATCTTATATAATTGTTTAAATTCTATGAGGGCTCTTAATCTTTTATATTTAACTTAAGACATTTAAAGTTCTAGCACTGCATGAGGTTTTTTTAGATTTCACAATATTTTTTCCTTGTCTTTGATCCTCATCTATATTCATATTTTTAATGTAGTCTTATATACATAAAACTTCTTCAAAATCCAACTTACTCCTACTAGTTTCTTTGAAAATGATTTTTTTTCAAGGAATATCATAGTTCAAGAAAAATGAACATTTGGTTGTCGGGTGGAGTATAGAAATAACGACCTTTGGCTCCTTAGTCTATCTGATAAAGAAACATTAATCATATTTTATTAACATTTATAGTATTTTTTTACAAGATTTTAGAGAAGTTTTTCTTGACATAATATTTAAATCCCTAGATCTTAATAAAAGGTATATCATAATGTTTCCCATTACATATATCATATGGTGATTTTTGAATCCATTTTTAAGGCACACATTAACTGTAAATGAGTTGGTTTAAAGATAAGAACTTCGTACGGAGTTTGAAAGACTAGCTAAATGGATCATTGATTGTACCATGTCCTATAAGGTTTGCTTCCTTCTTTCTGATACATACCATTATGTTTTGGTATTTCCATGTGCAATCAACTATGATACAATACCATAATTTTTCATCAAGACTTCAAAATATTGGCTTAGATATTTTCTAACATTATCAAATTGTAGTGCTCTGACGTTACTACCAAGTTTTTTCCATATTTTATTCTTCTAAGATTTTGATTTGTAATTCTTAAGATAGACATATACATATCTTCTAAAGTCATTAGTAAATGGGATGAGGTATAAACATTCGCTTCTAGACTTGTGCTTAAAGGCCCACATACATCAGCACATATGTGTCCTCATAAGAACTTTCCATCTCATGCTTACTAGTGAAAGGTCCTTTCTCATGTTTCCAATAAACAAGATCTCTATTAATTCAAAATCAAAAGATTCTACATAACCATCTTTATGGAGTGTAGACATTCATTTCTCATTTTTCTGCCCAAGATGATAGTGAAAGGTAAGTTTTGTTTGAGTCAAGTATTTTTGGATTCTTTGTATATATGTTATACACAATTGTCTCAAGATCCAATATATACATACAATAAGACATTTGGGGTGCTTCCATAGAAAAAAATATCTTTTAAAATAGAAACTCAAAATTCAAAATTGCTCTGGTCCAAATAAAATATAGATATAATCTTTTGTAAGGTACATAATAGCAGTTCTCTTAATTACAAGATCACTTGGAAGAGACAAATTATAGGTGTCTATAGTTGTGGAAATATCTCATTCTTCATTATAGACTCATAGATCCTCATCTTCATCCATTAAAGGTTTACTTCTTTTCAATTTCTTCTTGTTAGAGCATATGTTACATTCACATATGACATCTGATAGACAATATGAATAACCAAATAAGTTAATTTCAGTAACATATATACCTAAAGTGGAGATCTCATTTCCATCCTTATTTTTTGGTTCCTTAAGGTAAAGAAGGTGGTTTCCTTTCCAATGCCTAGCTTGGTGACAATGGATAAAATTTCCATCCTTGTGTACTCCTCCTTAAGTGTAGAATACTTGGACATTTGGCTAGATTCCTAACTCTTATTAGTATTTCCTTTGTCCTTTGAATTTCCCTTCATTTTGTTGACCACTACTACAATATTTGTCTTGACTTTTTTCGCATGAGAATCAGCAGTTCTCAACATGCCTAGTAACTTTTACAATGGTCGACCAAAGTATCTCATAACAAATAGATTGCAAGACTATGGAAACTGTTACAAGCTTATAGCAATGGAAAACTCATGTCCTAAGGGAATTATAATTTTGCTAGAATTTCCACTAACCCAATCAACTTAAGTATGTGAGTTCTAGATAGATCACATTCAATCATGTTTCACTTAAATAGGGCCATAGAGATGTCATACCTCTCTTTCCTTGCTTGTTCCTAAAATGCATTCCTAATATGTGGCCATCTCTAGAACTCATTTGTTCCCAAGTTTCTTCTAAATCTCATCATTCATGGAGCATACAAATAGGCACTTGATGTAAATTGTGTCATTGGTATGCTTACAGTAAAATTCCCCTTCCATTATAGGTCTATTTAGAGTTGGTTCTTCTTGTACTAGTGTTTCTAGGGCATTGGCCTTATGCTTATGAGTGAAAAAAATTGTCAATGTCCTGCACTAGTCATGGAATTTACCCCATTGAACTATCCTTTCTCAAGGATTGATCTCAATGAGAAGTTATTGTGTGTGTTTTCCAATAGATATATACAAAAAATTTTGCAAGTCATGATTTGATTTGAAAATTAATATGATTATTTGATATTATGTAGACATTAGTTAATATTTCTTCCAAGATTTTGATCAAACTAAGATCCCTCTATATCAACTTGGACTTACAGAAAGTAGTCTTCTAGCGAGCCGTGATCCACAATACATTATGTTATGGATCAAATTTGGCTAAAAGCTCACAATATAACTATTTGGGTAGGAACCTGTCTCCAACTACTCCAAAAAAACTCTTAGATAGATGGTTGCTAAACTCATTTTCATAAATAATGTAATGAAGTATATTCCATTTCTTTCGGTGCTTGTCCTATTAAGATCACTTCAATTAAGTCAATCCTAAAGGCCAATATGATACACTATGTCCCCTACTTTGGAAAACCTGCATACTTATTATCATACTTTTTCAAGCAAGGATGTACACCATGCTTTGGAAGGCCCACTCGTAGGAGGTTGAGGTTTTCATGTGCATTGAACATTGTGAGGCAACTTAAAAATAATATTTCATTGAGGTATTTGATATTATAGTCATATGTATCCAATCATTATTACACATACAATAGTATACATATCATATACTATAATAATCACTACGAGAGTTAAATTAGGATATTGAAACTACTTCTACATACTAAGACGACAAAAGTTTGTGAAAAAACAACCAAAAGATTCACATCCCATGTATCCCCAAATATGCATTTAAAGGGATTTCTTATTGATAAAGTGGCAAGCCAATTGAATGATTAAATTCCATGTTTGGGCATTTCTTTCGGGTTGTAGATGGAGTCTTTGATTTTTTTCATCATGAACTCATGCATGACCTTTCTCATTGTTCTGTATATCTGGTCAATTACTTCTCTCCACCATGGTGCACCAGTGATGTTAAAAAATCATCCTGATATAACTAGAGGGGTGAAAGTTTACAAGAAGAATGTAGAGAATGGGCATGCCATGAAAGCCATATATGTGTTACATATTTTGATCACAATAAAAAATAATGAATTTACATGTATTAGATTACAAGCGCCACAATGACCTAGTTGCCATATACACGTCCACCAAACAATATAATGTCAAAGGCACCACATTAGTTTATGTAATTTAGATATATAATATCATATATGATAATTAGTCATTAATATGGATAAACATTGCATAATCATCCCCTTCATCAACTATATGTGATTCAAATCCCAAATAGTGTTAAAAAGTGTATGACTTTAGTTCTAATATCACTGTATGGTTTTGGGGGAAGAGTGCACAGTGGAAATGTAAAAAATATACAACAAAACTCTTAGTCAGTAGATCTGTCCTATCCATAAAACATCAATATATTATAGAAATATAATGAATATTGAGTATTCCTTGGTGCACTCTAATTGTTCAACAACTAGACACATCTTATATCAGTGTAGAACTCATACTTGCAAATCAAAATCTAATGTGGTTGTTTTTGTTGTTTGTTGAGGCTACCTTTTCCACCCAACAACACCTTATTTTCTTATTGGAGAATTTTCTTGTATTCGTGACTCCTCCCTAGGTCCTTGGCCTCTATATCATCCATTATGACATGAAATCTTTGGTGTATCACCTTGGTTTCCAAGAGGAAGTCAAACTCAAAATCATCAACTTGTTAGTGTTTCTCATCTTTTTCTCCTCCTATTGTAGGTTGTCATCTATGTGGTGAGGTTTACTCTTGTTACGACCCACCTCCCGATAACCCCCAATTAAGGGAGACTGAGAGGTCGAAGCCATACCCATAACTTCTAGATCAAAGGTTCAGCACTTAACCAAGAACAATTATTAAATTTCAACAATCTATACTGAAAAGCTGTAAGAAAAATAAACTTTTGCATACCTTTTTGAAAACTTGGATCTCTAAACTTCTATCCACTTATGTATCTACTCTAACTAATCCTCCTTGTATTTTACTTCATGTATTTCACAATATGATGATTTACTGTTTGTCCTTTTGGCTTGTACCTAAAACGCTGACAAACAAAATTTCAGTCAGCCGAAGCTGGTATGTGGGGGAAACAATAAACGTGCAACTGTGATAACAACATAATCATTCAATTAATCATTTAACAACCAAGATTACGTTTTAAATATAACTCTGCGATCCATGAGTACCCTATCCTCTGTGTTATCCCTGCAGTGGACCTGGATACTAGCTTCTGTATGGTAGATCCCCATTAAACCCCTCATGGTCCCACCTATAGGTGAACCAGTTTCTAGAGTTAAGTCACATGGCACTACTCGTAAGTAGCCCACACCTTAACTCATGGCAGGCTAATGGGTCTCATGGCACTATACTTGATAGCCCAATTTCTAACCCACGATAACCTATACCTTACTCTAGGTTACCCCTTTTTAGCCTTTACAAGTCACAGAGGTGGACCCGGATCTAGCCAGTTATACATGTATATTAATAGTGATAGTCATAGTCACTCTATAGTTGCATGAAATAAAAGCATCCAACAGTTATTTCAAGCCATGAGGGAAACGTCGATAAAATCCTCGGAAAACTAGTCGGGATAATCATAAGCCTAACCACATACCTGATTTGATGATTTCACAAGCATTAAGCAAACCCAACCAAGAATGAAATCCAAGCAAGCAATTCAATCATCAAATAATTCCTGAAAAGAATACGCACTCTATTTATTACACATTTTATCAAGAATCTACTTTATTGACTTGGATTCACTTTCTACGGTTTTTGTATCCATTTTAGGGTTTCATTTTGCAATTAGGGTTTCCCTTCATCTTTTACCATATTAAACCCTAATTTTATGCCATTACTCATAAACCCTAATTATCTCATCTATTCTTCAATATTAAGGTTATCTTAACAACATATAACTCTATTTCCATATTAAAGGCACATTAATCATTAATTAATTTCATCAGGCTTCTTTTCATTAAAGCTACTATTTTTATCCTTTTAATCCATGACAATATCATTATACACATTCATCATCAATTCAAAGTTCATTATGGTCTAATTAACATATGAAATCGATTTGCCATTAATTCTACCTTTTATTCATGAGAAAACTATAATCACTACATATAGGGTATTTATCCAGAATTAAGGACTTTTATGTGCAAATAACTTAGGACCATCATTTTACAACATATTTTCAAATCATATACGATCTTATCTTCTTTTACCCTAAATTTAGGGTTTCTAATTACTTAATCATTCTCATATGGGGTAAAAACCCTAAATCATGCAAATTTCATCTAGATCAGATTCGAATCTAACATTATCATTCAACAGGTTTTTAATACTTCAAGTAACCCATTAAGCATACCAGATTCCACCTTTAATCACCAAAAAGGGTTTTTAACTTAACTTTAATGCACTTTTCATCAACTTATAGTACTTTTGCAATTAGGAATGGAATCAATCTTTAATATCATTTTTATTGAATTCCTCTCGTTCTCCAGATCAAAATTCATATATTACTTGTCCTAATCGGAGTTACCAATCTTTAATTATGAATTTAGCAAGATTTTACTTACTTGGCCAATCAGATGGCGCCATGTCACTTCATGCATGCAATCACGACTTGCCTTTGAGTTTATAACTGAATTGCGGTCCTGCCCCCATCTAAGTGGCCAACTCTTCATACCCGGGAGGGGTACATCCGTCCAACGACCATCTTCCCTTCATCTACCTCGCGACAACCTAACGGCGTCGACCTGTAGTGCGTCGGAGGTCCATCCCCCTCTCCTCTGGGCTCGGGGGTAGCCGCCCATGGCCGCCCTAGCTCCGATACACCCTGGAGCCCTCGAGGCACATCCAATCGTAGCCAAAGACGGCAGTTCTAGAGCTTGGTCTTCCCGCAGTTACTGTTGCGGTGTGCTGCAGTTCTGCAGACATATGGCAGGGGTCGCCCGAAGGCTAGGGCGGGGGTTGGATAGCTAGTCTTTGTTGGATCGTCGCAGATGCTTCTTGCCACACTTTTTGCTCTAGGGATCACACTACACCTTCTTGGTTACGGTTTATATACCAGAAATAAGAAGAAGAAGAAGAAGAAGAAGAAGAAGAAAGGAAGGAGAAGAGAGTGGGAGATGTGGGATCTCTCTGAAACTCGATCCAGGGGGTCTACCCCTTTATATAGAGGGGTACCCATGCCCATGAATGTTTGCCCACAAAGAAAACAATGCTTTTCCTAATAGGAAAGGGATTCCTTCTTCAAGAAGCTAGTTCTCTCTCTTCCTCTTCATATTCCTTTTTCTTTTGATATTACGATTTTGAAAATTATCCCACTTACTCTCTTTGTTTCCTGCTTTTCAATCCATAGGCACAAAATCCTATTATCCTTTAATAGAAATTACTTTCTTTTTAGCAATGCCACATAATACCTTAATTGTATACTCACATTATCTTCTTATTTTCTATTATGGGTGTTTTCTCTTTCCTCTTTTTATTCATTGGGACTCCTTGGATCCCAAGAAACTCTATTATTTCAAAATACTTTTTATTGGATACTCATTACCCTTCTAGATGCATCTAAATGCATTATTCTTCATTATTTCCCATTATCTTGTTTATTTCTCATTAAAATAGCTCTTTTTGAGGATTTCTCTTTATTTCTCTTTTATTTTCCTCATTGATATTCCTTTTATCATTAAGAATCCTTGGGATACGAAATTCTACCAAGGATAACTCAATTATACTTCTTTTCCCTTATTTTCCACATTTTATCATTATTTTCAATTTCTTTCTTAATAAAGAAATACTTAATTAATCTTTTCTTTTCTTATTTACTCAATAATGGTGTTTCTTTTGTCTTTTCCTTTATTGGGCCCAATAGCCAATGAATCCCACAAAACAGCCATCAAGGCTATCGTAAACGAAATCCATTTATTCAAAACAAATTACATCATTATTTGTTTAAACATCCTTAATATGAGAAATTACATTTCTCGGCAAATGAACCCAAAGATTGGGGTTGTAACATCCTTCCCCTCTTATAGGAATTTTGTCCTCAAAATTCAATCAAGCAAACAAACAATTCAGGATAAGATTTTTTCATGTCCATCATTGGCCCCTATGTGGCTTTACCATACTCATGGCGCTTCCAAAGAAACTTTATCATCACATATTGTTTTCTCTGAATTCTTTCATCCTGGCGTCTATAAACTGCACAGGTGACACATGCCATTTCAGCCTCCCTTGGGGCTCACTAGGTTCATTGCTTAGCACACAGTCAGGGTACCTCACATAGTGCTCTAAATTGGACACCTGGAACTTATCACACATTACGTTATCCTGAGGGGTAAGGTCAAACTTAACCTTCTCCACCAAACCATGTCAAAAGAACCCATGCATCGGGGACTGAACTCTCTTAGCTATAACTTAGAGGGGTCGGATTTTCTTGTCACATATTCTCCCACAGTGAACTGCATGTCAGTCTACTTTGCATCTGCTCGCGACTCTTGTCTTCTTTAGGCTCCTTTCATCCATTGCACGATCAAAGCGACTTTATCTACAAGCATTGTGGCCCTTTTCTAACCATCACATGGCCCTTTCACCAACATCACCTTACTGAAGTGGTGACCGATACAACCTCCCTTACAGAGCTTCTTTAAATCTCGATACTGGCTATGGTGGTCATCACCACATCTTTCATAGGACAAGAATTGTCTCTAACTATCACCATGAACGAGCACATATGCTCTCATCAGACCCTTTAGTCTGGATCATACTAACCATTAGATAGGGGTGATAAACTGTACTAACATCGAGTTCTTCATGTACCTACTTCCACCTTTTGGAAGGGAACCTTTAGGTCAAACTCAAGAACTTTTATACTCAACCTCATGGTGTAGTTGAACCATCTCTCTCATATGTAGTTCAACCTGATCTGTCCCTTGAAAGTACTCTTTCTTTCTCATGTCATCTAGGTAAGGCGATCTACCATAACCCATATTGCATCTCGACCTTCCTTAATCTAGGGGAGACTTACAACATCCATAGTGATGAACTCCCTTTCTCTTTCAGGGACTCTTTATCCTTTATATCAATGCACTGTGTTACTAGTGTTCGTCCTTCACCCTCGGCTTGCATGGCCATATACCACATGCAACTTTATCTTAGGCATCTTAAGTATTACTGACTCTTACTATCTTTGAAGTATCACGGTGAATGGTGATCTTCAATCATGATTTCATGTATTGTCATGATTCCTCTAGCTTGATACCTCATAAACCCTAAACCACTCTAATCAGGGTTTCATCACCTTCCTATCCAAAGAGTGCATTTGGGGTTCTACAACCATACTTTCATTTGATCAAGGACTAGACTGGCTAACCAAACAACCATTAACTTTTTCAACATATCTCGTTACATATGAGTGTTATCCAAACACCTCTCCTTTCCAAACTTAAGGTTAGCCAAACAACCTCTTCTAGCCAAATTAGGTAGCTATATCTCAACCAGAACATCCATTACCACTTCACATCCTTAGGTATTAGGTAACATTGAAGACATACACTTCCATGTATTTCACTTATCATCTCAAACTTGAACTCTAAGTCCATCTTCATTGAGAACACTTTGAGCTCATCTTCTTGGTGATCAAACTCAATCTGGTATGACTCGTATCTCATGATAAGAACATCCTAATAAGGTGCCCACCTCATTCCTCTTAGTGTTTGCAAACCATCCAGGTATCGTTCACTTCACCAGGGTATGTTATCATCACTGTCCTCATATCTCGTGGCAACGTTCCAACCCACATAATCTTTATCCTTGGTGTATGGCATGCGTACTGTCCTATCTCTCACTCCCATAACAAGAGGAAATAAGCATTTGGCTGCAGTCCAAATATAGAGTTCTTCCTGTTCCAAGAGTAGAGATGGTACATCCCACCTTGCCAGTACACCTTTAAATCTAAGTTGAAACATGTCGTTTATGCCTCTATATTACGATCTTCTTGATATCAAAGTTACTTCCATGGAAAACTGGTTCCGAACCTACTTGGGTCACCTCACAATCCTTGGTCATCTCCTCTAGATCTATAGGGTGCTGGTACTTTTGGGGTCATCCCTCTTCCCTCATGCATCAAAAGAGTTCCCTACTCATCTGCCCTTTGGGTCCCATGAGTTCATGAAGGTGATCAATCTCCTAACCCATGGCCCTCAGACAATGATAGTTGTTACCTCCCGACCCTATGGTCATGTGCAACTGGGGAATTAGGCAACTCCTACTTCCATCGGTCTTATCCCTACCTGACCCTAGGATAGACTTAGGATTCTCTTACAATACATGTTCAACTTAAAACCTTACCCAAGCCTTCATCATCTCTCTCTCTGCATTCATGGGTTGACTTTCATCCTTTCATAGGGGTCATGGAAACCTTCCTACCTTGGTCAAGCCCCATACTAGTTACCTTCATGGTAACATATCCATATGCACTTAGAGATGGTTATCTATGGGTCTACAGGTTCATTCTCATACTTTGTACATTTCACTTAGCTTCTCAAAATCCTATGAGACCTCTTTAGGTTACCTTAAACGAACAAAACTGGTAAACACCCTACAAAAGGGTCCCTCTCCCAGGATGGGAGGAAACTATGACTCTTGACAACAAGGTCACAAACATCCTTAGGGTTTACATCCATATGAGCATACTTAACCCAGGAGCTACTAAGGCACAAGCAGATCACCTACTAAACCATGATAGGTCATACTTGTTCTCATTCCTCAGCATTGGATCAAGATCATACCTTCCCTTGTCATCAGCTTAGTTGTGGGGGGGTTCATCAAACACACCTTAAACTTAAGGGGTTTCCTTTTTCCTCTAAACATTAGGAGTACCATGCTTGAAACTATAGCAACTAAATTCTCATCATGAGCATTAGGTATACCACTTCCCTTCTTAGGCCTAGGAACCCTAGGTTCACTTTTAGGTGTCCAACTGCATGCTCTATCTCTTAACCATGAATCAAGCTTACAAAAGGCATGACATGCACTCCCTGTCATCCTTCAACTCGAGCAACACTTTTAGAGTTGGATCCTCCTCAAGGACAAACAATAAGGTACAGAGCCTCATAACCTGCTACAAATCCTCTTCAGGGTATACAGAACATCTTCTTCCTTTCTAAGAAGGTAAAACTTATACCATAGGCACATAGGTGCCAGAAGCCTCATCCTCTCTCTAGGGTTTGGTCCCTCCCATGGAAACCAAGACATCATCAACCTCTAGGGATCAAGCATGCGGTGACCACTATCATCCACTGAGGTCACATCATCCTCAACTCCCAACTTCTCCTCATATCTCGGAGTCTAGGATTCCATCCTTCTTGATGGGTCTCCTGCTCTCTCTCTAGAGCTAACCCTACAACCATCCTCACCATTAGAGGTCCTCTCTTCATGACGGATCAACCTCGAAATCATGCCCCTACCTAGATGAAGCCTATGTTCCACTTATGTTTGCTCAAGGTTATCCATAGCAAATATGCTTGTCACATAATCTATCCATCAAACTCATCCCATCTAGGGTTTCAACTTATTGCTCACACCACTGATGCCTACTGGGTGCCTATTATGCCATGCTCATATCAGCTCATGGGGTTCCATAGGTTCTTCTCTAACCTCAACAATGAAGGAGCTATCCTTCACTCTATCATGCACGACCCTTCCCAGGGTTGGGTTGCCAAAGGTACTAGGTCACCCATGGATTATATGGCATCCCAAAGGCATGTCCTTTCAAACACCTAGTCTATCGTGATATCTATTCACCACTTCATCTCTCTCTAACCAACACTTAGGGTTAGGGTTATCATCATCCTCAGAGGATGTGCCAGGTCTCTACTCGCAACGGAGATCTCTATCTCCAAGACTAACTTTCTTTACTCATCCTCCTGACAAGGAGGTCTATCCTCAGGTCTCTCCTGAGGGCATGCCAACTTATGTCATACGACCTAAGCATGTATATATTCTTTAGTTTACGCTTACTCTATTAAGCTTATGTCCATGACATCTTAATTACATGCTTTTCATTAATTTGATGGAGGATTCCTTAGACCATATTAATCTTACCCATACCTCAAGAGGGTGAGGAGAAGAGGGAAAAACCTTAATCCTTAAGGTCCTTAATAGAATTTGTGATGAGAAGGGATGAATAAGATGAGAAAGTCCTAAAGGTATCTTATTTCGATTCATACCCTAAGACTTTGGCCAAGCAGTCACATAGATCCGAGAGTCCTCGTATTCCGACTATTGGTGCGGAGGAAAATATTGCCAGTCCCTGGTCGTTATCCTTTTTAGACACCTCCGTCTTTCGGATAATCCTCAAATAACTCCCTTGAGTTCTATGGAGTTTGTAAAATTTAATAATTATTAATGGTTAAGTGAGGAACATACGCTCTGATACCAAATTGTTACAACCCCACCTCCCGATAAACCCCAATTAAGGGAGACGGAGAGGTCAAAGTCGTACCCATAACTTCCGGATCAAAGGTTCGACACTTAACCAAGAACAATTATTAAATTTCAACAATCTATACTGAAAAGCTGTAATAAAAGTAAACTTTTTCATACCTTTTTGAAAACTCAGATCTCTAAACTTCTATCCACTTATGGATCTAATCTAACTAATCCTCCTTGTATTTTACTTCATGTATTTCACAATATGACGATTTACTATTTGTCCTTTTGGCTTGTACCTAAAACGCCGACAAACAAAACATTGGTCAGCCGAAGCTAGTATGTGGGGGAAACAATAAACGTGCAACTATAATAACAACGTAATCATTCAATTAATCATTTAACAACCAAGATTACATTTTAAATATAACTCCACGATCTATGAGTACCCTATCCTCTATGCTATCCCTGCAGTGGACCTGGATACTACCTTCCTTATGGGAGATCCCCATTAAACCCCTCATGGTCCCACCTATAGGTGAACCAGTTTCTAGGGTTGAGTCACATGGCACTACTTCTAAATAGCCCACTCCTTAACTCATGGCAGGCTAATGGGTCTCATGGTACTACACTTGGTAGCCCAATTTCTAACCCACGATAACCTAGACCTTACTCTAGGTTACCTCTTTTTAGCCTTTACAAGTCACAGAGGTGGACCCGGATCTAGCCAGGTATACATGTATATTCATAGTGATAGTCATAGTCACTCTATAGTTGCATAAATAAAAGCATCCAACAGTTATTTCAAGCCATGAGGGAAACATCGATAAAATCCTCAGAAAACTAGTCGGGATAATCATAAGTGTAACCACATACCTGATTTGATGATTTCACAAGCATTAAGCAAACCCAACCAAGAATGAAATCCAAGCAAGCAATTCAATAATCACATAGTTCCTGAAAAGAATATGCACTCTATTTATTACACACTTTATCAAGAATCTACTTTATTGACTTGGATTCACTTTCTAGGGTTTTTGTATCCATTTTAGGATTTCATTTTACAATTAGGGTTTCCCTTCATCTTTTACCATATTAAACTCTAATTTTATGCCATTACTCATAAACACTAATTATCTCATCTATTCTTCAATATTAAGGTTATCTTAACAACATATAACTCTATTTCCACATTAAAGGCACAATAATCATTAATTAATTTCATCAAGCTTCTTTTCATTAAAGCTACTATTTTTATCCTTTTAATCCATGACAATATCATTATACACATTCATCATCAATTCAAAGTTCATTATGGTCTAATTAACATATGAACTCGATTTGCCATTAATTCTACCATTTATTCATGAGAAAACCATAATCACTACATATAGGGTATTTATCCAGAATTAAGGACTTTTATGTGCAAATAACTTAGGACCATCATTTTACAACATATTTTCAAATCATATACGATCTTATCCTCTTTTACCCTAAATTTAGGGTTTCTAAATACTTAATCATTCTCATATGGGGTAAAAACCCTAAATCATGTAAATTTCATCTAGATCAGGTTCGAATCTAACATTATCATTCAACAGGTTATTAATACTTCAATTAACCATTAAGCATACTAGATTCAACCTTTAATTACCAAAAAGGGTTTTTAACTTAACTTTAATGCACTTTTCATCAACTTATCATACTTTTGCAATTACGAACAGAATCAATCTTTAATATCATTTTTATTGAATTCCTCTCGTTCTCCTAATCAAAATTCATTTATTACTTGTCCTAATCGGAGTTACCAATCTTTAATAATGAATTTAGCAAGATTTTACTTACTTGTCAAATCAGATGGCGCCACGTCACTTCATGCATGCAATCACGGCTTGCCTTTGAGTTTATAACTCAATTATGGTCTTGCCCCCGTCTAAGTGGCCGACTCTTCATACCCGGGAAGCGTAAATCCGTCCAATGACCATCTTCCCTTCATCTACCTCACGACAACCTAACGGCGCCGACCTGTAGCGCGTCGGAGGTCCGTCCTCCTCTCCTCTGGGCTTGGGGGTGGCCGCCCTAGCTCCGAGACACCGTGGAGCTCTCGAGGCACGTCCAATCGTAGCCAAAGATGGCGGTTCTAGAGCCTGGTCTTCCCGCAGTTACTGCTGCGGTGTGCTGCAATTCTGTAGACATATGGCAGGGGTCGCCCGAATGGTAGGGCGGGGGTTGGATATCTGATCTTCCTTGGATCATCGTGGATGCTTCTTGCCTTGAACAAGACTATACTACCACATTTCGTGCTCTTGGGATCACACTACACCTTCTTGGTTAGGGTTTATATGCCAAAAACAAGAAGAAGAAGAAGAAGAAGAAGAAAGGCAGGAGAAGACAGTGGGAGACGTGGGATCTCTCTGAAACTCGATCCAGGGGGTCTACCGCTTTATATAGAGGGGTACCCATGCCCATGAACGTTTTCCTACAAAGAAAACAATACTTTTCCTAATAGGAAATGGATTCCTTCATCAAGAAGCTAGTTCTCTCTCTTCCTCTTCATATTCCTTTTTCTTTTGATATTACGATTTTGAAAATCATCCCACTTACTCTCTTTGTTTCTTGCTTTTCAATCCATAGGCATGAAATCCTATTATCCTTTAATAGAAATTACTTTATTTTTAGCAATGCCACATAATACCTTAATTGTATACTCACATTATCTTCTTATTTTTCTATTATGGGTATTTTCTCTTTCCTCTTTTTATTCATTGGGACTCCTTGTATCCCAAGAAACTCTATTATTTCGAAATACTTTTTATTGGATACTCATTACCCTTCTAGATGCATCTAAATGCATTATTCTTCATTATTTCCCATTATCTTGTTTATTTCTCATTAAAATAGCTCTTTTTGAGGATTTCTCTTTATTTCTCTTTTTTTTTCTTCATTGATTTTCCTTTTATCATTAGAAATCCTTGGGATACGAAATTCTACCAAGGATAATTCAATTATACTTCTTTTTGCTTAATTTCCACATTTTATCATTATTTTCAATTTCTTTCTTAATAAAGAAATACTTAATTAATCTTTTCTTTTCTTATTTACTCAATAATGGTGTTTCTTTTGTCTTTTCCTTTATTGGGCCCAATAGCCAATAAAGCCCACAAAACAACCATCAAGTCTATTGTAAACAAAATCCATTTATTCAAAACAAATTACATCAATATTTGTTTAAACATCCTTAATATGAGAAATTACATTTCTCCACAAATGAACCCAAAGATTGGGGTTGTAACAACTCTCTCCTAGAGAAATAATTCTTAGACAAATTGTATAACATTGTGTGTGTATCCCTTCAGTCATCCAACCCTATTTATAGAAGAGTCATGGGCCTGTATTTTCAAAAATTCAATCGTGATCCTAATCACAACTCAAAATAGAGTCAAACAAGAAAAACTCAGATAGACTTCTCATTCATTCGATTGGTTATCCAATCACTTCATTTGTTCACCTAATATATCATTTGGTAAATCAAATAAATAGATTATTCAATCCTAATGTAATCTTATTGACCGGTTTAATCCAAATTTAAAATTGAAGAAGTCTCCTTTTTCCTTGCTATTTCCATACATATATCTAATTAGCCAATTATACATTTAGTTAGATGATTGGGTAGAAATCAACCTTTACATGATTCAAAACTATTCTAATCGTAAGCTTGATTGTGAATTTCAACTCATTTAAGCATCCTTACTTATGACCTTGTAGGCTCCACATCTTTTTGATAGTGATTTCACACACCTTACAAGAAATGAGTTATCTAGAAAATCATCATTGCTACCAAAGTAATCCAAATGAGTTGAGAAAAAATTAACATATAACATATTACTATGACCTTATAACTCCTTTTTCAAAGATATTCATGTTGGAAAAAACATGTCATTGCCATCATGTTAACATTCAATCTATTTTCTTGAACCACAGGAAACCAATAGGACTGTGTATGGTCAATATCATATATTGTCTCACATGAGAATGTCCATGTATTTCATAGTCTCACATATCATGTGGCTAGGATATCACACCAATGGAGGGACAAATTCCATCTACATCACTCACATAAATCTACAAGTGTCATAGTTAACTCAACTAGTACATGTATGGAAACCCTTATTCAATGTCATGTTGGGTAGTATCAAAGAACATAGAGCAACATGTATTGTTGTAGTGATTTTAGGTCCAAGGATCATAGTCCCCATTGTCAAATTCAAATATGACTCTAAAGACCTTGACATGTATACCATGTGTCATTCAAGTACGACTTGTTCTCTAATACATAAACATGTTTTTGAATCCAATTCCAATATCATGGATAAAGATGCATAGTCATCATTCATCATACACATGTATTATGTATTATTGTTGACTTATAATATCCACAATAATAAATAACTAGGGATAGGAGCACAAATAAAATTCTTGAGTATACATATGATCCCATGTTATGGTTCTCTACTAAAACCATAGATCATTGAGTCAAAACATTCTTAGGACACTAATATATTCCTTCATTGTCTCAACACTAAAATATAAATAATAAGTGATTCTACCTTCTATTAATAGTTAATTTACAACATATTCCTATTATAATCATCACATGATAACTCTCAAGGCATACAACCAACAACAAAAATAAGCCAACAAGCTCGTGAACTTTAAATTTCTATACGTATAAAGAACAAGTTTTTCTTGAATTTATCTTGCAGTACTACTTGGAATTTATCATTTATCCATTATCTAAAGTAATGTTATGTTTGATTATAATATGAATCTTTCTAGTGGTTTCCTCGATTCATGCATTTATTACTTGCCTAGACAATATATCTAGGCAGGAATGTATTCTCCAAGTATTTAGATACTAGGACAATGTACCCAAAGCTCATATATTCTAGCATTAATACCACATCACCTCCTATATTACATAAATATGACTCTAGAATATTGTCGTAATGGTCCTTTGCGATACAGCCTATGTTCTAATACTCAGTTGTACCGGCATAGTTTCATAACCAGTACAAGATAATGAAATTAGGGCATCATACAAGACTACAAATAAGTAAAGATCGATGTTAACTCTTTTGAATGGCATAATATGTGAATTAAAATCATATGAACTCATTACATATAAGAATGAAACCCAATCTCTTAGAACAGATTTTAATTAAATAAATAGCCACAAGAACCATGTATAATTTATAATTGTCTTTTTAATAAGAACTTATACACTAATACTAAAACTTGTGATTTATATAAAATTTATCACAACACCTTGACCAAGTACACACATTTAGTCATCTGCAGGACTAAAAGCGATTGGGACTAAATAATACAAACTACTCTAACATTTTATTTTTTGGGATAACTTCTCTTATTTTATAAATCTCAATAAGATGATTTCAACCCTTAATATTTTGTAAGTAGAGGGTCATCTACTTATTCTATAAATGATTATTTATGTATAATAGATGAGAACGTTTAAGTAAATAGTAAAAAAAATAAAAATAGTGAAGTAATTCAATTTGGTATTACTGTTAAGTATACATATATGAGTAATTATGATATACAAACTATTAATACTATGAAAAGAAATATCATATTTCTTTTTTTTTAAATCTTTCTGATCATCCATTTATCTAGATTGTGACTTGACTAGTGAACAAAATATTGTATTAAACAACTAAATTGATTTGACTTTCTATTATATCTTTCCTAACAACTCACTTTTATCATACCATCCATGATAAACACACTTGTTTGACTTACCATGAAAGTATTAAGGTGTAATTCGAGAAACTTAATTTTTTTACTAAATTACTCTATTGTGAGGTTGCTTAATAAATCATATCAATATATACAAGCATCCAAAAAACTAGACGCATCTAGTCTATAAGGAATGACAATCGATATAAAGTCATCCCAGAGGTGATAGTATGTAATATAAATTAATTGTACTATAGTAATGGGTGAATCTTAAAGGTTTTTTCATTTTGATAAAATGATCCAGGTATCATAGTGATATATGTATTATATTTCATATTGATATTGAAGTGAAATAGAATGAAAACTACATGGTTGGTTGATGTTCGATACTTATTTCTTAACCAAAGTACCAATAGATAACTAATTAATTGATGTTGATTTTTTATCTCTACTTTTGGCTACCTCCTACTACATATAATAGTCCATATCTTGTTTCATACTTCCTATTATGACCTTACGTGGTGGGTTCTTAGGTGTTCATGATATCTATTACTATTCAATTTTCATGGCATATATTTCTTTAATTCTATTTATCACTTTTTGTACTTGAAAAGCTTATTGAAGTAATCAATTTATTGTACTGAGCTGTGGTACACTAAAGTATTAGATTTAATATCTACCATGTTGTTTAGGTTTCACTTGTCTTATTCACATTTATTATTCCTCCCACATATGAATAGAATCCAATCACAAGATCTAACTAATGAAAATATTATTTACAGTAGTTCATATGCAAAACTATATCACAACATATTTTACACATCAAAACATAACCATGATTTTCCAAATTTAATATTGACGTATTAAGCAGCCTGAATATAATGTGTTTGAAACCTAAATTATGACAAGAATCATTTGTATTGTCTTTCACATTGTTATTTCACAAAATTCTCATATTTTCACCAATATAGATCGTTTCCCTATCTACAATGATATCACAAAAATATATATAAACTTCAGTTGGAAATGCTAATTCCAATATATATATATGTAATAATCATTGATATTTAAAATAATTAATTTTAAAGAGTAAGGTTGATGTTTTTTCTATTTATTTTCTCTAGATTTTAGATATACCCAAAAACCTATACTTTTACTATTTCTAGTAATTTTGAAATAAATCCATAAATTAACTATTTTGCAACATGATGATGTCATAATCAATTATTCACCATCGTACCTTTTTTGATGCAAATTTTTCTTGGATAATTATAAGAGATATGTTGTTTGTTCTTTATTTTTCTCATTTAATAAGGGATATTAAATAATGGAAATTCTTGGCCATTCAAATGCATCTTATACTTACATTGAAACACCAAGTCATCTATCCATAATTAGTTATTAATTCCTCGTGTGGAAGTTCATCCAAATTCCAAAATAGAAATTAACCTCCAAGAATAGGGATTCTACAACATATCAAGATTTTAAGCCTTGCATTACCTAATCATATAAGGATTACCTATAGTAACCATATCACCAAGGTGAGCATGTTTTTTTGGGATCTCATCACTAAGAACTCTTACATTAAGGGTAGTAGTAGGATAGATAAAATATTGGGAATTTGATCATGGTTTGTGTGTGATTGAGGAAAAATCAGGCAATCGAAGCTAGTGGTGGTCAATGGAGCTTTGGGACATGGCCTCAGGCATTATGAAGGTATCAAAGTAAATTTTCCTCTAGTTGGTGGATAGGGTTATTTCTAGTATGCTAGTCTTAAATAGGACAAACCATGCATGTTGGAAAGGGATATATGTAGTGATGTAGCCACCCTTGCTATGATTTTTGTGATTAAGAGTTGAGTGTACATGCGTCATCATGGATCCGTGTTAAAATGTGGAAAAATTTATATCACCATACAGTTGAACCTTGATTAGGACTCCAAGCGTTTATGTGGGGGAGATGATAACATATTAAGAATTGAAACATTGGACAAAATGATCTTAAAATGAATGATTGAGCTACACATATAACCAAAGTGTGCCTTCTTTTCAAGGAACTCATTTCCAAGAAAATATGTGGTTATGTGTGCTCAAACTAGATTAGTATTAGGATGGGTGACCTATTAGAAGTTGATCCTAGGTTGTGTGTGAGTGAGGAGAAACCATGTAGTCAAGGGTAGTGGTGGTCTATGGACCATTCATCATTCCTGAAATTAGCTTTGGTAAGTGGCCCGACCGTTACATCTTTGTAATAGAAGAATGAGTCACACTACTGCAGATTAAGTCTTTGGCGTCGGTTGTTTAACCCCTTTTAGCGACGGTTCTCAAGCGACGCCTATGTGGGCACCGCTAAAGGTCGAACTCTTCAGTGGGTTCGCACCACAAAAAGGGCATCATCTAGGACACTTTTTGCGTCAGTTTGCAACTAAATAACCGACGCCATATTTCCATATGCCACGACCATGCTTCCCTGCACGGACGTGTTTAGTACTATAGGCGTCGGTGTTATACTAATAACCTCCGCCATTTCCCACCACGGCCGTGCTTTCCTGCATGGTTGGGATCTTTGTCATATTAGGCGGCAGTTTTTATCCAATAATCGACGTTGTAAGCCTTTGATGATGGTGTTCTATAAATAACCGACTCCTATGTTTTTTTATCAGTTTGCAGGCCTACTGTGGCTGGTCAGCAGGATGAGAACCTGCAGTTTAGTTTTTTGAACTGTAGGTTTACGACATCCATTGATATCATCCTACAAACAGTCCACAAACCTGCAAAATCAACATATATACTTTTCACAGAGGTAGATACATTCAGACATCAATTCAATTCTCACATTCACACATGTAGAAATATTCAAATACATGTAGAAACATTTAGACATGTATAAACATTCAGAAATATTCATTTACAAAATATCATTCAACATCGCTATCAGCATCCCAATTATATTTTACAATCGCCACTGTTTGTATGGCTCTTGCCCATTCTTCTCTTACTTCATTTAATAATTCCATCATATATGGAGCATGTACATCTTTTAAGCATTTACCTATAGTGTGGTTAGTTTTAAACACCTGCAAAGAGAATGATGTATATATATAAGTAATAATATAAAAATAAGATCGATATATTTCATACTAACTAATGAGACTATATATAATACCTCATGTATGGTATTGATGTCCAATGCGGCATATTGGATAATCATCTGCATAAATCGCATCACATAGTATGCGCATGCCCAGCCGTTGTCTTGTGTAGTGCACTATAAATTGAAACATACAAAATATTAAAAAATACAACTAAGCAAGTTCACATACATAATATATACATTGGAGTCCGGAACTTACTTTTACGTTCTCCCAAATTATTGGCTGGTTCTTTCTCCTTGGGACCTTTCCTCCAGTATTTTTGAATGCATCTAAACCCCTACATGTTAATGTAACACGGTAAATTGCATAATTAAATAGTAATGTAATAACAGATGTTAACGGATATAAAAATGAAATATTTCTCACCAGAATAATGGCATTCTCATTACGTGTCCAATTTTAGTATTCAATGTACTCCCCCCAGGACCTAGATAATAAACAGTGAACGTCCCAGGGAGAATAACTAGTAACTCCCAATGCCTACCGCTAGAGGTAAAAAGTTAAAAATTAATAACTCAAAATCCACAATAAAAATGTAATTTTCTTAAGTCCAAATTATAAATAAAATAAACTTACTTGACATTGAATGGAGCTATTATTATCGTCTTCTTTTGCTGATCGAAAATTGTAAAAGCATCTATACAGTATTTTTGAACACTATCAGGGTCTTTAGCTACCATACTAATCAATGATGGAATCAAGAATCCCACATGATCCAATGCAAATTGTTTGCATTGATTTTCAACTAAGTAGCTGCAAAACATGTATTACGTATGCATTAATATATAAGAAACCAGATCACCGGATCTTACACAAGGTATATGGATGTATAAACAAGATCTCACCTTATCCATGTCTCTATCATTGATGCATTCAGCCAATCATACATAAACAGCTCAATAATATCTTGTATAAATAAAGAGCTTTCGTATGATTGACATGCATAATTCACTTCTAAAGAAAAGATTATAGGGCAATGTATATTATGTGCCCATAGCCAACATGCCATTCCCCTACAAGCAGGACCTAACGGTATTTTAGGTCAGTTGGAACCCAACTTGGTAATGCAAGAAGTGGAGGTGGAGGCCTAGGTGCTCCGGGTGTCTTCTTTTTAACATGTATATATAATTTCAGATCAGTTGACCTCATATATACACATTAACAATCTAAATTAATGTAACTTTATCTTACAATTTCAGTAGTGTAGACGACATCTTCTTTGGGCCACAATATCACCCCGCCTTCTGCCTCAGCATTTGTATCAATATCCGGGTGGGGATATGGCAATGTAACTTCCCTCCAATCGGGTAATACACGTATCAGGCTCACACAAACATAGCCCTGTGGCATTGGAGTCCCATGAAACGTTGCCCCGGGAAGGGACAGGTAAGCCTGCACCTCTGCAACAACATAGTCTTGTATTCTTATGCGGCATGGCTTCAATGCCTACAAATTTACATAAATAATATTATAAATATATACATATCATCTTGAAAAGACTAGCTACAATGTCATAAACAATACTTACAGTAGACGTGTTAGGCGGTGGGTCTATAGGATTACTCTCAGTCTGTGCATCAGGAGAAGAGTGGGTCATAATAGGCTGATTGGAAGCCTGAGATGCTTGCCACCACACTATTTCTTCCTTGACCTTCTCAGAAACTATATCATTGACCTTCTTAGCAACTATATCCTCGACTCTCTTATTCTCCTATACATGGATAAAAGAAACATTATCTTCTTATTATTGAATCTCCTTTTGCAGTAACTTTCTAAAAAAAGAATAGGCTACCTCTTCTTATAAAAGTCCCACTCTGGGTTTGCGTTGGGATGGCCCAAAGAATGCTTTGATGCCCACACCAGTGCCTGCACCCCTAACACGTCCAGGATGCTCTGGATTACCTAGAGCAACTGTCAATTCATCCCTTGTGCCCTGAGGGATGAACGTGCCTTGTTTCCTCTGCTCGTGCAGCTCCCGCTAATCACCATCAATAGAAATTGGTAAGTTAACACCACAAATAATCAATATTCAAATGATTGCTCTAAGAGTTATATTTTACCATTTTCGTAGCCGCCTCAGCAGTTACAGGCTTCTTTATTTCACCCTTCTTGTTTTGCCTCCCAGCTATCCAGACATCATGGCGAGGCATGGGCGTGGCACATGTAGTAGAGGACTCCTGAGTAGCAGCAGACTCTGCCTGTAGTCTTTGGAGAACACTTGCATAGCTCTTTAGACCCATAGTGTGGTCATGCACATTCAGTGCACACCTTGCGTTTTGCGCCTCACTGAGGGCCTAGTTAGTATGCACATTAATGATATGGTTAGTAGCACTAAATGTTAATCTTGAATAGGTGAATACAACGTATATTAATTAAATTGGGAGTGACGCCTAATACCTTGAATTCTTCATATTTTCTTGAAGCAACAAACGTGTCCCAATCTTCTTTGTCCAAGAAGTTTCATTGTTCAAGGGCTGACTTCTTCTTCTTATCACCATCTTTTATGTATTCTCTATTGAGATTTGTCCTATAGTTCCTTAGCATCTTTCCAGTTCGTTGCATCACTCTTTTACGATGCAGCTTCTCATCTAATGCAAATAGATTCTGTAAAATAGAATTCTTATTAACTAGTATCCAAAAATAGAATTGCAAATAATAGAATTTGTAATCTACAAAATAGAATTGCAAATAATAATAACTCACACATAAATCCTTCCATATCAAGTCTTTCTTCGCCTAAGGAACTTTATGCCAATTATCATACTTAACACCACAATGGCTTCGAGTGACAACCCCAAGATAGTTTACAAAATTATTGCGGTTCACTCCAATTGCATTTCCTCCATTATCAAACTCCACAACCAATCTAGATCCACTGCCACTTAGCGCTATTAACTTCTTCAACAAAGTGATGCCCCTTTTCTTGTTAAGTGTTTGGTGATGCGCATCAAGTTCCTCCAGTGCTTCAGTGGGTACATGTGCATCATCAACCTAAAATTTGACAAAAATAAACACACTGAATTAGCCTAATATAGAAATATGGGATATATGACATAACTAGAAGATACTGAATTTTATAGAAATATAGGATATGTTTTTAGAACTTACATTGGTATCCTGGCCATGCTCATCATGGACAGCATGCTCAACATGGACTTCATGTTCATCATGGACATCATGCTCATCATGGCCAGCCATCTGAAAAAGTCATTAAAAAGGAAAACATATAGCATTTGTATTAACTAGAAGATAATGAAACATCAAATCTGAAAATGATATTTATATTAAATAAGCAAACATTTAGCTTCAATAAAAAATATAAACATGCATGCCTCTAAAATTGTGATCTTTTATCAATTAACAATCCTTCATTGTGATCTCCGCACACATATAAGTCATCATTAGCTTCAATATTTTATGGAGTTGGCAACAACAAAAGGGCATAAACAAACGACGCCAAAGACATGTTCTGTAGTAGTGAAATTCAAGGCATAAACACATGTGATGTCATTCTGATATATAATAAATGTGTACCACCTATCCCATCCTTGAACACCTAATCTCACTAGTAAATGTATAATGTGTATTGGGTTTTTGAGAAAATTTCGGCAGCATTTCGTTGTTGTTCTCTAAGTACATATGTACTTAGAGAACAAATGGGGAAATGCTAGTGAAATTTTCTTGAAAACCCAATACACATTATACACTTACATCCTAAGTGAGATTAGGTGTTCAAGAACAGTCCCAAACTGGGGACTATCCAAGATTTACTCCTAATGAGTAAATCTTGGACAGGTTTCTAGGCCAACAAACACAATAATAGATAGGTACATGTTAGGGTTTCATCACAATTAATGTTAGGGTTTCATCACAATTGATGTTAGGGTTTCATCAATGTTAGGGTTTAATCAAATCAAATTAGGATGCTAGAATGGACAAGTTTAAATCTTATTTCATCATGCATCAAAATTTACTGAATTAGGTCAAAGATTAGGATTAGAAACACAAATATATGCAAGCAAAAGATTTGTTCGCATCCTAGTATTTAAATAAAGCATTACATAAAGATTTGTTCATATCCTTACCAACAGCAAGCACGACCGTGGTTGTGTTGGCCTACCACAGCCACGGC
Source organism: Alisma plantago-aquatica (assembly GCA_963693085.1). Classification (NCBI taxonomy): domain Eukaryota; kingdom Viridiplantae; phylum Streptophyta; class Magnoliopsida; order Alismatales; family Alismataceae; genus Alisma; species Alisma plantago-aquatica. The sequence goes on from OY856409.1 coordinate 1,290,570,280, forward strand.
CGGTCGTGGTAGGCATGGACGTGGTAGGCTAACATAGCCACGGCCGTGCTTGCTGTTGGTAAGGAGCTACGGAGAAGGAAAGATACGTAGAAGGAAGAAAAGAGGCTAGGACTACCTGGAGCTAGTGTGGAGAAGAGTGGCAGAGACCGGCGGCAGCAGTGGCGGCGAGCAGGCGAAAACCAGAGCGGTGAGCAGCAAGCAGCGGCTGCGAGCAGTAGCAGACCGGCGGTGGCAGCAGAGCAGACCAGAGAGCAGAAGCGGCGGTGGCAGTAGAGCGGACCAGCGAGCAGAAGCGGCGGCGGAAGCAGAGCAGACCGGTGAGCAGAAGCGGTGGCAAGCGATCATCAGGCGATTTTAGGCGAGCAGTGACCACAACAAACTATCGCAATGAAATAGGAAGGAAGGGGAAGAGACGGGTGATATGGGTCTATTAAGTTTGTCAACAGTGTTGATTATATGGAAAATCGGCACCTTTTATCTTTAAGCGTCGGTTGATATTAAAAGACCGACGTCCAATTAGACTATCTTTACCCTAAATTATTTGGCGAGAACCATTATCAGTGTCGGTTTTCAAAAGGATAATCGACGCCTATATTGGAACTTTTCATGCAAATTTCCATCTTATATCGGCATCGGTTATTAGTTAAAACACCGATGTTGTATGTGCTACTTTGGGGCAAAAATAATTTCGCTCGAAAATGGATTTCGTGGGCGATTTTAGGCGTCGGTTTGTTTTACCCAGCCGACGCTTAATACAAAGCGGTACCCGTGTCTGGATGGTCTTCAAATATAGACGTTGTGGTTCCTAAATATCCGACGTTGAATCTTATAGGCGTCGGTTTTGGTAAAGAACCGACACCCAGAAAAGCGACACTAAATGATGTTTCTGTAGTAGTGTCATGTTAGTGTTATGAGATCAAGATCTAGTGAAAATCATGAAAGATATAGTAGGAGATATAGATTAAAAATATGTTTACTAAAAAGTGTACCAAAAGTTAATAGAACCAACTACTAATTGATATATTTCAATCAATTATGAGCAAAACAAAAAATATAGTTCTAGGTTTATATTTTCCATAAAATCTCTGTGAAATAACCTCAAAATCTCCTTATGTAGAAGTTACGGTTTTTATTTTTTGGATTAGGTTCATATGAATCTATGAGTCAAATATTAGGCATGAAATTGATCAAAATTTGGTCAAATACAAAAATAACTTCACACCAAAAACAATTTTCCACATATCAAGAAGTTAATGGGATTATTGACTATTCAATCTGACCATCCAAGTGAATCTTTATTGAGTAGCATGAAAAGGATGTCTTACTTCTTCCTAATCAACCACTATAGTCATTCTATCTTCTTAGATGGTAGGTATACTTGTAAGAGTCCCATCAACCAACATTAACCAAACATTTATGTTTGTGTTTGTTTGTGATCCAATTAAATATGATATATTTGAGTTTGCATATCTGAGGTCTAAGATATATTTTTCACTTTATTATAAATTTCATTCATTCAATACAAGAACTACATTGTGTTGTATTTATCATATCACCTTAAGGTTAAATATCTCTACATAGATCCGATTATTGTCTTTCTTACTACATATGATAGTATTATAGAATTTGGACCTTGTTGTGTCCATTTAGGGTTTACTAGATATGTTACTTCATTAATAGGTTTTGACTATGATCCCTAGACATTGTTGGTTGAATATTTATTCAATGAACTAATATAAATTATGCATGAAAAGATGGCTTAAGTTACCAAACCAAAATTAATGTTTCTCAAACCATAGATTACATATCAAGTAGTCATGGGCTTGTAATAGTTTGTGATGAATGCTCCACAGAAATTTGTGTCTTATAGATTCACCATCAAAAAATGCCACAGTCACTACTACAGAAATAGCATTCAGTGTCGCTTTTCTGGGCATCGGTTATTAAGGAAAACCGACGCCTAACATATCAGGCGTCGGTTGTTTAATAAAACTGACGTCTATATTCGAAGACCAGCCAGACACGGGTACCGCTTTGTATTAAGCGTCGGTTTTTTATAAACAACCGACGCTTAAAGTCGCCCGCGAAATCCATTTTTCGATAAAAAAAATAGTGTCATTTTTAGCGTCAGTTATCCCTCTCTAACCGACGTTGAAGGTGGTTCCCGCCAAAAATTTCCATGAAAATACCGTCCAATTGGACGTCGGTTGTTTCAACCAACTGACGCTAAGATGTTTAGGCGTCGGTTGTTGTAAACAACCGACGCTATTTGGGAACTTATAACCCCCCACGATCGCCCGACTCTTCCCCTTTCTTCTGTTTCATTGCTACCCTATTGCGGCGATTTTCCCTGTTGCGGCGACTTTCCGGCGCTTCTCTACTGCTGCTGCTCTCCGGCGCTTCTCTCCGGCGCCCCATCTCTGGCATCCTTCTTCTCCGGCGCCCTTCTTCTCCGCCGCCCCTGCTACTGCTGCTGTCCGCTCGTCGCCGCCGGTCGTTGCCCACCGCCCCTGCTCTCCTCTAGTCGTCGCCGCCAGTAGAAGCAGCTACGGTGCTGTCGTCGTCACCTCCGCCCCCGCCGGTAGAAGCAGCTTTACTCGTGTTGTCCTCGTGCAAGGTAACCCACAAACCTTCACCACCTTTTTTGTCCTCTGCCTTGCTTTTCTCTGCCGCCGCCAACCTAGAACTCACGCAGGCAGCGCCTAAGTAGGTGCCAGGGCACGGCTAGGGTCCCAAGCCCAGGTGCCCTGCCTAGATAGGCCTATGGGCAGATGCTTGGGCGGTGCCAGGGCACGTCTAGGCTGCACGTCTAGTGGATTTTTTGCTAAAAGTTATTTACTGATTGTGTTTATTTAATAATGTACTGATACATATGTGATATACCAATCTGATAGTCCATGATAGAACAAAACATAGTGATGTTGACTGCAACTTTGTGTGTCATGCTATTCTTAATTAAGTGTATATTTACTTCATAATTGAATGTTTAAGTAAGTTATAGATATCTTGATGATGAACTGTAATGCACACATGTGACATGTTTGGAATGTAAATGATGAACTGTAATGCACACATGTTTAACTTATTTTATTGTTGAGTATATTGAGAATCCTAATCACCCTTCTTGCTTAATGATGAACTGTAATGCACACATGTGAATGCTTGGAATTTAAATGATGAACTTTTCCCTAAATTGCCAATCATGCTTTTAAAGACATCAATAATCACCCTAATTTGAAGAACTAGGATTTTAGGTATAAGAATGACAACACATTATTGTGTTTGTTGGCCTAGAAACCCGTCCAAGATTTACTCATTAGGAGTAAATCTTGGATAGTCCCCGGTTTGGGACTATTCTTGAACACCTAATCTCACTTAGGATGTAAGTGTATAATGTGTATTGAGTTTTCGAGAAAATTTTGGTAGCATTTCCCCGTTTGTTCTCTAAGTACATATGTACTTAGAGAACAACGGGGAAATGCTGCCGAAATTTTCTTGAAAACCCAATACACATTATACACTTACTAGTGAGATTAGGTGTTCAAGGATGGGATAGGTGGTACACATTTATTATATATAAGAATGACATCACATGTGTTTGTTGGCCTAGAATGTGAACAATCATTGTTTTTTATATTACTTGTACATTGATATAAATTAGAATGAACAATCACTAAATTATATACTGTTTGTATGGAGTCCGGCTTCATTGTAGATATCTATTATTGTGTTTGTTGGCCTAGAAACCCGTCCAAGATTTACTCATTAGGAGTAAATCTTGGATAGTCCCCTGTTTGGGACTGTTCTTGAACACCTAATCTCACTTAGGATGTAAGTGTATAATGTGTATTGAGTTTTCGAGAAAATTTTGGTAGCATTTCCCCGTTTGTTCTCTAAGTACATATGTACTTAGAGAACAGTGGGGAAATGCTGCCGAAATTTTCTTGAAAACCCAATACACATTATACACTTACTAGTGAGATTAGGTGTTCAAGGATGGGATAGGTGGTACACATTTATTATATATAAGAATGACATCACATGATTTTTTTGGCCTAGAATGTGAACAATCATTGTTTTTTATATTACTTGTACATTGAAGGATTGCTAATTGATAAAAGATCACAATTTTAGAGACATGTATGTTTATACAAATGCTAAATGTTTTCCTTATTCTAGTTGATACAAATACTAAATGTTTTCCTTTTTAATGAAATTTTCAGATGGCTCACCATGATGAGAATGATGTCCATGATGAGCATGAAGTCCATGATGAGCATGCTGTCCATGACGAGCATGGCGAGGATACCAACGTAAGTTCTAAAAACATATCCCGTATTTCTATAAAATTCATTATCTTCTAGTTATGTCATATATCCTGTATTTCTATATTGGCTTAATTCAGTGTGTTTATTTTTGTCAAATTTTAGGTTGATGATGCACAGCTACCCACTGAAGCAATTGAGCAACTTGATGCGCAGCAACAAAAACTTAACAAGAAAAGGGGTATCACTCTGTTGAAAAAGTTACTTGCGCTGAGTGGCAGTGGATCCAAATTGGTTGTGGAGTTTGATAATGGAGGGAATGCAATTGGAGTGAACCGCAATAATTTTATAAACTATCTTGGGGTTGTCACTCGAAGCCATTGTGGTGTTAAGTATGATAATTGGCATAAAGTTCCTCATGCGAAGAAAGACTTGATATGGAAAGATTTATGCGTGAGTTATTATTATTTGCAATTCTATTTTGTAGATTACAAATTCTATTATTTGCAATTATATTTTTGGTACTAGTTAATAACATTTCTATTTTACAGAATATGTTTGCATTGGATGAGATGTTGCATCGTAAAAGTGTGATGCAACACGCTGGAAAGATGCTTAGGAATTACAGGACAAATCTGAACAGAGAATACATAAGACAGGGTGATAAGAAGAAGAAGTCATCCCTTGAACAATGGAACTTCTTGGACAAAGAAGATTGGGACAATTTTGTTGCTTCAAGAAAATCTGAAGAATTCAAGGTATTAGGCGTCACTCCCATTTTAATTAATATACATTGTATTCACCTATTCAAGATTAACATTTAGTGCTACTAACCTAATTATAAATGTGCATACTAACTAGGCCCTCAGTGACACACAAAAAGCAAGGCGTGCACTGAATGTACATGACCATACTATGGGTCCAAAAGGCTATGCAAGCGTTCGCCAAAGACTACAGGCGGAGTCTGCGGCTACTCAGGAGTCTGCGACTACTCAGGAGTCTGCGGCCACACCCTTCCCTCGCCATGATATCTGGATAGCTGGCAGGAAAAACAAGAAGGGTGAAATAAAGAAGTCCGAAACTGCTGAGGCGGCTGCAAAAATGGTAAAATACAACTCTTAGAGCAATCATTTGAATATTGATTATTTGTGGTGTTAACTTACCAATTTTTGTTTATGGTGATTAGCGGGAGCTGCACGAGCAGAGGAAACAAGGCACGTTCATCCCTCAGGGCACAAGGGATGAATTGACAGTTGCTCTGGGTAACCCAGAGCATCCTGGACGTGTTAGAGGTGCCGGCGCTGGTGTGGGCATCAAAGCATTCTTTGGGCCATCCCAGCGCAAACCCAGAGCGGGACTTTCTCAAGAAGAGGTAACATATTCTATTTTTATAATGTTACTCCAAAAGGAAATTCATTAATAAAAAGCTAATATTTGTTTTATCCATGTATAGGAGAATAAGAGAGTCGAGGATATAGTTGCTAAGAAGCTCAACGATGTGGTTGCTGAGAAGGTCAAGGAAGAATTGCTGCGGTGGCAGGCATCTCAGGCTTCCAATCAGCCTATGCCGACCCACTCTTCTCCTGGTGCACAGACTGCAAGTAATCCTGGAGACCCATCGCCTAACACGTCTGCTGTAAGTATTGTTTATGACATTGTAGCTAGTCTTTTCAAGATGATATGTTTTCAAGATGATATGTATATATGTATAACATTCTTTACGTAAATTTGTAGGCATTGAAGCCATGCCGCTTAAGAATGGAAAACTATGTTGTTGCAGAGGCGCAAGCTTACCAGTCCCTTCCTGGGGCAACGTTTCATGGGACTCCAATGCCGCAGGGCTACATTCGTGTGAGCCCGATACATGTATTACCCGATTGGAGGGAAGTTGAGTTGCCATATGCCCACCCAGATATTGATACACTTGGTGAGGCAGAAAGCGGGGTCATATTGTGGCCCAAAGCAGATGTCCTCTACACGACTGAAATTGTAAGATAAATTTACATTGATTTAGACTGTTAATGTGTATATATGATGTCAACTGATCTGAAATTATATATACAGGTTAAAAAGAAGACACCAGGAGCACCTAGGCCTCCACCTCCAATTCCCACATTACCAACTTGGGTTCCAACTGACCTACAATACCCGTTAGGTCCTGCTTGTAGGGGAATGGCATGTTGGCTACGGGCACATAATATACTTTGCCCTATAATTGTTTCTTTAGATGCAGATTATGCAGGTCAATCATACGACAGCTCTTTATTTATACAAGATATTATTGAGCTGTTTATGTATGATTGGTTGAATACATCAATGATAGAGACATGGATAAGGTGAGATCTTGTTTATACATCCATATACCTTGTGTAAGATCCGGTGATCTAGTTTCTTATATATTAATTCATACGTCTATATGTTTTGCAGCTACTTAATCGAAGATCATTGCAAACAATTTGCATATGATCATGTGGGATTTTTGATTCCATCATTGATTAGTATGGTAGCTAAAGACCCTGATAGTGTTCAACAATACTGTATAGATGCTTTTACAATTTTTGGTCATCAAATGAAGACGATAATAATAGCTCCATTCAATGTCAAGTAAGTTTGCTTTATTTATAATTTGGACTTAAGAAAATTCCATTATTATTTTGCATTTTGAGTTATTAATTGTTAACTTTTTACCTCTAGTGGTAGACATTGGGAGTTACTAGTTATTGTCCCCGGGACGTTCACTGTTTATTATCTAGATCCCGCAGGAAGTACATTAAACACTAAAATTGGACACGTAATGAGAATGGCATTATTCTGGTGAGAAATATTTCATTTTTTATATCCGTTAACATCTTTTATTACATTACTATTTACTTATGCAACTTAGTGTGTTATATTAACATGTAGGGGTTTAGATGCATTCAAAAATGCTGGAGGAAAGGTCCCAAGGAAAAAGAACCAGCCATTGTCTTGGGAGAACGTAAAAGTAAGTTCCCGACTCCCCGACTCCAATGTATATATTATTGATGTGAATTGTGCTTAGTTGTATTATTTTGTATGTTTCAATTTACAGTGCGCTACACAAGACAATGGCTGGGCATGCGCATACTATGTGATGCGATTTATGCAGATGATTATCAAACATGCCGCATTGGACATCGATACCATACATGAGGTATTATATATAGTCTCATTAGTTAGTATGAAATATATCAATCTTATTTTTATATTATTACTTATATATATACATCATTCTCTTTGCAGGTGTTTAAAACTGACCACACTATAGGCAAACGCTTAAAAAATGTACATGCTCCATATACGAGGGAAGCATTAAATGAAGTAAGAGAAGAATGGGCAATAGCTGTACAAACAGTGGCAACTGTAAGATATAATTGGGATGTTGATAGTGATGATGAATGATACTTTGTAAATGAATGTTTCTGAATGTTAAAACATGTATTTGAATGATTCTATATGTGTGAACGTGACAATTGAATTGATGTCTGAATGTATCTACTTGTGTGAATCTTTTTATGTTAATTTTGCAGGTTTGTGGCCTGTTTGTAGGCTGATATCAATGGATGTCGTAAACCTGCAGTTCAGAAAACTGAACTGTAGGTTCTCATCCTGCTGACCAGCCACAGCAGGCCTGCAAACAGATTTATAAAAAAAAAATAGATATAGGCGTCGGTTATTTACCGATAACCGTCAGCACAGACTTACAGCGTCGGTTTTTTGTTAAACACCGACGCCAAAAGTGTTCGCGCTACAGGAAATGGGAGTCATCTAGGACACTTTTCTGCGTCGGTTGTTTAGTATATAACCGACGCAGAAAGCGTCCTAGATGACGCTGTTTTCTGTGGCGCGAACCCTTTTGGCGTCGGTGTTTTATAATAAACCGACGCCTTTATGTTAAATAGGCGTCGGTTTTTTAACCGACGCTGAAGTGTCCAACCTTTTAGCGGCGCCCACATAGGCGTCGTTCAGAAACCGACGCCAAAGGGGGTTAAACAACCGACACTAAAAGGCACTTCTGTAGTAGTGAGTCGATGGAAGTTATTATTAGATAATGTAGAATAAACAAAAGAAAGTAAAAATGCCCCTTAAGGTGGTGTTTTCAACATGAATTTGGCTATGTTTTGCACTTGTATATATTTATATTATAAGCAAAAATGGCAATCATTGTGGTGCTTTCCAATTTAGATTTGTAAAATATCAACACTTCTAAACTAAAGTTAGTTGTTTTTTAAAATATATTCTAGGAAGTAATATGGCGCCAACTATTTTTATAAGTGTGCCAAATTGTGATTTCTCCTATGGTGAGTTTTATTTGATGCCATAGTATAGATAAGTTTCTAAAGTTAAATTTTGGATCTGATGGAGTATTAGATACATGAGATGTAATATACTAAAACTTTGTCTACTTGATCTATCTTGAGCTACAAATCATAAATTCCCACGAACTTCTTATTTGCGCATTGGTCCTTCAATCTAAGTCTCGGTCGTTATTTTGATCAAATTGTAAGGTTCTTTGATACAAATTATACCCAAATTGAATTAATTATGCCCAAATGAATTTGTTGTCTCAATTGCGATATATTTTAAAATTAGTCCCCTAATGAATCACTTTGACATTGTTTTGTGCAATTTGAAAGTGTGGTTCTCCAATACATGTACAAAGTCTTATAATTCAATAATAAACTTATAATGTTAACTAATGGCTTTCGAATCAAATGAAAACATTATTTAGAATATTATATATGTTTATCATTGACTAATAAATGGTAGAAGATTTAATAGGCAAGAAGGGGCTTGGAATAGAGGATTTAATTTTCTTATTTGACCTTATGGAAATCAGACACATGGTTGAATTACTAGCTAAATAAGAAATATGATTTAGTAAAGGAGGTCATTGGACTATTTTGATCATTAACTTTTCATTTATTGGCTAAATTCAAAACACAGAAGACCACCCCATCCTAATCACATCTTGATCCATGCAAGGAAACGACTGCCTTGAGGGCGGTGTCCATTTTTCTCTTCTGCCTCTGCTCCTTATTTCTTCCCTTCATGTTCTCCCTCATCCCCTACAAAACCCTAACCGCAACACAAGTCTTTCTCTCCACATGTTATGCATAGAGACAAAGATGATTTGTCAACACCAAGCAAAATGGCCAACATGTCAAGATAATTCCATGTCAAAGAAATAAACACAAGCAACTATGAATGCCCACCTTCACCTTCCTTCATGACTGATCTTGAACTTCACTTCCCTTCCCAAACTACAACATTTAATGCTTTTGTGGCCAAATGACAAATGTATTTATGTCATTTGCGATTGTAGTCTATGTATTGTATTAATACCAAAAGTTTTCTATAAGTAAACTTGTCCTACACCTTTATGGTGTTAAGTTGACAATCCTACTCAATTAACATTTTGTTCTCTACTATAAGATGGTATCAGAGCCCCTAAAAGCCCTAATTGGCCTCCTTCATCCTCCAGCAACTCTAGACCCTTCAACTTCCTCTCCTCCTCTTCCTCTCAACCTACCAGCCTCCCATGGCTACTGTAGTAACCTCAGCCTCCATCTCCATCTACCCTTACCCTTTCGGCCTCAACATCTACAATTTCCTCTCCATCCAACTCAACACAAACACCTTCTTACTATGGGAGTCTCAAGTGAAAAACTTAGCATCGCATTATCTGGAAGGGTTCCTTTATGGAACTGAAGCACCACCACCCATCATCATCCCAGATGCATTAAGGCTTCCATATGCCAATCCCTGACACAAAGCTTGGACATGAACCGATAGACAACTCAAAGGGTGGATCTCTAGTTCCCTCACTGAAGAAGTTATGGTTGAAATAGTCCACTATACCGCATCACAAGAATTTTGGACCACACTCCACAAAAAGTTCTCTGAATCCTCACAATCCCACAATTTTGAGCTTAAATATCAATTGTGAACTTTCACCAAAGAAAATGACTCACTAGCTGACGACCTCAGGAAGTTCAAATCTCTGTGTGACCAACTCAATGCGATCAGACATGAAGTTAATAATCAAGAGAAACTTTTCACACTACTGTATGGCTTGGATGGCAATTAATATGAAGGATTCATGGTCTCAATGTTGAAACCTCCTATTCCAACCTACACCGATCTCATCCCCCTTCTTTAAGATTTTGAGTGAAGAAAAATTAAAAGAACCACTCCCTCTCCAGCAATGGTATTTTATTCACACCGAGCTACTAACGAGAATCAAGCTAACAACAGTGACCCTCATCATTTTTCCCACAACAACTTCATTGGTAAGGGATTATGTGCTCCCAGAGGAAGGGGTAGACATCAACCTTTTCACCATATTCAAGGTGTTCTTGGAAGCGGTCCAAGAATCAACATTTCTCAATTCAACTCCCAAGGGCATGGATTCTCCTCATCCATGTTAGTTCATAACAACCAATTCAACACTTCAGTCCACTTCTATCATATTTGCATCAAGCATGGGCACACTACCATAAAATGTTAGCATAGGCATAACAACAACTACTAGAATACTTTTGTACCTCCAACTCTTGCAGAAAACACAAGTGTTTCATTAGCTACTTTGCACCTCAACAAAATCAATCCATCTGATTGGCATGTCGACTTCGGTGCTACTGAACACATAGCACAGAACTCAGGTACCGTCAATAATCTTTGCATCTACAAAGGCAATAACTCCATAATGATCGACAAAGGGGAATTTCTAACTATATCTCATATCAGTGACACCATAGTAAACGAACCTCACCCCTATCCCTCTTCAAGATATTCTAGTAGTTCATGAGATCAAAATGAACCTTTTGTCTGTGTCTAAACTCACATATATGGTTCCATGCTATGTCATTTTCACTAATAATGATGTTCTCATCAAGGACTCCAAGACTCATAATCTTCTAGCCTTACTACATATCCCTTAGGCTAGAAGATGATGTCATTTTCACTAATAACCACAGTAAAAAATGATGTCATTTTCACTAATAACCATTTTGTGAAGACATCAAGCGAGGTCTGGAACTAGTGATTAGGTCATCCAAATAAAGTTGTCTTATGTCATCTTATACAATGAAGACTGATCACTAGCACCTCACACTTTGATAGCATTTGCAATAGTTGTGAGCTAAGAGAAAGCAAGAGACTTCCTATTCTACAAATCCACACTAAGGCTAAACTACTGTTTGAATTATTGCACTATAACTTTTGGGGTAAAGCTCTAGTTCTGTCCATTCATAATCATATATATTATGCTATAATCATAGAGGATTTTTGGGTTTTAACTGGATATTCCTGATGAAACAAAAGGGTGACTTTAGTATCATCTTCATTTCATTATGTAAGATGTTCTCAAACCAACACAACAAAAAAGAGTGACTTCAGTATCATCTTCATTTCATTCTATAAGATGGTCTCAAACCAATACAACACAACAATGAAGCAATTTCAAAGTGATGGAGGGGTGAGTTTGTCAACCACACTCCCCAACAATTCTTCAACACCTCGGGTATACTACATCAAGAATCGTATCCACATGATTCCTCACAAAATGGTGTTACAGAACTAAAACAACGACACATCACTGAGCTAGGACTGACCATGATGTTTGAATCATATGTACCCAAACAATACTGGAGTGAAGCTTGGTCATCAATAGCATACCTGATCAATCATCTTCCAACTCCCTACTACATATGAGGACTTCCTTTAATGTTCTATTCGGAAAGGCACCCACCTTCACTAATCGTATGACCTTCAGAACCCTATGTTATCCTTATATCTACAATTACACCATAGAGAAGTTGGATCCTCTCCCTCTCCCTTGCGTCTTCATGGGTTACATCTCTCAGTATAAGGGTTACAAATTCCTCCACATCCCATCTAAAAGGATGTACATCTCCAAACACATTGTATTTGATGAAAATTAATATCCCTTCTCCACTCACCAACTCACCCAAAATCTACAAATTCCATACCTCTCCACCTTCACTGAGTCTTCCTCCCACATGACAACCCACACCCTCATTCCTTCACACTCAAGCAACAATTGTAACTCCCTCACTGACATCTCTGATGTCTCCACCACAACCCTCCCAACTCGTGACCAACCATCAAATTCATCCCCACCTCCCACACCTAAATCACCAACTACTGACGCCTCGCCTCACATTGACTCACTCGAATCACCCCCCACTCCACCACTAGAAATTCCCCGAACTACTAGTCCTCTCATTCCTCCGACAAACACTATTGAACCAACCAACGACCACCCAGTGGTTACTTGTAGCAAAGAAGGTATCCGTAAACCCAACCCTAGATATGCACTCCACACCACACTCACCTTTCCTACTCCCAAAACTATAAAACAAGCCTTGCAACATCCATCATGGATGTAGGCTATGTTTGATGAACTTACTACACTCCACAAGAAAGAGACATGGGCCCTTGTTGAATAAGGGTGCCAATGGAATTTTAAAACCAAAATCCATTCTGATGGATAGCTCGATAGATTTAAATCCAGGCTAGTTGCTAAAGGCTTTCATCAAGAAGAGGGCATTGATTACACAGAAACTTTTATCTCTATTGCCAAAGTCCCAACTATCAAAACTTGTCTTTCCATTGCTATCTCCAAAGGATGGTCAGTTCATCAATTGGATGTCTACAATGCCTTTCTCAATGGAACACTTGACACTATCATCTACAAGAAACAACCTCCAGAAATCACTGATCCACACAAACCCTCCCATGTTTTTCAACTTCATAAGTCTCTCTATAGACTCAAATAGGCTCTCGACAAATGGTTCCAATGCATCCATTCATTCCTAACTAAACTTGGTTTTTCTTCTTGCAACTCTGACTCCTCCCTCTTCATCTTCTCTTTAGAGAACACTACACTCTACCTACTTTTGTATGTCAGTGATATCCTCATCACAAGGTCCTATCCTTGTGTCATTAACTCAGTCATAGCTCAGCTTGAAGCAAAGTTCTCCTTGTGCATCTTAGGACTCATCCATTACTTCCTTGACATCCAACTAAAACCAACTCACAGGTTCTCCATCTTCACCAAATTAAGTGTGACGTCCCCGGATTTTCTAAAACTTAATCTGATGTGAGACGTCCAAATTGAAACCCTCACCTCAGCGAGAATCCCAATTTAAACAACCCACACCAGGCTAAGAAGAAGAAAATCGAGGGAGTCAGAAGGAACATACATCAGTAGCACATGTACATGAACAATAATAAAACCACAACACAGGTTCACCATTCAACATATAATTACAACATGAATTGTTACAACATTTGATATTACATATTGAACAGCAAACTTAAAACATATACATGTACTACAACTAAACAACAGGATCTTAAGACAACAGGTCCACCTGTACATCAGCTCGCCACACAACTCTCACTATCCTGGATCTTCAAGAGCATAACCACAACCTAAACAAAAGATTACATGCGGTACACGTCAGCACAATATTTCATGAATATTGTACTGAGTACGCCTACGTGTCTTTTTATATACCTCTCATCATATCTTGGCAATAAGATAAAACTAATACTTGGCAGTAACAGAAGAATATAAGAAAAGCATATACTTACACAAAGATATTCATTAACAAAAGAGAACACATATTTTAAGCACATTTTCCATTATATATCCATGCATTTGCCACCTGAGGGAATAATGCATCATCTCTGCTACCAAAGAGAATGAGATGTAAGGCCTTATGATCTACTACCAAAGAGTTAGATCATTGTACAATGTGATCTGCTACCAAAGAGAATGATCACTTTCAAGCACTATGCTACCAAAGAGAATTAGTGCTTTCATATAATGGAACTGATATATTATGTTTGATGTGTTCATAGCAGTAAGTATGGAGAAACTCAAGCAACATAACATACAGGAACAGTCATTTCAACCAATATCATATGCCAAGTATTTTACTACACATATAACACATGCATATTGTATAATAAGCCAAGTAAGAGGTAATAGCGTACCTTCCAAAGAGACATCCTATTCACAACATATTCCTGATATCAACTATATCTTCATGTCAACTATATCTCTTGTTCAAACCCTGATTAGAACAAGATCACATACTATCATTAGGTTCTCATCACCTACATCTCATATTAACCCTAATCATGTTCATATTAGGGTTTCTCCTATCTCATTAGGTTATATACATTATTACTTGTCTTCCTGACTTAGAATTATCATACTGATGTCACATTCCAGGTTATGACTCATTATCTGAACATTATCTTCCATATTATTTTTGTGCACATTAATTAACCCTAGGTTACATCATTAACCTAGATTAGGGTTTTATAACATGTATTAAGGGTCAAATCATATAACATGGATTCTATGCATCATTATGGTCTCATAATTAATACTGAGGTTTTATCTACTGATATGAGCTTACTCTGTGAGTTTCATCATTTATTGAGCATTAATGCGTTTATCACATTTAATATAGGATTATTAGCCCTAATTTGCCATATTAAGGTTTTCTTATCTCCTTAGGATATTCTCATAATTATTTCTTACCTATCTCTTCTTGTTATCTAGGATTGACATTACTGGTGTTGTATTCCAGATTATGATCAATAATCTGATTATTGCATTACATATGATTATGTGTACATATTAACTCTAGATCATATCCATTTAGCATATTAAGGTTTTATATCACATGAAGAGTCATTATCATGTTTCTATGAATTCTATATATATATAACTGATCTCAGAGTTACATATTGTCTTCTAATTACTGATATGAATGTATTCTGTAATTACCATGATTTATTGAGCATGCATCTTTTTATTGCATTTTATTTAGGGTTATAAGCCTTAATTAGACATATTAAGCAAATTACATGATTTCATACATAAACATCATGATCACTGATATTAGATGGATTATAAACATTAGTATGGAGTCACTGACATTTTCCCATAATTTTATGTCATCGTTTGCTAATTATTATCCATTAATTAAGCATTTCACTATTAATGAGATATCACTAATATCTAAGCTTCAAAAGCAGCATATTATGCATCCATCTTGTTCTACGCATTTTTCTGAGAAAAACGGTATATTATTTATATTTTTCTGAGCATCGAGCTATTTTCTATGATTTATCTACGATCTGAGTTATATCTAGGATTTTACCTTTTTCAGCGAATCACAAACGGCCACGTGGCAGGGCGCTCTTCCTTGCTGTTACGGTCGGTTCTCCCTGGTTCAGCGTCGGCTCGGCCGGTCTAGTTGGAATCGGGCCGGTTTATTGCTGCTGGACCCATCCGCCTCTCTCTCTCTCTTGTCTCGCGAGTCCCTAGTGGGGCTCTGTTTCACGGAGCCGCCGCCGCATGACCTGGCTCCGGCGAGCAGGCCAAGGAGCTAGAGGGCTTCTCATCGACTTCCAGGGCCACCAGTGGCTTCGTCGCAGACCCCCAAGCCTCTACGGCACCTCGCCCCCTCGGCTACCCCTCTATATCCCCATTTAGGCGGGAGCGCCGCCGCCATCCTTGGCTGCGGCGGAGACAAGGGGCAAAAAGCCTCTACTCCTTCCCGCGTCGATCCGAAAGATCCAACAGCTTCAGGGTGAGTTACGAACTCATCCATGGCCTCGATCTGTGGTGGTCTACACTCCATAGGTGCCTCCGACTTTGTCTTCCTCCTTAGACCTGTGACTGAGCTCGGTGCCTGGCGCGTCTACCATCTGAGGCCTCTTTCCATGAGGAATCTCCCTTTCAGACCTACGCCCTTCATTTCCACCTTCTTATCCTCTTTCGGACACCCCTCTAGCTCCACTTCTTCCTTCTTCGACAACCTGCTCTCCAACATGTAGGTTGCGATGGAGAGGTACAGAGATGGGGAGGGTGGAACTCCCTCGTCTGAGCTCTATCAAGCCCAAATAAGGGGTCGCCCGACTCCTCTCCTCACACTGAAGCCAACTACCTTGTTGGACTCCCCCACACATACCCACGATCAGCGAGCACCTCGACATCGTGGTTGCTACCTGGGGTCAAAGATATAACCGCAAGGTACAAGACAACCTCACTGCCCTTGATCTTCAATCCAACGATCTGGGTGAGTCCCTCGTTTGAGCCCATCCGCGACCCATTCAACTAATGGTCCCAGACGCTGGATCAGCTGTGGACGGCCTAGATTTGCCCATGCAGACGCAGCCCAACCAAGGGTGCGTGACATCTATTTAATCAAAAGACTTAGGCTAATCAACCCTAATATTGCACCTCAAATCACCAAACATCAAACCTTCATAACTTCCTCTAGGGATATCCGATTGCCACCAAATTTTAACCATAGCTCCCCTACCTCTCAAGCTTCCTTCTATTCAAATTTGGTGCAAAAACTCAATTGTTAGGTCATCCAATTAAATTCCTCAAGAAGGTGCATTCAAAGAGAGATTAATCATTAAATAAATCTCAATCAACATTCTAACTTTACCAAAACACTTAGAACTCACATTATAACTCAAGATATGGATTCTAGTATGTTATTGGAGATTTATGGATTTCCAAAACCCACTCCATCACATCCTACACACCTTAAAAGATATTTCGTCCTCGAAATTAAGCTCAAGAAATCCACTTTGTCACATCATATACATCTTAAAAGAACTTTCGTCCTCGAAAGTAAACCAAACTCATACTTCCAGGGAAACCTTATCTTGCTTTCATCCACATGTAGGCACTATTCTAGGTGTAACAAATCCAAGAACAAAGCTTCATAATCCTATCCAAACCATTCTTAGGAGGTTTTGAAAGCATCTAGGGTGAAACCTCACTTCATAGAAGGCTCAAACAAAGGTTTAGAAACTCTAGTTATATCGTTTCTTATCTCATATGTTAGATTGCATCCTTATCTTTATCCATGAATTAGGGTTTCTACATCATATTCCTTGTTCTAAAGAAGTTAACCAAAGTTAACTCATACATCAAGGTGTCATAAACATTATGTGGTGCTAACTATCGAACTATATTTTTCATCTTTATTAAGCATTCAGATTAACATCCTATGCAACCTGCTTCATTCATATGATCTTATTTCTTTACTCATAGTAAATTGAAACAATTATTGGTGATTTATCACAAGATTAACTGGCAATATCACATTATCATCTTGATTTGTGTACATGGTTAACCATCTTTAATATATCATCATTATTCATGTACATGGTTAATCATGTATGCATTTCCATATATTAAACCATCTCTAGGTTTTCATCATATCATATCTACTTATGTCACATCTCGAGATTAACTTACATCCTTACATATATTCTATCATGGCTGTGCTAGGAAACTAATATTATACTAAAGCTTTACTTAGGTCAAAAGAGGTTCCTCTAACCCATACCATGAGGGTAGTTCCATGCTCGATCTCTCTGAGCTAACTCAACTCTATGAGTATCTCATATGCGTACCTTTTATTCTCCCTCCTTGGTTTAGGGCTTTCGGGTCTACCTCGTTGACACAACTAATAGCTTCATTAGCTCTAGCCACAAGCACAAACCAAAACACTATATGACATACTCATCATGGGTCTCTACTCATGAAACATCTTACCCAAAACTCTCTTATACATGCAACCACTAGATTCCTATATGGGAAACCACCAACCCGAGCATGAGGCTTCTCAGAAGCTAACATAGCTACCTCCTCCAGGGTCTTGGGCTCTCTCCCTCACCCAGATGATAGGCATTCATATTCCTACTCACATGCGCATATATCCAGCCTCTCTCTGACTCTAGGGTTTGGTCTTCCCAAGGACATCTAGGGTTCAACAAACTATAGGAATCATACATGAAGCAACTCAACTCATTCACTCAGGAGTAGTCTAGTTTAGGACGTATCATATCACATATCTCATAATTCTCATATCTTGGAGTTTAGGTTCTCTAACCTTCTCCCAACGGGTCTCACTCTCCCTGGAGTTAACCCCGAAACTGGTCCTAACACTAGAGGTCATCCTTCGTAAAAGAGCTTGAGGCTCAGGATGATCCACATCTTGTCTTAACTTAACATATCTTATCTCATAAAAGCTTGTTTACTTGCATCATCAAAACATATCTCGAATCCTCAAAACTAAACTATGTCCTCAAAGACAAACATAGATCCTCTCAAACTATCTTATATCATCTATATAGGACTTATATCATATCATCAAAACATATTTCATCTACTCCATCTATCATATACTCTAACAAGGCTCTAGACATCTAATCTAGAACTACTCTCTCTTCTAGACTGATGTCATTCACTTTCACTTAGGTCACCTGACCACCTCCTACTCGTACATGTGTGGGGACACATTTTTGTAATACATATACATAATAAAATATTATATAGTTTTTCTCCGATAAAACAAGCGTCAGAGAAAACTATCGAGGTTTGATTCGTTTGGAATCAAAAATCAAATCCTGAAAACGAGTGTCCCACACATAGTAGAGAGTCCAGTGTCATGAAAACTAGTGAAAAGGGTGAGAACAAGGGGTAGACTAGTGTAGCTACTCTAGACAATGTGCGCAATATGTCTAGGGTTTCTCTTCCCTTGATGCACGTCATTTCCAAACAGTGCAACGTCCCATACCGCTGCACTACAAGGAAAGAACGACATCTAAGGACTTGCTACTCAACAAGCACCAGTCTAGACCTAGTTCTCGGACATCTAGGTGCTAACCTAGAGGCTAGGTCAGATCTAGTCTCTAAAAGACGACTAATCTAACCCTAAAGATATTATTAAGTTGAAGGTTTTATTGTTTTGAGTTGCATAATGAGCAAATGTTAGGCTTTGCTATTGCTCATGCTCTGATACCACCTGTGACGTCCCCGGATTTTCTAAAACTTAATCTGATGTGAGACGTCCAAATTGAAACCCTCACCTCAGCGAGAATCCCAATTTAAACAACCCACACCAGGCTAAGAAGAAGAAAATCGAGGGAGTCAGAAGGAACATACATCAGTAGCACATGTACATGAACAATAATAAAACCACAACACAGGTTCACCATTCAACATATAATTACAACATGAATTGTTACAACATTTGATATTACATATTGAACAGCAAACTTAAAACATATACATGTACTACAACTAAACAACAGGATCTTAAGACAACAGGTCCACCTGTACATCAGCTCGCCACACAACTCTCACTATCCTGGATCTTCAAGAGCATAACCACAACCTAAACAAAAGATTACATGCGGTACACGTCAGCACAATATTTCATGAATATTGTACTGAGTACGCCTACGTGTCTTTTTATATACCTCTCATCATATCTTGGCAATAAGATAAAACGAATACTTGGCAGTAACAGAAGAATATAAGAAAAGCATATACTTACACAAAGATATTCATTAACAAAAGAGAACACATATTTTAAGCACATTTTCCATTATATATCCATGCATTTGCCACCTGAGGGAATAATGCATCATCTCTGCTACCAAAGAGAATGAGATGTAAGGCCTTATGATCTACTACCAAAGAGTTAGATCATTGTACAATGTGATCTGCTACCAAAGAGAATGATCACTTTCAAGCACTATGCTACCAAAGAGAATTAGTGCTTTCATATAATGGAACTGATATATTATGTTTGATGTGTTCATAGCAGTAAGTATGGAGAAACTCAAGCAACATAACATACAGGAACAGTCATTTCAACCAATATCATATGCCAAGTATTTTACTACACATATAACACATGCATATTGTATAATAAGCCAAGTAAGAGGTAATAGCGTACCTTCCAAAGAGACATCCTATTCACAACATATTCCTGATATCAACTATATCTTCATGTCAACTATATCTCTTGTTCAAACCCTGATTAGAACAAGATCACATACTATCATCAGGTTCTCATCACCTACATCTCATATTAACCCTAATCATGTTCATATTAGGGTTTCTCCTATCTCATTAGGTTATATACATTATTACTTGTCTTCCTGACTTAGAATTATCATACTGATGTCACATTCCAGGTTATGACTCATTATCTGAACATTATCTTCCATATTATTTTTGTGCACATTAATTAACCCTAGGTTACATCATTAACCTAGATTAGGGTTTTATAACATGTATTAAGGGTCAAATCATATAACATGGATTCTATGCATCATTATGGTCTCATAATTAATACTGAGGTTTTATCTACTGATATGAGCTTACTCTGTGAGTTTCATCATTTATTGAGCATTAATGCGTTTATCACATTTAATATAGGATTATTAGCCCTAATTTGCCATATTAAGGTTTTCTTATCTCCTTAGGATATTCTCATAATTATTTCTTACCTATCTCTTCTTGTTATCTAGGATTGACATTACTGGTGTTGTATTCCAGATTATGATCAATAATCTGATTATTGCATTACATATGATTATGTGTACATATTAACTCTAGATCATATCCATTTAGCATATTAAGGTTTTATATCACATGAAGAGTCATTATCATGTTTCTATGAATTCTATATATATATAACTGATCTCAGAGTTACATATTGTCTTCTAATTACTGATATGAATGTATTCTGTAATTACCATGATTTATTGAGCATGCATCTTTTTATTGCATTTTATTTAGGGTTATAAGCCTTAATTAGACATATTAAGCAAATTACATGATTTCATACATAAACATCATGATCACTGATATTAGATGGATTATAAACATTAGTATGGAGTCACTGACATTTTCCCATAATTTTATGTCATCGTTTGCTAATTATTATCCATTAATTAAGCATTTCACTATTAATGAGATATCACTAATATCTAAGCTTCAAAAGCAGCATATTATGCATCCATCTTGTTCTACGCATTTTTCTGAGAAAAACGGTATATTATTTATATTTTTCTGAGCATCGAGCTATTTTCTATGATTTATCTACGATCTGAGTTATATCTAGGATTTTACCTTTTTCAGCGAATCACAAACGGCCACGTGGCAGGGCGCTCTTCCTTGCTGTTACGGTCGGTTCTCCCTGGTTCAGCGTCGGCTCGGCCGGTCTAGTTGGAATCGGGCCGGTTTATTGCTGCTGGACCCATCCGCCTCTCTCTCTCTCTTGTCTCGCGAGTCCCTAGTGGGGCTCTGTTTCACGGAGCCGCCGCCGCATGACCTGGCTCCGGCGAGCAGGCCAAGGAGCTAGAGGGCTTCTCATCGACTTCCAGGGCCACCAGTGGCTTCGTCGCAGACCCCCAAGCCTCTACGGCACCTCGCCCCCTCGGCTACCCCTCTATATCCCCATTTAGGCGGGAGCGCCGCCGCCATCCTTGGCTGCGGCGGAGACAAGGGGCAAAAAGCCTCTACTCCTTCCCGCGTCGATCCGAAAGATCCAACAGCTTCAGGGTGAGTTACGAACTCATCCATGGCCTCGATCTGTGGTGGTCTACACTCCATAGGTGCCTCCGACTTTGTCTTCCTCCTTAGACCTGTGACTGAGCTCGGTGCCTGGCGCGTCTACCATCTGAGGCCTCTTTCCATGAGGAATCTCCCTTTCAGACCTACGCCCTTCATTTCCACCTTCTTATCCTCTTTCGGACACCCCTCTAGCTCCACTTCTTCCTTCTTCGACAACCTGCTCTCCAACATGTAGGTTGCGATGGAGAGGTACAGAGATGGGGAGGGTGGAACTCCCTCGTCTGAGCTCTATCAAGCCCAAATAAGGGGTCGCCCGACTCCTCTCCTCACACTGAAGCCAACTACCTTGTTGGACTCCCCCACACATACCCACGATCAGCGAGCACCTCGACATCGTGGTTGCTACCTGGGGTCAAAGATATAACCGCAAGGTACAAGACAACCTCACTGCCCTTGATCTTCAATCCAACGATCTGGGTGAGTCCCTCGTTTGAGCCCATCCGCGACCCATTCAACTAATGGTCCCAGACGCTGGATCAGCTGTGGACGGCCTAGATTTGCCCATGCAGACGCAGCCCAACCAAGGGTGCGTGACATCTATTTAATCAAAAGACTTAGGCTAATCAACCCTAATATTGCACCTCAAATCACCAAACATCAAACCTTCATAACTTCCTCTAGGGATATCCGATTGCCACCAAATTTTAACCATAGCTCCCCTACCTCTCAAGCTTCCTTCTATTCAAATTTGGTGCAAAAACTCAATTGTTAGGTCATCCAATTAAATTCCTCAAGAAGGTGCATTCAAAGAGAGATTAATCATTAAATAAATCTCAATCAACATTCTAACTTTACCAAAACACTTAGAACTCACATTATAACTCAAGATATGGATTCTAGTATGTTATTGGAGATTTATGGATTTCCAAAACCCACTCCATCACATCCTACACACCTTAAAAGATATTTCGTCCTCGAAATTAAGCTCAAGAAATCCACTTTGTCACATTAAGTAAGCACTATATACGCTTGAGTGTGAAAACATGCGCCACTATAAACGGTTCCCACCCCGATTAGCTCCTCATTCCTATTAGATACCCTCCACAAACCAGGCACTCCTCTCACTGATGTCAGCTCCTACCGCCACACTGTCGGCTCCCTCCAATACCTCACCATCATAAAACCTGACATCACGTATGGGGTCAATCTCACCTTTCAATTTCTTCACTATCCCACTACCACTCATCTTAATCTTTTTAAATTCATCCTTCAATATGTCAAAGGCTCCATGAATATGATAATTCATATTTACAATGATCCACAACTCTCTGTTTATACCTTTTGCGATGCGGACTGGGTTGGGTGTACCCTCACCCGCCACATTACTAGTAGCTATTATGTATTCCTGGAACAAACATGTATCTCCTAGTCCTCAAAAAAATAGTCCACCATCTCTAAGTGTAGCACAGAAGAGGAGTATCGATCACTCTCCCTCACTACTGACCAACTCACATGGTTTTCCCATCTAATCAAGGAATTGAAACTTCCTCAAGCCCAACCTTCCATTCTATATAGAGGCAACCTTAGTGCCTTGTAACTTACCACTAATCCAATCCTTCATGCTCACACTAAGCACATCAAACTTGATTGCCATTTTATTCATGAAAAATTTCATCTTGGTCATATGATCCCTTGTAATGTTTCCTCCAAAGACCAATTGACAAATATTTTCACCAAGGTGCTTCACAAGTCTACATTTTGGAATCTACTACTCAATATGTGTCTTCAATTTTCTCACACCCATCTTGTTGGGGCTGTCAAGATAATTCCATGTCAAAGCAATAAACGCATGAAACTATGAATGTCCATCGTCACCTTCCTATATAACTAATTGGGAATTTCACTACCCTTCCCAAGATACAACATTTACTACTTGTGTGCCAAATAGAAGATATAATTATGTCATTTATGATTGCAGTCTATGTCTTGTATTAATGCCAGTAGTTTGCTATCAGTAAACACTAGCTACACCTTTCTAGTAGTAGGCAAAAATCCTACTCAATTTACATTTTATTCTCTACTATAAGATAGCAGTAGTGCTACAAGGAACCAGAATGCCAAGAGGTCGATGGTGGTGTCGCCACCTACACTCCCCCTTCCTACTTCTTCTGCCCTTCCACCTTCTCATCCTATCCCTCTCCCTCCATGGAAGGTTCGACAATCGCTAATGATTCAGGTGGCAACAACCTGAAGGAAGACCTCCAACCATCTACATCCTCCATTCCCCTTGAGCCCAATAGTAAGAAGAGGGTGATGCAACTCCCCACAACTGAATCACAGACATGCAAAAACTTGAAGCAATACAAAAATTGGTGTGCATCTCTCCAAAAAATTACTTGTGACGACACCCCCTCCAACGATTACAGTATTGATGGGTCGCGCAGATGCAACTCCTCGCAGCTAAGACATTTAACTTCACCTTGCCACCATTGTCGCTGAAGCCACCATCCATCCTACAACCATGACCTGCAAACTCAGAATAAAAATAGATCTCGACCCCAGTTCATCTTCTCTTTGATCAACACTTACAACCATAGGTATGATTTCTTCAAACTCCATCATGCATCGCTTCTCCTTCTAGAGGAAATAGCAGACAACACCACACCTACAATGTATCCATCATGGACCTGGACCAGAGCGCCAACCTACGAATGGAAGTACATGACCCCCTCGTGTAACCCTTTCTCTCCTTTGAGATATGTTTTGAGGTTGAAAACCTTTTCTTTTCATGTGACAGGACCATTCACACAACCCTTTGCCCCCTTCCATGGATTCAAGAGATGCATGAGTAGAGTACAAATGAAAACCCCTCTAGGCGTTGTTGCCATAGTTGAATCTCCAGAACATGGCAACTTGGGCAATAAATCTAATGATCACTTCCTCCACAAAATTTTTCAATTGTTCAACCTCAACCAAGTCCATAGGGATTCAATATTAGATGTGTGACATGGTGATTCATGAAAGAGATGGATTGATTTTTGAAGATTAGTAATAATACATCTGTATGTGTATACATGGAGACTAAACTCCACAAATCCTATAGTGTTAGCAGTAAGATTTTAGGTCTACTTCCACCCTTACACTACAGGGATGCATCTAGAGAGCATCAATTCCCATCCCAAATGGAGGTTAATATTGTTTGTCCCTACCATTTCTATTTCCATGAAAATTAGAATGTCCAATCATGGTAGTAACTAAGATATATATCACATGGTATAAATAATATTAATAAGTATCTTATCATGATAGGTAACTAAACATCATATTCATCCAACTCATTAGTATATCTATTTTCAGGTATATAAACCTACAAGGCTATATTATAGGGTAGCTATGTATACCCCATAGACTAATAATTTGTTAAAAATAAGTCAGATCATAATATAATGATACCTTAACTAAACATCATCTTCTACCAACTCACTAGTATGTCTATTTATCAAATATATAAACCTACAAGGTTATTCTATAGTGTAGCTATATGTAACCCATAGACTAATAATTTTATAAAAATAAGTCAGATCATAATATGATGATACCTTAATTATTATTTGATACGACTATAGACATACTAGACATTAATTTGGATATGTTATAGCCTTAGATGGCATGATGGTATGGAATAGTTTATCTACTCTCCTAATTGTAGGTCAGTATAGCACTAATGTATATATGTACATGTATTAAATGCTCATATAAGAATCTAGTAATGTTACATCCACATCCTATAATTATCACTAATCATGAGATCAGCGCATAAGTTTGAGGATTTCACTTAATACAAAGTTCACTCCCAACTTTTTTTACTTTATTTCAAACTCTTTGTTTTCTCACATTCAATAACATAAACAAACTTTACAAAAGAATTAAACCTTGATTCCTCTAATGTGATCTCAACATTAATGATACACATCTAGACATTGATTTTATTCCTCACTCTTCCATGTACATACAACATGATA
Source organism: Alisma plantago-aquatica (assembly GCA_963693085.1). Classification (NCBI taxonomy): domain Eukaryota; kingdom Viridiplantae; phylum Streptophyta; class Magnoliopsida; order Alismatales; family Alismataceae; genus Alisma; species Alisma plantago-aquatica. The sequence goes on from OY856409.1 coordinate 1,290,596,031, forward strand.
TCCAGATATATACACTATTATTAAGGAAAGAAAGATACAACTCATTATTTAGAACTTTCTCTCAATCCTATACAAGGACCTAGAGTGACAGGGACCGAATGAAGTTAACCAATCTCATATTTAACTCCTATGGAAGATCTACTTTGATGCAATGACATCTTCATCCCATGAGTCATCCCTAAAAATTATGAGTAGAGGGGTGAGTCTACTCGCTCAATGAATGAGTACTTCATAAAAATAGTCTAAAACACTATTATAATTATAGATATACTATTGAGCAACTGATATCAATTATAATATAAGTAAGCTTTAAAGAGACTAATCATTCCCAAACATAAATATTTCAAGATACTCTACATATCTATAAGAGTGAATTAATATATGAACATGCTTGATTAATCTCAAAGAGAACTAATAACTCATAAACATACAAAGGATAATTCAATAACTGCACACACTTGTTTAACCTCTCATTCATCTTATTGTGCCCTGAACCCACATGAGGCATACCACAACATGTGAAAGAATCATAGCAAGCTATGATCTCACTGTACAAGGCTTAGAAGCATGCCCAGGTCCCTAAGCCTATCTCTCGAGTAAGACCCCATCTACAGTGGGCCTTGGCACGTCTACCTTTTGGCGGCTAATGTGAGCGGTCATATATCTCAAACTCCACCTCTCAACCTGGGTACTTAGGCGGTGAGTCAAATCCCTCAGGCTTATTGTGCATCAGTGGACCTACTAACAGCTAATCACTACAACATGTAACACATGTTGGTATTGGGCACCACACAACTGTATGGAGTCTGCGGTACTAGTCAAGACCCCTGCACCCTACTGGTGCACTTCGGCTTACCTATATCTAGACGACCTCCAGTCGGGAAACCATTTCCTTCTCATAGTGCATGCCTCATCATCTGAGGATTCTATAGTGTTCAGGGCATCGACATGTCTAATTCACTCTTTAAATTCAAGATTCAATCATCATATCAACATATTATAGTTTAGCTTGTAAACTATTCATTTCATAAACCATCTAATAACATTTACCAAAATTGAACTATTAAGCATAACCACATCTCATACTGAGAAACATTAATATCACAATACTTGATTCATTGAACATCCTATCCTTTGGGTTTCATTTTCATCATTCACTTATCACATGACTCTCATAAGGATCTAATACATCATGACATCATTCAATTAATATTTCTCTCAGTAGTTCACATATAATCAAATATATATATGAAACCGTGTAATGAACTAAACTAGGTTTTCCACGCCATTTACTAAAACATCATACATCAAGAATATCATCGAATCAAGATGTCTATTTGCAAACCTCCAACTTTCCATTTATTTAGGGTTTCACCCTCCTACTGATATATCAAGCAAACATTGATATAATCAAATGGAATCCAATATCTTATCCAACATATATATAATATGCACACAAATAAAACAATCATTCGTAACTAAGGAGATTCAACTAGGCAAACTTCTTTATTCAATTATACAACAATTTCAGTCAAAACCAAAATCCCTAAATTTTATTATATTCATGTAACATCTACAATTACTTTAAGAATTCTCATTTAGATGGATTGCAATCGTTTCTAATGTGATTTCATAATCTGAAATTCATCAAAACTGAGAAATAATCCATTTTATATCATCTTGCAAAATCTAGATCAAAAAGGCAACTAAGGGTTTGTACTCGCACACTAAGAAATTGAAGATTTTTGATGCTTTAACTCATTTTTTTAAATCTACTATTTAAAGAAAGTACCCACTCACCCTAAGGTTTGAAACACCTTAAGAAGACAGCCCATCTCTAAAAATCTTGAATCCATTTCAAGGTCCTAGTAAAATCAGTGGTTTCTTCTTCCTTTTAACACTAAATGAGGTCTGTTGTAGGTAGAAGATGATGGTCAGAAGTTAACCCAAACCTCAAATTCGATGGATCAAGGGTTCCAAACAAGGGGAAATGAAGAGAAGGAATAACCACAGTAAAACTACTTACCAAGTCAAATCTATGGCAACCCCCTTTGGAATTCTGTCGTTCTTCACATTCTTTCCCAAAAATCACCCCATAAATTGCCTTCTATGTTTCCCCTTTAATGCAAAAAGATTCTGATATGATAGAGGATCTAATCTTGGTTCCAACACACTTTGTTTCATTAAAAACGAGTAAGTATAACCCGAGATATGACTGTTTTACAATTGGCTGTCACGTGCGGCATTTGTCGTGGTCGCGGCACACGATACAACGTCGTGATCGCGGCACACGATGCAACTTCACAGTAATGGAACTAGCATCACAATCATGACACCCGATGCAGTGTCGTGGTCACGACACCTGACGCAGCGTCACAGTCCCAGCACACGACACAGCGTCGCGGTCGCGACACTCTGTACATGTTTACTAAAAATGGCATAACTCTCTCATTTTAACTCCTATTTGGTTCATTATTTTTTTATTGGATTCATAATTGAATTATCTACAAACTTTAATATAATTTGAATAATATTATATAACTAAAAATTATTTATTAATTATTTCTTCCAATGTCATTAAATCTCTTCTAGCATACATTTATGGGTTAAAGCCATATTAACTCCAACTCAGATCTTTATAGTATGCTTAAGTCATGCTTATGAGTTGTGCAAATAAGTATTTAAGGTTACAAAAGTTAAGATAAATCACAACATAGAATATTACTAATAAAAGTATGCCAAGAATTAAGATGATCTTAAATCTTTATAGGATTACCAGCAAAGCTAGGAATGGGTTGTAACAAGTAAATTCAATGAAATTCATAAAAATCACACTATTTTCATAAATAAGCCCTATATACACATATATGTATGAAAATGTGAAAAACATATGGATACTAGGGAAAACATTTATACATTTTGAACTACTTGAATAAAAATGTTCCATGAGAGAAGGGGTATGTATCAATCTGTATATATATACATATATTTTACATGTAGTTGTGTCACGTTAAGGAATTATGTATATGATTTGCTTTTACATCCTTGAAATTTGTGGATTTCAAGCCTAAATGGAATTAGGAACATATGATAATGAAATGATTGGATGGATATTGGTTGATGATTCCAAACACTAGATTCATAATAAATGTTCAATGTAGGTTCATAATGAATGTTGAGCATATGTGATCATATGAGGCTAATATAAGATATGATGGTTACCAAATCCTCAAGTTTGGTAATTATAAATGTGGCTAAGCTCGTTGAGCCTTTTGAGGGCCCAAGATGTAGTTCATGGGCCTTACGGTCACCCTTTAGCCCAGTTGGATAATCGAAGGTTACATATGGGCCCATGAGATATTGTTTTGAATATTAAGGATTTTCATACCATAATAGGTATCCAAAGTATTTTTGGTGGATAGATAATCAGAGTGTAAGATAATGGGAGATTATCTAGAATGATCCAAAAGTTATTATGTGGTTTGGATAATTATTTGAAGAATTATCCATCTTTTGATTAAGGAATCTATTTTGGATAATTAATGTAGAGGATTTATTGAGGAAGGAGAGGTGTGGTGTGACTTGCTTTCTTGACTTTTGCTTGTACAATAAATGAGAGATTAAGGATACAAGAAAGAGTGGGGAAAGGAATACTTACCTTTTTGAGATCACATATCCATAAGGCAATATACAACAGAGTTGCTTATTAGTTAATGTGAGTAAATATGTTCCATATCCAACGGAGACCATAATTCCAAGAAGGAGTTAGTAATAGGTATACCTCTCTTCTCATATTTATCCTCCTAACCCTAAAGCCTTTCCTAGGGTCATATATATAAATAGGAGCCAACCTTCGGCAGAGAATAGGACTCCCCACGTACATATCTTGTCGCTTCCACCCAGTCATCGCATGATGGGAAGAACAATCCCGATCCTTGCTTAGGTCGGAAGACTTGAGGTGCATTGTTGTATAGTAGGGCGAGGTGCAAAAGCCACCCCAGCCCTCTGGTCATTGGCAGAGTACATGAAAGAAGTTGCACGGACATGCTAGGTCCATGCCTTCGGCATCAATCTTCGGTGACGACGGTTAAAGGGGCTTTGGGGGCAGCGTTCTCGATTGAGAAGTCGGGCGTCGTGGCTCATTGCAACAGCATCGTTGTGCATCAGAGTGAATGAGTAAGGGGAGGGAAGACCCTCATCTAAAGGTGAGGATATGTGTAGTGCTAGGAGAGGTGAGCGCGATGGGTAGTGTTGTCTGCCACACAAAGAGGAGTGTCGCAGGCTGGCATGCGAGGGGCGTGGCAAGTCGGGAATGGAGTCGGGCAATCTAGAGAGAGACTCACGACGACGGCCTGACCGTGGTGCTGAGGCGCGAGAGAGTGAAGCAGATGAGGGTGGTCTGGGATCTCGGCACCGACAGTCGTTCTGCGGGAGATGTCGGGTAGAGACATCAGAGGCAGGGTGTGCAACCAAGATGGCGGGTCGACCTCCGTCGAAGGACGCAGGACATGTCACAAGGTTGGAGATGGATTGCATCTTTTGGACGACCATACCCATAGATGCACAGCAGCCTGAGCAATCAGGGGATGGGTAAAACCGACCTTTTCTTATGATTTAATTCCCCCTGTTTCACTGGAGCAAAAGAACCAGTTGGCCGCAGGCCATTTTCGGGTAAGTGCATTAACTTGAAATAATTATACTTAATTATTTGTACCTCTATTCGCAATAGGTTGTATATGAAAGTTGCTCAGAAAAATGAGAGGAATCCAAATAAAATAATAGCAGAACCTGATTAAGCTTCCTATTCTAAAAGTATATGCAACACATGTGATAATGTGATTAGAATAAAGGGAAAACCTAGATTTTGTTTCATTTAATGCTTAATTGAATAGATTCGTTCATGTTAGGCTAACACCTAATCTTGCCATGTATAATGAGTAAAAACTTGATAGTGATGAATAATGGATGATTCCAGATTAATAATCATATTCATGCTGATTTAGGGTGTTGAAACCAATGTGGACATCTTGCTATGATGATAATGTTAGTAATATGATTTAGGTGTCATGAGTAGTTTAATATGCTTAATTTGACGATTAGGGTTTCACCTAATATGCATAATGGAATTAGTAATCTTAGAAACCATAACGTGAGGAGTTAGGGTTTGTGACCCTAATCCTTGGTCCAAACATGAGACAGTCCTATACCCTAGTTTAGGAGTGCATCTAGATGTGAGTAATGTAATGCGAATACATGGTGACACATATGTAGTATGCTTGTTTCAGATTGAATGCCTTATTGCTTGGATGTTTGGATACACTTTTAAGGTATATCATGTTCTGCATGGTTTCTGCGATGGCATAAGATATGTGGTTATGCTTATGAATACATGTATCGAATTATGAGATTGCCGATGTTTCTCGATGAGATTGAATGACAAATAAACTGCTTGCTAGTTTATTTAGTTCTTGCAAACTATAAAGTTCCTATGAGTATCATGTAAAGTAAATAATGGTATTCTGAACCCTGGGTTAGACTGATCTTAAGGGTAATGCACACGAGCCCCAGAGGGATAGTGATTACACCTGAGGTAGTTGACCAGATATGGGTTAGAATATGAAAACAAGTTTATGTTCTTATATGCAAGATAAAGATGTTCACTTATATGTTACTTGTGATTATTGTTTGAACCCACGTACCAGTATAGTAATATACTGACCGCGTATTTGTTTGTCCGCATTTTAGGTATCAGATATACTTGATTCGTGGACATGAGGGTACAGATAAACATTTTGAAGACACTATAGTTTAATCATGAAGGTTTAGTCTTAATGGTTTATCTTCACACATGTAAAAGTTAATTCTGTTTAAATGTTATGTAACTCCTTAGAGGAGCTTTTTATGTAAACATGTAAATATTTTTTCATTAATGGAAATTGTTTACTATTTTGTATTATTTCTTTAATATGATCCTGGAGTATATGATTAATGATCTGCGACTTTAAGGTCTTTTAGACACTCAAAAGTGCGGGTCGTTACATTTGGTATCAGAGCATAAATTCATCAACTAATACTTAATAGACTATAATTTTCAAATAATCCTTAGAAATTTAAGAGAAAAATTAAGTTCCTCGTCTCACATTTTCGTCTACTTCTCATCTCTTTGCTTAAAAGCCTTGGAAAGAAATTATTAATTAGAGAAGTAAAATGTGAAAAGGTGTAACCTTTTAATGTAGGTCCCTCTAGAGAGGGCAGACACTAGAAAGATACAAGTATGGGTAAGCCCTTTCTTAGATGAAGGACTTTGTTTAGGGTATGGAAATCCTAGAGAGTCTAGAAATGTGGAAACTCTAAGAGATAGAGTGTGTTGACTCAAGGTCAATTAGGTCAATGTTGACTCACGTCTAAATTGACTAAACCCATGTTTTGATGATGACTAACCATTCCACATTTTGGTGTCTAATGCCTCTACTTGAGTGACTTCAGATTAGGTATAGACACACTCCAATTGCCCTAACTTGCGCATCTCAAATTGGAGAAAAGACAAGTCAAAGTCATACAAGTGGACGTTTTTGTAATATGATGTATATCCATTAGAATCATGTTGTAAATCACTTGTAATGATTGTATGACTTGTAATTAAGCTTAGAAAAATATCAGGAACACTTAGATTGAATATTAGAGCACTTTTATTGCAACTTTGAAAATCAATTACAGGCACTTGTTCGGTCGAGTTTCCCACCCTGAAACTCGACCGATCAACCTTGGTCGATTTTCTGAAGATTGCATCGGTCGAGTTGTGCACTCACAGAACTTGACCGATTGGGTAGTAGGCCAGTTCCAGTTGGAATGGTCGGTCGAGTTTCCTCAGAACAAACTCGACCGATCATTTCAATATCCGGCTGCCTGCTACTTGATCGGTCGAGTTACACATATAGAAACTCGATCGAATGCACTGTACAGAAAAGTGCAGAAAAGTGTTTCTATCCGTTGTGGAGTTGCAACAAGTGAAAATAGATCCGTAGCAAGCCACAAAATGGCTAGTTTTCTTTCACAAGTGTTCCCAAAGGCTAAGAGGCATCCCCAGCTATAAATAGGACCCCTTGGGCTTCATTCCAAGGTTGAGCATTCACTATGAAGGTTCCTATTCTATAGTTGAGTGATCCTACAACCTCCTCTCTCTCTCTAAGCTTAATCACTTGCTACATCCATTAGAGTGAGTAGGAAATATGTAAGAGAGCTAGTCATATATGTATATCTTGTGAGGATCTCACTTCCACCACCTCCTATCTCTTCTTTCAATCATGAAGATGAAGGTTCTCTCTCGTCCAAGAGAGGTGAAGAAGAACAAGGGAAGGAGTCCCTTGGTGAAGATCAAGGATGAAGACTTGGAGCTAGAGTGGGTAAGTCCTTGAAGAAGGCAGAAGACTCAAGCTCAAGTGGGTAAGTCCTTGGTGGAAAGCTTCTCCGAGTGAAGGTGAAGTCAAAGGCGGAAGATCCACAAAGAGTGGGTAATTCCTACAAGGCCGAAGACTTTTGCAAGAGTGGGTAAGTCCTTGGAGAAGGCCGAAGACTCTTGCAAAGTGGGTAAGTCCTTGGTAAGGTTGAAGACTCTTTGTATTGGATAGGTAAGTCCTTTGTTTGGTCATGTATTGTAAGTCTTATGAATGAATATAAGAATGTAATAGTTTGGAAGTCCTAGAGGTTGACCTCTCTAGGCAAGTGGACTAACACACTTCTAGTTTGAAGTGTGGAACCACTCTAAATAGCTTGTCTAATTGGTGCATGTTCAATCTCTCTCTCCCTTGCTATGCATGATTTAGTTGCACTCAAATTACCTATTTAGCAACCTTATCTTGTCATATATTTTGAAGGTTTGATGAATTTTGTTTAAGTGCTTTCAGCTCTATTCACCTCCCCTCTAGAGCATCTAATCACCCATCTAGGATCCAACAAGTGGTATCAGAGCGTGTCTTCTCCAAGCATACTTCCACAAGTAGGAGAATATGGGTGATTATGAATATGGGCAACTTTCAAAGAGAGCAATAGAAGGAAACAAGAGAGAAAAAGGGATCACAAAGGCTCCATCAACAAATGAAAGCACTAGTGGAAGATCTAGTGAATTTGAAGATGGAAGATGCCATTGCACCCTCTTGACAAGCTCAATTAAAGATTTAAATGAGGTAAATTCAAGTGTTGAGATTCAAGCAAATGCTTATCTTAGTCAACTAAATGCTCTTAAAATTGCAAATTCTAGCTTGCTTGATAAGATTAAGTTTTTAGAATCTCAACCTTCTATGACTACTTCATATATAGAGCTTGCTACTACTATTGTTTCTCTCTCTATTGTTTCTTATGCTCTTAAATGTGCTTATGAGAGTCAAGAACTTACTTTGCAAGGAATAGAATGTGTAGATAAAGTTTATCCTTCAAAGATAACTTGTCTTGTATATGAACTTGCTTCCTTGCATAGTAATGTAATTTCTCTTGACCCTCATACTATCTTTTCTTATAGAGAGAAAGTTTTTGATGCTCTATCTTGTGATAAAGATTCTTATATGACTAAAGATGTTTGCTTAGAAATCTATCTTGTGCATGCTAGAGATGATATGAATCTATTGTGTTTTACCTTTACTTCTCTTATGCATGACAATCATAGTTTGAGATCTTCTTTGCAAAGATTCTTTGGTGATAAAAAGAATCTTAATCAAATCCTAGATCATACTACTGAACAAACAGGTAGAGTTGGCATTGGACTTGACTGTAGCCAAAGGAACAACAAAGACAAAGGACCTTCATTTTTCAATGAAGAATCCTCCAGTTTCAAGGCTACGGGCACTTGTAATCATTGCAATGATTTTGGTCATTATTCTACTTGTTGACCTTTTAGGAAAGCACCCAAAAGAAATCGGATTTGGGTTGCTAAACTAACCCCTCCGGACCCAAAAACATGATTGGGGACCATTTCATCTTTCTTCTTGTAGGTACTTGCAAATGGATTGACTTGAGGTATTGAATTGCAAATTGACTTGTCAATCCACATGAAAGAAGAAAGGTGAGATGTGTAGAGGGTGACAACAAGTGGAAAAGCAATGGTAAGCACAAAGGTAAAGGTTTTATTGCTTATAACTATTTCTAACTTGTTTTTGTCAAGTTAGTGTGCACTATACATATGGTTTTTGAGTCAAAAGTGACATTTTGTGATTCTCTTCACACTCTTGCTCAAAAACTATTTCTAATGCTTCTATAGTGCATTACTAACTTGCTTAGACATGTTTGGATATGGTTTGTATATTTAGCATGCCTTTAAATATGTTTTTATGAAATATATGTGCTATTTGACAGCTGGTCTGTCGGTCGAGTTTGCCCTATTGAAACTCGACCGATAGGCACCAAGAGTGTTTCCAACAGCTGTCATCGGTCGAGTTGTCCATACACAGAACTCGACCGATAACACTGTGTACAGAATATACTTTTGGCTTATTGAGTGAGAATTTCCCTCTCAACTAGATTTTCTCAACCAATAGCCTTATTCTTTGGCACTCTCATTTGGTACCTTTATGCATATTGCCATGTTCTAAATTGCCTATCTTGCTTACAACTCTATCTCTCTAATTGCTCTAAATTAATATATCTATATGTTGCAATTACTTGCTTTGAGTTGTTTTGCAGGTTTTGATGATGATCTCCTTGGATCTCTTGGTTGTGTCTAAAAATTGCTTCCGTTGTACTCTAACTTGCTACATCTATCTAGGTGTATATCTTGTTTTTATACAACCTTGAGGTTCATAGGGGTAATCATCTTATGGTAAGGATGCATATCTAGTGAGTTATATCCTTTCATGCTTATAAAATTGCATATCTCTTTGTTTGGATATATATCTACATCTTATCATAGCTTGCTTTATCTTGTGTATCTTTTGATATCTCTTGCTATTATCTAGATCCTAATAGTAGTCCTAACTTGTGATATCATCTACTAGTAGTTCATATACATGTAGTTCTAACCTTGTTTACAAATTTCCATCTTTGATCATCTATATGTTATGCTTGTATCTTATCTCATACATGCTCAAGATTGTTCCTTGAATTGCATATCTACTATCTTGAGTTACTTGCATAACATTGTGATGCAGGGCACATAGAGCTACATTATATGTAGAAATTGGAGTATTTTTGGATTTTATGCAGGTTTTGCTCCAATTTTAGTTTTTGCTGCAAGTATAGTGTTTTTTATGCAGACACACCCTTCTGAGCAAGACTCATTGCTTTGCTATGAGCTCGGATGGTTTTTGGTCAAATTCCATCATCTTGAGGGTCAAAATTGTGATTTATTGTTTTTCTACAGCACTTTATCTTGCATTTTCGGGATGTTCAAGTATATGTTTTAACTTGATTTTCTTTCTATGCTTGGACAAGCCCCTATCTGTGCTCTTCTACTCTCCTTATATATTTGTGTTATCTCCTTTCTCTTTAACAAGTGATGTTTCTTTTTTCTTCATAACCCCCACCTTTTTGAAATGACAAAGGGGGAGAAAGGTAATGTCTTCTTTTAAAAAGAGGAAGAAGGCATGTCTTACATGAAGAAGAGAAGTATGTTCATGTAAAGGGAGAAGGTAAAGGGGAGAAGACATATATGTGTAGAACATATATGAGTAGAAGACATGGTATTCTATAAATGTTATGAAAGCTAACCATGCAGAAGAAATAATATCAATTGAGGGGGAGTATGAGAACTCCACTAGAATCAATTGAGGGGGAGCATATGAACTCAATTCCATTGAAACCCCTACGTTTCTCCAAAGGTATGAATTTACTTAAATGCTTTCAATACATTTATGGAATGGTTTGTCATCTTCAAAAAGGGGGAGAATGTTGACTCAAGGTCAATTAGGTCAATGTTGACTCACGTCTAAATTGACTAAACCCGTGTTTTGATGATGACTAACCATTTCACATTTTGGTGTCTAATGCCTCTACTTGAGTGACTTCAGATTAGGTATAGACACACTCCAATTGCCCTAACTTGCGCATCTCAATTTGGAGAAAAGACAAGTCAAAGTCATACAAGTGGACGTTTTTGTAATATGATGTATATCCATTAGAATCATGTTGTAAATCACTTGTAATGATTGTATGACTTGTAATTAAGCTTAGAAAAATATCAGGAACACTTAGATCGAATATTAGAGCACTTTTAATGCAACTTTGAAAATCAATTATAGGCACTTGTTCGGTCGAGTTTCCCACCCTGAAACTCGACCGATCAACCTTGGTCGATTTTCTGAAGATTGCATCGGTCGAGTTGTGCACTCACAGAACTCGACCAATTGGGTAGTAGGCCAGTTCCAATTGGAATGGTCGATCGAGTTTCCTCAGAACAAACTCGACCGATCATTTCAATATCGGGATGCCTGCTACTTGATCGGTCGAGTTACACATATAGAAACTCGACCGAATGCACTGTACGAAAAAGTGCAGAAAAGTGTTTCTAGCCATTGTGGAGTTGCAACAAGTGAAAATAGATCTGTTGCAAGCCACAAAATGGCTAGTTTTCATTCACAAGTGTTCCCAAAGGCTAAGAGGCATCCCCAGCTATAAATAGGACCCCTTGGGCTTCATTCCAAGGTTGAGCATTCACTATGAAGGTTCCTATTCTATAGTTGAGTGATCCTACAGCCTCCTCTCTCTCTCTAAGCTTAATCACTTGCTACATCCATTAGAGTGAGTAGGAAATCTGTAAGAGAGCTAGTCATATATGTATATCTTGTGAGGCTCTCACTTCCACCACCTCCTATCTCTTCTTTCAATCATGAAGATGAAGGTTCTCTCTCTTGTCCAAGAGAGGTGAAGAAGAACATGGGAAGGAGTCCCTTGGTGAAGATCAAGGCTGAAGACTTGGAGCTAGAGTGGGTAAGTCTTTGGAGAAGGCAGAAGACTCAAGCTCAAGTGGGTAAGTCCTTGGTGGAAAGCTTCTCCGAGTGAAGGTGAAGTCAAAGGCGGAAGATCCAAGAAGAGTGGGTAATTCCTACAAAGCCGAAGACTTGTGCAAGAGTGGGTAAGTCCTTGGAGAAGGCCGAAGACTCTTTCAAAGTGGGTAAGTCCTTGGTTAGGTTGAAGACTCTTTGTATTGGATAGGTAAGTCCTTTGTTTGGTCATGTATTGTAAGTCTTATGAATGAATATAAGAATGTAATAGTTTGAAAGTCCTAGAGGTTGACCTCTCTAGGAAAGTGGACTGACACACTTCTAGTTTGAAGTGTGGAACCACTCTAAATAGCTTGTCTAATTGGTGCATGCTCAATCTCTCTCTCCCTTTCTATGCATGATTTAGTTGCACTCAAATTACCTATTTAGCAACCTTATCTTGTCATATATTTTGAAGGTTTGATGAATTTTGTTTAAGTGCTTTCAGCTCTATTCACCCCCCCTCTAGAGCATCTAATCACCCATCTAGGATCCAACAGAGTGTAGTCCCTAACCCTAACCCTAAAACCTTAATCCTAATTATTGAACATGGTGTGGTGGTATGGTACACTACCCATGTGAAACTTGAAATTGGTAATGAACATGGTGTGGTGGTATGGGACACTACCCATGTGAAACTTGAAATCATGAATAAGAAAGATAAGGGATGATTTAGGTAACCCAGTTTCACATGCATGTGTGCATGAGGCGCATAAAACTTATGTGATAAGTCTTAAGAGATATAAAAACCCAATAGTTGAATATATCAGAAAATGAAAAGTTGGAATATAACTTGCTCAAACCCTTAATGTTGTCTTTAGAAGTTTGGGTGTTGGTGGCCAAGCCCCTGGAGGGGAAGGTCGAGGTAGAACCAAGCCCCTGAAGGGGAAAGTGACCCAAGTTCATGGAATGGACATGAACCATAAGGGGATATTCTAGAAATTGAACAAACATGGGTTGATATGTTATAATGATAAAAAAGTATGCTTAATGATATAAAAAAAGGATATCTATTAGGGTTAGTGTGAAAACCTGGGGTGGGTCAACCTAAGCGTGGGAAGATGACCTATTAGGGAGGAAAAACCTTAGATCTTGGGATTAGGTTGTGGCTAGAAAGCCTAACCCCCTCCTATGAGCCAAGAAGGCACCCTAGGTTAGGACTTTCCCTTTAAAAGGTAAATGAATAAATGTATTTAAGTATTGAGACAATCTTAATCCTCATCTAGAGGGGTAAAGAGTTAAAGATATAATAATGAAAGCACTTAAATTATTTGAACCCAAGGATGCCATCTCTGAGTGACACAATTGGTCAAGCCCCAGAGGGAAGACCAATGAGGCACCAAGCCCAGGAGGGAAGGTCATGAAATGGTCAAGCCCAGGAGGGAAGACTAGGTAGGCACCAAGACCAGGAGGGAAGGTGGCCTAAGTCCATAATGCAGTTGTTTAGGATCAAGTCCCTAGAGGGGAAATCACAGAGGTCAAGCCCAGGAGGGAAGACCGACATGGCACCAAGCCCTGGAGGGAAGGTGGCCCGAGCCCAATGATGGGACAACACTGCATTATGTGTACTCGAAAGAGAGAGATGAAAGCAATCTGGGTTAAAGAATTAAATAAGAGAATAATTTGCTTAAAAGATGTGACATCTCAAAAGAAACTCTTAGGGAGGGTAGAGTCCTAATGCAATCCTAGGGTCAGGTAGGGTGTATTGGAGGTACATAGGACTGATGGGTTGGGAGTGGATATGCCTTGAATGCACATGACCATGTGGTCAGGAGGTAACAACTAGGTTTACCCAAGGTACATGACACAGTAGATTAGCTACCTCCATGAGGATCATGTAGCCTAATGGGTGAATTTGAAAGGCACTCCCTTGATGCATACAGATGAGATCCCTCCAGAAGTACCTATACCCCTAGAGACCTCAAGGATTTGGCTAAGGCTCATAATGATACATGAGATGTAAATATAAAAGTTATAGGAAGTCATGAAAACTTGAGAGAAGTTGTGCCCTAACTTAAGAGTAAGAAAAGGGACACTTGACTTCATGGGATATAAGAATGTTGTGAAATTGAGAACAAGTAAGTTTATAGTCATATAGAGTATGTTTCAACTTAATATGCGCAATTAAAGGTAATGTGTGGATGTGCTATCTCTGCTCTTGGAATGGAATGAACTTTTTGTTTGGGCTGCAGTCAAATACTTATTTCATCTAATTATGAAGGAGGGAGATTGGATAGTCACACGTTATGCTTAAAATTGAGATAATGAGGATAAATATCCTACATTTAATGTGTAATGACATGAACTAGAGTTAGAGGTGTTACCTCACCCTTGTGTGCAAATAATGAATAGTAGGTTGGAAACCTGGGTGGAAAGAGAAATCACAAAGTAATCATGAAATCATCAAGAGATGATAATATGTGACTACTACAAATGTGGATATACTTAAATTTAGATTCAAGTGGATATCTTAGTAATAAAAAAATATATATGTTAAATAAAAGTGGTTAAGCCATCTAAGTAGGGTGCTAACCCTAAGTTGTGAACATAAGACGTGTATCATTCACCTAGGCTTAGTAGGCCTGAATTTTGAGGAAAAAATTCCTTTTAAGGAGGGGTGAATGTTACATCCTTGAAATTTGTGGATTTCAAGCCTAAATGGAATTAGGAACATATGATAATGAAATGATTTGAGGGATCTTGGTTGACGATTCCAAACACTAGATTCATAATAAATGTTAAATGTAAGTTAATAATGAACGTTGAACATATGTGATCATATGAGGCTAATATAAGATGGGATGGTAACCAAATCCTCAAGTTTGGTAATTAGAAATGTGGCTAAGTTCGTTGAGCCTTTTGAGGGCCCATGATGTAGTTCATGGGCCTTAGGGTCACCCTTTAGCCCATTTGGATAATCAAATGTTACATATGGGCCCATGAGATATTGTTTTGAATATTAATGATTTACGTACCATAATAGGTATCCAAAGTATTTTCGGTGGATAGATAATCAGAGTGTAAGATAACGAGAGATTATTTAGAATGATCCAAAAGTTATTATGTGGTTTGGATAATTAGTTGAAGAATTATCCATCTTTTGATTAAGGACTCTATTTTGGATAATTAATTTAGAGGATTTATCGAGGAAGGAGAGTCATGATGTGACTTGCTTTCTTGAATTTTTCTTGTACAATAAATTAGAGATTAAGGATACAAAAAAGAGTGGGGAAAGGAATACTTACCTTTTTGAGATCACGTAGCCATAAGGCAATATACAACATAGTTGATGATTAGTTAATGTGAGTAAATCCTTTCCATATCTAGTGGAAACCATAATTCCAAGAAGGAGGCCATAATAGGTATACATCTCTTCTCATAGTTATCCTCCTAACCCTAAAGCCTTGCCTAGCATATAAATAGGAGCCAACCTTCGACAGAGAATAGGACTCCCCATGTACATATCTTGTCGCTTCCACCCAGTCACCGCATGACGGGAAGAATGATATGAATCCTTGCTTAGGTCAGAAGACTTGAGGAACCCTATTGTATAGTAGGGTGAGGCGAAAAGCCACCCTAGCCCTCTGGTCATTGGTAGAGTACAAGGAAGCAGCGGCATGGACATGCCAGTTCCATGCCTTCGGCATCAATCTTAGGCTACGACGGTTGAAGGGGCTTTGGGGGAAACATTCTTGACAAAGAATTTGGGCGTCATGGGTCACCTCTGTAGCATCTTTGTGCATCAGAGTGCACAAGTAAGGGGAGGGCATCCCCTCGTCTAAATGTGAGGAGATGTATAGTGCTAGGAGGGGTGAGCGCGACGGGCAGTGTCATCCTCCACACCAAGAGTAGAGCCGGAGGATGGCATGCGAGGGGCGTGGTAAGTCGGCAATGGAGTCGGGCAGTCTAGAGAGAGACTCCCGACGACGGCCTGACTGTGGTGCTAAGGCACGAGAGAGTGAAGAAGATCAGGGTAGTCTGGGATCTCGACACCGACAGTCATTCCCCAGGAGACGTCGGGGCGAGACATCAGAGGTAGGGTGCGCAACTGAGACGGCAGGTCGACCTTCGTCGAAGGATGCAGGACACGTCACAAGGTTGGAGACGGATTGCATCTTTTGGATGACTATACCCATAGATGCACATCAGCTCGAGCCATCAGGGGATGGGTAAAACCAACCTTTTGTTATGATTAAATTTCCCTTGTTTTGCTGGAGCAAAAGAACCAGCTGGCCGCAAGCCATTGGCCGGTAAGCGCATTAAATTGAAATCATTATACTTAATTATTTGTAGCTCTGTTCTCAATAGGTTATATCTGAAAGTTGCTCAGAAAAATGAGAGGAATCAAAATAAAATAATAGCAGAACCTGATTAAGCTTCATGTTCTAAAAGTATATGCAACACATGTGATAATGTGATTAGAATAAAGGGAAAACCTAGATTTTGCTTCATTTAATGCTTAATTGAATAGATTCATTCATGTTAGGCTAACACCTGATCTTACCGTGTATAATGAGTAAAACCTTGATAATGATGAATAATGGATGATTCCAGATTAATAACCTTATTCATGCTGATTTAGGGTGTTGAAACCAATGTGGACATCTTGCTATGATGATAATGTTAGTAATATGATTTAGGTGTCATGAGTAGTTTAATATGCTTAATTTGACGATTAGGGTTTCAACTAATATGTGTAATGGAATTAATAATCTTAGAAACCATAATGTGAGGAGTTAGCATTTGGGATCCTAATCCCTGGTCCAAACATGAGATAGTCCTAAACCCTAGTTTAGGAGCGCATCTAGATCTGAGTAATGTAATGCGAATACATGGTGACACAAATGTAGTATGCTTGTTTCAGATTGAATGCCTTATTGCTTGGATGTTTGGATACACTCTTAAAGTATATCATGTTCAGCATAGTTTCTATGATGGCATAATGTATGTGGTTACGCTTATGAATACATGTATCAAATTATGAGATTGTTGATGTTTCTCGATGAGATTGAACGACAAATAAATTGCTTTCTTGTTTATTTAGTTCTTCCAAACTATAAAGCTCCTATGAGTATCATGTAAAGTAAATAATGGTATTATGAACCCTGGGTTAGACTGATCTTAAGGGTAATGCACACGAGCCCCAGAGGGACAGTGATTACACCTGAGGTAGTTGACCAGATATGGGTTAGATTATGAAAATAAGTTATGTTCTTATATGTAAGATAAATATGTTCCGAGTTTTCACCGACCAAAAAAAAAGATAAATATGTTCACTTATATGTTACTTGTGATTATTGTTTGAACCCACATACCAGTATAATAATATATTGACCGCGTATTTGTTTGTCGGCATTTTAGGTATCAGATATACTTGATTCGTGGACATGAGGATACATATAAAGTTGTTTAAGACACTATAGTTTAATCATGAAGGTTTAGTCTTAATGGTTTATCTTCACACATGTAAAAGTTAATTCTGTTTAAAAGTTATGTAACTCCTTAGAGGAGCTTTTTATGTAAACATGTAAATATTTGTTCATTAATGGAAATTGTTTACTATTCTGTATTATTTCTTGAATCTGATCCTAGAGTATATGATTAACGATCTGTGACTTTAAGGTCTTTTAGACACTCAAATGTTTGGGTCGTTACATTTGCAAATCCAATGAATTTAGGCAAAGAAAAACACAACCACTGAGTAATTATATAACCTAGAGTGTGACTAAAAATATTAATAATGAACTTTCACCTATTTGACTCTTAATACATTATTTCCAAGCCAGTAGTAATGTATTGTTGCAAATTGTAGATATATTTGTTCATCAACTCCTGGAGATGTTTGAATCTTTATAATGGAAACTTTAGATCTCTAAACTTGTAATTTACATTTTCATTTGATATAGAGGTAAGAAGTTTCTACTTCTATTCAACAAGTTATTTTCCTCAATTTTGCATGCATGACTAGATAGGTTGGTTGGCCAAAATTAATTTTGTACCTTAACCTACCTCTTTGAAAGGCTGACAACACCTAATCTTTAAATTAGTAGAACATTTTTTAAATGTTTAGAAAGGGTAGGTTACTGCTCCTAGTTTAGTGAAATTACACTTCTATGCCTCTACACAAAGTTAGACTGCATTTGTTACGTGGTGAATCAAGGTGATAGGGAATGATGGTGAAATATAAATGTTGTTTGTTTGCTATGGTGATAAGGAATCATGGTAAATCCATGGTGAATCTATGGTGAATTTTGATTTATTTTTGTCCCCATGAAAAAGCATGGTAAATCATGGTGAACCATGGTGAAAGAAGTTTCTTTCAAGACTCTGCTACTTATTTAGATAAATGTGGAAAACAAATTCTAATAAATATGATTGTAACTTGTGTAGGGTATTTTTTATTAAAACAATTCCCCTCTTTATCCCTACAACCATGTAACAAACAACATTTTTAAAGTTTTCCCCATCCTTATCACTAACCATGGACATCCTACCGAACAACATAATTTAACAATTTCCCCATCATCGTCACTGTCCCCTTCCTCATTACAATCACTGTACCTATCACCATCAATCTTTTCACCATGTACCAAACACAACGTAAAGGACATAGGGTCCCTTAATATATTGGAAATATCATTTGATGTGTTGTCATTCTCCATAGTAGAAAACACAAGGTCTCTCCAATGACTAGACATTAACATGTGTTATCTACTGAAAATTTGAATGACTGTTTCAAAAATTGGATATTGGATTTTATTGAATTTGAAACACATTTCTACCTCTTGATACTTGCCTATATTGTTTATTCTTTTGCATTTGGTCATGAAAATCCTTGTATATAGGTTCATATTATTTTACTTTTTAAATAATGATTTTGTACCATCTTTGTTGACTCATGTTCCCTTATTGGGGACCAATGTTTCCCTTATTGGGGCCCATTTATGGTTTTTGTTCCCTCTAAGAACCCATGGGCAGGTTTTTAGAGAAACCTAGAAGAGATACAGGAGTTGTCCCCTATCGAAGATAGACATGAATCAAAACTTATTGTACATTTTTTTATCATATTTTGTAAGCTTCCGTGAATTTGATGTAAAGCATGGTTACAAATAGATTTTTTTATATTTTCTGATACAATTTTGTAATTATTTGATCATAAGAATTGAGTCCTTACATGGGATATGATTATAATTTGAAATATATGGATTTTCCTTAGTAATGCATACTATTTTGCTTTATGTGAAATTTGCAACATGATTATGAAAATCGTACACTCAAACTCCAAGGAATTATAGTAAAATCTCATGCAAGCATTTTAAATAAAAGTTTTGGGTTGTTTTGAGAGGAAAGTGTAGTAGAATAAAACTGTTGATGAGAACACTTTGAGCGATACCCTTCTAATACCACAATATCACAGTAGTAAGTAAAAATGTTTACCTTATCATGGTAGAAGATCCAAAGATTAAACTTGAATTGATTGATGTAGACCTAGACCATCCAATCTACATCACTTTAGAATTTCACTAAAAGAACAAACATAACTTAATTCTAGGGTTTCTGACACTCTGGGGCTCCCCTCAAGATACATGCAAAAATGCTTTTGTGTGGATGATTACAAGAATCTTATAATACTTTTCTGTTGTGTATCTTCTAATTTTTTTGATGATTGGCACATATCCCAAAATTTCTTATAGAAGATTACACAATCCCAAAGGATACATACTCTGGGAAAGATTTCATTTTTCCATGAGGACCTTCTCAATTTGCATGTCAATGGTAAAGCTTATTATCCGCAACGAAGTTGTAGTGTAAACTTATCTCCACAGGACTGCTCAAAGATGAGTTAAAGTTTCTAGTCTCTTCCTCTCTCTTTCTCTCTCTATTTTTTTCATAGGGTTTCTCAAAACAATGAGAAAATATGATAGTGTATCATGATCGCCTCCTCTCATATCATATATATAGAGGAATATTGAGGTTAGTGTTTCCCAAAATGTATATGTCCAAGCTATGGACCCCCTAATAGAATGAAGGATTCTTTCGCTCACTAGGTCCATAGAATGCAACACTCCTCTAGTCTTGGTGTGTATACACTTCCCTTTTCTATGAGGAATTGGTCCTCCACTTATGAAAACTTATTTGTTTATTCAGGATCTGCATTTTATTTAGGCCCTTGTAACATGCTTTTAGGTCCCTATGTTTACGGTTGCAATTACAATATTGGACAGTTGAACTTTTCTTCAAGCTAACTCTAACTTTATGACATTGTAGGCATCATACTATGTTGTTAATAGATTCACTAGTCAATATTATAATTCATAAGAAAAAAGGAATTTCTAGTCAAACATCATTGCAAACCAAGTATTAGTATTAGTCAAACAATACTAAACCATCAACAACTAGTTCTGCCATTCTAAATAATCCTTTTATCATAGATATCGAGAATTAACTAGAGGCATGGACACATCATCCTTGTTATGTTTAATATAATTTCCTTGATCACCAAGTAGACTAGCAAGTTACATATGAGCTCAGTATCATATACTAACTCACATGAGCATCACCATACATTTCTCTAGCCTCACTTTTCATGAGGCCTTATATATATCTCCTTGTATATGGGATGGACAAATATGTTCTACATCACTCACAATGCATAGCATGATTCTCATCACACCCATTCACTACCACTATGGAAACCTTCTTCATGATCATATTGGGTAGTGCTAAAGCTTGACGATTGTCATGTCATAATTATAGTGACTTTAGGTTGAAGGACCATAACACCGTTGTTGAGTTCGAGGGATAATTATTGTAAGGACCCTAAACTTGCTTAATGAGTTGAACAAGCTTAATCACCATAATTTAATGCTTAGTGCATCATTAAGTTAATTAAGTACTCACTGATGCAATTAGTGCTTTGATCGAGAGTTATAGTCTAATTTGTATGCTTTCTTGCCTTGAGGTTGTAGAGAATTTCACGCTTGAAATTTTGTAAAAAGAATCACTTGATTTGGACATTTGAGTCAATAGTTATGCCATTTTCTAATTCTTTGGACTTGGTTGCAAATTTCCCATAACTAATAGCCCCCTTACCCTTATCTTCTTCTTTTCCAAATTATTTCACCCGATAAAATAGGTTCACCGCTTGAAGTGGTGCTCAAGAAACCAGCAGGTCCGATTGACCTACAACAGAGGAAAATAGGAGGCCGATTTTGGTCCCCTTGGCTTTGGATCTAGCAACGCCATCACCCTTTTCCCCTTCCTTTCTTCTTCTTCTTCCATTTCCCTTCCTTTTCTTTGCCCTAGCTCATGGCCCACCCGTAGATGCGGCACTGCGTTGTAGTGCAACCTGCAACAGCCGCCGACTAGTAGAGGGAGCGAGGGCGCGATGTCATAGGTTGATCCAGCAGGCGCCCTACTTCCTCACCTTCTTCCTCTTCGTTTACTCCTCCTCCACACCCTAGAGGCGCCCAACTGCGCCCCCACCTGCCCCAACCTACAAGAGAAGTCATGGCTGACCAACATAGCTGCGGCACATCCAACAACCACTTGAGGTGGGGCGTTTCTTGGCCCCATAACTTCGGCCATCGACCAGTTGCACATTGATGCTCTCCTTCCTCTTCCTTGTTCAACCACGACGCCCAACCAGCAGGGTCGCGCCCTAGCTAGCTCGAGTAGCAACAGCTGTCACTGTGGCCTTGAGCCACCTTGGGCGCGAGGAAGCACCGATGAATGATGCTTTGAATTTGTCTTTAAGGTCCAAGCATGAAGTCGTAGCTCCTAGCCAAGTTCATCCATCAAGCAAGTCCATTTCCAACCTGTGCGTGTGTTAGCAGTAACCTATTTGCAACAGGTTGAATTCTAGGTTATTCTGAGGTTGAAGACAACCCCCTGGACGCAATTCTAGTCGAATCCGGATGTTTCGAACTACAGTGAGTAGAATCTCACTCCTATTCGCATGATTTAACTTGAATAATCAGACATTTTGGTTAAAAGCAGTGTTATTCACAGATGTCAGTGTTTACCCGGGTGTCGGGCAATGCCGAAATGCTCGACTCCTAATTTGCACGTTTAAAATTATTAATGCCTACTCAACACTAATTAGTTGACTGATATGTGCGATGGGATTTAGTGAAATTACACGATCGATCGAACCTAGTTTACTCAATTAAATGTCGAAATCAGTAGTGCACAACTAGAAAAATTTTCCATAGTAGAATTTGCTCTAAATCTCTAAAACTGTACCGTTCTTACTCCTTATGTTTAGGATTTGCTCATTTGATGAAGAAAGGTGCTAGATGGACGGATTCATAGCTTATTCTTGGATTTCTTCTGTGTGTGGTTCCATCTACTCATTAGAGGCATGTTTTATAACTTGCTCCATGTTTATTGCTTACCATAAACTTTCTAGATCATGTTCTTGCTTGAAAATGATGATTCATGCACTAAAAAGCTATTCTTAACTTAGATTTCGATTTTTATAATGTTCCATGTTCTGATTTCAGTTATATATGAACATGTGATCAAGTGTGTGTTAGCACTAAGGTATAATATGTTGGGTTTTAGGGGAGGCAGATAAGGCAACGGAAAAAAAAAAATTTCCTCCCCAAACCCAGAACAAGGAAACGCGTCAACGTCTATACAATAGGAAAGGATGGTTTGTGGAATCATACCTTGTCCCGAGGATTTCTCGGTGACAATACCTCGCAGCTTGTGTGGTCTTCACCTCCGATCTTGGACGGTGTCTATGCAGCTCCTGGTCGCATCGGGACTGACGACTCCTGGTCGCACTAGGACTGTCGGGATTGACAGCTATCCTCTGAGCGACAGAAATCTCCCGCCTCTGAAGTAGTCCACACGGACCACATGGAACTCCAATCTCCTTGTATCACAAGGAATTGGAAGGAGTCGCACCCTCCTGTCGGTGTACTAGTCACCGACACACTCTCCTGCCACCAGTCACTTTCTGTAGTTATCTTTCCCGTACTATGCCTCCCATATCGGGTAGCACTTACTCGGGCTCTCTCGGTTACCAAAACTAGAGAGAAGGACAACTTTATAGAGCAATTGGTTGCACTTTTTTGTGCTTTGAGAAGCCCCCAATACCCCTATATATAGGAGGGTCATGGGACAGGGTTCTCTATCCCGGGCAATGTGGGACTAAAGTAGGAGTAGAAGGGTTCGAGATTTTTCACAAAAACAACCAACTGTGTAACCTAAACCGATCGTTTCATTTTTAAATGGTCGGTTGGGGACCTGAGCCAGTCAGTTGACACCTCAACCGATCGGTTGGGACCCATGAAATAGTCGGTTAACTTCTGAACCAGTCAGTTCGTGGTCCTGATCAGTTCCCGATTGACTTTTCCTCGTTTGTTTCTAATTGGTACCAAATACCAATCCTTGTTCCAATCAAATTGGGCAAGTGAAACGAAAGGAAATTTCTCACCAATCTTACTTTCCCAACTTGCTCGGTTGGACCAGTTGAACCGATCGTTTCAACACTTGAAGCGATTGTTTCACCCTGTCCATCAGCCGATCGACTCACCATCTGAGCCGATCGGTTCACCAAGCTCATCTGATCGGTTCATCACATGAGCCGATCGATTGGGAGTGCAGATTGTGCAGAATCAGTCAATTGCAGTTTCAATCAATCTGATACTCCAATCAATATGTCCAACACCTTCAACATTATGACATTGAGCTATCAATTAATTGAGTGTTTAATTAAACTACTAAACTCCTTTAGTAATCAAATCTAAACATTGTTTGTGGACAAAACTCCTCTTCCAGGTTAAATCCTATGTGTGTGACCCTGCAGGTCCATTTCACGTTGGTAGTGAAAGTCCATAACACTTATGACTTCACAAGCAAAGAGCGGTGCCTAGTCACACATCATTGCTACCCAAGAGAAATAGAAAGTTGGAGAACAACTTTCAATCCTACAATCCGTGAATGGTGTTACAATGAATGTATAATTCCTTTGTCACTGATATCCTGAATGAACTCGACACATGGAACAGTCATCCTGTCAACGTTCATTCACTTCCTTGATCTCAGAATAGATTGGAAGAGATATGTATGACATTAATATCACATACTGATTCACACATGCGTGCACGCCTTTCTCAATCCTACTCATCAAGTGGCCATGGATATCAAATTCCCTTAGGAGGGACAAATCCCATATCTATCACTCACCCCTCAAAAGCCCCATGTGTCAAAGCCACTCAATCAACACCTTTATAACAACCCATGTTTCAGGATAGCGTTTGATGATGTCAAAGTGTTCCCAACAACATGTGTTGAGTGTAGTGATTTTAGGTCAAAGAATCACACTCACCACCATCACTATGAGTACTGACTGTGACTACCATGTCATGGTTCCATGTGTCAAACTCACGGTGGGTCTGTCCGGTACACTTGTACTCTAACAAGTACCTATGTGTTTGGTTTGATATCTCTATATCATGACTAATGATATTCTGTCATCAACCAACACTACAATCTAGTCTTGTGTGTCATTGTGTGTCATTGATGTCTAGTGTGTCCTAGAGTCATCCCTGTACTCTCAGGTCCGGGCGAGATAAAGTTTGTATATAATATTTCAAATGAATTGGACTTTTGTTAGCATATTAATGCTTGTTTGTGTGGCATATCATGGATACCAGAAAGATGTCAGGATCCTTCAAACATTTTTGAGCGGGTGTTGATGTTGAAATCGGTTTTAATTTACCCATATTTTTGGGTATGTGATTAATTAGTGATTGACTGTGTTTTATGTTTTGAGTAATCTCGTTTAGTGTGACGGGTCCCGACAGGTTGGTATCAGAGCTTTAGGTTCAATGAGTCTACAGGGACACTAGGACTAAGACTAGGATGATGTCTAAGTTAGGAATATGACATAAAAATATGATGCATACTACCTAATATCAGTATTTGGGTGCCCTGGCTAGGTATTCAATTATTGAAGAAAGGTAAGTATGGAACTCTTCGATTGTTATCTTTTTTATTACTCTGATCAAGTAGTCATTTTGAGACAATCTAAAGAGCATAATGAATAAGAAATTGTGGTGTGAATATCTCAATCCTACCTTAAAGAAGATGAGAATTGCACATAATCTATCAAAACTTGAATGTTTGGTAACTATAAGAGAAAGAAACAACACCATGAAATCTAAATTTGAATAAAATAAGGAAAAGAGGAGTTCTTGAAGATGTGATTCAAGAATATAATAAAATAAAAGACAGATAAGTCTATGCTTATAAAGTGAATCAAGGTATGAAATCTGCATAAGATGAAAAGAACTCCTCTAACATGTATATAATGAGAAGATAAATGGAAACAATGGGAAAGAAATATGGTGGAACCTGAGTTGATCTCAGATCAACCTATGTATGTAAGAAAGTGTTAATGGAAAATCCGCATGGCATGTGAAAGAAATTGAGGGATATGATCCCTATTTAATGAAGAAAATGTGGAATATGAGTATTTACCTGTTGATAAGTGGTTGAAAAATATAATAAAATAAAAGAACATACCCAAGTGTGATAAATAGTCATCAAGGAAGGAGTAATGAGATATGTTAATCATGATTATTCCTATGCTAATGGAAAGGAACCTGAAATGAAAAAGGTAAAATGATACATAAGAAGTTGTAATACGCATAATGAAAATAGAATTGGTTACCTTTTTTTTAGTGACCCTTGAACAATGTTGTTATGATGTGGGAAGTGTGTTTTCGTTTGTGTCTTTTCTTTCCAGGGCACATATTTCAAGTGGATCATTGCCACTTGGTATGTGTGGATTCATTATAAACATGAGGATGGATATCTTACTATAGAATAAGGTTGTTTAGACTATGGTTCCACGATCATAAAGTTTGTGATGATTTTTCTTTTGAGCCTTCCAATAATTAGGAAGACTCTTCTATGTTTTGAAATTTGTTATGTTGGTAAAAGTAGATGAGATAAGTATGTGAGTTCCTTATAGCGCATGAGGTGGATACCAAGGTAATGAATCCTAGTATCCAAGATGTATCAATAATATGAGAAATATGTGAAGGTTGGAGATGATTATTAAATGAACATTCCAAGCATTCCTCTCCCTTATATATATAGAGAGAGTTGATGGTGATGCTATAAATGTTGTTTGGCAAAAAAAAAGTGATTCTATAATGTTTTGTATGGTTCAGTGATAGCTGGACAAGACCACTATCAAGGATAGATGGTTTATTGGTCAATATATATGTGATATTATGTTCCTTTAAGATAAACCTATGATCAAATATCAATGCATAAAATTTATATTGGATGACATAATTCACATGACCATGATGAGTTTAGAGTTATATCCTATAGACTAACCAATGTACAAATAGAGTTTATGAATAGGAGGAACATAGTGTTCCAGTCATGTCATACAAGTTATATCAAGCTTTAAATGATGACATGTCAAAGTATTTCAAATATGATCAATATTTATTCAAAAACCTTAGGGTTGCCGAAGCAGTAACTGTTATGAGAACAAGTTGAATAAGAGTGAGATGGGGTTGATTAAATTTCTTAATGGGATCATGATATGTCTTCTTATGTGGGCATTTTTGTGCTGACCCAAGATGTGATATGTATGAATGATGTGACATTACCATGATATGAAAGTAAGCATGTGAAGGTAAGAGGATGAGGTGCAAAGGAAGTATCCATCTTTGTTTACCTTGGATTTTGAGGGCGAAATCCCTGTTAGGGGTTTATAGTTGTAAGGACCCTGAACTTGCTTAATGAGTTGAACAAGCTTAATCACCATAATTTAATTCTTAGTACATCATTAAGTTAATTAAGTACTCACTGATGCAATTAGTGCTTTGATTGGGAGTTATAGTCTAATTTGTATGCTTTCTTGTAATGAGGTTGTAGAGAATTTCACGCTTGAAATTTTGTAAAGAGAATCGCTTGATTTGGACGTTCGAGTCAATAGTTATGCCATTTTCTAATTCTTTGGACTTGGTTGCAAATTTCCCATAACTAATAGCCCCCTTACCCTTATCTTCTTCTTTTCCAAATCATTTCACCCGGTAAAATAGGATCACCACTTGAAGCTGTGCTCAAGCAACCAGCAGGTCCGATTGACCCGCAATAGAGGAAAATAGGCGACCGATTTTGGTCCCCTTGGCTTTGGATCTAGCAACGCCATCACCCTTTCCCCCTTCCTTTCATCTTCTTCTTCCATTTCCCTTCCTTTTCTTTGCCCTAGCTCATGTCCCACCCGCAGATGAGGCGGTCTGTTGCAGTGCGACCTGCAACAGCCGTCGACCAGTAGAGGGAGCGAGGGCGCGACGTCATAGGTTGCTCCAGCAGGCGCACTACTTCCTCACCTTCTTCCTCTTCATTTACTCCTCCTCCACACCCTAGAGGCGCCCAGCTACGTCCCCACCTACCCCAACCTACAGGAGAAGTCATGGCTGACCAACATAGCTGCGACACGTCCAACAACCACTTGAGAGGGAGGGACGGGGCATTTCTTGGCCCCATAGCTTCATCCATCGACTAGCTACACATTGATGCTCTCCTTCCTCTTCCTTGTTCAACTACAATGCCCAACCAGCAGGGTGGCGCCCTAGCTAGCTCAACAAGCAACAGCTGTCGTCGTGGCCTTGAGCCACCTTGGGCATGAGGAAGCACCGATGAATGATGCTTTGAATTTGTATTTAAGGTCCAAGCATGAAGTTGTAGCACCTAGCAAAGTTCAGCCATCAAGCAAGTCTGTTTCCAACCTATGTGTGTGTTAGCAGTAACCTATTTGCAACTGGTGGAATTCTAGGTTATTCCGAGGTTGAAGACATGTTCTTGCTTGAAAATGATTATTCATGCACTAAAAAGCTATGCTTGACTTAGATTTCGATTTTTATAATGTTCCATGTTCTGATTTCAGTTATATATGAACATGTGATCATGTGTGTGTTAGCACTAAGGTATAATATGACTTGGATTAGGTTGTTTTGACAACCTATGTTCACCCCCTTAGGTCAAGTTTTGGACCAATTAGAAGTTTAATGATCAACCATTAAATACCCTATTGATGTTATCAATCAATGTTGACATTAGCTTGATATTTGATGCTGATTAAGGAATATAATGTTGATCTAACAACCTATAGTGATTTAATGATCACTAATGATGGTGGATCAGGTCTCTACAATTTATGGTGAGTTAATCATATAGTTTTAGCATCAATTAATCCTTAGACCAATGGTTTCTTAGGTCTTGATGCAATGGTCGAACATATACTGTAATTGATGGTTTTAATATATGAACTTGACCCAATGGTCAAGATATAATGTTTATTCCTCCAATAAAGTGGAATTATGGATAATGTAATATGTTGGTCCTAATAATGGGATTTAGATGATTTCCTTTATATGATCAACTTAAGGATTTTACTTGTTGGCAATGGATGGCTTGTTCTAAATGAACAATTGATTGTGGGTTTTAGCCTACTCTCAATGGAACTTTTTGTGTTATTAATCAAAGGATGTCTAGGGTTAGATGGTGACTCTTTTTATAGCACAAATCAAAGACTTCATAGGTGGTTTATCCAAGGTGTTTACTTATGTAAACAACCAATAGTCTTACCTTTTAAACATCCAATGGTTCTGGGTGATATTGTGGTATGGTGATATGGGTTGAATGATGATGGAACAAATGGAGGATTACCCTTAATAACTTAGTCTTACCTATTCACGCATATGAATAGAAGGGATGATAACCATATTGTGTTGGAATGTAACCCTAATGAGGTATAGCTTGTTATACCTATCTTTAATATAACTAAATGATGGTAATTGGGTATGAATAGTCCTAGAATGGCTAATACAATTATGAAATACTCTATTATTTTTGAAACCCAATTATGCTATAACCTTATGGTTAAACCTTGATTTATGTGTGGGTTCATACTTGAGAATAGTATTGAATGTGATGGTTATGCTTCATCTTATGAATTCATGATCCAATGGGGATGTCGTGAGTTAGGGTTTGTGTATGAGTGTTGATTAGTAACATTGATATAATTTATCATGTTGAACCTAACTCTAATGCAATTAGATAAAGATGAGTATTTATGTTTAACATTCTTATATGATAGAATGATGATAGAATAACCTCCTTACTATGATCATAACCTTTATATGTTAATTGGTGGTTATTATATCTACATGGTTGATACTTTCTTAAGCTAAACATGTGCATAATGAATATGATGAGAGTTAATCATATCTAGATTCCTTGCATGTTGATGTAATAAAGGAATGTTCTTAATGTTAATATAAACCTTCTATGATTGTTTATGAATATCTCCTAGCTCATTAATCCAATATTGTGTTGATCTGGTGTATTAAATGTAAGTAATGTTGTTGAGCCTTGTTATAAGTCATGCAAAGATAATGATGATCTTGCAGGAATAATATGATGGTCTTAATGACCTTTGGGCATGGTTGATCCCTGAATGAGGTGTAATACTCTTATGTTGATAAGGGTTGATACCATGTGATATTGTGAAAAGGATTTATATCTTGTGATAATATGATGACTAGTGTAGTCTTGGGAATGGCAAGTGAATAGTACCATGTGATGATGAGATGAGAAATTATGTTTCATACATTTTATATCTTTTCAAGTTTTGATATTTATATGCTTGCTAGTAGTGAATTAGGATTTGTATGTCCACTTGTTTGATGCAGCCTCAATTCACCCAATTGGCATAACTAATCAAGTGCACCTCTAATCTTGTAGTGCCATGTGTCGTAGAACCATCTTCAGTGTCAGAACTTGCTGGATGGTGAAACGAGTATTCCTAAGGGAAACTCGGAGCGCATATTGTTGAATATTAGGGGGTGGCAGGTTGAGGATATATCCTTGTCATCCACAATGCATATTGTGGAGGTTGGCTATGGGCATGCCTCATACATCTGATGTGATTGAGAACGGTTGCGGTCGTGTCTCGGTGATTATAATATGATGTGATTATAGGACAAATGCGGTTGTACCTCAGTGATTGGGTTTGAATACCCTGGTTTCTAGTGTCGTGACCTGTACCAAGGTCGGACTAGTGGTTTTCATCTTGACTATATGTTGTGGTGGCAGCTTTGACTGATATGTCACTGCCTTTTTACTCATACTGACTGAGGGGAAGAGATCTTAGGATACCGGCACTCCTAGATCTTGTACGGAACCGAATAGCCCTTCGTAGGGGTCGGTTGGACTTTGAATGGTATGATTCAAATTCCCCAGGGTGTAATAAAAGATTTAATACAGCCGTGTAACATATTTGCTTAGGGTAATACACGACGTTTCACATTGGATGATAACCCTTGTTTGTTATCTTTACATAAAGATGATGCTTAGTGAAATTAAGAGATAATAATTATTCTTATGTTGTGGATCATAAGATTGTAAATGTGTACATACAATAGTCACGCTTATGTTGATAACAATACTACTACGACTGATTATAATCATGATGCTAGATATCTCATGTTGTTAGTTATGTTTAGCATGCTAGCCATGCCTTTGTAACTAGAGATGCATATAATGCTAATAATGCTTATCCAGGTAGTTGTTCTTATGTTGTTTTCTCTTCTTATAATGTTGATATGTTCAACCAATTAGACATGGTCATGTTGTTAGCTATGCTGTGCTACTAGGTAGTTATTATCTGCTACTGAACTGCTTATATTGTCAACAAGATAAAGGATGATAGTCTGGTTAATAATGATAGTTATTATCTGCTCCTTTATGTATTTTGTTAATCAACAATACTATTAATATTATTTGCTATATCTGATTAAACTTCTTAACTATTTAATTACATAAAAATATTGTAATCAATAAACGTTTTTGATGGTTATATCTCTTGCTGGGACTAGGTCTCACCCTTGTGGTTCGTCACATTTTTTTTAGGTAATCAGAAGTGATGAAAATAAACATCTGGCAGCAAAGAGGAGCTATAGTAATGAATATTTGAGAAAGTTGATTAAATGTCTAGTGTGTCCTAGAGTCGTCCCTGTACTCTCAGGTCCGGGCGAGATAAAGTTTGTATATAATATTTCAAATGAATTGGACTTTTGTTAGCATATTAATGCTTGTTTGTGTGTCATATCATGGATACCAGAAAGATGTCGGGATCCTTCAAACATTTCTGAGCGGGTGTTGATGTTGAAATCGGTTTTAATTTACCCATATTTTTGGGTATGTGATTAATTAGTGATTGACTGTGTTTTATGTTTTGAGTAATCTCGTTTAGCGTGACGAGTCTCGACAGGTTGGTATCAGAGCTTTAGGTTCAATGAGTCTACAGGGACACTAGGACTAAGACTAGGATGATGTCTAAGTTAGGAATATGACATAAAAATATGATGCATACTACCTAATATCAGTATTTGGGTGCCCTGGCTAGGTATTCAATTAATGAAGAAAGGTAAGTATGGAACTCTTCGATTGTTATCTTTTTTATTACTCTGATCAAGTAGTCATTTTGAGACAATCTAAAG
This sequence comes from Alisma plantago-aquatica, assembly GCA_963693085.1. Taxonomy (NCBI): domain Eukaryota; kingdom Viridiplantae; phylum Streptophyta; class Magnoliopsida; order Alismatales; family Alismataceae; genus Alisma; species Alisma plantago-aquatica. The sequence goes on from OY856409.1 coordinate 1,290,627,541, forward strand.
AGCATAATGAATAAGAATTTGTGGTGTGAATATCTCAATCCTACCTTAAAGAAGATGAGAATTGCACATAATCTATCAAAACTTGAATGTTTGGTAACTATAAGAGAAAGAAACAACACCATGAAATCTAAATTTGAATAAAATAAGGAAAAGAGGAGTTCTTGAAGATGTGATACAAGAATATAATAAAATAAAAGACAGATAAGTCTATGCTTATAAAGTGAATCAAGGTATGAAATCTGCATAAGATGAAAAGAACTCCTATAACATGTATATAATGAGAAGATAAATGGAAACAATGGGAAAGAAATATGGTGGAACCTGAGTTAATCTTAGATCAACCTATGTATGTAAGAAAGTGTTAATGGAAAATCAGCATGGCAGGTGAAAGAAATTGAGGGATATGATCCCTATTTAATGAAGCAAATGTGGAATATGAGTATTTACCTGTTGATAAGTGGTTGAAAAATATAATAAAATAAAAGAACATACCCAAGTGTGATAAATAGTCATCAAGGAAGGAGTAATGAGATATGTTAATCATGATGATTCCTATGATAATGGCAAGGAACCTGAAATGAAAAAGGTAAAATGATACATAAGAAGTTGTAATACGCATAATGAAAATAGAATTGGTTACCTTTTTTTTAGTGACCCCTGAACAATGTTGCTATGATGTGGGAAGTGTGTTTCCGTTTGTGTCTTTTCTTTCCAGGGCACATATTTCAAGTGGATCATTGCCACTTGGTATGTGCGGATTCATTCTAAACATGAGAATGGATATCTTACTATAGAATAAGGTTGTTTGGACTATGGTTCCACGATCAAAAAGTTTGTGATGATTTTTCTTTTGAGCCTTCCAATAATTAGGAAGACTCTTATTTTTTTTTAAATCTGTAATGTTGGTAAAAGCAGATGAGATAAGGATGTGAGTTCCTTATAGCGCATGAGGTGGATACCAAGGTAATGAATCCTAGTATCCAAGATGTATCAATAATATGAGAAATATGTGAAGGTTGGAGATGATTATTAAATGAACATTCCAAGCATTCCTCTCCCTTATATATAGAGAGAGAGAGTTGATGGTGATGCTATAAATGTTGTTTGGAAAAAAAAGTGATTCTATAATGTTTTGTATGGTTCAGTGATAGCTGGACAAGACCACAATCAAGGATAGATGGTTTGTTGGTCAATATATATGTGATATTATGTTCCTTTAAGATAAACCTATGATCAAATATCAATGCATAAAATTTATATTGGATGACATAATTCACATGACCATGATGAGTTTAGAGTTATATCCTATAGACTAACCAATGTACAAATAGAGTTTATGAATAGGAGGAACATAGTGTTCCAGTCATGTCATACAAGTTATATCAAGCTTTAAATGATGACATGTCAAAGTATTTCAAATATGATCAATATTTATTCAAAAACCTTAGGGTTGCCGAAGCAGTAACTGTTATGAGAACAAGTTGAATAAGAGTGAGATGGGGTTGATTAAAATTTCTTAATGGGATCATGATATGTCTTCTTATATGGGCATTTTTGTGCTGACCCAAGATGTGATATGTATGAATGATGTGACATTACCATGATATGAAAGTAAGCATGTGAAGGTAAGAGGATGAGGTGCAAAGAAAGTATCCATCTTTGTTTACCTTGGATTTCGAGGGCGAAATCCCTGTTAGGGGTTTATAGTTGTAAGGACCCTAAACTTGCTTAATGAGTTGAACAAGCTTAATCACCATAATTTAATTCTTAGTGCATCATTAAGTTAATTAAGTACTCACTGATGCAATTAGTGCTTTGATTGAGAGTTATAGTCTAATTTGTATGCTTTCTTGCAATGAGGTTGTAGAGAATTTCACGCTTGAAATTTTGTAAAAAGAATCACTTGATTTGGACATTCGAGTCAATAGTTATGCCATTTTCTAATTCTTTGGACTTGGTTGCAAATTTCCCATAACTAATAGCCCCCTTACCCTTATCTTCTTCTTTTCCAAATTATTTCACCCGATAAAATAGGATCACCACTTGAAGCTGTGCTCAAGCGACCAGCAGGTCCGATTGACCCGCAACAGAGGAAAATAGGCGACCGGTTTTGGTCCCCTTGGCTTTGGATCTAGCAACGCCATCACCCTTTCCCCCTTCCTTTCATCTTCTTCTTCCATTTCTCTTCCTTTTCTTTGCCCTAGCTCATGGCCCACCCGCAGATGAGGCGGTCTGTTGCAGTGTGACCTGCAACAGCCGTCGACCAGTAGAGGGAGCGAGGGCGCGACGTCATAGGTTGCTCCAGCAGGCGCACTACTTCCTCTTCGTTTGTTCCTCCTCCACACCCTAGAGGCGCCCAGCTGCGTCCCCACCTACCCCAACCTACAGGAGAAGTCATGGCTGACCAACTTAGCTGCAACACGTCCAACAACCACTTGATATGGAGGGGTGGGGCATTTCTTGGCCCCATAGCTTCATCCATCGACTAGCTACACATTGATGCTCTCCTTCCTCTTCCTTGTTCAACTACAACGCCCAACCAGTAGGGTGGCGCCCTAGCTAGCTCGAGAAGCAACAGCTGTCGCCGTGGACTTGAGCCACCTTGGGCATGAGGAAGCACCGATGAATGATGCTTTGAATTTGTATTTAAGGTCCAAGCATGAAGTTGTAGCACCTAGAAAAGTTCAGCCATCAAGCAAGTTTGTTTCCAACCTATGTGTGTGTTAGCAGTAACCTATTTGCAACTGGTGGAATTCCAGGTTATTCCGAGGTTGAAGACATGTTCTTGCTTGAAAATGATTATTCATGCACTAAAAAGCTATGCTTGACTTAGATTTCGATTTTTATAATGTTCCATGTTCTGATTTCAATTATATATGAACATGTGATCATGTGTGTGTTAGCACTAAGGTATAATATGACTTGGATTAGGTTGTTTTGACAACCTATGTTCACCCCCTTAGGTCAGGTTTTGGACCAATTAGAAGTTTAATGATCAACCATTAAATACCCTATTGATGTTATCAATCAATGTTGACATTAGCTTGATATTTGATGTTGATTAAGGAATATAATGTTGATCTAACAACCTATAGTGATTTAATGATCACTAATGATGGTGGATCAGGTCTCTACAATTTATGGTGAGTTAATCATATAGTTTTAGCATCAATTAATCCTTAGACCAATGGTTTCTTAGGTCTTGATGCAATGGTCGAACATATACTGTAATTGATAGTTTTAATATATGAACTTGACCCAATGGTCAAGATATAATGTTTATTCCTCCAATAAAGTGGAATTATGGATAATGTAATATGTTGGTCCTAATAATGGGATTTAGATGATTTCCTTTATATGATCAACTTAAGGATTTTACTTGTTGGCAATGGATGGCTTGTTCTAAATGAACAATTGATTGTGGGTTTTAGCCTACACTCAATGGAACTTTTTGTGTTGTTAATCAAAGGATGTCTAGGGTTAGATGGTGACTCTTTTTAGAGCACAAATCAAAGACTTCATAGGTGGTTTATCCAAGGTGTTGACTTATGTAAACAACCAATAGTCTTACCTTTTAAACATCCAATGTTTCTGGGTGATATTGTGGTATGGTAATATGGGTTGAATGATGATGGAACAAATGGAGGGTTACCCTTAATAAGTTAGTCTTACCTATTCACGCATATGAATAGAAGGGATGATAACCATATTGTGTTGACATGTAACCCTAATGAGGTATAGCTTGTTATACTTATCTTTAATATAACTAAATGATGGTAATTGGGTATGAATAGTCCTTGAATGACTAATACAATTATGAAATACTCTATTATTGTTGAAACCCTAGTATGCTATAACCTGATGGTTACACCTTGATTTATGTGTGGGTTCATACTTGAGAATAGTATGGAATGTGATGGTTATCCTTCACCTTATGCATTCATGATCCAATGGGGATGACGTGAATTAGGGTTTGTGTATGAGTGCTGATTAGTAACATTGATAAAATTTATCATGTTGAACCTAACTCTAATGCAATTAGATTAAGATGAGTATTTATGTTTAACATTCTTATATGATAGAATGATGATAGAATAACCTCCTTACTATGATCATAACATTGATATGTTAATTGGTGGTTATTATATCTACATGGTTGATACTTTCTTAAGCTAAACATGTGCATAATGAATATGATGAGAGTTAATCATATATAGATTCCTTGCATGTTGATGTAATAAAGGAATGTTCTTAATGTTAATATAACCCTTCTATGATTGTTTATGAATATCTCCTAGCTCATTAATGCAATATTGTGTTGATCTGGTGTATTAAATGTAAGTAATGTTGTTGAGCCTTGTTATAAGGCATGCAAAGATAATGATGATCTTGCAGGAATAATATGATGGTCTTAATGACCTTTGGGCATGGTTGATCCCTGAATGAGGTGTAATCCTCTTATGTTGATAATGGTTGATACCCTGTGATATTGTGAAAAGGATTTATATCTTGTGATAATATGATGACTAGTGTAGTCTTGGGAATGGCAAGTGAATAGTACCATGTGATGATGAGATGATAAATTATGTTTCATACATTTTATATCTTTTCAAGTTTTGATATTTATATGCTTGCTAGAAGTGAATTAGGATTTGTATGTCCACTTGTTTGATGCATCCTCAATTCACCCAATTGGCATAACTAAAAAATTGCAACTCTAATCATGTAGTGCCCTATGTCGTAGAACCATCTTCACTGTCAGAACTTGCTGGATGGTGAAATGAGTATTCCTAAGGGAAACTCGGAGCGCATATTGTTGAATATGTGGGGGTGGCAGGCTGAGGATATATCCTTGTCATCCACAATGCAGATTGTGGAGGTTGGCTATGGTCATTCCTCATACATCTGATGTGATTGAGAACAGTTGCGGTCGTGTCTCGGTGATTATAATATGATGTGATTATAGGACAACTGCGGTTGTAGCTCAGTGATTGGGTTTGAATACCCTGGTTTCTAGTGCCGTGACCTGTACCAAGGTCGGACTAGTGGTTTTCAGCTAGACTATATGTCACTGTGGTGGCAGCTTTGACTGATATGTCATTGCCTTTTTACTCGTACTGACCGAGGGGAAGAGATCTTAGGATACCGGCACTCCTAGATCTTGTATGGAACCGAATAGCCCTTTGCAGGGGTCGGTTGTACTTTGAATGGTACGATTCAAATTCCCTATGGCGTAATAAAAGATTTAATACAACCGTGTAACATATTTGTTTAGGGTTATACACTATGTTTCACATTGGATGATAACCCTTGTTTGTTCTCTTTACATAAAGATGATGCTTAGTGCAATTAAGAGATAATAATTATTCTTATGTTGTGATTCATAAGATTGTAAATGTGTACATACAATAGTCATGCTTATGTTGATAACTATACTGCTACGACTGATATAATCATGATGCTAGATATCTCATGTTGTTAGTTATGTTTAGCATGCTAGCCATGCCTTTATAACCAGAGATGCATATACTGCTAATTATGCTTATCCATGTAGTTGTTCTTATGTTGTTTACTCTTCTTATAATGTTATATGTTCAACCAATTAGACATGCTCACGTTGTTAGCTATGTTGTGTTACTAGACTTGCTCATGATGCTAGAACTGCATTTGCTACCGAACTGCTTATATTGTCAACAAGATAAAGGATGATAGTCTGGTTAATAATGATAGTTATTATCTGCTCCTTTATGTATTTTGTTAATCAACAATACTATTAATCTTATTTGTTATATCTGATTAAACTTCTTAACTGTTTAATTACATAAAAATGTTGTAATCAATAAACCTTGTTTATGGTTATATCTCTTGCTGGGATTGGGTCTCACCCTTGTGGTTCACCACATTTTTTTAGATAATCAGAAGTGACAAAAACAAACATGTGGCAGAAAAGAGGAGCTATAGTAATGAATATTTGAGAAAGTTGATTAGATTTCTAGTGTGTCCTAGAGTCGTCCCTGTACTCTCAGGTCCGGGAAAGATAAAGTTTGTATATAATATTTCAAATGAATCAGACTTTTGTTAGCATATTAATGCTTGTTTGTGTGGCATAGCATGGATACAAGAAAGATGTCGGGATCCTTCAAACATTTATGAGCGGGTGTTGATGTTGAAATCGGTTTTAATTTGCCCATATTTTTGGGTATGTGATTAATTAGTGATTGATTGTGTTTTATGTTTTGAGTAATCTCATTTAGCGTGACGGGTCCTGACAATTATATCTATCATGTATATCTATCTAAGAATCACTCTCAAGGTGGCTCTATCATGTACACTTGTTCTCTAATAAATACATATGTGTCTAACTTAGTATCCAATAGATATGGCCCATGCTACATGGTCATTAATCACCAAACCTACTAGTCCCACATTAATTATTGTTGTCCAATCTACAACAATACTTGATTAGGGACATTTCAAGAATAATATTATTAACATTCATCAACATCTCATGTTCAAGTCATGTACTTGAAGTCTCATGGCCTTGAACCAATCGTCTTAAGGGTATTTATTATGTACATTAATATCACTAATCTAATGTGCATCAATCAATTGAAATTTCCTTTATTAACAAAACAAATATCCCTCTAGCCATCATCTAATAAATAGATTTGAGGACATATACTACAATAGTCTCTCACTTGCAATAAATCTAATCACTCATGTATCTTATACCAAGCGATATAGCATGGCCACCATGTTTTTTTTTAATAGTGGCTTATTCAAGGGATAAACAAGCTTGATATTTGTTAGCATCCTATATATCTGTAACATACTGAATCTCAGGGTCTTCCATGCAATTTACCCACTTTTGATCTTTTCTTGACCTTCGAGTCCATTTGGACCTTTTCCATAAATTTCCCATCCTTTATAATCATTTTTGGACCCCTTGTGCAATTTAAGCACAATTTGATGTTGAAATCACTATTTACCCTCATTTATGTAAATTGAGGGGTGTTTGCACAAATAACCCACATTAGGAGATAAGTTAGGGTTAATTATGTAATTTGGTCTTTAATGGGATAATATAGTAGATTATATTTATTTGGAGCTTTTTGGATAAATATATTAATAATAATATGTAATGTAATTAATTATATGTGTAATTAACCTTTATTGTTTCTCTCTCCTCAAAATATGATTTTATTTCATATTAATATGTTATTTTGTTAAGGAATGATTATTTGGATCTTAATGTGTTTTATATCTCGAGATTACTCACATGTTTCTCATTAATAGGCTTTTTCATATAATTCCTTGATTTTAATATATTATTATCCTTTATGAGCTATATATTTATTAATGGCCATAGTATGCATTAAACGAGAAAGTGATTGCATAGCATTGTAATACTCGTCATTATAAGCCTATGGTTCAATTTTGGTGTTATTTGGAGTTGATTTGACCCTTCAAATCCTTTTTATTAGCTTTCAATATAGTATAACTATAGTGCTTTAAACGATCTCATTGATTTCAGCTGTAACGCTAAGGTTCGGAGTTATTTGGGCTGTCACGTGCCCCCTTCAGTGATCGAGCCATCCAACGACCCTGATTTCATCATCCGCGTGTCGCCTCGATCTAACGATTTGCGATTTATCCCTAACCTCCCACCCAGCGAGTACTGAAGCCGTTTCCACAACAGACTTGAGCCCGATCTCATTCTCTCTCTACAGGGATCCTTTGCGCACGATTTTACTTCCATTCTCTTTGTCTCCTGCCGCCGGTTCGAGTGAACCCTTGATCACTGCCTATCTCATTGAGTTGACAAAACTCCCAAAGTCGGAAACCTCCTCCTCTCCACCATGGAATCGCAGAGACAGACACGGCAACCCCTACGCCTATATAAGGCTCTAGAAACGACCCTCGGGCTTTGCACTTCCTTCCTCCTCCATCAATTTCTCCTCTAGCTTCCCAGAGCTCCTCGTCCTACTCGCTCTTCTTTCCCGGCGACGGCGACCTCCCCTGGTCTCAGTGAGCCACCCCCGTTCGATTCCTTTAGCAGTGAGCATCCTTGACCCACTTTCTTCGTTCCTCACTTGTCGTTTTGACCTGAGTTACCCCCAAACGCCTGGTCCTATAGACCACGGTCATGGCCTCCGGCGGCGCCTAGCTTTTCTTGGCTCTGGGGCTCCTCTGCCCGTGCTAAGACCCGACCTAGGTCCGTTTTCACCTCGCGAATAGATCACCTACTTCCGTTTTTCGGTTCCTGCAGGGTCCTTTTGGTTTTGATCTCCGAACGATTCCCCTGTTTCCCGACCTTCACCAGCCTTAATGGTGGTTGTAAGGGTTCCCGCCTAGTGGCAAGGCTTCCTTCGGCTTCGCCAGGTCTCAATGGACATGTTCCCGTCCTTCGGTTGCTTTGGGGTGCGTTGGTTTCGCGATGAGGCAATGGAGTCAAAGCTCCAGTAGGCTACTCCATCGCCATGGCCAAGGCTGAAGAAGCCTGGCTGTGTAAAGACGCCCGGGGTCATACCCCTGTGAGGGCGATGCCTCATCACCCAGGGGCAATATCGTCTTTTCCCCTTGTTCTTCTTTCTGTCGCAAACGACAGATGAATGGTTACATATGACCGATTTGCCCTCGTCAATTTAATTGGTTTGATTTAACAAGCAAGGGTAGTTTAGTCTTTTCCCCTGTTATTTACATCGATTTGTAATTCGATTTAAATACTTGTCACACTATGGTTTTCCTGATTTCTGATTGGTCGGATTTACTTAATTCATAGTAAATCAACCGTTGGTCAGAAAAATATGAATAAATAGTCGATGGAAAGGATCTTTAACGTAGAATCTGATTTTATGATTTTTGAGACCTGATTCTCAAGGGTTTTCTGAAGTTTTCTTTGAATGGCATTTTTAATATGTAAATGTTTTAAAATACATAATTAATTCATTTTAACTCTGTTTTATATAATAAAATATGTTTTCTTAATCAGGAGATTATGAGTAATCGTTTGGACTTGGTTTTGAACTCTAAATCATAGTTTTGTAAAATTAGGGTTTTTCTTATGATTTATGTATTTATATATATTAATACATGTGTTATGTTTATAACTAGGATATATGGATGGTTTGCTATCTGTTTGGTGGATATGATGGTAATGTATTTAATCTAAGGTATGTGAGCCCTATTTCAGTATGTGACACCTATTTAAGTATGTGAGCCCTATTTTGTATGTGAAGCCTATTTTATGCATGTGAGACCTATTTCAGTATGGGATGCCTATTTTTGGTATGTGAAATCTATGTGGGATGATTATTGTGCAAACTACCTATCTTTCAGTTGGGACTTTTCCAACCCCACAATCACTTTGGTGCTAATCTTGTTATCCTTCTAATTTCATTTATTGGCTCTTTACTTATTTTATGCCATTGTGGCTCATTCACTTGAATCATGCTACTACATATGTTGCCTCCTTTACTTGGAAATGCTTTAATCTTGTTGTTGCCTATGGTGGCTTATCCTTTTGAAATATTTGGAACATTATATAATGTTGATGCTTGTTGAATCTTTTAATTCTTTGATCTCTTGGATATGGTTTTGACCTATGATGGTCTTGTTACTTATTTGGGTTTTATTCCCAATGCTATCTTGTTACTTTTCACTATACTGCCAAGTGAACTATTTAAGCATGATGTATTTTAGGCCAAATGACAATGTAGTATACATGAGTACAAACCACCCACAGGGCACTGGGGTTTTAGTCCCCCTGCCGGGCACTGGGGTTTTAGTCCCCCTGCCATTTTATATATTAGGCACTGGGGTTTTAGTCCCCCTGCCACTTTTTAGGCACTGGGGTTTTAGTCCCCCTGCCATTGGTGAGGTCCGGTAGGTGCCTCACCCTACATTGAGATGAGTTTGTGTATTAATATATTCATGCTTTGTGATTTAATATTGTGGTGATTGTATATGGCAGTTCTCTTATTCTTAGTTGAATATCTTTCTCATTCTCTTAAACTCATGTAACATGGAAAATCCTTTATTATGCAAATGTTGTTGTTATTCCTTATCCAATACTTTCTTTTTAACACATACATTGTTTATCTTTCTCTTGTTGGATGACCCCAACCATCCTGGATAGGAATCAGAGTGCGCGTGGAAGCTTGGTGAACCTAAGGCTAAGGATAAGGACAAGAAGAAATGGAACACATAGTTTGCATGATCATAGATGTTTTTATGTTTTAGTAGTTTGTTTGGAGACAATGTTGTATTAGTTAAGTCTTACTCTACCTAGATCCTAGTTGTTTGTATAAAGTTGTACTCCCAATTAGGAAAATTTTATAATGTACTCTTTATACATTTTGAATTATGTCAAGATTTAATTCTTCCGCTGCAACACTATATGATGATTTGTTTATCATGTTTATTAGTAGAGACACATGGTCTTTACAATATCTTCCCGTCTCCTCATTAAATGATTTATCACATGAGATAGGAACATCAGAGAATATGTTTGGTATTTGTATGTAATATGTGTTACTAGGCTTTTGTGATAGACACATTGTCATCATAGTAGGCTCTACTATTTCAACAATTCTAGGAACAACTTTAAGTTCATCAAATTAAATTCTTGATCCATACATTTATTTCAACATCTAAAGAAACATTATATTCATTTTATATTGTATAGTTGGTTATTTTCTCTAGATTGTAACTCTTACAATATATAATATCACCATTGAGGAAATACATAGAACCATATTTGTGATTAGTAATCCTTCTTTTTGGTTTAGAATATTGAATATGTAACTCTTTAGAAACAATTCTTCCTCACCTCTTCATTTTAAGTTCTTCTCAAGTACTTCAGGATGCTCTATACTGCAATTCAGTGTCCTTTCTTTGAATATGCTTGACAAATAACATTACATATCTAGATATGAACATAACTTCTATACATGAAACATATAATTGTAGATACATATGGAATGTTTCTCATGTGGTCCCTTTCTTACAAATATTTGGTACAATTGGTCAAAAAATATTGATCCTGTTAGACATGGGTAAGTTCCCTTTCTTAGACTCTTGCATGATGAACCATTTCAATGCCATGTAAAAGTATGTATTTAAGGTAAGACATGAAACATTCTATATATATATATATATATATATATATATATATTTATTTATTTATTTATACCAATATAGATGGCCTCTCTGAATTCTTTCATTCAAAAACTATTTCCTAAACACATCTCCACCTTTTATAGAGTTGGAATATAATTTCCCATGAAGTATATTATCCACATGGAACTCTCACTAACCTTCTTGTAAACAAGAGGTTCATCTTTATTCTTGATGAATCCAAACTCTTTGACTAATTTATCAAAATGAAGATTATAGCTTATGGATGCTTGCTTTAATCATAGGTTGATCTTTGCATCTTGCATGCTATTCCAGTATCCTTTGTAGATTCAAAATCCTCAACTTGTGACATGTACACATCCTCATCTAGATTCTCGTTAAGCATATAATTTTTACATCAATCTACCAGATTTCAAATCCATGGTATGAAAAAATGGCTAGCATGATCCTAATAGAGTTGATTGTTGTAGTTGGTATGAAGTTTTCATCATAGTAACACCTTGTAACTTGTTTAAAACCTTTATCCACTAGTCTCCCTTTGTAAATCTGGACATTACCATCTATTTTAGTCTTTTTCTTAAATACCCACTTGTACCTAATATGTTTCACCCCTTCAGGAAATTCCACCAATGTCCATACCTTGTTCGTATACATGGAGTCATTTTCAGATCAAATGGCATCAAGCCATTTATGATATATCAGTCCCTCCATAGCTTCCAGGTAGGTGGATGTTTCATCTTGATCCATGGCCAACATTTCACCATATTGAGTCACAAGAAATCTGAATCTCTCTGGATAATGACAAGTCCTACTATATCTATGAAGTTTTTGTTCTTTATTAGGGGGCATATGTGCCACAAAAACTTGTGACTCCTCCTCATGTTCCTCATTAGGTTCATTGTCATTAAGTGTATCTATAATTTTTTGGAATTCTTTTTCCCTCCCACCAGTAATTAGAGATAAACTCATTCCCTAAGAAGGTACTAGTTTAAAAAACAAACACTTTTTTTCTAAGAAGGAATTTAGAAATAGTATCCTTTGGTTTCCTTATGATACCTTGTAAAAGAACACTTGCCATATTTGGCTCTCAATTTCATAGAAACTGAACACATCACATAAGATTCACAAATTCAAACCTTTATTAAAGATATATTGGGACACTTCCTAGATTATATCTCATATGGTTTCTTTGGAACCAATTTAGAAGGAACGTGGTGTGTAAACACTATGGTTTCTAGAGAATGTTCTGAAAAGAATTAGGAAGTCTGGCTTGCCTCATCATGAATTATTCCCCTTGAATCACCATTATGTTGTAGTTCTCATGGTGGAGTCAATTTTTATACAATACCACACGACTTGAGAAGTTCCTCAAAATATTAGCTCAAATATACATCTTGATTAGATCAATGCATCATAATATTCTTTCCAACGTGTTTTTGTATATCATATTTGAATTAATTGAACATTTTAAGGGATTCTAATTTTTATGTTATACAAACCAACATCCATTTAATCCATAAGTCAATGAGATGAATGTTCATCTTTTTTTTGTTGAATGAAAGGACTAGACACATTAATATGTATGAGTTTCATAAGTTTATATATCCTCATAGTGCTTCCAGTAAAAGGAACATTTTCCATCTTGCCCAATTCACATGTTTTGATAGATTAAGAATCATAAGATCCTAAGTATCCATCCATATGGATTTTAGAGATTCATATCTATGACCCAAGAGGCAATTCTAAAGGTAAGTCATGTTTGTGTCATATATTTAAGTCATATAGTACCTACATTATATACATGTTTCTTAGGATTTAATATCATAAGAAATTAGGAAATGCCATTTAGTAGGTCAACCAAGTAAATTGAACAAGAATTGTTCTTTAGAAAGAATGACAAACTATTTCTTATCCGAATAAGAACTTAATGGAAAAAGAGTATTTGCAATTCTCTAATTATGTTACAGTCCCCATTTTGTAGAGATAAAATGTGTGGACATATAGTAGCAACAAAAACTCTTGCTATACTTGACACTTTTAGTCACACATATTCCTCCAATAAAGATAAATATATATATATATATATATATTGAAATAAGTAAGTAATATTGCCAAAAGGGTTGTCGCCCCAAAACTAACAAAACAAGGCAGATCAAAGGATCTCCAAATGGTAACTATACAGGGTGATGTCTAAAAAGACCCCATTATAGGTTAGCAATATGGTTAACACCTTTGTACTAATTTTTCCTAGCTCTAAGTGCCCATAGATGTCTCTTTTAATTGTCCAAAAAAGGTCCTCATTGGGCTTCTTACCATGTAGCCTGGTGTTCCTTTCTCTCCACACATTAAAGCACACAACAGTAAAACAAATAACCCAAAAAATAGCTTGTTTTCATCCATTGCGAGACGTCCTCTAGACTGTCCACTTTCATCTATATTGATCTATATCTCTTATTGCCTTTGATTCATGTAAGACTTTCATTTCATATCTAAGATACATTTCATATCTATATTGACCACGGTTGTGCTGGCCAGCACGGCTGTGGTAGGCCAACACAGCCACGGCCGTGTCCATCCCTCACGGTTGTGGCCTTGCTTTAATCCATTTGGTAAGGAGAGGGAGCTGGAAGAAAAAGAGGTGGAGGAAGAAGAAGAGGTGGAGGCCCACGCGGTCGTGACCTCCTCATGTTGCTTCCAGGTAGAGGATCAGGAAGTAGAAGAACGGTAGGGTGAGCAGGTGTTGAGCAAGAAAAAGAGAGGGAGAAAGCGAATAGGGTACCTCCTCTATCGAGCGGCGGCGGCGGCGAGCTGCAGGTGTTGAGCGGCGACGAGAAGTGACGGCGGGTATCACGCGGTGATGGCGTCCAGCAGAGGCAGCGGCGTGGCGGCAGCCTGAGCGGTGACCTAAAGTTTTAACCATGCAAAAACTCTAATATGTTAACCCTAGACCCTAATCTTGTTGTAATATATACTTGTTTTCTCTTTGATCATAGAATGGATAGATCATGGATGTCCATTCGCAGTCGCTGCACCCCAGAGTTTATATCTGGTCTTGACCAGTTTATTAGATTTGCTGAGGAACATAGGAAACAACCTGGAGATAGGTTCTACTGTCCATGTAGTCATTGCGGTAACAACTTGAAAGTCAGCATTGGTGATGAAATCAAAAGTCATGTCATGTTCAACGAGATTTTACAAGGCTATACAGAATGGCACTGGCATGGAGAGATTTCAAACTTGAAACTAGTGGATGTCGATAGAAGTGCTTGTGTGGAAGAACAAATTGCCTCCGATGACGTAGATGTGAATGAACTTGTTCCAGTAGACATCGTTGATGCGATGTTGGATAGTTGTGGGGTAGAGCACACCGATCCACCTCCCATTTTTAGAAACATTGTGCATGATGTTGAGATATCGTTATACATAGGTTGTACTAAGTTTATGAAGCTTAGCGATGTGTTGAGATTGTATATGTTGAAAGCTAACAATAGATGGAGCAATAAAAGCTTCACGTCATTGTTGTCTTTGTTGAAAGAAATGATTTCTGAAGGAAATGAGCTGCCAATCTCAACATACTAGGTAAAGAAATTGTTGTTCCCAATGGGAATGGATGCTAAGAAGATACACACATGCCCGTATGATTGTGTATTATTTCAAAAGGACTATGTGGATTTGAAAGATTGTCCAAAATTTGGTGCATCATGGTATAAATTGACGACTTCGGGGGAGTCCAAAACTCATTCTCCTGCCAAGGTGATGTGGTATCTACCTATAATATCACGGTTTCAATGCTTGTTTGCCAATCCGATATATGTGAAGAATTTGAGGTAGCATGCAGATGTTAATAAAAATAATGATGGAATCCTACGACATGCGTCTGATTCCCCACAGTGGAAGAAGATTGATCTATTGTACCCTAAATTTGGTGAAGAAGTAAGGAATCTAAGACTTGGGCTTTGTACAGATGGGATGAATCTATACGTGATATTGATCAGCCAACATATCACTTGTCCAGTCATGCTTGTTATATACAATCTTCCTCCCTAGCTATGTATAAAAAATAAGTATGTAATGTTGTCATTGTTGATATCGGGCAATAAACAACCTGGAAATGATATTGATGTTTATCTTGAACCTCTAATTGATGACTTAAAGAAACTCTGGGGTGAAGGTGTGATGACCTATGATGCTTCACAAAGAGAGACATTTCGTTTGCATGCTATGTTGTTTTTCACTATTAATGACTTTCCAGCATATGGGAATTTGTCTAGATATAGTGTCAAAGGATCTAAAGCATGTCATATATGTGAAGAGAACACTGATTCAACAAGACTAAAACATGGTGGTAAGACAGTATATCTCAGTCATCGAAGGTTTCTTACAAAATTCCATCAGTATCGTAGGAAGCGCAAAGCATTCAATGGATTGAATGAGGAACGGAGTGCACCTAAACCTATACCAGGGGAGGTTGTTTATGAAAGAGTAAAAGACTTTGTCAATGAATTTGGTAAGAGATCACAATGTACTATGGACACACAGAGTGACAAATCTTTATTCAAGAAGAAGTCAATATTTTGGGATCTTCCTTATTGGAGTTCTTTGACAAACATGCATTGTATTGATGTCATGCACGTTGAGAAAAATGTTTGTGATAGTGTCATTGGTACTTTGTTGAATATACCAGGTAAGACTAAAGATGGGCTAAAATCCAGACTGGACCAACGTGAAATGGGAATAAGGTCAGAATTAATAGAATTACGTGAAATGGGAAATCGGAGAACATACTTACCTCCTGCTTGTTACACATTGTCTAGAAAGGAGAAGAAAGCTTTTTGTGAATGTTTGGTAAATGTTAAGGTGCCACAAAGTTACTCATCCAACATCCGTAGATTGGTATCAATGAAAGATCTAAAGTTGATAGGTCTTAAATCTCATGATTGTCACACTCTAATGCAACAAAAATTGCCTGTGGCAATTTGATCTATATTGCCGAAGCAGGTAAGGTTTGCAATCACCAGACTTTGTTTCTTTTTCAACAGTTTGTGCAACAAAGTTATTGACCATGATACTCTCGGTAATTTGCAAAGATAAGTGGTTGTTACCCTATGTCAGCTTGAGATGTATTTTCCTCCGTCGTTCTTTGATATCATGGTACATCTTGTTGTCCACCTGACTAGGGAAGTGAAAATGTTGGGGCCAGTTTTCTTGCATTGGATGTATCCCTTTGAATGATACATGAGCGTTTTTAAAAGTGATGTTGGAAACCGTTATTGGCCTGAAGGGAGTATTATTGAGGGTTATGTGGCGAGAGAGGTTATGGATTTTTTCAATGACTTTCTCAGTGGTAATGACACTCCTGGTAATGACAAGAATACTGAGGAGCAATTTGGCAAAGGAATTTTGGGATCACGGGTGAAAGTAATCAGTTGTGAGCAGTTGGAACAAGGTCACTTGTATATTTTACACAACATGGACGAAGTGAGTGTTTATATCGAGGAACATACCAATTGCATCAAGAGACAATATCCTCGATCCAATACAATGTGGCTTGCTAGAGAGCATAACAAGACATTTATTAAGTGGTTCGAAGAGAAAGTCTTACATCAACTATCTCAAACACCAGATGATATTACTAAAACTATCAAATGCCCCATCTTTAAACCAAAATTTATTGTTATGTCTTATGAAGGGTATGACATTAATGGATTCACATATTACACAAATCACCAAGATGATAAGAGTGTCGTCCAAAATAGTGGGGTCACCCTTCAAGTGTCGACTATGTTTTTTGCAAGTGCAAAGGATAAGAGTCTACGTGAAGCTAAAATGTCATATTACAGTGTCATTGAAGACATATGGGAGTTTGACCTCATAGATTTCAGAATTTCGCTCTTCAAATGTAATTGGGTTGATAACACCAAAGGAGTTATAGTGGATGAATTGGGTTTCACTTTAGTGAACTTTGAAAAGATTGGCGAGAAGGGTGAACCATTCATATTGGCATCACAGATGAAATAAGTATTTTATATCAATGATCCTACAAATGATAAATGGTCGGTTGTTCTTCATGGTAAAAGACAGTTCATTGAAGATCCTATAGATGAAGAAGAGTACTATGATAAGTATGATGACTCCAGTCCATTCTCAGTTGGGTTGCCAACACCAGCAAATATTGAAGCTAATGATGACTTGTATGTGTGCGGAGATCACAATGAAGGATTGTTAATTGATAAAAAATTGCAATATTAGAGGCATGTTTATATTTTTTTATATGTTTTATTTTTCTGAATGTGAACTTTACAATGTGAATTACTATACAATGTGAATTTTACAATGTGAATTACTTTACAATGTGAATGTGAACTTTACAATGTGAGCTTTACAATGTGAATTACTTTACAATGTGAACTTTACAATGTTAATTACTTTACAATGTGAATGTGAAATTTACAATGTGAATTTTACAATGTGAATTACTTTACAATGTGAATGTGAACTTTACAATGTGAATATGAATTACTTTACAATGTGAACTTTACAATGTGAATGTGAACTTTCAGATGGCTGAGCATTCTCCTGATGACAGTGCTGATGATTATCGTGAGGGTGAGGACATCAATGCACCACCTCACAATGTAAGTTTTAAAAATAAATATCATATATTTATATCTATATGTCCATTTCTAGTTACAACATGTAAGTGTGTTTATTTTGTCAAATTTTAGGTTGATGATGCAAATGTACCCTCTGAAGCACTTGAGGCACTTGATGAGCAGCACCAAAAAGTTGACAAGAGAAGGGGCATCACTATGATAAAAAAGTTAATAGCGCAAAGGGGCAATGGACCCAAACTTATTGTGGATTTTGATAATGCAGGAAATGCAATTGGAGTGAATCGCAATTCGTTTGTTTCATATCTTAGGTATGTTACTCGTAGCCATTGCGGTTGTAAGATACATTCTTGGCATAAAGTTCCTAAGGAGAAGAAATACATAATATGGAAGGATTTATGCGTGAGTTATTATTAATTTACAATTCTATTTGTTAGATTACTAATTTTTTGGATACTAGTTAATAGCAATTCTATTTTGCATAGTATATTTGAATTGGATGAAAAGTTGCATCGTAAATGTGTGATGAAACGCTGTGGGAGAGTCCTAAGGAACTGTAGGACAAATCTCACCCGAGAATACATAAAAGAAGGTGATAAGAGGAAGAAGACAGCCACAGAACAGTGGAACTTCCTGGACCAAGAAGAATGGGACACATTTGTTGCTTCAAGACAAACTGATGAATTCAAGGTATTAGGTGTCACCCCCAATTTAATTAATATATGATGTATTCACCTATTCAAGATTAACATTTAGTGTTACTAACCAAATCATTAATGTGCATACTAACTAGGCCCTCAGTGAGGCGCAAAAAGCAAGGCGTGCACTGAATGTGCATGACCACACAATGGGTCCAAAGGGGTATGCAGGCATTCGCCAAAGACTACAGTCTGAGGCTACTGCTCAATCTTCTACTACTCAGGAGTCTTCTAGTATAGGTAGCACACCTCTGTCTCTCCATGATGTCTAGATAGCTGGGAGGCAAAATAAGAAGGGAGAAATAAGGAATCCCGCAACTGCTGAGGCGGCTGCAAAAATGGTAAAATACAAATTTTACAACAATCGTTCGAATATTGATTATTTGTGGTGTTTACTTAATTACAAATTTTTGTTTTGGCGATTAGCGGGAGCTGCACGAGCTGAGGAAAGAAGGAAAGTTCATTCCTGAGGGCACAAGGGATGAATTGACAGTTGCTCTGGGTAACCCAGAGCATCCTGGATGTGTTAGGGCTGCAGGCGCTGGTGTGGGCATCAAAACGTTCTTTGGGCCATCCCAACGCAAACTGTCTGTTAGTGTGTGTATATGATGTCAGTTGATCTGAAATTATATATATACAGGTTAAAAAGAAGACACCCACAACATCTAGGCCTCCACCTCCACCTCCTACATTACCAAGTTGGGTTCCACAGGATCTACCTATCCCGTTAGGTCCTGATTGTAGGGGTATGGCAATATGGTTAGGCGAACATGATATAAATTGCCTTATAACTGTTTCTATAGATGTGGATGTTGCAGGTCAATCATACGAAAGCAACCCATTTATACAAGATATTTTGGAGTTGTTTCGATATGATTGGCTGAATACATCTGTGATAGAGCTATGGATAAGGTGAAATCTTCTTTATACATCCATATACCTTGTGTAGGATCTGGTGATATGGTTTCTTATTTATTAATACATACGTAATACATGTTTTGTAGCTACTTAGACAAGATATGTGCAGATTTTTCATTCGAACATATAGGACTTTTGATTCCATCTTTGATTAGTCTAGTAGCTAAAGACCCTCCGTCGGTTCCACAATACTGCTGTGATGCTTTTGCAAATTTTGCTCAAAATAAGAAGACGGTGATAATAGCTCCATTCAATGTGGAGTAATTTTACTTTGCTTATAATTTGGACTTAAGAAAATTACATTTTTTTTGTGGATTTTGAGTTATTAATTTTTAACCTTTTTACCTCTAGTGGTATGCATTGGGAGTTACTAGTTATTGTCCCCGAGACATTCACTGTCTATTATCTAGATCCTAAGGGGACTAAATTGAATTCAAAATATGGACACATAATGAAAATGGCATTATTCTGGTGAGAAATATTTCATTTTCATATCTGTTAACATATGTTATTACATTACTATTTAATTATGCAATGTACTGTGTTACATTAACATGTAGGGGTTTAGATGAGTTCAAAAAGGCTGGAGGAAAGGTCCCCAGGAAAAAGAACCAGCAAATAATTTGGACAAACGTGGAAGTAAGTTCCCGACTGCAATGTATATATTATTTATGTGAACAATGCTTAATTAGTTGTATTTTTTAATATTTTGTATGTTTCAATTTATAGTGTGCTACACAAGACAACGGATGGGCATGTGCATACTATGTGATGTGATTTATGCACATGATTATCAAATATGTCGTAGTGGACATCAATACCATTCCTGAGGTATTATATTAGTCTCATTAGATAATATGAAATATATCACTCTTATTTATATATTATTAATTATATATATACATCATTCTCTTTGCAGGTGTTTAAAACTGACCACAATACAGGATAGGCCTTACCAGATGTACATGCTCCCTATACGACGAAAGAATTAAATGATGTAAGAGAAAAATGGGCAACAACCATACAAGTAGTGGGGGTTTTAACATATAATTGGGATGTTGATAGTGAATAATGACTAAAGAATGATATTTTGTAAATGAATTTCTGAATTATAATATGTGTGAATGTTTCTACATGTCTGAATGTTTCTACATGTATCTGAGTGAAAATGAATGAAACTGTTGGTTGCTATATGAATGTTTCTACATGTGTGAATGTGAAAATGAATGGAACTACAGATTGCTACATGAATGTTTCTACATGTGTGAAAATCGAATGGAACTATAGGTTGCTAAATGTGTGAACATTTATGTTGTTAATTTTGTAGGTTTGTGGCCTGTTGTTGGCTGATATCAATAGATTTCGTAAAACCTACAGTTCATAACTAAACTGCAGGTTTCTCATCCTGCGACCAGCTACAGCAGGTCTACAGACTGACAGAAAAAAAACATAAAATAGATGTCGGTTATTTGTCTAAAACCAACGACAAATGGTTACAATGTCAGTTGCCCTACTAGTAACCGATGTCGATTTCCCTATTGAGGCCAGACACCACGGTCGTGTTGGCCAGCACGGTCGTGTTGTCCAGCACGGTCGTATTGGCCAGCACGGTCGTGCCAGCGGGTCAGACACCATGACCATGCTGGCCAGTACGGCCGTGGCAGCGGACCAGATACCACGGCCGTGCTGGCCAGCACGGCCGTGACAGCGGGTGAGATAGTGTCGGTTATCACTAATAAACCGACACCGATAGTGCCCCAGATGGTGCCCTTTCTGTGGCGTGAAGGTATATGGTGTCAGTTTTAAAGCTAATAACCGACGCCTATACCCCCCTGCTGGCATGTTTTCGGTGGCGTGCGAAGGTTTGTGGCATCGGTTTGAGAACCAACGCGTAACGGTTGGGCTTTTAGCGGCGCCCACATAGGTGTCGCTTAAAAACCGACACTAAAGGTCGGTTATGTACTAGTGAATAGAAACTTTTATAGGACAATTTGGGTTATGTTCGCCTATCCATACTTTCATAACCTTACAATTAGGACCTAACGAGGTGTATAGGTCTCTTGGAAGCCAACTAGGTACTTCAGGAGGTGGAGGTGGAGGCCGAGATGTAGTGGGTTTCATCCTTTTGACATGTATATATAATTTTAGATCAATTGACTCATATATACACACTAATAAATTAACATAATGTAAATTTACCATACAATATCAGTATAGATGACATCCGTATTGGGCCACAATATCACTCTGGCTTCTGCTTCACCAAGTGTTTCAGAATCTGGGTGGACATATGGCAATGGATGATCCCTCCAATTGGGGAGTATATGTATTGGGCTCACACGAACCACACCATCTAGTACTGGAGTCACATGAAACGTGTCCCCTAGAAGGGGTGGGTAAGCCTCAACCTCTGCAATGATAAATTCTTTGCTTTTTAGATGGCATTGCTTCAACCCCTATAAATTTATATAAAGAATGTTATATACATGTATACATAAACATATCATCTTTAAAAGACTAGCGACTTTGTCATAAAAATACTTACAGCGAATGTGCTAGGTGGTGGGTCTATAGGATTACTACCAACCTCTGCAGTAGGAGAAGAGCGGCATGCCATAGGTACTGTCTGAGTGGCAGTATGAGACACCTTGACTCTCCTATTAATTAACTCATCTACCTATACATGGATAAAAGAAATGCTAGCTTCTGCTTATTGAATTTCCTTTCGCAATAACATTCTAAAAAAAGAATAGGTTACCTCAGCTTGTCAAAATCCCACTTTTGGGACAAGTTTGTGTTGTGATGGCCCAAAGAACGCTTTTATACCCACACCAACGTCTGCACCCCTAACACATCCAGGATGCTCTGGGTTACCAAGAGCAAGTGTGAATTCATCCCTTGTGCCCTCAGGGATGAACTTTCCTTGCTTCCTCTTCTCGTGAAGCCCACTAATCGCCATCAACAGAAATTGGTAAGTAAGCATAACAATAGTTGTGGGATTGGTTATATCTCCTTTCTTGTTTTGCCTCCCAACTATCCACATAGCATGGTGAGGCAGAGGTGTGGGAGTAATATTAGAGGACTCCAAAGTCTCTTGAGTAGCAGCAGACTGAGTAGTAGACTCAGCTTGTAGTCTTTGGCGAACGCCTGCATAGCCTTTTGGACCCTTCGTGTGGCCATGCACATTCAGTGCACGCCTTGCTATTTGAGCATCAATGATAGCCTTGTTAGTAAGCACAATGATTCGGTTAGTAACACTATAGGTTAATATTGAATAGGTGAATACATAAGAATGTATATTAATTAAATTGGGAGTGGCGCTTAATACCTTGAATTCATCAGTTTTTCTTTTGGTAACAAACTACTCCCAGTCATTGGGGTCTAGGTAGTTACATTGCTCAGTGCCTGCCTTCTTCCTCTTCTCAGCATATCGTATGTAATCTCAAGTGAGATTTGTCCTATAGTTCCTTAGGACCCTCCCACATCATTGCATCATGTATTTATGATGCATCTTTTCATCCAGTTCAAAAATACTCTGCAAAATAGAATTGCTATTAACAAGTATCCTAAAAATTAGTAATCTACAAAATAGAATTGCAAATAATAATAAATCACGCATAGTTCCTTCCATACTAAGTATTTCATCCCCTTAGGAATTTATGCCAAGATTCTGTATTAGGACTATAATGGCTACGAGTAAGAACCCCAAGATACGAAATAAATGACTTGTGGTTCACTCATTTATGTCAAACCCTTCATAAGACATAACATTCAATTTTGGTTTAAAGGCGAGGAATTTGATAGTTTTAGTAAGATTATTTGTTTTTTGAGATAGTTGATGTAAGACTTTATCTTCAAACCACTTAAAATATGTCTTGTTATTCTCTCTAGAAAGTCACATTGAATTGGCTCGAGGATATTGTCTCTTGATGAAATTGGTATGTTCCTCGATATAAACACTCATTTCGTCGATTGTGTAAAATATACAAGTGACCTTGTTCCAACAGCTCACGGCTGATTACTTTCATCCGTGATCCCAAAATTCCTTTTCCATAATACTCCTCAATATTCTTATCATTAACAGGAGCATCATTACCACTCAGAAAGTCATTGCAAAAAATACATAGCCTCTCTCGCCACATAACCCTCAATAATACTCCCTTCAGGCCAACTACGGTTTCGAACATCACCTTTAAAAATGTTCATGTATCGTTCAAAGGGATACATCCAATGCAAGAAAACTAGTCCCAACATTTTCACTTCCCTAGTCAAGTGGACAACAAGATGTACCATGATATCAAAGAACGAAGGAGGAAAATACATCTCAAGCTAGAATAGGGTAACAACCACTTCTCTTTACAATTTATCGAGAGTATCAGGGTCAATCACTTGTTGCATAGACTGTTGAAAAAGAAACAAAGTCTGGTGACTGCAAACCTTACATACTTTGGCAATATAGATTGAATTGCCACGGGAAATATTTGTTGCATTAGAGTGTGACAATCATGAGATTTAAGACATATCAACTCCATATCTTTTATTGATACCAATATACGAATGTTGGATGAGTAACCATGTTGCACCTTTACATTTACCAAGTATTCACAAAAAGCTTTCTTCTCCTTTCTAGACAACATGTAACAAGCGGGAGGTAAGTATATTCTCCAATCGCTACTAAGTACTTCTGTTAATTTTTTCCTTATTCCCATTTCACGTAGGTCCATTCTAGATTTTATCCCATCTTTAGTCTTACCTGGTATATTCAACAGAGTACCAATGACGCTATCACATATATTTTTCTCAAAGTGCATGATATCGATACAATGTGTGACTGCCAAAGAACTCCAATAAGGAAGATCCCAAAATATTGACTTCTTCTTGAATAAAGATTTGTCACTATGTGTGGCCATGGTACATTGTAATCTCTTACCAAATTCATTGGCAAATTATGTTACTCTTTCATAAACAACCTCCCCTGGTATAGGTTTAGGTGCACTCCGTTCCTTATTCCATCCATTTAATGCTGTGCGCAACCTACGATACAGATGGAATTTCGGAAGAAACCTTCGATGACCACGATATACAAACTTGCCGCCATGTTTTAGTCGTATTGAATCAGTGTTCTCTTCACATACAGGACACGCTTTAGATCCTTTGACACTATATCCAGACAAATCCCCATATGCAGGAAAGTCATTAATAGTGCAAAACAACATAGTGTGCAAACGAAATGTCTCTCTTCGTGAAGCATCATAGGTCATCACACCTTCACCCCAGAGTTTCTTTAAGTCATCAATCAGAGGTTCAAGATAAACGTCGATATCATTTCCAGGTTGTTTAGGGCCCGATATCAACAATGACAACATAACGTACTTATTTTTCATACACAACCAGGGAGGAAGATTGTATATAACAAGCATAACTAGCCAAGTGCTATGTTGCCTACTCAATGTCCCGTACAGATTCATCCCATCTGTATAAAGCTCAAGTCCTAGATTCCTAACTTCTTCACCAAATTTAGGGTACAATAAATCAATCTTCTGGCATTGTGGGGAATCAGACGCATGTTGTAGGATCCCATACTTATTTTTCTTAACATCTGCATGCCACCTCAAATTCTTTGCATCTATCGGATTGGCAAACAAGTGTTGAAACCATGATATTATAGGTAGATATCACATCACCTTAGTAGGAGAACTAGTTTTGGACTTTCCCGAAGTCGTCAATTTATACCTTGACGCACCACATTTTGGGCAATCTTTCAAATCCACATAGTCCTTTTGAAATAATACATAATTATTTGGGCATGTGTGTATCTTCTTAGCCTCCATTCCCATTGGGCACAACAATTTCTTTAACTGGTATGTTGAAATTGGCAACTCATTTCCTTCAAGAAGAATTTCTTTCAACAAAGACAACAATTACATAAAGCTTTTATTGCTGCATCTATTGTTAGCTTTTAGCTTATACAATCTCAACATAGTGCTAAGCTTCGTAAACTTAGTACAACATGTGTATAATGGTATCTCAGCATCATGCACAATATTTCTAAACATGGGAGGTGGATCGATGTGCTCTACCCCACAACTATCCAGCATCACATCAATAATGTCTACTGGAACTGGTTCGTTCACATCTACGTCATCAGAGGCAATTTCTTCTTCCACACAAGCACTGCTATTGACATCCATTGATTTCAGGTTTGAAATATCTCCATGCCAGTGCCATTCTATATAGCCTTGTACAATCCCATTGTACATGACATGAATTTTGACTTCGTCACCAGTGCTGACTTTCAAGTTGTTACCGCAATGCCTACATGGACAATAGAACCTATCTCCAGGTTGTTTCCTATGTTCCTCAGCAAATCTAATAAACTAATCAAGACCAGAAATAAACTCTAGGGTGCAGTGATTTGGAATGGACATCCATGATTTATCCATTCTATGATCAAAGAGAGAACAAGTATATATTAGGGTTTAGGGTTAAAAGATTAGGGTCTAAGGTTAAAAGATTAGGGTGTATGGTTAAAAGTTTAGGGTTTAAGGTCTTATATATAATAAATGTGTACCACCTATCCCATTCTTGAACACCTAATCTCACTAATAAGTGTATGATGTATATTGAGTTTTTAAGAAAATTTTGGCAGCATTTCCCCATTGTTCTCCAAATACATATGTACTTAGAGAACAAACGGGGAAATGCTACCGAAATTTTCTTGAAAATCCAATACACATTATACGCTTACATCCAAAGTGAGATTAAGCATTCAAGAACAATCCCATACTGGGGTCTATCCAAGATTTACTCCTAATGAGTAAATCTTGGATGGGTTTCTAGGCCAACAAATACATGTATGTTGTCATTCTTATACCTACAATCCTAGTTTCATCATTCTTATATATAGTCTTACCGCCATGTTTTAGTTGTATTAAAGTAGTGTTCTTTTCACATATAGAGCATGCTTTGGATCCTTTTATATTGTATCTAGACAAATTCCCATATGCTAGAAAGTCACTAATAGTGCAAAACAACATAGCATGCAAACAAAATATCTCTCTACGTGAAGCATCATAGATCATCACACCTTCTCCCCAGAGTTTCTTCAAGTCATCAATCAGAGGATCAAGATAAACATTGATAGTTTTTAGGGCCCGATATCAACAACTACAGCATAACATACTTATTTTTCATACACAACTAGGGAGGATATATATGTCCAAAATTAAGGTTTATGATTCATATCAATTCCGTTTAAATATAAACGCATAAATCCATAAGTCACATACATCTAATCATCATTTCATCACATAACATCCAATATCCTTATTAGTGTTCATACAAAAATTCACATTCATGTTTCTATGCTTAATGAGAATTGATCTCTCACACTTTTAGATATATTCATCCAATCATTCATTACATATTTTAGATATTTTCCCCATAAGAATCATCATTTTTTTCCTACTAATTATCAATCTTAGGTTATCGTCTCTCATCAAGTATTGATGTTTCTCATTAGACTACTTGGTTCTAATAAGATTTGGGTTATTAATAACCCAAATTTTCAATTCATCATTTAGGAATCCTACCTAATTAGAAAACCAACACATACACTATTTAACAACTAAAAAAGAAAATTGAATTAACATTTTACCTTATTCATCATTCACATGTATAATATTCATTTAGGATGCAAGAAATGGGAACTATTGTCATTTAAGTAAATAAATAAATAAATAAATACCTCGGTCAGCTAGAGACAATGGCCAACAGCAGCGGCACAGAGGAGCAGTAGTGATAGACACAAAAGGGGACGATGGTGGAAGCAGTGGCTGCTCCACTTGCGACAATGTCTAGCTCTAGCGGCAGAGGCGATAATGAGCTCCAGTGATGGTAGCAGCAAGCTCCAATGATGGTGTGCTCGGTGAGCTCCAGCGATGGAGGCAGTGGTGAGAAAACTAGGTAAGGCACAACAGCTCGAGAAGAGAAGTAGCAGCTCCGTAGTGACGGCGGGGGCGGTACGGTGGTGGCGACGGCTATGAAGCTCAAGAGGGGCGACGATGGTGGCTAGAGTAGAAGAGAGAGTGGTGGCAGAGGAACAAATCGCCAGAGCTAGCTAGGTCGGGTAGAGAATGAAATAGAGAATGGGGAAGGGGAGGAAATTTTGATGTTCTTAAGTGGCACATAGGCGCCGGTTAAAAGAAAACCAACGTCTATACACATATTTGTCTTCGGTCCTACCAAAAACAGACACCTATGTGAAACCATAGTCATCGGTTTCGACAAAAAAACCGACGTCTATCCACATACGCCGAAAAAAAATCGTAGAAAATCACTCAACTGAACCTGGTCGTCAGTTATTCAAAGACACTGACACTATATACCTCTGGGGCAGAGGCAATTTTTTGTGTGGGGGCATGGCGTGGTCATGTATTGTGTTGGTTCTATGAGAAGAATCGATGAATTATGTTATAAACCGCTTGCATCGATTCATTTATAAGAAACCAACACTAAAGACCTCTAGGGTACAGACAATTTTTGCGTGGGGCATGGTATGAATAGTTGTTGTGTCAGTTTACCATTAACCAACGGCATAACTGTAACGATTTGGTGGGAAATTTTGGCACCAAATTTTTGTATTTCGTGGGCCACATTGGACGTCAGTTCTACTACAACAAACCAACATTGTATGTAAAAGTGGTACCCGTGTTTTTCATGTGGGTAGGTACGTTGCTCATATGTGTCAGTTTGCTTCAGAAACTTACGTTGTTGTTTCTTTGTGTCAGTTGTCCAATCGACGTTATAGATCATATCTGTACTAGTGTGCGTTGGTCTAGGTCTATAAATTTTGAAAGTAAATCCACTGTGTGTTCCGAACTCATGGGGTGCATCTAGTCGAATCCAATTAGTTAGTGTACGCACCTCTGGCCGATGCACCAGTAATGCACAACTTGTTCCAAATATCATAGGTGGTGTCCCAAAATGAGATCTAGTTGAACTCAGAGGGAGTTAGGGCAGCATAAATGATGCTTATCACCTTGGCATCCAACTATGCCTTGTTGAGTGTAGCCTCATCCAAAGTAGCTACATCACCTACGAGCTCCTTGTGTGGAAGAATCATCACCTTCCACATGTTGTAGTTCATCACTATAAGGTAGAACTGCATCCTCCATTTCTAGTAGAGGAAATGTGTGTCGTCGAAGACTGGGGGTCTCATGGAGAGGCCTCCCTCTAGGCGGAGGGACCAAGTAAGTTGCCCATCTTCTGGTCTCGTGGGAGATGTGTCAGAGAAGACCATGGCTCTAATACTACTTGTTAAACCAAAGGGCTCGAGAGGGGGGTGAATAGAGATAAAAACACTTGCACAAAATCCTTCAAACCTTCATGTTACTTCAACTAGCTGCAATTACAAATAGTGAATTTGATGGAAATCTAAAAATGCATAGCAAGGATGACAGAGATTGAAACAAGGACTTGAACAAGTTGTTTAGAGTGGTTCCACTATGCAAACTAGAAGAGAGTCAGTCCACTATCTAGATAGGTCAAGCCCTAAGATTTTGCAACTTATGTATACTTATATTCCATTATAAGACATACAATTGACCTTCCTTTTCCAGGACAAGGATACCTAGCTTCCCTTTGAGGTCAAGGGAGCCAATAACCTTACAACCAAGGTCTTACCTATTCGGAGCTAGAGTTTTCTACCTCACCAAGGTCTTACCCACTCTTACAAGCAGTTGCACACCTATGCCAAGGAGATCCCCTCTTTGCAACGAGTCTTATGCCTTGATGGATTTACCCACTCTACTCCCAGATCTTCAGCCTTATCCTCTTCCTTCACTCGGAGAAGCTTTTTGCACCTTCTTTTATAGCTTGAAGAAGCTAGCATCTTCTCCTTCACTTGGAGAAGCTTTCACTAACGTGATCTTGAAGAAAGGGGTTGGGAAAAGAGAAGTTTAAAGAGCTATATAAGCAAACAATGAATTATCTCTCTCATACAGATCCTATCTCACTCATAATGACAAATTAAAGTGTAATCAAGAGAGAGAAAGGGGATCAAGTGCATTGGATGCACTCAACTCTAGCAAGGAGGTTGAATAGCATGAAGGAACAATCTTGGAATGAACTCCAAGCCATACTATTTATAGTTGAGGGTGTCCACTAGAGGGTAGGAATACTTAGGAACGTTTTCTATCCGTTTAGGCCTTGCAAATGATATAATTTCAAGTTTTGCAACACTCCAATAGTTAGAGTCACCTTTTTTCTATTTTTTGTACAGTGCAGTCGGTCGAGTTTTCATAAAGATAACTTGACTAATTACACTTTGCGACAAAGCCAATTTGAAGCATCAATTGATTTTTCCCTGTGTGTAAGTCAACCTATCGCTTGAAATCAATTTTTTTGAGTGCAACGATCAATCAAGTTATGTGAGTGAAAAACTCAACTGAACCAAAGAATTCTCAAAATCCATCAAGGGATCAGACAAGTTTGTATCTTGATCGATAAGCAGTCTCTAATGAATTTCGGAAAATTCTTTTTGAATGATCAAACGTTTGAATTAAAGGTTCTTGATTTTTTATTATCTTAGTTACAAGTCATATCATCAATACAAATGATTGCAAAATCATCTAAGGTGATTTGGAGTATTTTCCACAAAAGTACATTTTCATTGCTTTTGAGTTGAACTAGAACAATCTAAGGCTAGATAGATTTGACCTTTTTCATGTGCCTAATGCATTAAATCAATCTCAAACAAACATATTAGATATATATGATTGATAAGCTTAAGTCATTATCAAAATATGGACAACGTGTAACACTTAGATCAACATTTAGGACTGTTAGGTTGTGATATTTAGCGGTTGTTGGATTGATGATCTTTTCATTCCCATACCATATTCTTGTCATGGTTTCTCTTTGGAATGCCATTCAAAGACATTTTCTTGCTGCTAGTGAGGCAAAACTATGACGTTGGGTGAACCAACAAATCAAAGAAGGTGGTGGGGGGCATTCAAAGGGTTTTTAGCAACTAGTTTGATGGTGTAAATTGACTCTCCAAATATGATCCTAAGAGTGCCTGGAATTTTAATCTCTTGTCTAACTAAAAAAACACGATAAGCTTTGATGTAGTTTTTATTTTTGAAGAGTATTTTGGACAATTAATTGTGGAGTAGGCCCCATGGAATGTGTTATGGCTTTGAAGATGTCTATCTCCCATAAATGAGTTGTTTGATCATAAATGGAGACCCATCTTGATCCACCTAATGCTTTATGTCCGACACCATAGTCTATCAAACATTTAGAATAATGGGCTTGGACAAAGTTGTCACCATAAGGTATAGTCATATTTTGTCCATAAACATGATCAAGCATGGTCCCTTCAGGTACAGAGTATAGAAGTTGTGATGGAGAATAGGATTTTTTGTTTAAAAATAGTGTGTCTCAGGATAAGATGTGCAATAGCATGGGTGACATCAAGGATCTTGACAATATGGTTATTATTGTTGTTCTGAACGGAAACAAGAAGATTGTGACTAGTGAAGACCTTCAAGAGGTGCTTGGAGTTTGAAGGGAGAATAATAGGGAAGTTAGTACTAGAGTTAATGAAAGGGTGGTCATGCTGCTGTTGAAGGACGCTAATGAATGGGAGAGAGTACAGGTGTGTAGGGATGATAAGAGTATTCGAAGGAAGTCTACCGAATGAACTGGTGTATAATACATCCCCGGATCATCTGTCTTATCTTCTCAATCATCTCTGACCATCCTGTGAGAGATTGTAATTTGTGTATCTCATCCTCTGCTAACTGAATAAGAAAAAGTCATGTAACCTGTCATCATTTTGATCCAGCCAGGGTCCATATCAATGTGGAGACACCTCCACGCTGTGGGTAAAGTGATAGTGTTTACGGTGTTGTCGTCGAGGGTGATATCAAGGTATGATGTAGATAGAACCATCTCGGATGATAGTGTGGATGATATAAGTTGTGAGAGGAATCGGAGTGTGTTAGCTAGTCTAAATATATTTGCTCTTCTTTTTCCTCCTTTGCTGCGTGAGGACTCTAACATGCTGTCTAACATGCTGTAGAGTGTTACGTCGTCATGCAGCAGTAGATAAATATTGTAAAATGAAAATGATCTGGTCACGCGAAACATCTTCACGCGCAGGTGCTATGCGCAGTCAGCTGGATGGGTGGTTGGTTTTATTTGGGGGGTTAATTGGATGGGTAGGTGAAGGTTGTGTAATTAATAAATACATTTATTTTGCTTATAACTTTTGAACCGTAATGAATTTTTTGACGAAACAAAAATTGTTAGATTTGTTATGAAAAATACATTCCAATAAACTAATATTAATACATTTTTAATAAAATAAATAAATAAATGATATGAATAGGTTATGTGATGAGAGAGAAATTTGTTTTATTTATAATTTTTAAACCGTGATGAATTTTTCAACAAAATAAAAATTATTGAATTTGTGATATAAAACATATTCAAACAAGAGTAATGTTGATATGCAAATGGCTGAAAACGCCAAAAAAGACTAAATAGCGCCCAAAATTAGAAAAAAATCTTGAGTGACAAATAAACTTATTTGGGTGTTGTTGCGTTATTTTTTATTGTCAATACCTTATTTGGACATCATCTTTTTACTTCTGGGTGTCAATGACCCTTTGTGGGCTTCAATTAACCATCTTTGGGTGTCAATTTGCCATCTTTATATTTTTGAGTGTCAATGAATCATTTTAGGCATCAATTAATCATTTTTGGGTGTCAATAGTCATTTATGAGCGTCTTTATACTTTTGGGTGTCAATGAACCATTTTGGACATCAATTAACCATCTTTGAGTGTCAATTAGGCATTTTGGGCGCCATTAAGTTATTATTGGGTGTAAGTACATGTATACCTTATTTAATGTATAAAATCATATTTGGGTGTCATTAAGTTGTTCTTGGGTGTCAAATAGACCAATTTGGACGTCGTTATGTTGTTTTGGTTCTCAATACCTTATTTGGACGCCATCTTTATACTTTTGGTTGTTAATGAACTATTTTGGGTGTCAATAGCCATTTATGGGTGCCAAAGCGTCCAAAAATGACTAAATAGCGCCCAAAAGTTTTTGCTTGTCAATACTTTAGTTGGGTGTCATCTTTATACTTCTGGGTGTCAATGAACCATTTTGGGTGTCAATTAACCATTTTTGGATGTCAATAGCCATTTATGGGCACCCTCATGTTATTTTTTATTGTGAATTAAGTGTTTGGTTGCCAATTACCCTAGATGTGATTTGGCACGTACAATAATTCTTTGGGCGTTATTTTTATACTTTGGATATCAATGAACTATTTCTAGGCATCAATGAAGCATCTTTGGGTGTCAATCAACATATATATATCATTTTTGTATTTTTTTCTCAAAAATATATCAATATTAATCGTGTTGCATTGCATTTTTTGTAACAAATCTAATAGTTTTTGTTTCATTAAAAAATTGATTACGGTTCAAAAGTTATAAGAGAAACAAATTTATTTGCCTATAGCATAATCCTAAAAAAATCAGTCAATCACAATCTGCCATGTGGAGGCAGTTTTGAGGGCTGGTTTGGGCGTGCGTCACTACTCTTGAGACCGCGTGAGCGTGCCCAAAACATAGTCCATTGTGAAGTGAAAATGACCAGGTCACGTGCAGCACCCTCACACGTGGGTGCTACGCGCGGCCAGCTGGGTGGGTGGGTGGTTTTTTTTTGAGGGGGTGACGTGGCGGGTTTTAAAAGTTATAAGAGAAACAAATTTATTTTCCTATAGCATAATCCTAAAAAAATCAGTCAATCACAATCTGCCATGTGGAGGCAGTTTTGAGGGCTGGTTTGGGCGTGCGTCACTACTCTTGAGAGCGCGTGAGCGTGCCCAAAACATAGTCCATTGTGAAGTGAAAATGACCAGGTCACGTGCAGCACCCTCACACGTGGGTGCTACGCGCGGCCAGCTGGGTGGGTGGGTGGTTTTTTTTTTAGGGGGTGACGTGGCGGGTTTTAATTGGATGGGTAGGTGGAAATTGTGTAATTGATAAATAAATTTTTTTGCTTATAACTTTTAAATCGTGATGAATTTTTTGACGAAACAAAAACTATTAGATTTGTTATAAAAAAATATGTTCCCAACAAGACTAATATTGATACATTTTTAACAAAAAAATATAACAATGATATGAATAGGTGATGTGCTGACAGAGAAAATTGTTTTGTTTATAATTTCTAAACCATAATGAATTTTTGAACGAAATAAAAACTATTAAATTTGTGATATAAAATATATTCAAACAAGAGTAATGGTGATATAAAAATGGCTGAAAATGCCCAACAAGACTAAATAGCGCCCACAAATGGCTAAAATTCTTGAGTGCCAAACAAACTTATTTGGACGTTGTTACGTTATTTTTTATTGTCAATACCTTATTTGGGCATCATATTTATACTTCTGGGTGTCAATGAACCATTGTGGATTTTAATTAACCATCTTTGGGTATCAATTCACCATCTTTATATTTTTGGGTGTCAATGAATCATTTTAGGTATTAATTAATCATTTTAGTGTCAATATCCATTTATGGACGTCTTTATATTTCTAGGTGTCAATGAACTATTTTGGACATCAATTAACCATATGTAGGTGTCAATTAGGCATTTCTATATGCCATTAAGTTGCTATTGGGTGTAAGTACCCTTATACCCTATTTAACGTATAAAATCATATTTGAGTGTCATTAAGTTGTTCTTGGGTGTCAAACAGGCCGATTTGGGCGTCGTTATGTTATTTTTGTTGTCAATACCTTATTTGGGTGTCATCTTTATAATTTTGGGTGCCAATGAACTATTTTGGGTGTCAATAGTCATTTATTGGTGTCAAGCATCCAAAAATAGCTAAATAACGCCCAAAAGTTATTAGTTGCCAATACCTTAGTTGGGTGTTATCTTTACACTTATGGGCGTCAATGAACCATTTTGGGTGTTAATTAACCATTTTGGGTGTCAATAGTCATTTATGGGCACCCTGATATTATTTTTTATTGTGAATTACCTTAAGTATTTGGTTGTCAATTATCATAGATGTGATTTAGCACATACAATATTTTTTGGGCGTCATTTTTATACTTTGGGTGTCAATGAACCATTTTTAAACGTCAATGAACCATCTTTGGGTGTTAATTAATCTACATATATCATTTTTTATTTTTTTCTCAAAAATATGTTAATATTAGTCTTGTTGCATTGTATTTTTAGTAATGAATCCAATTATTTTTATTTCATTAAAAAATTCCTTACAGTTCAAAAGTTATAAGCAAAATAAATTTATTTATCTATTGCATAATCCTAAAAAACCAATCAATCGCAATCCGCCACGTAAAGACAGTTTTGAGGTCTAGTTTGGGCGCGTGTAAGCATGCCCAAAACTTAGTCCATTGTGAAATGAGTCCTCCCGTACGCGGTTTGATATCTTGGCACCTGCACGTGTTTAGTGCCTTCAAATCTACTGAACCGTTCTCACTGTTTTGAGTATGTCCCAGAAAATCCTTGTCCTTCGTTCATCCAAAATCTCTCTCCTACCCCTAACGTATACACGCCTCATCGATCGTCTTTCCTGCTTCACCACGAATACCGATTGAGTGGCACTGATCTGACTAGACCAGAGATGTTATTTCACAATCGCTTTTCGAGATCTCCATCTTTTCGCGCTCCTCAAGTTCAGCAACAATCTTTATCAGGAGTAGCACCTCAAGCGTATTGAATACAATTTCCTTATGGAATAAAAACCAAAATAGCACACTTTGATAAAAATATGTACTGAAATAGCACCAAAGCCATCTTAATTCCCAAAATAGCCCACTTTCGGGTGAAAGCGCCAGCACTTTTGGCGTTTTACTGTATCCGGGGGCCAAAAGCGCCAAAAAAATGGCGTTTTCAGCTGAAAGCGCCAAGTTTTTGGCGTTTTCAATGTAAAAGCGTTAAAAAAAAAAAAAAAAAAAAAAAAAAAAAAAAAAAAAAACGCCAATTTCTTGGCGCTTTTGCATGAAAAACGCCAAAAACTTGGCGCTTTCAGCTGAAAACGCCATTTTTTTGGCGCTTTCAGCTGAAAACGCCATTTTTTTGGCGCTTTCAGCCCCAGATACAGTAAAACGCCAAAAATGTTGGCGCTTTCTCGGAAAAGTGGGCTATTTCGGGAATTAAGATGACTATGGTGCTATTTCAGTACATATTTTAATGAAATCGTGCTATTTTGGTTTATAATCCTTTCCTTATTACAACTGATTGACACGCCTACTAAACATGAGTTCACGGGCATGCTGTTCCAACGCGTCCCATTAGATCTTCGTCATACACACACCTCATTAATTTTTTTTTAGGAGTGGGATTTCGGATGAATGAAAGGCAAGGATTTTCGGAGACATACTCAAAACAGCGAGGCCGGTACAGTAGATTTAGATTTGAAGGCAACTATGTAGCAGCGGATGTTGTCTGTACTGTACAAACTTTTTAGAGAAAAGTTAGAACTCTCATTCTAAATCGAGTGCCTTTCCTAACTAGCTCGACCATGCGCAATCTCTTGCCACCATTTGACTTTTATACCTGTTTTTTTTCTTAATGTTTTTAAGTTCATCTTTGTCATGTCCCTAGATAGCTCGACCTGCTGACAGAGTGGCGTAGGTATTCAATTTCCAGAGTTAACAAGAACAATTTTTAGCTGCAATTTTAAACCGTATGAAGTTTTAAGACTTTGGTACATGAAATGAAGCTGACGAGAAATACATGGACTCTCTCCATGTTTCATCTGATGCATAATATTACACTACCTATGACTGACGAGGTATTATTCTGGGTACCGTATACTCAAAATCCAAAATCCAGGATGTTAGAGATAGATTTATGCAACCGTGTCAGACGGTAATTTTTAATGCAGCTATCACAACCATATATGTTCTCCTGGAATACACCCACTGTGATATGTTAATACTATATACAACACGTCTAGTAATAAAATTATTATTAACACTAAACAAAATTAATCGAAACTCCAAGTCTCCAAGGAAGGAATGGCAAACACATAAAATATGATGATACATGTTCTGATCCGAACCAATAACCAAATCTCTGACCACGGTCTTGGGAGTTTAGGCCGATTTTCTTTGACTGGTCAAACTTTGACGGAGACAATTGTGCTCCAAATCATTGTCTCGAGGACATACGTAATACATGGCCCAGAATCCATAGAAAGGGATCTACTTTATATAGCTGTGTCTACTTTTAGAGCAGCCATCTTTTTGGTGGTTTCTGCTTAACTATGCTTTGCATACCTATTTTGTAAAGTATATGAATGATAATGTTCCATAATACATTTACATTACGACCGCATTATTAAAGACTATGTTAGTGGATAGAACCATGAGATGTCTTGGTGTTTCCCTGCAAGTTGTGGTTCAGATTACCATTTCTCAGCATTATATTAATACATGATGAGATGATAGGGACTGTACTTCTTTTCATTGTAACGAACTAAAGAAACACAGCAAAGCAAGGGCCAAACCCAGGGTCCACCCTTTATGCGACGAAGAGAACATCCTCCCTCTTTTGTGAATACATGTGAACCTTGTCAGAAACTCCAATACTAATTATCACTTTATCTGTAAGATGCACTCACGTTGTACTTGTCGTGCGAAAGTAAAATTCCACACATACACAACAAAAGAAGAATCAATTACTAAACTCCTGCAATTATTTTGCCAAAACACACCAAGTATGTAACAATTTGTAAATGCCAAATCTGTATGTACATACAAATTCAAATGATAGTTTGGTTGTTTTAAAGGCTCAACAGACGCTCATTCATTTAAAAGATCCAATAGATTGAGGGGTATATCCCCTGCGACTCTAGGACTCGAGCACTCTTTTTTTTTTTTGTTAACGCGGGAAATTCTATTCATCCCATTTCCCAGTATGTGAAAATAAAAGATATGCATGGTTGTGTTGTTCGAATTCTACAAAATCGGCACAGTTCACAACAAACTCACTCACCCTACATCTGCTCACTTCATGATTTGTGAACTCAAGGCCCTCAAAGGTCTCACAAAAGCCCCAAAAAGAATGGACTCGCGACTCTATCTCTTTACAAACCTCACAAAAAAGTAAATTTGTGTCGTATGTACCCACACAGACGCAAAATATTGTTGATTGGATTACGAAACTTCTGAATCTACGACATACTTAGGCCTTCCAACCGGTAATCCCCCGTTACAGGGGGCATACCACCCAAAGTAGCGATTCGGGATATATCCACCAATCCTGACCCATATTACAATATAGGGCATACCAGCCAGAGTAGCTCGGCATATATACCGATATATAGGACTCAGGCACTCACTTCAGCGAGCTGCCCTAGCAAGTTCATACACTATTTTATAATATTTTCAACTAACATGTGAAAACGAAACAGATGTAAAATTACTACTAGCATCTAACATATGTTGGACCGGAAGTCCCAAGTAGCCTTTGTGCCCATATAGATTCTTCAGAGCTCGGGCCAAAATAAGTGAATCTGAGACAAAGGAGACATTCATCAAGAGCCAAGAATCACACAACTGAATGCTCATGAGGAGGGCTTCAGACTCTGCCAAGGTCACATCTCGTGAATGATCTCGTCTGTCTGACGCTATTACAACAACTATGCATATCTCATCTCTCGCAACCACTCCCCATGCAAAGAAACCATCATTGTCTACCATTATATCACAATTCACCTTTATCTCCCCATGTACCGATGGCATCCATCTCATCTGACCCGAAGAAGCAGGTAAAGAAGAAGGCAGGTACATTTCACTTTTGATCCCACGGTAGCCAGAATTAAAAGCTCGGCATTCTTGTACAATATAGTGTTGCTCCTTTTTACTATCATTTAAAACAATGTCTTTCCAGTATGACCATATTCCACATATTAAAGCGAAGGTAACCACTTGTTTCTCCACTTTGGTTTGGATTGCATCTGGCCTGAAAATGTTTGTGTCTACATGCACATGATATTTTTAACTTGCATGCAGGCAGACACATACACATGCATAATCAAAAGAGAGACTGAAACCAGAAACTCAAGAACTACAATATTGATTTGGATGAAAGGACAAACGATAGTTGAGGAAACATGCCAAGGTTGTCTACATTAGTAAATGGAGTGTTACATTAAGTAGTAGGCATTGGATTGGAATCCCTACACAAAGGAATTGTATGGGGAAACCTCCATACAGGCACACTGTCAAGGAGTAAGTCATATGTTGTTATTTCACGCAATTGATGTGTATGCATGTGTGTCTCAGATAAGCTTTGAGAAAATATCAAATTGTCATATTAACTAGTACACAATCTATGGTCAATGGAATCGTCATTGAGAAATACACTTGATGGGTAGATGTCCCCTCAAAAATAGATTGACAGAACAAACCCAAAATTTTTACAAGCTAGTAATACACCATGGATGGAAGAGGCTTATCTAGATGCCAATGTCCTCATTCGATTCAAAATAATAAGTTGGAACCTAACCTAGATTACCTTTTCACATATGAAGTGGTAGTTTACCTCAAAATGTTTCACATGATGATAAAAATATGTGTGTAGATGTCATGCAGAGAACACTAATATTATCACATATCAATGTGTAGACTTTTGTCTTAGGTACTACTCCATGTGACTTCAATAATAGTAAGAGTGTAATTGCTCTATTAAGCTTTTGGAGACTGACACTAGTACAGAAATGGGTTATAACGTCACTACATGTAGGGTCGGTTTTACCAAATAACCGACTTTATATGTCTAAAAAAACGTGGGCACCACTTAAGACCTCTTAGGTCGGTTTTTTTAAATAAACCGACCTTGTAATGTAACTCTATAGGGTCGGTTTTCTAAATAACTGACCTTAT
Organism: Alisma plantago-aquatica; assembly: GCA_963693085.1. Taxonomy (NCBI): domain Eukaryota; kingdom Viridiplantae; phylum Streptophyta; class Magnoliopsida; order Alismatales; family Alismataceae; genus Alisma; species Alisma plantago-aquatica. The sequence goes on from OY856409.1 coordinate 1,290,666,871, forward strand.
ATATATATAAAAAATGCGGGCACCACTTAAGACCTCTTGGGTCGCTTTTCTTAAAATAACCGACCTTGTATTGTATCTCTATAGGGTCAGTTTTCCAAATAACCGACCTTATATGTCTATAAAAAACGCGGGCACCACTTAAGACCTTTTGAGTCGCTGTTTTTAAAATAACCAACCTTGCAGTACATCTCTATAGGGTCGGTTTTTTCTAAAATAAGAGACCTTATAGACAATTTTTCCGGCGGCAAAAATTTGCTTGGATTTGGCTTCCCGCCTCGAACTATAGGGTCGGTTCTACATTATAACCGACCCTACAGGGATCCTCAGTCGACAAATTCGTCGACCGAATAAGAGCTGAATTTCACGTATACAAGCACCTATAGGGTCGGTTTTTTCTTTATAACCGACCTTATAGTCCTTCTCGGATTAGCACCTTTAAGGTCGGTTATTCCTACAAAACCGACCTTAAAGGCCTCCTCGGTCGACAAATTCGTCGACCGATATCTATTTTGGATCCAGATAGTTCACGCATGTATAAGCACATCTAGCGTCGGATTTGCACTTCTAACCGACCTTAGAGCCTTCCTCGGTCGACCAATATTTTGACTGATTCACTTGGTCGACAAATTCGTCGACCGATAAGTACCTCTAAGGTCGGTTTTTTCCTTAAAACCGACCCTAGAGGTACTTATGCGAAGGAAATCTTACTCTTTCTCGATCGACAAATTTGTCGATCGATATCTATTCTGGATCCAGATAGTTCACGCATGTATAAACACCTTTAGCGTCGGATTTGCACTTATAACCGACCTTATAGCATTTTCGTTCGACAAATTTGTCGACCGATAAGGAGTCAGTTTTCATGTGTATAAGTAACTTTTAGGGTCGGTATTTTCTTAATAACCGACCTTAGAAGTCCATTTGGTCGACAATATTGTTGACCGAAACATATTGGTCGACGAATTCGTCGACCGATATCTATTCTGGATCCAGATAGTTCACGCATGTATAAGCACATCTAGCGTCAGATTTGCACTTATAACCGACCTTATAGCATTTAATTTGTCGACCGATAAGGAGTCAGTTTTCATGTGTATAAGTAACTTTTAGGGTCGGTATTTTCTTAATAACCGACCTTAGAAGTCAATTCGGTCGGCAATATTGTCGACCGAGGAACGACTAGAAAAACCAACCGTCGTAACGGCTAAAAATATCAACCGTCGTAACGGCTAAAAATATCAATCGTCGTAACGGCTAGAATTTCAACCGTTAACGGCTATAAATACGACCGTTGACCTTCATAACGGCTATTTTTTCGATCGATCGTTGGCCGACCGATAGACGACCGTTGCGGCCGTCGTCGACAAATTGTCAACCGAAATTGGCTATGTTTTGCTATAAATAGCACCCAAAACGATCCATTTCTTCACACCTTCACATTCTCACTTCTCTAGCTCCTCTCTAGTGTATTCTTGTGAAAATCTTCAGCTTCTCTACATCCAATTCTTGCTTTCTATTTCTCCATTTCAAAGCAACGAAATGGCTTCCTCATCAACGCGTGGAAAGAAGCAAGTTGCAGGCAGGAAAGGAAGGACGGTTGATCCGCTGTCGTTCATCAACGACGTCCCCTTCAAAGACGCAGCTGCAGGGGACCACTACCTCAGGCTCTCCTCAAAGCCTCCTCTTCCACGACGGCCAGTCGACGTCATGGACTTCCAGAACATTGTCGATTTGAAGGAACTCTTTAAGGTGCAACATTTGACTGATTTTCTGATCCCCTCCTTCCATTCCTACTCCTCCAAAGCAGTTAATGAATTCTATGCCAATTTAACCCCACATCCTGACCATGATTCCTTCTCCTCTATGGTTGGTGGGTATGGATTCTATTTTACTGAGGAGGGTATTCTTGATATGCTTGACATAAACATAGAAGAATATAAAGATTTTGTTGATCTCACCATAGGAAATCCACTCAACAAACTCTCCCAAGATGACACTACAACTAGCCTTAGTGATGTCAAAACAGCCATCTTTCAATCAAATACGACTTGCCATGAAGATAGGGGTACCTATTATGCCATAAATTTAAAACCTAAAGCTAGGATCATAAATCTCATTGTTGCCACCAATATCCATCCTAGAGCAAATAAATCTGAAGTACCTACCTTTCGTATGTGCCTTATCTATGCCATTCTCAAAGGTATTCCCATAAACTTTATTCGTATCATCCTTAAGAATATGTTTGAGTTTTCTAGCAATCCACCTTATGCTGACTTTGTATGCCAAATCACCCAACATTTTCTTAAGAAGAATATTAAGGACGACTTAGGTTACACATGGGATAGAAAACCCCAAAAGATAAGTAAAAATACGGTGGAAAAGATGGGAATCGACTTTGGCCACAAAAGGGCTAGGACTGAAGGGGAGACATCCACCCAAGACATACCTCCACCACCTCCTCCTACCAACCTACCCCATGATCCTATTACAAACACTTTGACATACATTGCTGGATCCCAATATCACCTAAGTAGGCAATTGGATTATAATCACCATGGCATGACTTATTTAAACCAAAGGATGCAAGCTCTCTCTCCTAACCAACCAGATGAATATCCCTATTCCCTTAATCCTGGCATGATAAATCCATACAATCCTTCCTACAACTACTATCAAATTCCACCTCCACCATCTCCTGATCTCACACATACTTAGTTTTCCCCATTCAACTTCAAGAAATTGCTGCCAACTTTCTCTTTGATCGTGTTCCCACCTTCTTGGAGGCTTATGCCTTAACCAAGACAGGTGCCTTGGAGTGGCAGACACTGGTCAAATATTATGGAGCTGAGCCCTTTCTTGGAAAAGATCCAGACATTGATGTAATCCTTCGATCTTTTCAGTGAGATTATGAGATATGTTTGTAATGATTGTAATGGATATCTTTTTATAAAGCAAGTATGTCATGCTTCATCTTATAAAGTGTATGGGCATTAAATTGTTATGAATAAAAGTGTTTTCCATGGATTCATTTGGACATATACATGTTATATAAGAATATTGTTATTTCAAATGATTGAAAAATAAATTATGGCTAAATTTGACAAAGCATCACTTGGTTAATCTCATACACACACACTTGGTACTTAATTTAAAACATTGAAACAGGGTTAATCTCGGTCGAAAATATTATCGACCGAGATAAATTCGGTCGACAATATTGTCGACCGAGGATGACTTTAGGGTCGGTTTTTTCCTTATAACTGACCCTAGAGCTCTTTCGTTCGACAAATAGTCGACCGAATGAATTTTTGAATAGAGTTTAGTACTTTTTAAAACGTTATAAAGCATTGGGATCTCAATCTTTTGTCTCATTGTTGGGAATTCACATCCCTCAATACCACCATCATCACATTTGCTGATTCTGGGTATTCAAACCCTTAGTTCATCACTAAACATGGTTATCACTTATCAGGTAACTATTACCTTCAGGTCATCTGACCAAGGTATTCAGGATATTTGTTACACAATCATCTCAATTTCATATCAACCATATCAATTTCATATCAACATCATGCAATACAAAAATAACATCTCTATTCCCTCATTAGGGTTAGAGTTTCCCATCTTTATCAATTAGGGTTCACATATCATCATCCCATATTGAAATTTCACATAACATTATCCCATATTAGGGTTTTTACACAACACCACCCTATATTAAGGTTTCACATAACATTTCCATATTAGGGTTTCACAAAACATCATTCCATATAAGGGTTTCACATAACATTATCCCATATTAGGGTTTCATACGACATCACCATATATTAAAGTTTCACATAACATAATTATTAGGGTTGTGGAAGCACTTTAGAGCTCCTCGGTCGACGAAATTGTCGATCGAGACCCCTTATAGGGTCGGTTATTAGAAAAACCGACCCTAGAGGTGCTTCTAAGAAAGAAATATGGCTTCATTCGGTCGATGAATTTGTCGACCGAATGAAGCCAGATTTCTTTCTTAGAAGCACCTCTAGGGTCGGTTTTTCTAATAACCGACCCTATAGGTTGTCTCGATCGACAATATTGTCGACCGACAATATCCAGTTTAGTTTTTCACACATGTATAAGCACTTTTAGGGTCGGTTATATGAAAAAACCGACCCTAGAGGTGCTTGTACGAAGGAAATTTTGCTCCTGTTCGATCGACAGATTGTCGACCGAAACGAGCCAGATTTCTTCGTATTAGCACTTGTAACGTCGATTTTATCAAATAACCAACCCTATAGGTCTTTTCGGTCGACAAATTCGTCAACCAAGTTTTCTTTTGATTTATATTAAACATGTATAAGCACCTTTAGGGTCGGTTATATGAAAAAACCGACCCTAGAGGTGCTTGTACGAAGGAAATTTTGCTCCTATTCGGTCGACAAATCGTCGACCGAAACGAGCCAGATTTCTTCGTATTAGCACTTGAAGCGTTAGTTTTATCAAATAACCAACCCTATAGGTCTTTTCGGTCGACAAATTTGTCGACCGAGTTTGCGTTTGATTTATATTAAACAACCCGACACGGGCACCGTTTATCTGTAGAGTCGGTTTTTTGTTGTTAACCGACACTATAGTTTTTCGTTCCGTGCAAAAAGCCGAAATTTTAGACTTTCTTTCCCCCGCAAAACCCTTTTCTCTTTTCTAACCTCTCTCCCACGGCACCGCGAAACCCCTTTTCACTTTTTCATTCCGCCATTGCCGCGAACGCTTCTCCGTGAAGCCGTTGTCGCCTCTCCACGCCGCCAAAAGGATTGTGAAGCTTGTTGTCGCCGCGAAGAAGATCGTGAAGCTCGTCGTCGCCGCCTTCCACTCTTGCTCCATGAAGCCCGTCATTGCCGTGAAGCTCTCTTCATTGCCGTGAAACTTTTCATTGTCGTGAAGCTCGTCGTCACCGCCTTCCACTCTTCCATGAAGGTCGTCGCTTCTCCGTGAAGTTCGTCTCTTCCTCCACGAAGCTCGCTGCCATTTCCTAGTAAGTTCGAGCTTCCTTCGTTCCTTGTTCCCCTTCATTCCCGCCCGCCGCCATTGCTTCTTCCAGGTCCATCTCGGTCGACAATTAGTCGACCGAGATGAACCTGGAACTTATTTATGTTGGAGCTATAAATGTATTAATCATATTTGCTGTAATGTTCACAAATAGTTCTGAATATTATAATGATTTCAATCTTTGGACTGTTGGAAACGGCCTTACTTTGCTAATTTGTAAAAGTATTTTCCATTTTATATGATTTGATAACCCAATAATAAAAACATGCATGTCTTTTTTCATATGTAATCATTATATAAAATTTAGAAATTAATACTAGATTAGACATGTGTACTCCTACATTGACACTTTAGGGTTGATGCATGATGTTTAACTTAATATATAAATATGAAAATAATGCATTTATATATTAACTTAGAAACCCGTTCAAAATTTACTCATTACGAGTAAACTTTGGATAGTCCCCGGTTTGGGACTGTTTTTGGATATTTTAATCTCACTTAGGATGTACCTGTATAATGTATGTTTAGTTTTGTAGATTATTTCAGTAGGATTTCTCCATTTGTTATCTGGGTACATATGTGAGTGGTTATTTGCCATTTACATCGGTGTACTTGGAGAACTTAGGGCAAATGCTGCTGAAATTTTCTTCAAAACTAAACATACATTATACAGTTACTAGTGAGATTAAATATTAAAAAATGGGATAGGTGGTACACTTTCTATCAATAAAAACTTACAGATTATTATAGTATCAATATTAAACTATTAGTTTTTCCTTGACTAACAACTCAACCAATACTAAAGGCATGTATTCTTTGAATTATTTATTTTATTATCATGTATACCTTATCACTTGTGCTTTTATTATCACTTATTTGCTTTATCATGTATACTTGCAGGTTCTAAAATGGCGAGTGAAGATGAACATTTTGAGCATGAGCACCATGAAGATGAACATTCTGAGCATGAGCACCATGAGGATGGTAGTGGTGATGCTAAGAACTGTAGAGGTCCTAAATTGATGCGTAGGCTGCAGGAGCTCAGGGCTAAAGGGGATAAATTTCCAGTCCAGTTTGATATGACAGGAGCACCTGTTGGGGAACATGCTAGTGCTTTCAAGCATTACGTAGGGGCGACCGAGCGCACTAAGGTGCCAATAGATATAGAAAATTGGCATGATGTTCCTAATGCCAAAAAAGACCTGATATGGAAAGATATATCTGTGAGTGGAAGTGATATGTTTTTTATCTATTGATTCTAATTTAGTTTGCTTGGAATTAATTCCTTTTCAAAACAACATTATTAATTGCTTCTTTTGTATGTATAGGGTGTTTTTCATCTAAATGAAAAAGATCACAAGAAAAGAGTGCTACAACGTTGTGGTGTACGATGGAGGGGTTTTAAGACATATCTTGTAAGGGAATTTATAAATAATCCTAAACAAAAGAAGAAAGCTACAGATGCATATATTTTTATTGGTCCTGAGGTGTGGGAAAGATTTGTTGCAGCTAGGAGATCGGAAGAGTTTCAGGTAATAAAGATTGTGATGTATTGTATGAATATTTAATTTTATACAATTAAGGAGGTGAATCTTTTTATACATGTTTGCCAAGTCTAAATTGCAATACCTCGTTTTAAATGATCAGGCTATTCACCAGGATCAAAAGGAAAGACGGGCTAAAAATGTGCATGACCATCGCTTGGGGCCCGGTGGTTATGCCTTCCGCCGCCAACTACAAGAGAATCAATCATCTTCTGGAGAAGAATCTAGTACAACTCAAGTTGAGCGACCACCCCGACACATGGCATGGATTGATGCTAGAAAGAATAGAGCCGGTGAAATTGTCAACCCTGCAACTAAGGAGGTGGCACAAAAGATGGTAGGTTTATCCCAACTAAGTAAAGAGTAACTTCAACAAACTTAGATTTATTTATATCTAATTGATATTGTGATTTAATATTTTTATTAACTATGAATAGATTGATCTCCACGAGCAAAGGAAGGAAGGAAAGTTCATCCCAACTGGCTACATGGATGAACTACCAGTTGCTCTTGGTACGAAGGAGCATCCTAGCCGTGTTAGGGGATTAGGAGCTGGCATAGTATTCAAGTCTTATTTTGGCCCTTCGCAATCTAAAAGAGGTTGTGCAGGAGGTCTTACACAAGAGGATGTTGAAGCATTAGTAGTGCAGAAAGTAAAAGAAATAATGTCTTCATATCAGCCTACTCAACCTTCTCAACCTATTCATACTGCACGTCTCTCAAGTGATGAGGTACAAGCCCATGCTATAGTTGTAGAAGGTCATGGGAGAACTCCCGATGAACCACCACAACAATCTACAGTAAGTTTTTGTTCTATATGTTGTGTTATTAGTATGATAAATATATGATAATATATAGTTGTAACATGTATCTGTTCTACTATTTCTTATATAACTTATTTTATTTCAATCTAGGTTGGTATGAACTCTAAACTTGCAGTGGAGGTTCCAGAATATAATGTTCTGGCAGCGGGCAAAGTGTACAACCTTGGTGGTACATTGCATTGCCAACAAATTACTGATGACATCTGCCGTGTGTCCATCCATCTTATGTATGACGGAATGGGGGACAAACCACTACCCATACCTAATCCTAAATATAGTATAGTTGAAGAAGCTGAGGGTGCTATGGTGGGTTGGCCTAGACACTTGGTTATCAATGACAAGGTATACCTTATTTCTACCATATTTTTCATATTTGACTGCATATATGAACTCATGTAATATAAGTATGTAATTTAATTAACATGTTTGTAAACCAAAAAGTAAAACTTCTGCTAGTCGTCCTCCTATGCCCAAGCCATCTTTTATTCCCGAAACTACATTTGACGAATTTGGAAGCAAATCTAAATGTTTATGTCGATACTTAGCTAACCAAAGATCGGGATCAAATATGATGGTCAAGTTAACAGAAGATGCAGTTGGGAGGGACTTTGAGAATTTTATTTTTCTTGACGATATTATAGAGTTGTTCCGATATGATTGGCTGAACACTTAGATAATAGAAGTATGGATAAGGGAAGGATCTATCAATATATATAGCAAATTCCAATACAAATTTTTCACTTATTTCTACATATGAAAATAATTACAAATGTTTAACAGCCATTTATATACTGAGGTCACCAACTTTGATATAAAGAATATTGCATTCTTAGTTCCTTCAGTCACTAGTCAGGTGGAGACAAATAATATTGAGAAAATGAATGAGTACTTCTCTGATGCATTCAAATATTTTGCTAGTGAGGGGAAGGAAATTATCCTAATTCCTTTTAACGTCCAGTAAGTATTATTATTCAATATAATTTTAATAATGAATGAAACTATTTATTTTAATGTTTGTTTTATTCTTACTCAGAGCTAGACATTGGGAATTACTGGTGATTGTCCCAAAATTGATGAGTCTTTATTATCTTGACCCAATGGGTAAAACAACAAGGAGTCACAAACTGAAATTGTCAGCTATGGAGTAAGCATAAATTTAATCAATTGCTTCAACACGATATTTTATTAGAATTTCTATTTTACCAACTATCGTTTAATTGATAGGGGTATAAAGGCTTTTAGTGAAGCTGGAGGACAAATACCCACAAAATTAAAGACATTGACTTTGAAAAATGTCAAGGTAGCTACTTTGACAACTGCTTAGTCTTATATGTATTAATTTTTCAATTCTAATATGTCAACTCTTATAGTCTTATCTCAACTGTTGTTTATAGTAGTGTACTAACATTAAGTATAATTCGTTATTTGTAGTGTCCTATGCAAAATAATGACTGGGCTTTTGGCTACTATGTAATGAAATACATGCAAGCTATTGTCAAACAAGCATCACATGACATTCAGACTATAAGTCAGGTAATAAAGAATAACATCATAAATTTACAAGTGATTGTAGTCATTTTTATAAAATATTAGCATGTGCATTTTTTGTTACAGATCTTTACAACTCAGCCTTATACACATGTGGACTTGAATGAATTCCGAGAAGAGTGGTCAGAGTGTTTTATAAGTGAAGTCGAAATAGCATTGGTTTAAATATGTCGGCTCCATTTATGTATGTGGTTTGAGTACGTACTCTTTCATATTTTTACTTTTGTAATATGTCATCTCAGACTTGCACTCTATCATTTTGTAAATTATGATATTTATTATCATTTTTTTTATGAATGTGTGGTTTTGAATGGTGACGGTTGAGCATCAATACTCCCCTCTCCCAGAATATATGAATCTTCTTGTTCTTCTGTTCTATATCAATTTCTGTAGAAATTTGTTTTAAAAAAATCGTAACTTCTAGCGTCGGTTTTTTAAATAACTGACCCTATAGATTGAATTCATTATACACTCTTCGGTCGAAAAAATTTCGACCGAAATAGAACTTCTAACGTCGGTTTTTGTAAAAAACTGAGTCTACGTGTCCTCTATAAGGTCGGTTTTTTGAAAAAACCGACCCTAAAGATTGAATAAAATATTTCAGTGTAAGACTCGGTCGACAAACTTCTCAACCGAAATACTATCGGTCGAGAAGTTTGTCGACCGAGTCTTACACTGAAATGTTTTATTCAATTTTCAGGGTCGGTTTTCTCATAAAACTGACCTTATAGAGAGTTTTCGGTCGAGACCGAAATATTTTCGGTCGACAATTTTCTCGACCGAGAGTTACCACTGAAATGGTATTCAATCTTTAGGGTCGGTTTTTATGAAATAACCGACCTTACATGCTCCTTTTTTCTCGCCTAGGTCAGAATTTTTACAACCTCTTGCATCGATGTTTACTCTGTAAGGTCGGTTTTATTTTGTTAAATAATCCGACGCTATAGACCAAATTCTGTAGCGACGCCCACCTAGGCGTCGGTTAAAAAGTGGCATTGCAGGCTTTAAAAAACCGACGCTACAGACCATTTCTGTACTAGTGTGGCCTCAATCCAATGTTTGCTTCTTAGATGTCCACGCTATCCAAGTATTAGTCAAAAGCAAACAACATAGTTGAATCTGTAATATGATGACATTTTGTACAATCTACATCATAAGAAACTAGAAGTTTTCCCTTAGAGGATGGAATTGCCTCAAGAGAGAGTGCTACATTGCCTTCCACCTAATTAAAAGTATGATTAACAAGTCTCATGTGATGTTGCGATAGATAAGTCGTGAATTGAATTTCTAGATTAATGGGAAGACCAAATGTCTAGGTTGATTAATGTAACATGTTGAAGGGTTCCCATAATATTCCTACAATTTGGGTCATCAAGAAAAGGACTACAGGAAGACTCCTTAAGATGGTCTTCACTATAGTATCATAGGCTGGCTTGTAACTCAACAATCAATATTTTTATTAAACATGATATACATATTTGTACCTAGAGATATGATGACCATAATCAACATAGGTTCCATAAATATCCAAATCATTATGGAAAAGACTTGTTTACATTGTAAAGCCGGGTTACAATGATGGACATCTTACTTTTATTTTGTAAATACCCAACACAAACCCGAAGTACATCTTCAATAAAGATAAGGAAGGGAATGCATAGTATTACTCAAAAATAGTATGGAATACAAAGCTGATAGAGTATTTGCTTAAGAAGAAAACCAAACTATTACCACTAGAATAACTTGTTCAACATAATGATCCATGATGGACAAAGAAAGTTTAAATGAAATTATCAACTAGCTAAGGTAGAGACAGAGGACCGCCTAGCATCTTAGTTTCTTCTTTTATTGAACGGGTTCTTCCAAGTCATGATTCATGAAATCTTTTCCCTCAAACTTTGGGTCCTTGAGTTGCTCAGATTATAAGTGAAGGGGGAACATCACTGCAAAAAATAGGAAAATAAGAATATGAGTCAGTAAACACAAAGTATCTACATGTAAAAACATTTAGTGCATTATAAGGATCATAAGTACAAAGGATATTCCCATAAAAAAGAGGGTAATAGCATATATATAGCACAAGAGGAAGTATTTTAAAATAAGTCAAACTAAGAGAATGAGGTACTAAAATTATATGATAATATTAAAAATGTTAAGTTCTTTCCAATTAGTTCATTTCAACAACAATTATAACTTTTGCATGTTTATAAATATAGATAGTTCTAGAGTAGGGTCAAGAAACCACTAAGTCATTAGACAAAAATGGGTGGAAAAGGCACAACCTGGGCGGAACAGCACAACCAAACACTAAATGGGTGGAACAACACACCCTGAATGGAACACCATGTCCTAACAAGTAAATTGGTGGAATAGAATCCCCTGGCAGAATAACATGCATCAAAATATATACTAGGTGGAAAGAGTAAACCTTGGGTAGAAAAACATGTCTTAGTGGTTATCACTACATTATAAAAATGGTCTATATAGCATACATGCATAATTGTGAGTGGCAAGAAAGATATAATCCAACTATTAATCAACTTTTCCAAAATCAATGTAGGTGTCATAGACCAGATGTAAAGGAATAATCAACATATTTAATAAAAACATGGAATAATATTTCAAGAATAAAAGAATATCATGGAATGATATCATGAGTCAATCAAGAATAATTTTTCCTCATTACAGAGAGTCAATTTCAGAGTCATTTATAATGCCCAAATAAATAGTTAAAGAGAACATACATGTATATCGTAAACTGTAGGTCCACCAACAAATCCTAAATCTATATATCATAGTCCCAAATCACTTAATGGAAAATCATATAAGAATTATGGCTAAATATCGTGAGAGATACTAACCCTACAAAATCTATTATTAAAAACAACCAAATAGGTTCAGGAAATCATCCCAAATGATAGACTTATTTTTGTGATTCCAAACATATTTTTTACAAAATTTGCATACGTTTGAATATTGTTATGAAGTTTCAAAGATGAATTTAATTAATTGATTCAAATGAAAAAAAACATTTGACATGACTAGAATTCTTGCATAGACTTGATATGATCCCTCTTAAAAATTATGTCCTTCAAAACATGTGATGCCTATGCAATAAGGTCAGGCAAAAGGAAATCATCTCCATTATTGGTGTGACAAGAAATATAATGGGAAAGGGGTATAAAAAGGTATTTCTTACTTCCATGGTTTTGTTTCGAGATTCAAATCGTAGATTCTTCGCTTCTAATTATCAAAGAGTTAGGTCGTAGCCCTTCCTAAGGTCTGATAAACCTGGGACCTCGAACATGGTGGTGGGAGATACCAGAGCACCAAGTAGCTCTTATATCATGAAAGGAGAGTGTGAAACTCATAAGGTAAATTAGACAGAAACCATGACTGAGAAAACAAATTGTATATATCCATGAGACTTTTCAAAGCTAGGGAAAGAAAAATTGAAAAAGACAAGGTATATCATAACTGTGTTGGTCTGAGTAGTAGCACGACCAAGAATAACATGTATGAAGGAAAACTAGAGTTCAATGGAGAAGGTTGACAATCATAGGAGGTAACTGTGAATTCATTGAATCATATCATAGGGTTTGTGGTTTGGATGATGCTCCATAAATGATTAAAAAAAACTCTAGTGAGATCTATCGTGTATCGTGTTGGTTTTGGTGGAAAACTTGGCAAATAGGAAGAAAAGAAGAACCAACAATGTCCATGAGAAGCAGATGTATGTCTGAGCTTGACCAGCCCTATCAATCATGACACAACAAGTACCAAAAAATCCAATTGACAAAATTAATGCCAAAATCCAACAAAGACAATAATGAAAACTAAAGGATATAAAGTTGTGTGATTAAGTGTAGATAAGAGGAGGAGGGAACATTTTGAGTCAATACTAGTGATTTGAGGACCGCAACAAGCATCAGGGACCTCTCCTAACTCTATTTACAGGTTCTAGATATAGAGCTAGTAGACATAGTTGTAGAGTGGGGCTAGAAGTGAAGGAGATGGTCACCCATCCTTCAGATGACGAGCATCATCATGCCTTCTTTTATAGTGGCTTGTGATCAAGCTAATAGGAGAAAGGATAGAGATAAAGGGTTCCGTGGATAGGGTTTAGGAAATATGTAGGAAATGCAGAGTATAAGGGAGGAGACTATGGAGACAGAAGAACATCAAGAAGGAAGTGGATTTTGAGGGCTAGGGGAAGACAACCCAGGAGATAAGAAATAGAAGAGGGGAGGGCGGAAGAGGATGACAAGTTGAAGAGAGGTGAAACAATCTTCGATTGCATCTTGTAGAGTGACCAGAAATAGTAACGCATCACATGTTATAAGTAGAAAAAGAAGTAGAACTTTGAGGGAAAATAAAGCAGCCAATTAATGTAATCACAATACCTAAGTTCAAATTTATATTTCTTTCCTACTTTAAATTATGGGATTATATAACATTGTTTAACCTGAAACTAGACAGATAATCAAATTGAGATACAAAGAATTTAAATTTAACATTCATTTTTATATTTTAAGAATGTTGAATTTTATTTCCTTTTGCATTAACTTAACGTATCAATTAATTTCTCATAGTCATGTTTGATAATTTTTACATTCTAATTCATTTTCTTTCATCTCATATTCCTATGAGATATTAGAGAGTCAAACTTGTCATTTTGGGTATTAGTACATCAAGTCCTACTATTTAATAATCTTATGATTGTTTTCCATTTAATCCCTTCATGTAGAGTACATTTGTGAGAAATGTTATTACTAAACTCCAATCACATTAAAGTATAATGATTTTAAGGGGTTATCTTGATGAAAAAGTTCTAAGGAAAGGGAAGAGATGAGTACGGTACCCAGAGTTGGGTATGTTACACACAATTTAAAACCTTTAGCAAGGAGAATACATCGGCTTGTATAGATGTATAGTTCTCACATGCGAGGATTATATCATCAACATAGAGAGGTAATGAGAATATTAACTATGGGTAGATATGAAAACAAATTGAACCAACATACTGAAATAGACTTGACGAACCACCAAGTGTGGTTTGCTTTAGACATATAGTGTAGTCAAGTTGTGTATGTATTACGTCCTATCAACAATCAATGACCAGTTTATTAGAAAAAATAAACTTTACCATCTATGTATGATGAATACATTAAAATATGTATATAATAAATAAGATGAATCTTATTAAATATAGATATATTATTATATTAATACATATACTAAAAAATATTGTAATCATATTGAACAAATTAGATATTATCAACTTAAATACAAAAACTAAATTATGATTAAGTAATGAACAAGTTCACTCCTACTGATCATTTATATATATTCAAAATATTGTAGGTGTTTACATCAAAGAAGAGGACAAGCAGGCAACAAGGTGCACCTCTACTCCTTTTTTAATGGAAAAACAAATCCTCTAGAACTCTACATTCATAGATTTGGGAGTCATAACATTACTTTTTATAACTTTTTTGACCCTATTAAGAAGCTCCATAGCCTTTGGTGCGAAGAAACCAAAAGTATCAAACCTAAAAGGGACAAAAGCATGTTGATTATCCAAACACACTTTCTCATGCTTGACTGCCTTGGTTGAAGAAGCTTTAAGGGAAGCTTGTACCATTGTCAAATATCCACCACTCAATCCCACCAGTGGAGAAACTCCTGCTAATTCCACACACACATGTTTCCATTCAACCCATCCAAAAATCAGAACATCATCGGGTCTAAGTGTCAATATCCCCTCTTGTGGGTCTATCAAAAAATTCACAGGTGTTTCTTTCTTGGAAGCAGCACATGCATGTTTTGGTACATCAAAGAGAACATCCCTAACAAGATCATGCATGTACTTAAAACTTGTAAGCTCTCCAAAATGAACTGCATTCTATCTGGTGTCCAAGCATGCCTTACAACAAACTAGGAATATCATATCAATGAAAAATAAGGGAATTATGAGACGATATCCAAAAATAGTGCAATACTCTACTGGTGACACATGGAGGCAGAGCCCATCAATAGGAATCATGAACAAATGTCAACATTACCCTATCCATCTCAAATAGTTGAGTAGAAGTACATCTAGATGATGAACCCTCATTCACTTTGGTGAGACTTTTCCCCACTTTCTCTTTGTCAACAATAAACCTTACAAACAATTATACACTTTACAGAGAGTTTCATTTATGTTTCATTGGACTAATCAGTAATACTTATTATTTTAAATGAACTTAATAAAATTGTACAATACCTTTACGGTCAAGTTTTGTTTGGACTAGATCTTGACAACGATCAAGTATGGTGTGAAGAAAATTTGGGCCACAAGGTGTAGTTTGGGCTAAGGTTTTTAGGCTAGGCTGGACTTGATCATATTATGCCCATCCCTAATAATAATAGTACATTACTATCTAAATAAATACATAAAATAAGTGATGAACTAAAACCTATAGGTTAGAAGAAAGGGAGATTTTTTGTAAAAACAAGACTAAGAATCATGCTTGTGTGCATAAATGGTTTTCTTGAGCTTGCAACATAGATAATCAAGTTGGAATCATTAAATGTTGGTGGTTGTTCCTCATGCACCTCATTAGTTAAATCTACATATCAAACTAAATGAGCATATAAAATTACCTAATATCCATCTTATGTTCACGTAAAAGGTACACACAACTTAGATTTTGGGATATTTAACACCACAACTTAAAGCCTACATATAATATATACTTTCTTTCTCAATGAAACCCTAGTTTTTGAGTTGAACTTTTATCTTTCAAAATCCCCATTTTAGTCATCAAATGCAATACCCATATGTTGTCCCATCAAAAAATTGATGCAAACATTTAGAAACTAAAACCCATTTTTACTCTACAAGTAAATCTTGAAATTTTTATTGAATAGAATTTCTCCAAAGAATGAAATTTAGGGTGAACTGAATATTTTTGGGAATAAGAGATGTAAATGATGCAAATTATATTTTTTATTTGGTTTACAAGCCCATGTTATTTCCAGTGATCGATGTGGATTTTTGTACCTTCAAGTTCAATAGAGATATGCATCCCTAACTTTTACAAAATGATAGCAAGACAAACTGCCTGCAAGAAGATGGATTTTATCATAATGTATCTTATGATAGAACCTAAAGTATAACATTTTTAATGACTAGGAACAATATTTGACTCAAAGGATGGTTGTTCGTTGATCACATTAAGTGTGAGAGTAAAAAAAGGCAAAATTAAAGCTAGGATTTTTTATGGATGAAAACACTAGAGTGAGTGGGTTTCACCACCAATGCATGTGTGTTCAATCTCTCTCACTTCATCACAAACATCCATGAATAAATAACATTGACGTTGGTAAATCCCACTTTTGGTGTTAGGATTCATCCCAATATGATAAAACACTAGGGTCACCATCACTTTAGCTAAATTTCATATACCATTCTCTTAGATAATACTAATTTGAATTTCTCATCAAGCTTATGACAAGAACTAGTCAAAATACTAGATCCTAGGTTTTAAGTTCTTTACACCTAGGTGTAATGACCCTGGCCTGGGTTATGAGGTAACCCTATTTGTTTTGTGTGACGTCCCCGAATTTTGACTTCTCCAAACCCTATTGGGAATGAGAGCCCATAATCCAAAAACATCATCCATCATATCAGAAAGTGATGCGGAAGCATAATACGCATACATGAACGTACAACCATAACATACTCAACATTCAAAATGTATTTTTATACAAAATGGGCTTATTACAACATGAATTACAATTACATATTGAAAGATGATTTACAAGTCTAAGAACATGTATGCTAACTAGGATCTTCACAATAGGTACAACCTGAACAACTTGCTCACATCCTATACTTTTATCCCATGCTAGCTGTGAACCTAGAAAATACGAGAAACAAAAACATCAACAAAAGTTGGTACGTGGAATTAAAAGCTATACTATGCTGGCATATAAAATACTCGAAATTGAAGGAAGAGAAAGGAAACATTATTTAAAGGCAGAAAATCAGGTAATCCCAAGTTATTATTCATATTTCAATGGACATGTATTACTATGGTGGACTTAGCACAAACATAAATATTGGGCCCTATCCCTGCGTACCTTGTACCATTAGGGATCTCCCTGCGTACCTTGTACCATTAGGGAGGTGCTAGTCAACATTAATGCTTTCCCTCTCTAATAGGGAGATTAATGAACCATCAGTAACTACATTCCATTTTCTTTCCTTAGTGTTCTTATTGTTTAAGGCGGAAATGACAATACATATAGATCTACATCCAACAATGTATTTCAAGTACAAACAAGCAAGTACATATATTTAACATCCAGCAAATCTAGTCATATAATTATATCCATGTACTTGAGTTCAGATATTCCTCACATATCTATGATCATCTAGATAAACTGGTCAGCACCTGATTAATAACAAAATCATATACTAGCATCAGATTCTGATCATCTTAACCCTAGTCGTGTTCATTAGGGTTTATATTATCTCATTAGGATATTCTCATCATTACTTGCATTCTTGTCTTAGAATTATCTTAATGATGTAATTTTCTAGATTATGACTCATTGTCTGAACATTAGGTTCCATATCCTTTTTGTGCACATATTAACCCTAGGTTACATCATTAACCTAGATTAGGGTTTTATAACATGCATTAAGATTCATCTTCATATAACATAAATTCTGTTCATCATGATGATCTCATAATTAAATCTGAGGTTCAAAATACTGATATGAGCTTTCTCTATAAATTTCATCATTTATAGAGCATGTATGTATTTATTGTATTTTATTAGGGTTATTAGCCCAAATTAGCCATATTAATCAAATTGCAGAATTTTGTGCATCAACATGATGATATCTGACATCATATGCATTCTAGACATGATTATGGACTTACTGACATTTTTCCATAATTTTAGGCCGATGTTTGATATTAATTATCCATCAATTAAGCATTTCACAACTAATAAGATATCACTAATATTTAAGCATCAAAAGACTGATATTTTGCTTTAATTGTGTTCTACTCATTTTTCTGAGAAAAACGGTACCTTATTTGTATTTTTCTGACATTCATACTAATTTCTACGGATTATTGAAGTTCTGAACATTTTGTGAGATAATTACCTTTCTCGACCAACCCAGCGTCGACACGTGGCAAAGTGGGGGGCGCAACTCCTTTCCTCTCTTAGCTTGGACCCAGTCCGGGTCTGGGGTAGGATCCGTGGACTTGAGGGTCCGTTTGCTCGGTCGGGCTTCTCCCCCCTTTCTCGCGATCTCGCGCGCGAGGACTCTGTTTCCTCTGTGAAACAGAGCTCCGCCGCATGAGCCCTCCTCTGGAGAGCAAACAACGGAGTTGGAGTGGTCCTCGTCATCTCCAAATGCCACCCTCACCTTCGACACAGGCCTCCGCATCTCCACAGCCACTCGACTCAGGTGCTATGCCTCTTCCGTTCTAGATCAGCGGGATCTCCGGCCACCTCACCGTCGAAGCTTCTCCATGACTTCTCTGTGGACGAGAGCCAGTCTGACGCCCGCGTGTGAGTCCATCACCGGTCTCGATTCTTGCCACCGTGATCCTACTCATGGTAGTAGTTGCTGGCAATGGAGAGACAGACAGAATCCGCCGAGGTTCCTAGGCTGGACTCACCCAAAATTGATCCTCAAAACGAGTCCCTCGGCGTCGGATTGTGCTCCAAGAATTGAAAGGAGGTAGTATGATGTTGCGAGGTGGCGTGGAGAGCTTGCTGCTTCAACTGGCCATGGAATACTTTTGGGCAAAACTACGATTTTGGAAGGTAGGAGCCGAGCGAGAGCTCTTTGGACTCGGAACCCCATCATCTGTAGACAACAGTGGAGAGGGCGGAGGAGAAGAGGGTTCTCCTGGTCTCGTCTTAGAACCAAACCCTAGTTTGATAAGGGTCGGGGGTTAGGTCTTGATGAGACAGAGCTAACCTTCTGTATTGAATCACGTAATGATCGCGATATGGAGAGTTGGTTGTTAATATTTGCCAGGCTTGGTCATTGTGCATCTGGTCCGAATTGTGCGGGGGTTAGAGATGACTTCTCTACCACATGATTCCTCATCAAGGGCTCAAAAGATCCCCACCTGTTAGCTAAGGGCCGCTGCCAATAAAATGTCCAGCGTGACATCAAACAATCATGGCCTATTTAATCAATGATCAAAATATCAAAGTCCTATGAAATCCATTATTGTCCTCATCTTAAAATAATTTCATCTACTTGTAGAAATCTCCAAACATTATGAAATTTTAGAGGTAAGCTTGCAATATTCTAAGTCATAATATTCCAAGTTTTGGGGCTCAGGGTCCATTGTTTGGTCATGTAACAGAATTCTTCAAACAACCTATGAATAGGTGTATAAAGCTTGAACTCAATTCATATAATCATCAAACCTTGATCTTAGAGGTCTAAAACACTTGCTACGATAATAACATACCTCAAGGATCATTAATTGGCAACATGAGTTTGTTGTGAATACTAACTAGAACTTTTGGCATCATAAGTACCCAACTCGGTGAATAAAAAGATATTCATTGTAATTGAACTAAATTATATCTAATAATCATTCACGGTCTTCTGATTCTATTTTTGGTGTCAAAACCCTAAAATCTGGGTTATCACATTTTGGCTAAGTAAGTTGCTTATAAATTTAATATAATCCTCTAAGGTGTTTTGTTATCATGTGATACACTTATGTTCCAAGTTTGGTCCTAATTCAATGTCGTTTGAGCAATGTTCCTTTATTTTGAACCAAAGTGCAATTTACCCAAGATGAGGGGTGATATTGCAATATGTCACATGTTAAACGTGCGCTAAGTGTTTTAGTATTACAAGAAAGAGAATTATGCTAAGTGGTGGCTTGTGGAAAGCCTAAATACCAAGTTTGAACTTGTTTGAATATTGCTAGTACCTTGTGCACCAATTTTTGGTACAAATTGTAATATACCCAAAATGTAGGGTTGATATGCAAATTACCACCTCTAGAGTGTTCCTACTTCCTATATGTATCATTTATAGGATATATAATGAATTTGACACCATTTTTGAATCATTCATGAGTGGTAGTATTCTTGGTGATGAAAAGACCAAGAAAGGGGTTGAATGGAAACCCTAATTTGAGCTTGTATTGAGTGTATCGAGTTGTAGTGTTAAATGAGAGTCCCTATCGGCCAAGGAGACAAAGAGGAGACCCCCATATCATGTTGTTAACTCTTTTCCTTTGCATAAAAAAGCTGAGAACCTCAATAAAGCAATGTATATTGACTTGCAACTTTCCTTGGGAAAGGTTGCATTGAATTGTGAATATAATAATAATGTGAGTGGAAGTGGCTTGTCCTAGAAGGTAAGCAAAGGGGAGCGACCCTTATCCGTTGCATTATATCCTCAAATTTTTATTTTGCATGGAAATATAAATATGGAATGCATGCAAGTACATGTGTCAATCCATGCATGGCCATGTGGCACCTACTAGTAGTAAGGTGATGACACCTCTTACACTCTCTCCCATCAACCTCAAGTATATATACCCTTCCATTCACCCCTTAGTGAAAATTTTCGAATCCTACCACCTCCATGCTCTTATATATCGTGCAAAGAGTCTTGGTATCTTTCATAGATAAAGTGGTATCATGCACAGGGCCATGGTATCGGCCATAACAAGTGATATCATCCATAGCAAGTGATATCGGCCATAGCAAGTTGATATCCGCCATAGTGGAGTGATAATGGGCACAAGTGAAAGGGATATCAGCCACAAGTGAGGGCATATCGTGCATAAGTAGTAAGGTATCGTTCATGGTGCTAAGAAGCAAGAAGGAGCTCAAGTATTAACCCTAAGGTGAGTCCATGTGAAGCATGGATCTAGGGTTATGATCTTTCTTTCTTTTCTTCGTCACCATGTTCTTAACTATGGTGAATCCTTGTATATGAAGGAGTTGTGAAAAAGCCTTGGACTTTTTATAAGTCATCTTAAACATTAGGAATGTGAAGCTATATATCTTGGAGATTTGAAGTTGTTCTTGAGGTGGGTTATATAACTTGAACCCAAACGTGTTATTATTCGCCATATTTCTTGCTATATTTGATGATCTACTTTTAATTCTGAGATTTTCTTGAATACTTGATATATATATGAGTTCTAGTAGTTTCTTAGACCTGTTATCCATGTACTAGAACAAGTAGAACGATTATCTAGAGCTTGAAGATGATGGTATCACCTTACAAAGTGATATCGGGTTCAAGCTCACAAGCAAGCACCTCTAACCCGATATGGTGATGTACATACACCACTAAAATGATATGGATATGAGTTTATACTTCCTTGACCAATATGGTAATGAAGTATACACCTCTTGGACAATATGAGGTCAAGCATACACCTCTTTTCCCGATATGGTGTGAAGTACACACACACCTCTTTGCCCGATATGGTGTGAAGCGCACACACACACCTCTTACCCGATATGGTAAGAAAGCATACCCCTCTTACCCGATATGGTAAGAACACATACACATCTAAGGTGATATGGTAAGCAAGCATACACATCTATACCGATATTGGGTTAAGCATATACCTCTTGGAAGATATGGTGTTGAGCACACATCTCTAAAACGATATGGTGGGTAACCCAATACACTAGATGACAAAAGTGGTAAGGTGGTTAATACCCTAGAACATGTGATGGACCATACATTAAAGTAGGATGTGGCCAATATCTTCAAGGGAGGTGAGGATGTTACACCCATGTATGGTGAAGGTGATAAACCTTAATGCACCTCAATTCCAACATACTTGGATAAGTAACACTTGAAGTGTGTCGTGTCAATTGTTACATTAAGATGTAATGAGTTTAATGCACTTTGATAAGTGTTGGATAACCTACCTTGAGAGAGGGTTAAGACAATATAATAAAGTATGATGTAATCAATATCCTAGTAAGGATTAGAGAGAAACTCATACTTTGTGTTGATAATCATTTAATGATAAATGATGAGAATAAATAATTATGATAGAATATTTATGATATCAATGTATGCTCCTAGATGTGTGGAGCAATGAATTAGGGTTTGGATTGATAATATGAATTTGAAACCCTATTCAGCTATAAAGGGAAACCCTAACCCTAATAATGGCCTTGTGAGCCATGAGAATAGTTATTGCCTAGTGAGAGGTGACAAGATCTTTAATGGCCTCGTGAGCCATGTGAATAGTTGTTTCCTAGTGAGAAGCGACAAGATGTATAATGGCCTTGTGAGCCATGTGAATAGTTGTTGCCTAGTGAGAGGTGACAAGATGTTTAATGGCCTTGTGAGCCATGTGAATAGTTGTTGCCTAGTGAGAGGTGACAAGATGTTTAATGGCCTTGTAAGCCATGTGAGTAGTTGTTGCCTAGTGAGAGGTGATAAGATTTTGATCTAGAGATTGATGTAAAAGATGATAATGTTCAAAATAAACTAGGTAAATAGGAACCCCGTAACATAATAATAATAATAATAAATGGTTACAAGATAATATTGAAATCTTGGTCATATATACATTATGGTCATAGCGAAATAAGGGATGTAGTGTTTTGAATATGCTAAAATGAGACATGAGGAATACTTGTATCACATAAAGGATGTGAATGTGTATGTTGGTTCGACTTAGGTATAATGCCTAGTGAAAGTGATGTGGTATTCCGTGATGAGTTGAAGGGATTGATGTCCCATAATGAAAGTGAAAGGGAAATATAAAGGTATTAAAACTACTATGGAATCCTTAGAAATATGGCCATGATCTCACATGATTGGTATCATCCAATACCTAGCTATACTCTCAAAGTGATCTCACAGGATTGGAATACCAGGCTGAACTCTCACAGGATTGACATTGTCCAATACCTGGCAGTGATCTCAAAGGATTGGTACAACCCAATACCTAGCTTAACTCTCACAGAATTGGTACAACCCAATAACTGGTTGTGCTATGATCTCACAGGATTGGTACAACCCAATACTTGGCAGAACTCTCATAGGATTGGCATAGTCCAATACCTGGTTGTGATCTCACATGATTGGTACAACCATATACCTGGATGAACTCTCATAGGATTGGTACAACCCAATGCCTGGTTGTGTTATGATCTCACAGGATTGGTACAACCCAATACCTGGATGAACTCTCACATGATTGGTATAACGGAATGCCTGGTTGTGCTTTGATCTCATAGGATTGGTACAACCCAAAATATGGTTAAACTCTCACAGGATTGGTACAACCCAATGCCTGGCTGTGCTATGATCTCACAGGATTGGTACAATCTAATACCTGGCTGTAATATCACAGGATTGGTACAACCCAATACCTAGTTGTAATATCACAGGATTGGTACAATCAAATACTAGGCTGTAAAATCACAGGATTGGTACAATCCAATACCTGGTTGTAATATCAAAGGATTGGTACAATCCAATACATGGTTGTACTCTTGTAAGATTGGTATAAAGCTGGAACATGATGATATTATCACATGATAAGCTTGAGATGTTGGTATAATATGATGGGTAAATGATACACATGTTCTTCAGTTTCCTTATAAAGTGTATAGATGATTTACTTCTCTATCATAGATAGTTGCAATGTTTTAAAAAATGAGAATGTTCTAATATGCTTATCCACAGTGATTAACCTTGCTTATTAATATAAAAGAACCCCTACTCAGTTTTATATTGTTTACCTATGATAATAACATTGTTGGCGGAGAGTTATATCTCTCACTGGGACAATTGTCTCACCTCGTGGGATCCACAATTTTTAGGTAAACGTGCATGAGGAGGCAGAAAGCTTTCTATAGAGGAAGGACAACAGTAGCAGGGATAGCAGTAACAACTCAGGTTGAGTGTACTATTTGTCATGTCTTGTAGATAGAAGTCATATGTGTTGTCTCTGTACTCTCTGGTCCTTGGATTTAGTGCATGATGGTTTTATGAACAATCTGAGATTTTGGCTTGTATGCCTCAAGGTTTGATGTTGCTTTAGTATACGTTTTGACAAAGCATCTGTTATATGTTAACCTTGAGATGAGATGGTAAAGTGTATGTACAATGTGAACCCCGATGTATATAAAGTTTTGAATTGGATATCTTTGCAAAAACGGTTTTAATTTTTAGTGATTTTTGTTAATCTGCTGCTTATGATTATTCTGCATTATTAGTCACGAGTTCGTTGTTAGTTTGGTGGTGGTCGTTACAAGTTTGGTATCAGAGCTTAAGGTTCACTGAGTCTATAGAGACATAGGACTAAGGTATTGAGTCTATTCTAGTGTCCTCCAGTATATCTTATAATGATTCTGCTTATGTGAAAGAAAGGATGAAGTTTAAAAATGACTGGAGAACATGAGGAACACATTACTAAGAGCAATGTTGTTGCACCAAGAGAAGGTGCAAGGGATCAGGCAAGAGAAGAACGAGTGTTTGAGAATTCCCATCTTGACCTAATCGTGATAGAGAATCCTACTTTTTATACTCTTGTTGTACATGCTAGGACAACAGTGATGCATACAGTAGACTGGATACTAGCATTACAACCTAGGTTACTTGTCCTCAATGTAGAAACTTTGGGTTCTGTAAGGGTTCCTGTATGACATAGTCATGTTGGAAGAGTGGAAAATGTGGGAAGGGTTAACATATGGCAAGAAAATAGACTCTGCCACAAGTATAGACAGATAGTACATCTGTGATGGCAGTGCCCAAGGAGGGGAAATAAGTTGAGAATTAAGGAAAGGTTTCTACAATTCTAGAGACATTTTCCTAGTTGTTTTAAAAAGCCAAAGTTCTTGGTGCCATGAGTGCAATAAATGCCTAGTGCACCGGAGTAGTAGTCACTAAGTAAAGGCAAAGGTCCTAACCTTCCACCTGTAAGAACTTCTGACTTAGCTTCTACATAAATAATAAGACTGATAAGACCATGGTACGAGGACAAGACATGTTATAGATATGGACACGTTGAGCATACTAAACTCTTTTGTTTAAAAAGAAGGTAGGAAATGACACAACAACCGAGGTAGACTCGAGAGGGCTTACTAAAGTTACAACCCAATAGTGTAAAAAGGTAAAAGCAACAACATGAAACAACTAGACTCTATGTGTTGAGTCAACCTGAAGTGGTAGATGACCATGAGGGGTAACAGTCAGATAGAGCTTTTTTATTTTGATATGCCTTCTCTTGATTTTATCTAATAATCATAAGAAGGATTGTTGTTATTGACTTACCTATTGATTTCCCTATGGGAACAAAGGGAAGAAATGATGAGAACTAGAATTTATACTCTGTTCAGTATTCTTTTAAATGATTTATAATTGTTATTATCTGTGTCAAAGAGGATGTGGTGTAGAGGTGTTTCCTGGAGAATATCTAGGGATGCTAAGTCTTATGTTTTTGATGATATGAAAAGTAAGGAATATGATATTAAACAAAGTGCATACTACCTAATCTCGGTACTTGTATACCCTGGCCAAGTATTCAACTATTGAAGATAAGGTAAGTATGGAACTCTTAGATTGTTATCTTTTTTATTACTCTGATCAAGTAGTCATTTTGAGACAATCTAGTGAGCAGAACAAAACTGGAAATATGGCATGGATATTTTTATCACATCCTAAGTGCAATAAATGGAATCTGAGATGATCTCAGATCAATCTATGTCTATGAGGAAGTAAAAAGTATAATCCTCATGATAAGAGAAAAAGAACAAGGGAGATGATCCCTGTTTGACAAAGTCTGTGTGAATAGTAAAGATCTTTTCCATAATGTGGAAATGGCAAATGTGATAAAATCACAAAATGTTCATGAACATGTTAGACAATAACAAAGAAAGGAGTGATGACATGTAATCATCCTTATAATTCCTATGCTAATGGAAAGGAAACTAGGATGAAACAAGAGTAAACGACTCATGAATAGTTGAAAGTTCATGCAATAATCAGAGGAGATGATAACTCTTTTCTTTGATAAACAACCCTAGGTGATGATGGGGTGATAAGAGGAATATGTTTCTTTGTGTTCTTTCCTATTAGGGACATGGAAATCAAGTGAGTCCTATGACACTTGATGTGTATGGATTAGAAATAATCCATTGATGGATACTTGGAAAATTATCAGTTCATCTTGGGCTTTGATTCTAAGATAAAGATATGTGTAATAAGTAATGTCCCAAGATGAAAGAAAGATACTTTTGTATGTTTGGCTTTGGTAATAACAATAGAGAGATGGAAATGATGAGGATGTGATGTGTTTTTGGCACATATAATGGATACCAAGGTAAGGAATCCTAGTATCCAATAAGTTTTAGTGATACGAGAAAGTGAAAACAGAACTCCTAATTAGATGATTTAAGTTGGTTACCTGGAATGGCCAGCTGTGAGATCAGACTAGTTACATAAAATAGTATGGACATCATACGTTAGGGGTTTATGCTCTACATAAAAATGACATCGATAAGGATGTACTAGTTGAAGGAACAATTGTAGAATCATTGTGGGAAAAACTTATCAAGCCAAAAATAATTCCTTAGAATATCCCTATCTAGATCTGTCGAGGCAGCTTATACATAACATCTAGAATTACCTCTGAGATAAGTTCTTCTTTAATAAGTGACCTTTCCTTATGACAAGAGAATGTAAAACTAGGAATATAATTGGTACAAGTCATACGAAAGTTTTGTGTTGTGTCAACAGATTAGAATGGCACTGAAAATGTATGATAAAGACTTGTAGTCCCAAGTGGATGACAGAACGTAACCTTGATCTCTCCTTGGAAGTGAAATGTTAAGCTGACTCCCAAGAATCAAGAATATTATCACATAAAAGATGTGAGTCAATAAGGTTTGACACCGGAATTATTCGAAGTATGAATAGTACTTCTTTGACTTAGAAAAAGTTACATGACACATAGTTGACTCCGCGATCAGTAATGGATAGGACAGTTGAGTATGTGTTATGTGTGATAGATCTTATGATGATCTTTAATGGAAGGACTTTGCGCAGATCAAAGTTCTATAGCATCCTCATGACATTGAGATGTTTTGTGGAGACTTGATGATATATTGCATGAATGCTAATTGTCTTTCTTCATCTGGGATTTTGGGGACGAAATCCTTGTTAGGGGTTTACAACTTGTAATGAACCTGGCTTGGGTTATGAGGTAAACATATTTGTTTTGGCTAAGTAATTTGATTAGAAATTTAATATACTCATCTAAGGTGTTTTTTTTATCATGCGACACACTTATGTTCCAAGTTTTTTCCTGATTGAATGCCATTTGAGAAATGTTCCTTTGTTTTGAACCCAAGTACAATTTACCCAAGATGATAGGTTATATTGCAATATGTCACATGTTGAATGTGCCCTAAGTGTTTTAGTATTATAAGAAAGATAATTATGCTAAGTGGTGGCTTGTGGAAAGCCTAAATACCAAGTTTGAACTTGTTTGAATATTGCTACTACCTTGTGCACCAATTTTTGGTACAAATTGTAATTTACCCAAAATATAGGGTTGATATGCAAATTACCACCTCCAGAGTGTTGCTACTTCCTATATGTATCATTTATAGGAGATAGAATGAATTAGACACCATGTTTAAATCATTTATGAGTGGTAGTATTCTTGGTGATGAAAAGACCAAGAAAGGGGTTGAATGGAAACCCTAATTTGAGCTTGTATTGAGTGTACCAGGCTGTAGTGTTAAATGGGAGTCCCTATCGGCCAAGTACCAAAGAGGATACCCCCATATTGTGTTTTTAACTCTTTTTCTTTGCAAAAACGAGCTAAGAACCTCAATAAAGCAATGTATATCGTCTTGCAACTTTCCTTGGGAAAGGTTGCATTAAATTGTGAATATAATAATAATGTTAGTGGAAGTGGCTTGTTCTAGAAGATAACCAAAGGGGGCCGACCCTTATCCCTTGCATTATCCTAAAGTTTTTATTTTCATGGCAAGATAAATATGGAATGCATTCAAGTACATGTGTCAATTAAGCATGGCCATGTGGCACCTACTAGTAGTAAGGTGATGACACCTCTTACACTCTCTCCCATGAACCCCAAGTATATATACCCTTCCTTTCACCCCTTAGTGAACTTTTTCGAATCCTACCACCTCCATGCTCTTAGATATTGTGCAAATAGTCTTGGTATCGTTCATAGATAAAGTGGTATCGTGCATAGGGCCTTGGTATTGGCCATAACAAGTGATATCAGCTATAGCAAGTGATATCGGCCATAGCAAGTTGATATCGACCATAGTGGAGTGATATTGGGCACAAGTGAAAGGAATATCGGCCACAAGTGAGCTCATATCATGCATAATTAGTGAGGTATCATTCATGGTGCTAAGGAGCAAGAAGGAACTCAAGTATTAACCCTAAGGTGAGGCTATGATCATCTTCAACCTTGGATTGAAACATGGATCTAGGGTTATGATCTTTCTTTCTTTTCTTCTTCACCAAGTTATTAACTATGGTGATTCCTTGTATATGAAGGACTTATGAGCAAGCTTTGGACTTTTGACAAGTCATCTTCAACCTTATGAATGTGACGCTTTGGATCTTGGAGCTTTGAAGTTGTTCTTGAAGCGGGTTATATAACTTGAACCTAGACATGTTATTATTCACCATCTTTCTTGCTATATTTGATGATCTACTTTTAATTATGAGATTTGCTTGAATACTTGATATATCTATGAGTTCTAGTATTTTCTTAGATCCGTTATCCTTGTACTAAAACAAGTAGAACGATTATCTAGAGCTTGAAGATGATGGTATCACCTTACAAAGTGATATCGGGTTCAAGTTCACAAGCAAGCACCTTAACCCGATATGGTGATGTACATACAGCACTAAAATAATATGGATATGAGTTTATACTTCCTTACACGATATGGTAATGAAGTATACACCTCTTGGACGATATTAGGTCAAGCATACACCTCTTTTCCCAATATGGTGTGAAGCACACACACACCTCTTTTCCCGATATGGTGTGAAGCACACACACACCTCTTACCCGATATGGTAAGCAAGCATACACCTCTTACCCAATATGGTAAGCACACATACACCTCTAAGGTGATATGGTAAGCAAGCATACACTTGTAAACTGATATTGGGTTAAGCATATAGCTCTTGGACGATATGGTGTTGAGCACACATCTCTAAAATGATATGGTTGGTAACCCAATACACTAGATGACAAAAGTGGTAAGGTGGTTAATACCCTAGAACATGTGATGGCCAATATATTAAAGTAGGATGTGGCCAATATATTTTAGTTAGGTGAGGATGTTACACCCATGTATGGTGAAGGTGATACACCTTAATGCACCTCAAATCCAACATTCTTGGATAAGTAACACTTGAAGTGTGTTGTGTCAATTGTTTCATTAAGATATAATGAGTTTAATGCACTTTGATAAGTGTTGTCTAACATGCCTTGAGTGAGGGTTAAGCCAAGATAATAAAGTATGATGTAATCAATATCCTAGTAAGGATGAGAGAGAAACTCATACTTTGTGTTGATAATCATTTAATGATAAATGATGAGAATAAATAAGTATGATTGAATACTTATGATATCAATGTATGCTCCTAGATGTGTGGAGCAATGAATTAGGGTTTTGATTGATAATATGAATTTGAAACCCTATTCGTCTATAAAGGGAACCCCTAACCCTAATAATGGCCTTGTGAGCCATGTGAATAGTTGTTGCTTAGTGAGAGATGACAAGATGTTTAATGGCCTCATGAGCCATGTGAATAGTTGTTGCCTAGTGATAGGTGACAAGATGTTTAATGGCCTTGTGAGCCATGTGAATAGTTGTTGCCTAGTGAGAGGTGATAAGATGTTTAATCGCCTTGTGATCCATTTGAATAGTTGTTGCCTAGTGAGAGGTGACAAGATGTTTAATGGCCTTGTGAGCCATGTGAATAGTTGTTGCCTAGTGATAGGTGACAAGATGTTGATCTAGAGATTGATGTAAGAGATGATAATGTTCAAAATAAACGAGGTAAATAGGAACCCCATAACATAGTAATAATAATAATAAATGGTTACAAAGATAATATTGAAATCTTGGTCATACATACATTATGGTCATAGCCTAATAAGGGATATAGTGTTTTGAATATGCTAAAATGAGACATGAGGAATACTTGTATCACATAAAGGATGTGAATGTGTATGATGGTTTGACTGAGGTATAATGCCTAGTAAAAGTGATGTGGTATTCAGTGATGAGTTGAAGGGATTGATGCCCCATAATGAAAGTGAAAGGGAAATATAAAGGTATTCCAACTACTGTGGAATCCTTAGCAATATGGCCATGATCTCACCAGATTGGTATAATCCAATACCTGGATGTACTCTCAAAGTGATCTCACAGGATTGGTACAACCCAATACCTGGCTGAACTCTCACCGTATTGGCATAATCCAATACTGTGATGATCCGACAACAAATCAAACCATTACTAGTAAATAATTGTGGAATAACCATAAGTAGCGGATTAACAAAAATCACTAAAAATTAAAACCATTTGCAAAGAGATCCATTTCCAAGAAACTCTAAAGAAGAGAACCAAAGTATTACATTCATCATGGTTCACATTGTACATGCCATGTACCATCTCATCTCGAGGATAACATATAACAATTTCTTTGCCAAACTTTACATAAGCAACATAAAACCTCGAGGCATACAAGCCACAATGTCAGACTGTTCATAAAAATCGTTAAGTACGGACTCCAAGGACATGAGAGAACAGAGACGACACATAGGACTTATATCTACAAGACACGACAGACAGCACACTCAACCTAAGATACTACTGCTACCCCTGATGTTGTTGTCCTCCCTCTATTGTATGATCCCTATCTCCTTGTCTACGTCCACCTAAAAATGTTGCTGACCAACTGTGTGAGACTCATGTCCCAGCGAGAGATATAACTCTCCTCCAACG
Source organism: Alisma plantago-aquatica (assembly GCA_963693085.1). Taxonomy (NCBI): domain Eukaryota; kingdom Viridiplantae; phylum Streptophyta; class Magnoliopsida; order Alismatales; family Alismataceae; genus Alisma; species Alisma plantago-aquatica. Next base: position 1,290,697,880 of record OY856409.1, read on the forward strand.
ATATTATTATTGTAGAAAATAGTAATAAAAATGAGCAAAGGATTCTTTTATATTAATAAGCAGGATTTAATCACTGTTTAAGCAGAATAGGGAAATATCATCTTCTGAAACATTGTAGCTATATATGGTAAAGCAATAATTCATGTATTCATTTTATAAGGAATATGAAGAACATGTATAACATCTATTCATTTAAGGAGCAATAAGAAATGTAACATCAACCAATGATTTATGTATTCCATCCTTAAGAAAATATAATACACAATTGATTACATTTTACAATCACACTTATGCTCTGAGGAGATGAGGTATACCGCTCATACTCCAACCGACCACTACGAAGTAAAAATCGATACCATACAAGGTCAATGGAAGAGCCAGCTTCCAAGACCTCTGTCGTCTCGGTCAGTGTGAGACCGCAAGCATGACCATGTCAACTGCTTACATAGCTTTCCAGGGTATACTGGCAACTTCACTATAGAGCTACAACGGCAGCTGCACTCTCTTCAACATCGAGAGATTTAATATTTATCTCACATCGATCAGGCATTCATCATCATCAGGAGATTCATGATACATTCATCCTGGCATTAATAATGAAGGATTGAGAGATTTAATGTTTATCTCACATCAATGCCTCCATTAGGGCGTAAGGATATTTGCACCCATCACCCCCACTTTTTAAAAATTATGCATTCTCTAGGAGATCCCATGGGAAAACCTGTTTCACCATCACCAGCTGCTGACGATGATGGATCTATGGTTAGGGCTCTACATGATAAGATTCCACTCGATTAATTAAGTGCATTACCATATTCTTTTAGCATCAATCAAGTTTCCAAAATGAATTATTATGACAAATGCTACAAAGAAAGGTGTACTATATCTATCAGGCACTTTTCAAATCTTTAGGACACATATAACATTTAGGATCTCAACCCATTATCTCATTATTGGGAATTTTCATCCCTCAACATTATCATCATTATGATTACTAGATCTGGGTATTCAACCCTTAGTTCATCACTGAACATTGTTACCACTTTTTAGTTAACTATTACCTCTAGGTCCTCAGACCAAGGAATACATGATACTTGTTACACAAGCATCTCACATGGCTCACAAGGCCCATTTTAAATCTTCATCATATAAAACATCATAGCTCATACCTGGATATGCTCATCATCTCATGATACCTGCATGGTTAGTATACATGATAACAGCCATATCAAATACATATCAAAACCATGCAATACAAGGGTAATACCACTATTCCATCATTAGGGTTAGGGTTTCTCTTTCTTATCGATTAGGATTTAACATACCATTACCATTACCCTATATTAGGGTTAGGGTTTTCCTTCCTTATCGATTAGGGTTTCACTCTCATCCTCACTAGAATGAGTTTCTCTCGCATCACAAAAGGATGAGTTTCTCTCTCATCCTCACTAGGATGTTGATTACTCCATACTTTATTAAGTTGGCTCAACCTTTCCTTCAAGGTACATTAGCCTACTTAATCATTATTCATTAAACTCCATACCTCTTATTGTATGACTTGATATAAAATAATTCATGTGTTACTCCATCAAGTACATTGATTTAAGGTTCTTTCACCATATCGGGTATGAGGTGTGTGTGTGCTTGCCACACCATATCAGTTTTAAGGTGTATGTGTGCTTGCCACACCATATCAGTTTTAAGGTTTACGTGTGCTTGCCACACCATATCAGTTTTAAGGTGTATGTGTGCTTGCCACACCATATCGATTTTAAGGTGTATGTGTGCTTGCCACACCATATCGGGTTTAAGGTGTATGTGTGCTTGCCACACCATATCAGTTTTAAGGTATGTGTGTGCTTTCCACACCATATCAGTTTTAAGGTGTGTGTGCTTGCCACACCATATCAGTTTTAAGGTGTATGTGTGATTGCCACACCATATCGGGAAGACCCTTATGCTCATGCCTCTTCAACCCTTCATGGCTCCGACCTACCATTCACCATGGGTTAAGTGATAGGATAGACAACTAGTTGAACCTTGGTCAACCCATTATACAAGGTATATCAGTTTTCCTATCATATAGGGTTACATCAGTATATCAGGTTCGAGGTGTGTGCATAACCCAATATCATTTTTGAGGTGTATGTTTAACCTCCTATCATTCAAGAGGTGTATACTACACCAACACATCATGTGAGAAGGTTTAAAATCATATCTATATTGTTTTAGTAGAGTAGGTGCATCACCATATCAGGTTAGAGGTGCTTGCTTGTGTGCTTGAACCCGATATCACTTTACCTTTGATGATGTCATCACCATAAACCTCTATACCTTTGTTGTTACTATTTTAAGTCATGGAAAACAGTCCCATGAAGCTTTGAGAACTCAAAGTATCATCAATTATTCAAGAGAAATCGAAATTACAAGTAGATCAACAAGTATGACAAAATTGAAGGTGCATAATAATATAATTGGGTTCAAGTTATATAACCCACCTCAAGAACAACTTCAAAGCTCCAAGATCCAAAGATCCACGTTCCTAAGGTTGAAGATGAACTTCAAAACTACTCTATATGCAAAGAATCACAATGGATCAGAAATTGGTGAAGAAGAAAAGAAAGGAAGATCATAACCCTAAAATCATGCTTCATTCCAAGGTTGAAGATGATCATGGTCTCACCTTAGGGTTACGTATGAGCTTATTCTTGATCCTTAGAACCCTTGAACGATAACCTACTACTCTTGCACGATATTCCAACACCCATGAATTATATGCCACCACCCTTGGCCGATATCCCCCTCACTTGTGATCAAAACACTTCACTATGACTGATATCACCCTACTTGGCCGATACCACCTTACTTGGCCGATATGAACTTGTGATGGATGATACCCAAAGCTCTATGCACGATACCACTTCACTACTGGACGATACAATGGCCCTATGCACGATACCATAGGGAAGGAGGGTGGTAAGATTCGAAAATTTCACTAAGGGGTGAAAGAAGGGGTATATATACTTGTTGTTCATGAAGAAATGTGAAAATGAGGTGTCATCAATTTGAGCTTCTAGGTGCCACGTGTCCATGCATGGTTGACACGTGTACATGCATGGAATCACATTTATCTTGACATTCAAAACACTTGAGGATAATCTAGGGATGAAATTTCTTCCATTACTTATCTCTTTGAATAAAATATATCAATTAAATCACCACTTTTTTCACAACCTGATACAACTTTTCTAAGAAAATTGTAACCCGATACACCTCACCTCCTTGAGTTTCTTTGCACATCATGGGATTTACCAAGAGTCCAAAAAACAATATGGGACTCCTCCTATGGCTCCTTGGCCGATAGGCACTCATATATAAGCTTTTCCACTTGATACAACTCAAGTTAGGGTTTCATATTCAACCCCTTTCTTGGTCATTTCATCACCAAGAGTACCATCACTCATAATTGATTCAAACATGGTGTCTCATACTTTATATCTCATATAAATGTTACTAGGAGGGAGTGGGGACACTCTAGAGGTGGTAATTTACATATCAACCCTACATTTTGGGTAAATTACAATTTTTACCAAAATTGGTGCACAATGCACTAACATTATTCAAATAGGATACAACTTGAACTTTAGGCTTTCCACAAGCCATAGTTTAACATAATTCTCTCTCTTATGATGCCAAAACACATGAGGTATATTAAACATGTGACATTTTGCAATATATCACCTCATCTTGGGTAAATTGCACTTTATGCTCAAGCTATCATATAATGCACAAACCGTTTGCAAATAAGCTCAAACTAGAAATTTAAACTCTACAAGAGTCCTAGTTACTTTTCAAAAGATTAAAAGTTTGTAAACAACTTACTTAAGCAAAACTTCTAGGGTTAAGTCATAACCCAGGTCAGGGATGTTACAATTATCAACCCCTAACAGGGATTTCGTCCCCGAAATCTCAAAAGAAAAGAGAAGGGTACTTCCTCCACATCTCTTCCTCTAGCTCCCATGTGGTTTCTTCAATGACATAGTGACGCCATAGAACTTTCATAAGAACTATGTCTTTCTTTTTCAACTTCTTGGTTCTTCTGTCAAGAATCATCATTAGACCTTCCACATAGGATATATCCTCGTTTAATTCTACCTCTACAGGTTGCAACACTAACTCTATATCGGGATGACATTTTCTCAACATAGATACATGGAACACTGGATGTAGTCTATGTAGCTCGGGTGGCAACTCCAACCTATAAGCGACCTTTCCCATACGTGTTGTCACTGGATAAGGTCCCATAAATCTAGGAGCTAACTTACCCTTTTTCCCAAATCTGAGAACACCTTTCCAAGGAGAGAGTTGAGATACACCTAGTCTCCAAATTGGAATTCAAGTGGTCTACGACGCTTATCAACATAAGATTTATGTCTATCTTGTGTGGCTTTCAACTATTGTTGTATTACTTTAATCTTCTCAATTGTCTAATATTCAACTCGTATTGTGAGAACATATACCTTAAGTTCTTATGGTCTGTGAAAATCTAAAATGTTTCTCCATCGAGATAATGTCTCCAGATTTTCAACGCGTGAACCACTGCAGCTAATTCTAGATCATGTGTTGGATAATTCGCCTCGTGTTTCTTAAGTTGTTGGGAAGCAAAAGAAACTACATGATCACTCTGCATTAGCACACATCCTAGATCATTCTTAGAGGCATCACAGAAAATAAGGTATCCCTTTCCCTGCTCAGCTAAAGCTAACACAGGTGCACTGGTCAACTTTTCTTTCAACAACTAGAAAGAATGTTGACACTTGTCATTCCAGACAAAAGGAACTTCCTTCGTGGTCAACTTGGTTAGGGGTAAGGCTATAGAACTGAAGTCTTTCATAAACCTCCTGTCATAACCTACCAGGCCTATGAAACTGTGAATCTAGGTCGGTGTCTTGGGTTGTTCCCACTCTAACATAGATTCCACTTTATGTTGATCAACACAAATACCTGAAGCAGATATAACGTGTCCAAGAAAAGACACTTCTGACAACCAAAGCTCACACTTGCTAAACTTGGCATATAGCTTGTGCTATCTCAGCAATGTCAAGGCTTGACGAAGGTGTTGTTCATGTTGTTGACCATCTCTACTGTATATCAAAATGTCATATATGAAGACCACTACAAACTGATCAAGGAATGGCCGGAAGATTCTATTCATCAGCTCCATGAATGCAGCTCATGAATTAGTTAGTACAAACAAAATAAGTACAAACTCATAATGACCATACATTGTCCTAAAGGCTGACTTAGGTATGTCACTCTCCTTGATACGTAACTAATGATATCCTGACCTTAGATCTATCTTAGAGAATATTGTTGCACTACACAACTGGTCAAACATATCATCTATCTTTGGTAGAGGATATTTTTTCTTAATAGTCACCTTGTTAAGATGTTTATAGTCTATGCATAATCTCATAGACCCATCCTTCTTTTTAACAAAAAGAACTGGAGCACCCCATGGGGAAGTACTCGGTCAAATCAAACCTTTCTCAAGCAACACCTGTAACTATTTCTTAAGTTCTTCCATCTCAGCTCGTGCCATCCTATAGGGTGTTTGAGCTATAGGTTGCGTACCTAAAATTTGATTAATCTCAAAATCAATCTCTCGAGGTGGAGGAATGTCTGGAAACTCTTTAGGAAACACATCCTCGAATTCCCTAACAATAGGAACTTCAGAAAGACTAGGACTCTCTACTCGGGTATCTACCACATGTGCCAAGAATGGGAAGCATCCATGTCTCATCAACTTTTCTTCTACCACAGCTAACACTAGACAAGATGGAAGAATCTTTCTGTTCCCCTAAAAGACCCATATCTCACCATTGTCTGTGAACATAGCTTGCTTGGAACCACAATTCCAGACAACCTTATACTTTTCTAGGGTGTCCATCCCAAGAATTATGTCAAACTCGTGCATCTCAAGTGGTATAAGATCCTCCTGAATGTTGTGTTTTGAAAAGGAAAGAACACAGGGAGAACATACCTCCCGCAACACCGCAGATCAGACTAATGGAGTTTCTAATAAAAAATTATCTATTTTACGACTGATAGTCATATTGCAGTCATGAATCACTTCTTGAGTGATAACAGAATGTGTAGCACCCAGATCAATCAAAACAAATACAAAGCAGGATGAAGACATATCAGAATGCAATAATTCCATCTGACCTATCATGACTCGTGGGTTGACCACTTCCTCCGGCTGATTCATAGCATAGAATCTCATTGTCATTGGTTGCCAACTACGCGTTCGGTTGTTGGGTGCAGATGAACCAGCTTGGGATGCATGTCCACGTCCTCGTGTGCCACTGCCAAACTGTTGCCTCTGAGAGCCTTACTGGCTCTACCTCGGTGGTTGGGTTACATCCTTGTCTCCAAATGGACAATCCCTCATCATATGTCCTGGCTTCCCACACTTATAACAGCTTAGGTTTTCCCAATTTGGCCTAGGTGGTCATGTTACTGACATTGATGTTGAACTATGAGCTCTACTTGGCAGTAGACTACGACCTCTACCCTTGCTAGATGTCCACTATGTCTGAGTACTGAACCTTGGTGGTGTTGTTGGTGCAGAAAACCTCAGTTTCTTAAATCTTTTGGACCTCTATCCTTGGAATTGTGTATGCACTTTCTTACTATTGGCTTCACATTTCTCAGTTACAGACCTTTCTATCTGCCTAACTGACTTCACAAAGGTGGAAAACCTCTCTCTTTCTCTAGAGTAGATGCAGGTGTGGTTAAATCAGCGTTCAAACCCTTCTCAAAATGTCGAATCCTCTCCTCATCTATAGCAGCCATGTGTGGACAAAACCTTAGAAGCTCCATAAATTTAGCTTCATGCTCACTAATGTTCATTGGTCCTTGTTTAATCCGCTCAAACTGTGAGATTTTCTCATCCAGATAAGTCTTGGGAAAGTATCTACTGACAAACTCAAATCAAAACTCTCTCCATTCGACCTCAATACCTGGTCGTTTCTCTTTCTCAATTGCCCACCAGTGGCCAGCACTTCCTTTTAATAGGTACACAATATGCTTAACTTTCTCAGTTTTGGGAATGGTGAGAATTCTAAAGGTTTTCTCCAGCTCAGTAAGACATGAATCTGCATCTGCTGGGTCAGCTGTACTGGCATATTTGGTGGCTCCTACTCGGCGTAACCGCTCAAAGGTCTTACCAGATCCATGGCCCTCATTGAGAGCTGGTGCCCTAGGTGCTGGAGTTGGCATCCTATCTGCCATATGCGTCATTGTGTTCATGAACTGTCTAAACAGAGCATGAAAGGATGGGTTTTCTATCGAAGCTTAGTCAAGCTAGGGATTCTTAGGTACTAGTTCCTCTCTAGCCTGATCCCTTGCACCTCCTCCTGGTATAGAAACATTCCTTTCAGCAGCATGTTCTTCGTGTGATCCAGCCATCTTTAACATTTAATTCTTCTCCTATATGAGCAGAAGTCACTATTAGATAAACTAGATGACATTTAGAACAGACTCAAAAACCTTAATCCTATGTCTCTGTAGATTCAGTGAACCTTAGGCTCTAATACCAAAACTTTGTGATGATCCTACAACAAATCAAACTGTCACCAGTAAATAATTGTAGAATAACCATAAGTAGTGGATTAATGAAAATCACTAAAAATTAAAACCATTTGCAAAGAGATCCATTTCCAGGAAACTCTTAAGAAGAGAAACGAAGTAATACATACATCATGGTTCACATTGTACATACCATGTACTATCTCATCTCAAGGATAACATATAACAATTGTTTTGCCAAACTATACATAAGCAACATAAAACCTCAAGGCATACAAGACAAAATCTCATATCGTTCATAAAAACTGTTACATAGACTCTAAGGACTTGAGAGTATAGAGACGACACATAGGAATTATATCTACAAGACATGACAGACAACACACTCAACCTAAGATGCTACTGTTGCCCCTGATGTTATTGTCCTCCCACTACTGTATGGTCCCTATCTACTCATCCGCGTCCACCTAAAAATGTTGGTGACCAACTGGGTGAGACCCATGTCCCAGCGAGAAATATAACTCTCCACAAAATATATTATTATTGCAGATATATAGTAATAAAATTGAGAAGAGGATTCTTTTATATTAATAAGCAAGATTTAATCACTATTTAAGCAGAATAGAGTAATATCATCTTCCGAAACATTGCAGCTATAAATGGTAAAGCAGTAATTCATTTATTCATTTTATAAAGAATATGAAGAACATGTATAACATCTATCCATTTAAGATACAATAAGAAATGTAACATCAACCAATGATTTCTGTATTCCATCCTTAAGCAAATACGCTACACAACTGATTACATTTTACAATCACACTTATGCCCTGAGGAGATGAGGTATACTGCTCATACTCCAACCGACCACTACGAAGTCAAAATTGGTACCATACAAGGTCAATGGAAGAGCTGACTTCTAAGACCTCTGTCGTCTCGGTCAGTGCGAGACCACAAGCAGGACCATGTCAACTTCTTACATAGCTTTACAGGGTATACTGGAAACTTCACTATAGAGCTACAGCGGCGGCTGCACTCTCTTCGACATCGAGAAATTTAATGTTTATCTCACATCGATTAGACATTCATCGTCATTGGGAGATTCATGATACATCCATCTCGGCATTTATAATGAAGGATTGAGTGATTAAATGATTATCTCACATCAATTCCTCCATTAAGACGTAAGGATATTTGCACCTATCACCCCCACATATTCAAAAATATGCGTTCTCCAGGAGATCCCATGGGAAAACCTTTTTCACCATCAGTAGCTACTGACGATGATGGATCTATAGTTAGGGCTCTAGATGATAAGATTCCACTCGATTAATTAAGTGCATTGTCGTATTATTTTAGCATTAGTCAAGTTTCCAAACATGAATTATTATGACAAATGCAACAAAGAAAGGTGTAATACATCTATCAGGAACTTTTCAAATCTTTAAGACACATATAACATTTAGGATATCAACCCCTTATCTCATTATTGGGAATTCTAATCCCTCAACATTATCGTCATCATGATTACTAGATCTGAGTATTCAACCCTTAGTTCATCACTGAACACTGTTACCACTTTTCAGGTAATTATTACCTCTAGGTCCTCAGACCAAGGTATACATGTACTTGTTACACAAGCATCTCACATGGCTCACAAGGTCCATTTTAAATCTTTATCATATAAAACATCATAGCTCATACCTGGCTATGCTCATCATCTCATAATACCTACATGGTTAGTATACATGATAACAACCATATCAAATGTATATCAACACCATGAAATACAAGGGTAATACCACTATTCCATCATTAGGGTTAGGGTTTCCCTTTCGTATCGATTAGGATTTCACATACCATTACCATTAACCTATATTAGGGTTAGGGTTTTCCTTCCTTATCGATTAGGGTTTCTAGATCACATGGTCAAAGATCAAACCCTAATTCATACCCTACACATATTAGAAGTATTAATGTATGTCCATTACATGTTTATCACAAAAGCATGAGTTTCTCTCTCATCCTCACTAGGATGTTGATTACTCCATACTTTATTAAGTTGGCTCAACCTTTCCTAAAAGGTACATTAGCCTACTTAATCATTATTCATTAAACTCCATACCTCTTAATGTATGACTTGATATAAAATACTTCATGTGTTACTCCATCAAGTACATTTCATTTAAGGTGCTTTCACCATATCGGGTATGAGGTGTGTGTGTGCTTGACACACCACATTGGTTTTAAGGTGTATGTGTGCTTGCCACACCATATTGGTTTTAAGGTGTATGTGTGCTTGCCACACCATATCAGTTTTAAGGTGAATGTGTGCTTGCCACACCATATCGGTTTTAAGGTGTATGTGTTCTTACCACACCATATCAGTTTTAAGGTGTGTGTGTGCTTGCCACACCATATCAGTTTTAAGGTGTATGTGTGCTTGCCACACCATATCAGTTTTAAGGTGTGTGTGCTTGCCACACTATATCATTTTCAAGGTGTATGTGTGCTTGCCACACCATATCGGGCAGACCCTTATACTCGTGCCTCTTCAACCCTTCATGGATTTCACCTACCCTTCACCATGGGTTAAGTGACAGGATAGACAAATGGTTGAACCTTGGTCAACCCATTATACAAATCAATAAGGGTGTGGGGTTACAAGGTATATCAATTTTACTATCATATAGGGTTCCATCACCATATCGGGTTTGAGGTGTGTGCTTAACCCAATATCGTTTTTGAGGTGTATGCTTGACCTCCTATAGTAAAAGAGTTGTATACTACACCACCACATTGTGTAAGAAGGTTTAAAATCATATCCATATCATTTTAGTAGAGTAGGTGCATCACGATATCGGGTTATAGGTGCTTGCATGTATGCTTGAACCCGATATCACTTTACCTTTGATGATATCACCACCATCAAACTCTAGACCTTTGTTCTTACTGTTCTAAGTCATGCAAAACAGTCCCATGAAGCTTTTAGAACTCAAAGCATCATCAATTATTAAAGAGAAATTGAAATTGCAAGTAGATCAATAAGTATGACAAAATTGAAGGTGCATAATAATATAATTGGGTTCAAGTTATATAACCCGCCTCAAGAACAACTTCAAAGCTCCAAGATTGAAAGCTCCACATTCCTAAGGTTGAATATGAACTTCAAAACTCCTCTATATGCAAACAATTACCATGGATAAGAAATCAGTGAAGAAGAAAAGAAAGGAAGATCATAACCCTAAAATCATGCTTCATTCCAAGGTTGAAGATGATCATGGTCTCACCTTAGGGTTAAGTATGAGCTTCTTCTTGCACCCTTGCATGATACCCTACTACTCTTGAACGATATGCCACCACCCATTCATGATCTTCCACCACCCTTGGCTGATATCCGCCTCACTTGTGATCAAAACACTTCACTATGGCCGATATCATCCTACTTGGCCGATACCACCTTACTTGGCCGATATGAACCTGCTATGCATGATACCCAAGGCTCTATGCATGATAACACTTCACTCCTGCACAATACAAGGGCCCTATGCACGATACCTTAGGGATGGAGGGTGGTAAGATTCGAAACATTTCACTAAGCGGTGAAAGAAGGGGTATATATACTTGTTATTCATGAAGAAGTGTGAAAATGAGGTGTCATCAATTTGAGCTACTAGGTGCCACGTGTCCATGCATGGTTGACACGTGTACATGTATGTACTCACATTTATCTTGATATGAAAAACACTTGAGGATAATCTAGGGATAAAATTCCGTCCGTTACTTATCTCTTTGAATAAAATATATCAATTAAATCACCACTTTATTCACAACCCGATATAACTTTTCTAAGGAAGTTGTAACCCGATACACATCACCTCCTTGAGTTGATTTTCACATCATGGGCTTTTAAAAGAGTCAAAAAAAGGATATGGGACTCCTCCTATGGCTCCTTGGCCGATAGGCACTCATATATAAGCTTTTCCACTTGATACAACTAAAGTTAGGGTTTCATATTCAACCCCTTTCTTGGTCATTTCATCACCAAGAGTGTCATCACTCATAATTGATTCAAACATGGTGTATCATCCTTTCTATCTCCTATAAATGTTACTATGAGGGAGTGCGGACACTCTAGAGGTGGTAATTTACATATCAACCCTACATTTTGGGTGAATTACATTTTGTACCAAAATTGGTGCATAATGCACTAACACTATTCAAACATGTTGCAACTTGAAATTTAGGCTTTCTACAAGCCATTCTTTAACATAATTCTCTCTCTTATGATGTCAAAACACATGAGGTACATTAAACATGTGACATTTTGCAATATAGCCCCTCATCTTGGGTAAATTGCACTTTATGCTCAAACTATCATATAATGCACAAACAGTTTGCAAATAAGATCAAACTTGAAATTTAAACTCTACAAGAGTCTTAGTTACTTTTCAAAATATTAAAAAAAGTTTGTAAACAACTTACTTAAGAAAAACTTCTAGGGTTAACTCATAACCCAGGTCAGGAATGTTACAATTATCAACCCCTAACAGGGATTTTGTCCTCGAAATCTCAAGAGAAAAGAGAAGGGTACTTCATCCTCATCTCTTCCTCTAGCTCCCATGTGGCTTCTTCAATGCCACAGTGATGCCATATAACTTTCACAAGAACTATGTCTTTCTTTTTCAACTTCTTAATTCTTTTGTCAAGAATCATCATTGGACCTTCCACATAGGATATATCCTCATTTAATTCTACCTCTACAGGTTGGAAGACGAACTTTGTATCAGGATGACATTTTCTCAACATAGATACATGGAACACTGGATGTAGTCTAAGCAGCTCGGGTGGCAACTCCAACCTATAAGCTACCTTTCCCATACGTGATGTCACTCGATAAGGTCCCATAAATCCTGGAGCTAACTTACCCATTTTCACAAATCTAAGAACACCTTTCCAAGGAGAGAGTTTGAGATACACCCTGTCTCCAACTTGGAATTCTAGAGGTCTATGACACTTATCAGCATAAGATTTCTATCTATCTTGTGCGACTTTCAACTATTGTTGTATTACTTTAATCTTCTCAGTTGTCTCATATTCAACTCATGTTGTGAGAAGATATACTTTAAGTTCTTATGGTTTGTGAAAATCGGAAATGTTTCTCCATAGAGATAATGTCTCCAAATTTTCAATGCGTGAACCACTGCAGCTAATTCTAGATCATGTGTTGGATAATTTGCCTTGTGTTTCTTAAGTTGTCGGGAAGCAAAAGAAAGTACATGATCATTCTGCATCAGCACACATCCTAGACCATTCTTAGAGGCATCACAGAAAACAATGTATCCCTTTCCCTGCTCAGGTAAAGCTAACAGAGGTGCACTGGTCAACTTTTCTTTCACCAACTAGAACGAATCCTGACACTTGTAATTCCAGACAAAAGGAACTTCCTTCCTGGTCAAACTGGTTAGGGGTAAGGCTATAGAAATGAAGTCTTTAATAAACCTCCTATAATAACCTACCACGCCTAAGAAACTGTGAATCTCGGTCAGTGTCTTGGGCTGTTCCCACTCTAACACATATTCCACTTTCTGTGAATCAACAAATACCTGAAGCAGATATAACGTGTCCAAGAAAAGACACTTCTAATAACCAAAACTCACACTTGCTAAACTTGGCATATAGCTTGTGATGTCTCAGCAATGTCAAGGCTTGACGAAGGTGTTGTTCATGTTGTTGACCATCTCTACTGTATATCAAAATGTCCTCTATGAAGACCACTACAAACTGATCAAGGAATGGCCAGAAGATTCTATTCATCAGCTCCATGAATGCATCTGGTGCATCAGTTAGTCCAAACGACATAACTACAAACTCATGATGACCATACCTTGTCCTAAAGGTTGACTTAGGCATGTCACTCTCCTTGATACATAACTGAAGATATCCTGACCTTAGATCTATCTTAGAGAACATTGTTGCACCACGCAACTGGTCAAACAGATCATCTATCCTTGGTAGAGGATATTTGTTCTTAATAGTCACCTTGTTATGTTGTCTATAGTCTATGCATAATCTCATAGATCCATCCTTCTTTTTAACAAAAAAAATTGGAGCACCCCATGGGGAAGTACTCGGTCGAATCAAACCTTTCTCAAGCAACTCCTGTAACTATTTCTTAAGTTCTGTCATCTCAGCTCGCGCCATCCTATAGGGTGTTTGAGCTATAGGTTGCATACCCAGAATTAGATTAATCTCAAAATGAATCTCTCGAGGTGGAGGAATGTCTGGAAACTCTTTAGGAAACACATCCTCAAATTCCCTGACGATAGGAACTTCAGAAAGACTAGGACTCTCTGTTCGGTTATCTACTGCATGTGCCAAGAATATGAAGCATCCCTGTCTCATCAACTTTTCTACTACCATAGCTGACACTAGATAGGTTGGAAGAATCTTTTTGTTCCCCTAAAAGACCCATGTCTCACCATTATCTATGAACATATCTTGCTTGGAACCACAATCCAAGACAACCTTATACTTTTCTAGGGTGTCCATCCTAAGAATTATGTCAAACCTGTGCATCTCAAGTGGTATAATATCCACCTGAATGTTGTGTTTTGAAAAGGAAAGAACACATGGAGAACATACCTCCCGCAACACCGCAGATCTGACTAATAGAGTTTCTAATAACAAATTATCTTCTCTACGATTGATAGTCATATTGCAGTCATGAATCACTTCTTGAGTGATAACGAAATGTGTAGCACCCGGATCAATCAAAACATATACAAAGCAGGATGAAGACATATCAAAATGAAATAATTCCATATGACCGATCATGACTCATGGGTTGACCACTACCTCCGACTGATTCATAGCATAGAATCTCACCTCTGGCTGATTCATAGCATAGTTCGAGAATGATGAGGATTTGAAAGTCTTTCTCCAACTCAGTAAGCCATGAATCTGCTTCTGCTGGGTCAACTGTACCGCCATATTCGGTGGCTCCTACCCGGTGTAACCGCTCAAAGGTCTTACCAGATCCATACCCCTCATTAGGAGCTGGTGCCCTAGGTATTGGTGCTAGCATCCTATCTGCCATATGCATCATTGTGTTCATGAACTATCCAAACATAGCATGAAAGGTTGGGTTTTCTATCGAAGCTTGGTCAAGCTGGGGATTCTTAGGTTCTAGTGCCTCTCTAGCCTGATCCCTTACACCTCCTCCTGGTGGAGCAACACTACTTTCAGCAGTATGTTCTTCGTGTGATCCAACCATCTTTTTGCTTTACTTCTTCTCCTATATGAGCAGAAGTCTCTATCAGATAAACCGGATGATATTTAGAACGTTCTTAACAACCTTAATCCTATGTCTCTATAGACTTAGCAAACTTGAGGCTCTGATACCAAAACTTTGTGATGATCTGACAATAAATCAAACTATCACTAGTAAATAATTGTTGAATAACCATAAGCAGCGGATTAACAAAAATCACTAAAAATAAAAACCATTTGCAAAGAGATCCATTTCCAGGAAACTCTTAAGAAGAGAACCAAAGTATTACATACATCGTGGTTCACATTGTACATACCATGTACCATCTCATCTCGAGGATAACATATAATAGTTGCTTTGCCAAACTATACATAAGAAACATAAAACGTTGAGGCATACAAGCCAAAATCTCAGATCGTTCATAAAAACCATTATTTACTGACTCCAAGGACCTGAGAGTACAGAGACGACACATAGGACTTATATCTACAAGACACAACAGACAACACACTCAACCTGAGATTCTACTGTTGCCCCTGATGTTGTTGTCCTCCCTCTGATGTATGGTCCCTATCTCCTCATCCGCATCCACCTAAAAATGTTGGTGACCAACGGGGTAAGACCCATGTCCCAGCGAGAGATATAACTCTCCGCCAATGATATTATTATTGCAGATAAACAGTAATAAAACTGAGCAGAGGATTCTTTTATATTAATAACATGGACTTAATCACTATTTAAGTAGAATAGAGCAATATCATCTTTTGAAATATTGCAGCTATATATGGTAAAGTAGTAATTTCCTCTATTCATTTTATAAGGAATATGAAGAACATGTATAACATCTATCCATTTAAGATGCAATAAGAAATGTAAGATCAACCAATGATTTCCATATTCCATCCTTAAGCAAATACGCTACACAGCTGATTACATTTTACAATCACACTTATGCCCTGAGGAGATGAGGTATACCGCTCATACTCCAACCGACAATTGAAAAGTCAAAATTGATACCATACAATGTCAATGGAAGAGTTAGCTTCCAAGACCTCTGCCATCTCTGTCAGTGTGAGACCTCAAGCAGGACCATGTCAACTGCTTACACAGCTTTCTAGGATATACCGGCAACTTTGCTATAGAGCTACAGCGGCGGCTGCACTCTCTTCGACATCGAGAGATTTAATGTTTATCTCACATCGATCCAACATTCATCATCATTGGGAGATTCATGATACATCCATCACGACATTTATAATGAAGGATTGAGAAATTTAATGTTTATCTCACATCAATTCCTCCATTAGGGTGTAAGGATATTCACGCCCATCACCCCCACATATTCAAAAATATGCATTCTCGAGGAGATCCCGTGGGAAAACCTATTTCACCATCACCAATTGCTAACGATGATGGATCTATGGTCAGGGCTCTACATGAGAAGATTCCACTGGATTAATTAAGCGCATTACCATATTTGTTTAGCATCAGTCAAGTTTCCAAACATGAATTATTATGACAAATTCTACAAAGAAAGGTGTAATACATCTATCAGGCACTTTTCAAATCTTTAGGACACATATAACATTTGGGATCTCAGTCCTTTATCTCATTACTGGGAATTATCATCCCTCAACATTATCATCATCATGATTACTAGATTTGGGTATTCAACCCTTAGTTCCTCATTAAACACTGTTACCACTATTTAGGTAACTATTACCTCTAGGTCCTCAGAACAAGGTATTCATGATACTTGTTACACAAGCATCTCCAATGGCTCACAAGGCCCATTTTAAATCTTTATCATATAAAACATCATAGTTCATACCTGGATATGCTCATAATCTCATGATACCTGCATGGTTAGTATACATCATAACATCCATATCAAATACATATCAACACCATGCAATACAAGGGTAATACCACTATTCCGTCATTAGGGTTAGGGTTTCCCTTTCTTATCGATTAGGATTTCACATACTATTACCATTACCCTATGTTACGGTTAAGGTTTTCCTTCCTTATCGAATAGGGTTTCTAGATCACATGATCAAAGATCAAACCCTACTTCATACCCTACACATATTAGAAGTCTTAATGTATATCCATTACATGTTTTTCACTAAAGGATGAGTTTCTCTCTCATCCTCACTAGGATGTTGATTACTCCATACTTTATTAAGTTGGCTCAACCTTTCCTTCAAGGTACATTAGCCTACTTTATCATTATTCATTAAACTCCATACCTCTTAATGTATGACTTGATATAAAATACTTCATGTGTTACTCCATCAAGTACATTGCATTTAAGGTACTTTCACCATATCAGGTATGAGGTGTGTGTGTGCTTGCCACACCATATCAGTTTTATGGTGTATGTGTGCTTGCCACACCATATCGGTTTTAAGGTGTATGTGTGCTTGCCACAACATATGGGTTTTAAGGTGTATGTGTGCTTGCCACACCATATCGGTTTTAAGGTGTATGTGTGCTTGCCACACCATATCGGTTTTAAGGTGTATGTGTGCTTGCCACAACATATCAGTTTTAAGGTGTATGTTTTCTTGCCACACCATATCAGTTTTAAGGTGTATGTGTGCTTGCCACACCATATCAGTTTTAAGGTGTGTGTGTGCTTGTCACACCATATCAGTTTTAAGGTATTTGTGTGCTTGCCACACCATATCAGGTATACCCTTATGCTCATGCCTCTTCAACCTTTCATAGCTTCAACCTACCCTTCACCATGGGTTTAGTGACTGGATAGACAACTAGTTGAACCTTTGTCAACCCATTATATAAATCAATAAGGGTGTGGGGTTACAAGGTATATCAGTTAGCCTATCATATAGGGTTACATCACCATATCGGGTTTGAGGTGTGTGCTTAACCCGATATCAGTTTTGAGGCTATGCTTGACTTCCTATCATGAAAGAGGTGTATACTACACCACCATATCATGGAAGAAGGTTTAAAATCATATCCATATCATTTTAGTGGAGTAGGTGCATCACCATATCGGGTTAGAGGTGCTTGCTTGTGTGCTTGAACCTGATATCACTTTACCTTTTATGATGTCATCACCATAAAATTCTAAACCTTTGTTTTTACTGTTCTAAGTCATGGAAAACAATCCCATGAATCTTTTAGAACTCAAAGGATCATCAATTATTCAAGATAAATCGAAAATGCAAGTAGATCAACAAGTATGACAAAATTGAAGGTGCATAATAATATAATTGGGTTCAAGTTATAAAACCTGCCTCAAGAACAACTTCAAAGCTCCAAGCACCAAAGCTCCACGTTGTAAGGTTGAAGATGAACATAAAAACTCCTTTATATGCAAAGAATCACCATGGATAAGCAATTGGTGAAGAAGAAAAGAAAGGAAGATCATAACCCTAAAATCATGCTTCATTCCAAGGTTGAAGATAATCATGGTCTCACCTTAGGGTTAAGTATGAGCTTCTTCTTGATCCTAAGCACCCTTGCATGATACCCTACTACTCTTGCACAATATTCCACTACCCATTCATGATATTCCACCACCCTTGGCCGATATCCCCCTCACTTGTGATCAAAACACTTCACTATGGCACATATCACCCTACTTGGTCGATACCACATTACTTGGCCGATATGAACTTGCTATGGATGATACCCAAGGCTCTATGCACGATACCACTTCAATCCTGCCCGATACAAGGGCCCTATGCACGATAACTTAGGGATGGAGGGTGGTAAGATTTGAAAATTTTCACTAAGGGGTGAAAGAAGGCGTATATATACTTGTTGTTCATGAAGAAGTGTGAAAATGAGGTGTCATCAATTTGAGCTACTAGGTGCCACATGTCCATGCATGGTTGACACGTGTAAATCCATGTACTCACATTTATCTTGACATGAAAAACACTTGAGGATAATATAGGGATGAAATTTTGTCCATTACTTATCTCTTTGAATAAAATATATCTATTAAATCACCACTTTATTCACAACCCGATACAACTTGTCTAAGCAAGTTGTAACCCGATACAGCTCACCTCATTGAGTTGCTTTACACGTCATGAGCTTTACCAAGAGTCCACAAAACAATATGGGACTTCTCCTATGGCTCCTTGGCCTATAGGCACTCATATATAAGCTTTTCCACTTGATACAACTCAAGTTAGGGTTTCATATCCAACCCCTTTCTTAGTCATATCATCACCAAGAGTACCATCACTCATAATTGATTCAAACATGGTTTCTCATCTTTTATCTCTCCTATAAATGTTACTAGGAGGGAGTAGGGACACTCTAGAGGTGGTAATTTACATATCAACCCTACATTTTGTGTAAATTACAATTTGCACCAAGATTGGTGCACAATGCACTAACATTATTCAAACAAGCTCCAACTTGAAATTTAGGCTTTCCACAAGCCATCCTAAACATAATTCTCTCTCTCATGATGCCAAACCACATGAGGTACATTAAACATGCGAAATTTTGCAATATATCCCCTCATCTTGGGTAAATTGCACTTTATGCTCAAACTATCATATAATGCACAAACAATTTGCAAATAAGCTCAAACTTGAAATTTAAATTCTACAAGAGTCTTAGTTACTTTTTAAAATATTAAAACTAGTTTGTAAACAACTTACTTAAGAAAAACTTCTAGGGTTAAGTCATAACCCAAGTCAGGGATGTTACAAATACCTGGTTGTGATCTCACAGGATTAGTACAACCCAATACCTAGCTAAATTTTCACAGGATTGGTACAACTCAATGCCTGGTTGTGCTATGATCTCACAGGATTGGTTCAACCCAAATAAGCATGAACTCTCACAAGATTGGCATAGTCCAATACCTGGCTGTGATCTCATAGGATTGGTACAACCCAATACTTGGCTGAACTCTCATAGGATTGGTACAACCCAATGCCTGGTTGTGCTATGATCTCACAGGATTTCTACAACCCAATACCTGGATGAACTCTCATAGGATTGGTACAACCCAATGCCAGGTTGTGCTGTGATCTCACAGAATTGGTACAACCCAATACCTGGTTGAACTCTCACAGGATTGGTACAACCCAATGCTTGGTTGTGCTATGATCTCATAGGATTGGTACAATCTAATACCTGGTTGTAATATCACAGGATTGGTACAATCCAATTCCTAGTTGTAATATCACAGGATCGGTACAATCCAATACATGGATGTAATATCAAAGGATTGATACAATCCAATACCTGGATGTAATATCACAAGATTGGTACAATCAAATACCTGGTTGTAATATCACAAGATTGGTACAATCCAATACCTGGCTATAATATCACAAGATTGGTAGAATCCAATACCTAGTTGTACTCTAGCAATATTGGTGTAAAGCTGGAACATGATGATATTATCACAGGATAAGCTTGAGATGTTGGTATAATATGATGGGTAAATGACACACATGTTCTTCATATTCCTTATAAAGTGAATAGATGATTTACTGCTCTATCATAGATAGTTGTAATGTTTTAAAAGATGAGAATGTTCTAATCTGCTTATCCACAATGATCAACCTTTCTTATTAATATAAAAGAACCCCTACTCAGTTTTATACCATTTACCTGTGATAATAACATTGTTGGTAGGGAGTTATATCTCTCATTGCGACAATTGTCTCACCCCGTGGGATCCACAATTTTTAGGTAGACATGCATGAGGAGGTAGAAACCATTCTGCAGAGGAAGGACAACAACAGTAGGGACAATAGTAATAGCTCAGGTTGAGTGTACTATCTGTCGTGTCTTGTAGATAGAAGTCCTATGTGTCGTCTCTGTACTCTCAGGTCCTTGGATGTAGTGCATGATGGTTTCATGAATAATCTGAGATTTTGTCTTGTATGCCTCAAGGTTTGATGTTTCTTTAATATACATTTTGAAAAAGCAACTGTTATATGTTAACTTTGAGATGAGATGGTAAAGTGTATGTACAATGTGAACCCTGGTCTATATAAAGTTTTGAATTGGATCTCTTTGCAAAAATGGTTTTAATTTTTAGTGATTTTTGTTAATCCACTGCTTATGATTATTCCGCATTATTAGTAATGATTTGGCTATCAGTTTGGTGGCGGTCGTTACACTAGGATTGTGATAAACATATAAACCTTTTGATAAGACGAGCATATATGAATAAAAGGACTGATTCAAAATTCAACAAGGTTAATACAGATTTATATGCATATTAAGAACAAAATAGGTAGTGGGCTACTCCCCACACCCTAGCATAACGAACTACTAGTTCCTTGTAGAGATATTAGACCCAACAAGGGAAAGGAAAGAGATAATCATTGTCTCTATGGTTAGAAGAGAAGTAGCATTGGTGTGTATGACAGCAACCTTCACGTCTGAAGATGGTATGGATCCAACCCACTAGTGGAATACATTGATGAATTTCAACAAGTGACGCATCTTTTTTTCCTTCTTTCAAACTTAGATTTGACCTACATAGGAGGAACAAATATGTAGAAGTATGATGAAAGAGGGTTTGTCGATCTTCCTCTTTTAAGGTTTGAAGGGATAGCCTTGGTGGATCAACTTTTATCACTTTATGTGGTCATCCATCGTTGGAAAACATTGATGGGGATCATCTTCTGATGGGTGAGCATGGATTTTGGTAGCCTATGGGATGGAGAAAAAATCCTTTTCCATGGGTGACATTTCCTACTTTTTATATATGGTTGTTAAAAGTTTAAACACTCACAATCATCTTATATTTGAGGGGTTGGCCGCATTAGATGTGAAGAGGAAGCTTTGTGATGAAGACAACATGCCTTGCATTGTTAGATGAAAAGGTAGATCAATTAACAGTAGGCATGTGTAGAGTCTTCATCGTTCAATGGGCTATTAACTCTACTGGTAGGCAAATGTTAGTATTTCCATCAATTAATGTGGCCAAATATTTCATCGATGGAGAATTCTCATCGGTAGAGGCATGCATGATGATAATTGGTAAATGGGCACAAGGGTTCCTATTGGTATGTATGCCCAGGGAGACAATCATATGATGATTTTATTGGGGCATTAGATATCTAGTTCGATAATCATAAAGGTAATGGCATCTATTACGTTTGTATAAAACATGAGATGATGACATATATCTAATAGATATCTAAAGAATGATGTTACTTGATGACATGTCTTTAGGATGAGTACCTGAACAATGAGATCATATGTATGATAACATTAGATACATTATAGTTATGTCCCTCATCAAATATTATTATGGAAGCAAAATAGACAACAATAATACATGAGATTTGAGTGTGTGTTAGTTGATGACAAAATCTCATTAATCATGATATGTGATATCAAACCAAGAACATAGGTACTTGTCATATAATAGTGTATTGGACAGACCCACCTTGAGAGTAACACATGGGGACCGTTGTATGGTAGTCAGAACTAGCTCTCATAGTGATAGTGGTGATTGTGTTTTGGAGACCTAAAATCACTACACTCATCACATATCATTCAATGTACTTAGATACCATCAAACTGACCTTAAATAAGGGTTGCCATAAATCTTATGCTCAGGTACACTCTAGCACATGGGGATTTTTTTAAGGTAAGACAAGACATATATTAAAAGATCCATATGGCATAAACAAAGACATAATGATCATACAACATTGACAACATCATAGCTAAAGGTACACCCATAGTATACAAGTAATATTTGATATAAGTAAAGTGATTTTGCACAGATTCCTCCCCAATATGCTAAAATAAGAAACTTTTAAACAAAAACCTTCCATGATTCAAGGTATATCTTGTATGGAATGAACCCCTTCTAGAAAAATCAACATCATAGAAATTATCATCTTCATAAACACAAACTCTCTTCGACAAGTGGAGCAACATCGACATGCCTCTCACCATACTCAAAACAACTCAACTAGACAAATTGAAAGGAAGAAACAAGACCTAAAAGATAACTAACAACCTGAACACAAGAAAATACACCAAAGAATAAAAGAAGCATGGATGCACTAAGGCACCTGCAAATAGCCAGCTAGACTCCTACTACAATACAAGTAAAGGAGGTAGGAGAAGACTGGATGAAAGAAAGCCAATCGGGGGTACTTCTAATGGAAACCCCACCATTATTTTCAAATACCCACAACTCTCCCCACACGATCAAGAAAAAGCTTGAGAAGAGCATGAATGAGAAGGGAAGAAAGGAACCACCACCTAATCAAAGACTCTTAGTTATCCCCTACCCTAGCAAGCCACAAAGGAAGCTGATGGAACCCTCGCAAGGCCCAAGAAAGACCAAACAGACACAAAATAGAAAAAAAAATGGAAAAACATAAAGAAAAATAGAGAAGAAAGGGGGGCTTGAATCCCTCAAAACCCATTGATCGGGCTACCCCCCCCCACACCATGCACCACCCTAACACAATAGGATATTAGCATGGGCAAGGTAACCTGAGAACCAACCTCGCAGCTGCCAGATCCGAGGTCCAACATCTACTCCATAGAGAAGCTTGAGGTGTGGCATCAAAAATAGACACATGGCGATTGAGTGTGAGTGATCCTATTACAACCCTAATTTTAGGCTTATATGGTTTGAAATGTAATTTCTCCAATAAAATGTATGATTATGAAAATTGTATGATTTTTGTGTAATGAATGGATTTCTTTGATAAAATTTCCTTTAAATATATGATTTCATGGACCATATAATAAAAAGGGAAGAAAAGTTGAATAAAATCAAATAATGAATAAAAAGGAAAAGAAGTTATTATAATGATGAGAAATATGTGGAATTCTCTGGAAAGTTGTATGATTGATCATCATGGATTAGATTTTGAATCCACATGGTTTCTAATGGAAACAGGAATCCAAATAAAGGATTTACAAGAGTAAGAGAGAGAAAATATGAATAAAATATGCATTTTTATGTGATAACTTGCATATGAAGAAAAGTCTCTCATACTTTCTAATTTCATTCCCAAATTTGCACACAAGTAGTTTAAGTCAATATGAACATTCCTTTAAATTTTGGAATTAAATGGATAAGTGGATTAGGAGATATGAATTTTGTAAGTTTTCCTAAAGTGAAGAGGATAACATTAAATGTCACAACTATTTCCAAATTAATTTAGGTTATTTTCTGGATTTTTTTAACACGAGGCATGATAGTCGTTGGATCTGTGATTCAATGGTGTCTGCACCTTCACTCATCTCGATTAGGATCAGGAAAGGGGGAACAGTAAATGGAAACTTCCCAATCGATTTTTTTACACACAATCCATTTGCAAATCTGGGATTGCTCCATTAGATTTGGCGGAAGAAACTGAACCCAATGATCCTTGGTTTATCCAGTTTCCATGCAAGGATGGGATTTCCCCAATAGCCCTATGGATCAGGACTCCATGGATGTTGGCTTGTGAGCTAGATTTATAAAAGGGGCTTTGCCCCCTCTTCACAATGGGTAGAGAGGTGTGAGGCAACATGGACGAGTTCACAAAACTCTCCACTACTCTCGTTTTGCCCGAAGAACAACACTCGATGGGATCCCTGTTCGGTTTGGTGCTTTCATCGGTGACATTGTGGTCTACATCGAAGCAACCACCTCCTCTCACATGAGCAGGGTTGGTCGACTACAGGAGGCCTAGCCGAAGATCCCCAGAAGGGAAATTCCTCCAGCCCAGCTCCAGAGCATGGAGTCAACCACATGGTTTACCATGGTCAGGTGCTAGTTCATGAGTGGTGGTGTGTTGGAGGAAGGAGATTAAGAAAGGTAAAAATACCTTCTACCCCCAGGCACTAGAGATCTCAAACCCGTTGGAACAGGGGCAGAAGCGTCAGTGCAAACTGGACTTAGGTTGCCACCTGAGCGCGCTACATGTAGATGTGGCTGCGGTAAATTAGCTCAACCGGTCCAGGTGGAAAATAAGGTAAAAGATCACCTTTTATGATGTGGTCATGTATGATTGGCTGATTAAGAAGTAATCTTACTATAATCATAGTGTTGCTAGGAACCTCCGATGAAAACAAACTACATATGAAAGTTGATCTGGAAAATATGTAGATTGTGACGAAAATATAATTGAAGCCTAGATGTACTTACAATCCAAAACGTATATAAAGATGTCACCTTTAATGCATTTATGAATAAGAAACCGTAATTTTGATATTAATGAGATTTATTGAAGTTCTCAGAAGGATTTAAGTAGATATTATCCTGTTGTTAATAAAAGAGAGTTTTAAATATAAAAAGATGATTTTTGTTCTTAATTGGCCTAATTTAGGGTTCTATGTATATGAAAGTGCATAAATGGGCTTATAAACCCTGATTTAGGTGAATATAACTTTTAATGGTTTTTAATTTGAAAACCCATAAATAAGACAGAGATATGATGGTCCTAAGCTAGGAATACTTGTCCATGTGTAGGACTCCAAGGGTTGTTCACGTGGAAGACTATTAAGAAGTATATGCCATATCTTGTATAGGTTTGGTTTGTGTTTGAATAGTTGAGCATGCAGTTAGACAGTTGATGCATAAGAGGTGAACCTAGTGTTCCTAGACCAAAGTGGGGAAGTAGTAGTACCTATTGCACATGATGCTCACAGGGATGATTGAGTTCATAGAAAGTAAGTATGGAACCCCCCATGTGTTAGAGAAAAAGAAAACACCACTTGAATTGAGATGTATGTTTGATGAACCATTCACATAGGTTGGTGACATATGCATGTATGATATTGGTCCAACCTTGAGGAATGATGAACAAGGATGACATATCCAGAAACTTAGAATTGTTTAATAGGTTGTCTTCTTGCTAGACATGTTCATAGGTATCCAGATAGGAGCTAAAGATATACATGATGATATAGGTTTTGGATGTAAGGACGTTTTGTGACCTCTGATACTATCAAGTGATAGTTTTCTCCTATCCTGGGAAGGGACCCTTCATGTTGGAGTGAGCACCAACTCTTGTTTAGGTTTGAGGTAACCTTAAGAGGTAACTTATAAGATCTTGATGTGCTAAGTGTAAGAACACATAATAAGAGCATGAATCTATAGACCCATGTGTGACCATCTCTAAGGGGCATGACAATATGTTGCCATAGAGGTTACGTGTATGGGGCTAGACCGAGTTAGATAGGTCACCATGATTCCTATGAAGGGATACAAGGTTAACCGTGAGTGACCAGAGAGATGATAGAAATTTGGGTGAGGATTCAAGGATGAGATCTGCTTGAGTATCAACAAAGGAACCACGAGTTTTAGTAGAATCCTAAGTCAATACTAAGGTCCAGTAGGGATAAGACTAATGGGAGTAGGAGTTGTCTGTTCCTAGAATGCACAAGACCATAGGGTCGGGAGCTAACAACTACCTTTGCCCAAGGCCCATGGGTTAGGAGGTTGACCACCTTCATGAGTTCATGGGGCCTAAGGGGTAAATGTGAGGGGCACTCCCTAGATGCATAAGGGTAAGATCACCCCAAAAGTACCAGCACCCTAGAGACCTTGAGGAAATTACTAGGGATTGTACATAAGAGTGATGGGGAAAGTCTTCCCATGGGTGTATACACCTTTTTGAGATGTTCATGGTGTGGAGTCATGAGAAGTAAGTTTCAAATTAGACTGGAAAGTGTGATGGTGATGTGTGATGTACCATCTCTACTCCAGGAACGGGATGAACTATGTATTTGTACTATAGCCAAATTCTTATTTCATCTTGTTATGGGTGTAAGAGACAGGACACAACACACAACATATACTCAGGATAAAGGTGATATGAGTTGAAACCTTTCTATGATGATTGAGGATAGAAGAGGTATCACACCTTTTTTAGAGTATTTTGGATAGATGGCATGAAGGCATAGATGAACTAATGTAATCATCATATGAGGACATACTTGTCAAGAATAGTTTGGATTTTATGAGTTAAAGTTTGGGTTTGATTATTGAGATGATGGATGCAAGAGCTTGAATTTTCCTAACTCAGACAGAAATAAACCCAAGGCAAGGATGATGAGTGGAGTATATGTCTTCAACATCATCTAGAACACAAGGAAGTTAATGTAGTAACGAGATGTTCTTAGCTAAAAATGGTTCAGGTGTATAGCTGTCTTGTCTAGCCAGTGGAGAGAGATGAAAGAGGTTTCTAGGTGGACCCATTGACCATTAAAAGACTAGTCATTAGTGGCTAATATCCAGATACAACCAGACTTGTTGGTCGAGTTGGTGGTTTCCCAGTTATCCAGCCCAGAGCTTGATGAGATAAAAGGATTGTTATAAGAACCTAAGATACACCTCTCAGGAAAAGTAGGTGGTGAAATCCATTATGAGAGTGTCTTAGGGTTTTAGAGGAATCACCCTGGAAGAGTCATATCGTGCGATAATCTCATGATTCTAAGTACACTGCACACCCTAGCACTACCAAGATGGTTAAGGTTTGTAGCAGTGCCTGGAATGAAAAAGGATATAGAGACATATGCACCCAGATATCACGCATGCCAAAGGGTGAAGGATGAACACCAGTAACTCGATGGATTTCTATAGATGGTTGGGATTTCACAAGTAGAATGGGAGTAGATCACCATGGATCTTGTGGAGAGTCTCCCTAAGACATAGAAAGGTCAGGATGCCATATGGGTTATGGTAGATCGCCTTACCAAAGTCAACGTGTTTCCTTAGAGACAACTGCCACTGTGATAGTATATATTTTTAGAGATAGTTTGACTACACAGTGATTCGAGTTCGAATATTTGTGAGCATGGCCTTAAGTTTACTTACATGTTGTGGAAGAAGTTACATGAAGAACTTGATACTAGATTGAAGTTTAGTACAGTATATCACCCCCTGACTTGTGAAAACTCAAGAGAGTATGATCCATACTTTAGAAGGTTTGATGAGAGCATGTTTGCTCATTTGGGGTGGATCGTGGGATTAGTACTTGCCCCTAGTTGAGTTTTCGTGTTATGAAAGCTACCAAAACTAGTATCGGGATGTATGAAGCTATTTATGGTGGAGGTCAGAGAAGCCATAGTGGTATGCTGATAAAGTTGCTTTGATCGAGCAATGGCTGAGAAAGCCCAGAATCGACATGAGTCACGTGCTAATGCAAAGTGGACTGATTTGCACATCATTATGGGTGAGAATAAGATTCTGAAAATCCGACCACTAGAATATATACAAGTTGAGTCCCCGATACATGGGTCCTTTTGAGATTTTGGAATGGATTGGTGGATCTGCTTTTGTTTAGCCTTACCCCCTCATGATAATATGATGTATGATGTGTTCCATGTGTCTAATCTAGATCACTATGTGAGGTACCCGATCCATGTGCTAAGCATTGAACCTATTGAACTCTAAGGGAGGCTAACTTACCATGAGTCACCTATGAGGGTACGAGATACCAAGGTGAGATAAAGCTTAGGAGTAAAGAATAGAGATGATAATGGTTCTTTGGAAGCACCACAGAGAGGATGAAGCCACATTGGAGCTGATGATGGACATGGAAAAGTCTTATCCTACATTGTTTGTATGTTTGGTGGAATTTTGAGGGAAAAATTCCTATAAGAGGAAAAGGATGCTACAACCCCAATTTTGGGCTTATTTGGTTTGAAATGCAATTTATCTAATTAAATGTATGATTATGAAAACTATATGATTTATGTGTAATGAATGGATTTCTTTGATAATATTTCCTTTTAAATATTTGATTTCATGGACCCTATTGATTTATTGAGTCCAATATAATAAAAAGGGAAGAAAAGTTGAATAAAATTAAATAATGCATAAAAAGGAAAAGAAATTAAGATAATGATGAGAAATATGTGGAATTCTCTAGAAAGTTTTATGATTGATCATCATGGATTAGATTTCAAATCGACATGGTTTCTAATGGAAAAATGAATCCAAATAAAGGATATTCAAAAGTAATAGAGAGAAAATATGAATAAAATATGCTTTTTTAAGTGATAACTTGCATATGAAGAAAAGTCTCTCATACTTTCGAATTTCCAAACTTAGCACACAAATAGTTTAAATCATTATGGACACTCCTTTAAAATTTGAGATCAAACGAATAAGAGGATTAGGAGATATGATTTTTTTAAGTTTTCCTAAAGTGAAGAGGATAACATTAAATATCACAATTATTTCCAAATCAATTTAGGCTATTTTCTAGCTTTTGTTTTAACACGAGGCATGACATCCATTGGATCTGCGATGCAACGGTGGCTTGACCTTCACCCATCTCGATTAGGATCAGTAAAGGGGGAATAGTAAATGGAAACTTATCAATCAATTTTCTTTGCACACAATCCATGTGTGAATCTAGGGATTGCTCCATTAGATTTAGGGGAAGAAACCAAATTCGATGATCCTTAGTTTACTAGGTTTCTGTGTGAGGATGGGATTTCCGCAATATCCCTATGGAGTCAGACTCCATGGATGTTGTCTTGCGATCCATATCTATAAAAGGGGTGTTGCCCCCTCTTTGCAATGGGCAGAGAGGTGTGAGGCAACCTGAACGAGTTCATGGAACTCTTCACTACTTTTGTTTTTCCCAAAGAACAGCACCCGATGGGATCACTATTTGGTTTGAGCTTTCATCAGTGGTAATGTGTTCTACATCAAAGCAGCCACCTCCTCCAGCAAGAGAAGGGTTGGTCGACTTCGGGAGGCCTGACCGAAGATCCCCGTGAGGGCAATTGCTCTAGCCCAGCTCCAAAGCATGGAGTAAACCATAGGGCTGACCACAGTCAGTCACTAGTTTGTGAGTGGTGGCATGTTGGAGGAAGGAAATGAAGAAAGGTAAAAATACCTTGCTACCCCCAGGCACTAGAGACCTCGAACCCGTTGGCACAGGGGTAGAAGTGTTACTGCAAATTGGACTTAGGCAGTCACCCGAGTGGGCCACACACAAATGTGGATGTAGCTGATTGGCTCAGCCGGTCTAGGTAGAAAATAAGGTAAAAGCTTGCCTTTTATGATGTGTCCTCGTATGATTGGCTGATTAAGGAGTAATCTTGCAATAATCATAGTTGTTTCTAGGAACCTATGATGAATACAAACTACATATGAAAGTTGATCAGAAAAATATGTAGATTGCAATAAAAATATAATTGAAGCCTAGATCTGCTTTCAATCTGAAAAGTATATAAAGACGTCACCTTTAATGCATTTATGAATAAGAAACCCTAATTTTGATATTAATCAGATTTAGTGAAGTTCGCTGGATGATTTAAGTTGATATTATCCTATTGTTAATAAAAGAGAGACTTGGATCAAAAAAGATGATCTTTTTTCTTAATTGGCCTAATTTAGGGTTCTATGTAAATGAAAGTGCATTAATGGGATTAGAAACCCTAATTTAGGCGAATATACATTTAATGGTTTTTATTTCGAAAACCCATGAATAAGACAGAGATATAATGATCATAAGCTAATTTGAGAACAAAGATCCTTAATATGGATAATTGATGTAATTAGGGTTTTATGATGTAGAAAGTCATTTCAGGGTTTGTTGACCTAAAAATATATAGATTGAGAAACTGATATAAGAAACCCTAATGAAACCTTAGTTCAACCTAGAAACGCTAGAAAGCAATCCCAAGTCAATAAAATCAGTTTATAATGAGTATGTGGTAATTAGGTTATACATACTTTTCATGATTTTGTTGTGCTTGTGTGATTGTTTTGATTGGTTGGTTAGATTACCTGATTGGATTGGAATTTGTTGGTTTCTTTGAGATCTCCAAATCATCTATGTGGTTATTTTATGATTACTCACTGTAGATTCACGGTGATTTCTGAGGTTTCACAGATTGTGTGAAAATAACTACTTGTATGAATTTATTTTTCTACAATCTATAAAGTGAGTATGGTTATCACAGAGTAAATATATATATGACTTGCCCAAACCTACATACCATCTTTGGATGTAATATTTGAGAGGACCAAGTCCTGGAGGGAAGGTCTTAGGTGGTCAATCCCTGGGGAAAGACCATAGGGTACCCAGAGAGCTGACCCATAGGGTACCAAGCTCAGGATGGAGAAGGTAGCCTAACGTCCCTTGAAAGGACGAAACCCTAAGAGATGGTAGACTAGAGGATGAGTAAAAAGGGATTGGAAGTTATAATGAAAAACATAATCTTTGATTTTTAACAACTATTTTATGTGATTAGGTTGTTTTGAAATATGTGCAAGTTATTGGTTGTCACCACATACCGGTATATTCATTATACTAACTGACATTTTGTTTGGCGGTATTTTAGGAGTATCTAAAAGTGGATAAATAGTAAAGCGGTATTTGAAGAATAAAACTAATTAAAGAAAGGAGGATTTAGTTAGATAGAACTACACATTGGGTAAAATTCCAATCTCCTATTTTTGAAAGGTATGTCAAAAGTAAATTTTTATCTTGGTTTAAGCTTAGTCTTTGGTAGAATTTATTAATTATTTTTTATTATTTGCAAAACCATTGATCTTGTTTTGGGATAGCAGCTCTGGCTTCTTGGTCTTCCTTAATTGGGGGTTATTGTAAAGTGGGGTCATTATAGATGTAGATGGGATTTGTCCCTCCTACATGGGAATGATATCTAGGCCACTTGATAAGTGATACTAAGAAATGTATGGATATACTCATGTGATTCATATTTGATATGTGAACTAACATTCATCTCAAATAGTCTGCTCTAGTTAAAGGGAAATGGATTGAATGTTGAGAGGGTGATGATTCCATGCTTCGATTTCAATTCAGATTTCATAGACAAAGGAAATATATAACCATTATAACATTAATCATAGATTGTAGGTTGAAGTTGTTCTCCAACATTATGAATTACTTGAATAGAAATGATGTGTTGTAGATACTTCTCATTACTTTTGATGTCATAAATTGGTTATGTACATTCACGACCAACTTAATTTGGACCCTATAGGGTCACACACATAGGATTCACTTGGAATATGAATTTATTCATAAATAATGTTTAACTTGATTACTGAAAGTGTTTTGGTATTAAATTTAAACAACACTGGTTTAAAATTGACTTACTAGACTCTAAATCGACCGATTCAAGTGTTGAACCAATCAGTTGGAGTGTCTGTTCAATTGGAAACAAAAATTGGTTCAATATTTGCCTGACTTGGACATGTGAAACGACCATTTCACATATGAAATGATCGTTTCATAAATGAATTAATGTTACATAAATGAAATGACCATTTCATGATATGAAATGACAGTTTCACGAAGTGAAAAGATTGGTTCATCTTCCTGATCATCTAATTCAATGATCATTTTGATTGGATGAAGGATTGATGTTGATGTCATGATTGTAAATTAATTAAATATATAAATCCAATATGTTTGGAAATAGGAAGAATGTTGAACCAATCAGTTCAAGGGTTGAACTGACTAGTTCATCCATGAACCAGCCAGTAGGACAGTGAACTGGATGGTTCACCATCTATAGGTTTCAGAAATTTCATGAAAAGTCACCTCTTTAACACCTAGATGGTTTGGAAACCCTGACCCTAGACTCCTATAAATAGAGATGTATAGGGGGATTCCCATACACCACAATTAGCTCTGACAATTGTTCTCCTCTCTTGTCATGGTAACCAAGAGAGCCCGAGTAAGTTCTACCTTTCAAAAAGTGGGATAGTAAGGGAGAGACAGTGAGGAGAGCAAGTCAGTGCTATCACGTTGATATTTGAAGGGACACCTCCTTCCTATTGTCTTTGGTAGCACAATGTAGAGTTCCTAATGGTCTATGTGGACTACTATATAGGAAATGGAAACTTTCCCCACTAGGAGCATGCAGTTAACCACCATCTGTGGTGATCAATCAAGAAGCTGTCGACGACAACCGTCCAAGTGTGACTTGAGAAAGAAGCACGCTACAAAAAGAGTTGTCGTTGAACTTTATCCATGACTAGGTATATCTCTTGTTATTGCCCTTCCTAGATACATTTTGGTTGATGAGATCTTGCTAATTAGGGAATCAAGGATTAAAAAAAATTGGTTTCCTGAACCGTTTCCTCAATTTCCCTAAAGTGGTATTAGAAACACGTTAATTTATAGTTTATCTGGATTTAAATCAATGTGATTGGATTTATTTTATTTCACGTGATGTGAATAATAAAATGATAAATGTGCATATCCTATTAAATACCACATACGATTCCACAAATTTATATATACATATATATATATATATATATATGTGTGTGTGTGTGTGTGTGTGTGTGTGTGTGTGTGTGTGTGATATAATATACCAGCAATCAAAACACGCACCTTCCCTCCTTTGTAAGCTAATTATTCATAGTAGAATGGCTCTCCCACACGGGAAGGTGACTAGGAGGGTGATTGACCAGGTGATCTAGCACCACCATCCACCCCCATGGGAGTCTGATAAACTTTGTAGAGTGAAGCGAGAAACTGTGCACACAAAAGCAAAAGATATGGATCTAATACTATCTTAAGATCAAGATCTTGTATCATGGGAGTCACTCAACAATGTGGAGAATAATGATTTTCTACTGTTACATCAAAAAGAGATACAAATTGTGGATGGAAAATTGGTATATCTGAATAATGAAGCTGAGGAGAACGTTGACAGATGGGACAAATACTTGTTAAGGTACATTCTAGATTTCCACCCGCATCTTCCCACTGTTGCGAACTATCTTTACTGGAAATGTCAAACTCGTGGTTACTTCGATATTTTAAATAGAGGGAATGGATTTTTAATCATCAAATTCATAGATCTTAATGAATTAAACATTGCGCTTGCTGGTCATTGGTATGTTAAAGGTAGACCAATGATGTTTAGCAAATGGAAGATTGGTGTTTTTCAAGTCAAGTCTAGGTTATTGGAAGTTCTAGTTTGGGCTATAATCTTTAATTACCATTGGAACTTTGGGAGTGTAAAATGTATGGAAGGAGTGGTATGCTTCTTGGTAGTCCTCTGAAGATAGACAAACAATCTTGAAATTGTTTGTGTTTTGACTTTACCAGGATTCAAGACTTGATGTATTTGGATGTTGAATACCCAGATTCTATAACATTATCTGATAATGAAGGTGAGGAGCACACAGTTTTCATTTAGTATGAGTGGCTTCCATACAAATTGGATGGTTTTACTATCTAGGGCATGATGATTTCTTAGTCAAAACTCTCGAGAATCAGAGTAATCCAATTAAGTAGGTGTACAAGAAGATGGTTTGGGAGAAGAAGTCATTGGTGGTCGAGACTATTCCTGGTTCATCAGTTCAGACGAGTGATTCTAATTTTAAAGCTTGATCTGAGTTTCTATAAGAGTGAATGATGTTACAAAATGGCATAATGAAGAATTGGTTTTGCAAGCTAAAGATTTGGTGTTCTTAGGAATTATCTCAATATCCTCTACGCCTATATTGATGTTTTCTAGTGATTCTCCAAATAGTGATAACGATCTTTAGATTATTTATCAAGACAAAGTTTTATCTAGAAGAAAAGAATATAAGGTCCTTGCCTAAATGTCAAGCTAAAGCCAATGTTGGTATTTTTCACAGGGTTGCTAATTCTATTTTTCACATATGACCAACAAATTTGGTGCTTTAGAGATTATTAATGAAAACTCTATGGTTGTCAGTTCAACATCCCTAGTTACCAAATGAATTATATGCATATCACCTCTTGGAATGTTAGGGGTATTAGTAATAAAGCCATGTGTGTCCAAGAGTAATTGAGGAGGTCTGGAAGTGATATTATTATCATTAATGAACCAAAGCTTACATTTTCTAAGATTTTGAAATTCATGAGGATGTTCTTATTTAAATTCAATTGGTTATCTAATCTTGACTTGCAATGTTTGGGGAGAGTAGTTATCCTTTGGAAGAGTGAAAGTTGTGATTTTACCAAATAGTCAGAGTATGATCAGGCCATTCATGTCAGATTCCAAACTGAAGATTCAAGTTTATTCTCTCTACTATTTATGGTCATAATGAGGATGTTTGTAGAGTTTGTTTCTGGAAGGATTTGGACACTATTGTTCGAATTTATTCTGACCTCGGGTAATCATGGGTGATTTTAATATTGTTAGAAATAATGAAGAGAAAGTTGGGAGGCAACCTCCTACAAAGAAGTCAATGGAGGATTTCAATGATTTTATTTTAGATAATGGTTTAATTGAACTCGAATTGAGTGGCCCTTCTTTTACTTGGGATAACCACCAGGATGGTAATGGTTTTGTCACGTCTAAAATTGATAAGGTTTTGTTCATGCTGGGTTTCATAACATTGATACTTTTCATGGTGAATGTATTTCTAACACCATTACTAATCATATAAGGATTAACATGTTTATTGGTGAACCAAGGAAGTTCAAATGACCCTTTAGGTTTATTGATAATTGGACTAATCATCCAGATTTCAACTCTATTCTTAAGGATGTCTGGGATAGATAGTTTGAAGGTTTTGCTATGTTCAAGCATTATAAGAAGCTCAATCTTCTCAAATATAAACTTTTTGAATTGAACAAGAAAGTTTATGGTGACATTTTTGAGAATGTTGCTATCTGTAAAGATGAAGCCCTAGAGTCTAGAGAAATTGTGACTTAGATCCTTTGGACAAATCCCTTAGAATGATTGCTAAAGATCTGAGAATGGAGGCCAAGAAGGCCATGGATGTTGAGGACTCTTTTTGGAGACAAAAGTGTAGGGTCATGTTGCTTAGAGAAGGTAATTCTAATACCAAAAAAATTTGCTCCTCCTTGAAAACTAGAAGAAGCAGGAACTCTATCAAGTGTATTCAAGATAATGGCTAGGTGATCCATGAATCCAATGCTATTTAGGAAGCTATGGTGGATTACTACTCTGGTATTTCTATAGGGATTTATCTGGTGGTGTTTGGAAAGGGACTTATGAAGGCCCTTGTATTTATAAACAAAATAGCATAATGCTCCCTGATATGGACACTAGGAGAGAGGTTGATGACGTTATTTCTCATCTAAATGAAAATAAAGCTCTTGGCTCAGATGGGTTTAATTGTCATTTATTTAAATTTTCTTGGAAAGTCATTGGGGACAATGTATTTGAGGTTGTTAAGGAATTCTTTGTGAATGGAAGCATGTTAAAAGAGGCCAAAAGAACTTTTATTTCTCTTTTTCCAAAAGGTTGGGATTCCTCTCTTGTTTCTAACAAGAGACCAGTTGCTTTGTGTAGTATTTTTTATAAAATCATCTCGAAGATCCTAACTAATGGACTTCAAAGAGTCCTTCCTTTTATCATTGATACTAATAAAAGTGCATTTGTGAAAGGGAGGTCTATTAAAGATGTCATTCTGCTCTAAAATGAAATCCTCAGTGATTTTAAGAAGTCTTCTACTTCCAATTTGTGTATTCAAATTGATATTTCCAAAGTGTATGACTCAGTTTGTTGGAAATTTCTATTCTCTATTATTTATAGGATGGGGTTTCCTAGCAAGTGGATTGGGTGGATTTAAAGCATCTTTCTTTCCACTTCTTATTAGATTCTTGTGAATGGCAATCCTTTTGTGATTTTATTCTTCCTCTTAATGGGGTTAGGCAAGGAGATCCCATTGCTCCTTACATGTTAATTATTACTAATGCAAGGTTTCTATCAAATATTGAAAAAATGCATAAAAGAAAGGAGTGTTATTCCTATATAGGACTCAAAATCATTTACTTGTTCCCATTTTATTTTTGTTGATGACTTAATGATTTTCACTAAAGTTGATTCTGATAATGTTAAATGTATAAAGGATTTGCTTGATAAGTTCTGGTATGGAAATCAACTGCTCAAAAAGTTCTATCATATGTGAAAGAAATGTTCATTCCTTGTTGGTCTCTAACATTTTGGATATGAAGGTGGGTGATATGGAGAATACCAAGTACCTAGGAATTCCTATTCCCATGGAAACTTAGGAGAAAGCATTATTCTGATTTTATAGATAAAATCAAAAAGAAGCTTGAATGTTGGATGGCCATTGTGTTATCCTACTCAGGAAGAGTTATGTTGGTTAAATATACTCTTTCCACCATGCTTCTCTATTGGGTTTCATCCTTTCCCATTCCTTATCACTAGTACGTTATCGACCTTTAGTGTTGGTTATTTAAGTCCTTTGGTGTCGGTTTCAAAGTGACACCCAAGTGGGCACCGCTAAAAGTCGAAACCTTCAGCGTTGATTTTCACACAGATGTCATTACCCTTCCCACCACCAAAAACGCGCCAGCAAGGGCACTATAGGTGTCGGTTATTTAATAAAACATGCCAGCAAGGGAACCATCGGTGTCGGATTTTATATATAACCGACACTATATCCATCTAAAGATTTCAGTTTTATACTAATAATGGATGACATATCCCTGGTGCCATGAAGACCCCACCACGACTGTGCTTCCTAGCACGGTCGTGGTACCTAGCCACATAGACGTCAGTTTTTTGCTAATAACTGACGTTGTATGTCTTTGTTGTCGGTTTTATACTAATAACCGACGCCTATGTTCTAGTTTTCTTTCATATCAGTTTGCAGACTTGCTGTATGGCAGGTCAAAAGGATGGAGAACCTACAGTTTAGTTTTGAACTGCAGGTTTACAACATCCATTGATATCAGCCAACAACAGGCCACAAACCTGCAAAATTAACAAGATGGACAACAATTTATGATCACACACATGTATAAGCACATTTAATTCATATTATTTTTCATCTCACACATGTAGAAACCAGTAGTTCCATTTCAAATTTCCTCCATTTTCACACACATTTAGCAACCTGCAGTTCCATTCATTTCATCTCATTTCACATTCAGACACATGTAGAAACATTCATGTATTGATCATCTTCACATTCACACATATGACAATTCATAAAAATGCATTCACATTCACACAAAAATAATTATGAGAACAAAGTTTAGAAATATTATTCTTTATTCATCATCGTCATTATTGCCATCAGTATCCCATTCATATTTAAAAATTTCCACTACTTGTAGGGCTTTTTCCCATAATTCTCTTACATCATTTATGTCTTCCATCGTATAGGGAGTATGTACATCTAATAATTTTTGACCTATAGTGAAGTCAGTTTTAAACACCTACAAAGAGAATGATATATATATATATATATAATTAATAATATATAATAATATTGATATATTTCATATTATCTAATGGGACTATAAATAATATCTGATGTATGGTATCGATTTCCATTGCGGCATGTTTGATAATTAGGTCCATAAATCACATCACATAGTATGCACATGCCCATTCGTTGTCTTGTGTAGCACACTATAAATTGAAACATACAAAATATTCAAAAATACAAATAAGGATAGTTCTCATAAATAATATATACATTGGAGTCGGGAAATTACTTTCACATTCTCCCAAATTAGTGGTTGTTTCTTTCTCTTGGGGACCTTTCCTACAGCTTTTTTGAACTCATAAACCCCTACATGTTAATGTAACACATTAAATTGCATAATTAAATAGTAATGTAATAACAGATGTTAACATATATAAATATATGGAATATTTCTCACGGGAATAATGGCCTTTTCATTGTGTGTCCATATAATGTATTCAATTCCTTCCCCACAGGATCTAGATAATAGACAGTGAATTTCTTGGGGACAATAACTAGTAACTCCCAATGCCTACCACTAGAGGTAAGAAAGTTAAAAATTAATAACTCAAAATCCACAATAAAAATGTAATTTTCTTAACTCCAAATTATAAGCAAAGTAAACTTGCTCAACAATGAATGGATCTATTATCACCGTCTTCTTTTTTCAACCAAAATATTTAAAAGTAGCATAGCAGTATGAAGTAACTGATTAAGGGTCTTTATCTACAAGATTAATCAAAGATGGAACCAAAAATCCCACATGGGAAAATGAAAAATATGTACATATCGTGTGTAAGTGGCTGCAAAACATGCATTACATATGCATTAATATATAAGAAACCAGATCACCATATATGAAACAAGGTATATGGATGTATAAACAAGATCTCACCATATCCATAGCTCTATCATAGATGTATTCAGCCAATCATAATGAAACAACTCCAAAATATCTTATATAAATAGATTGTTATCGTATGATTGACCTGCAGCATCCTCAAGAATAGAAATATTTATAGGGAAATTTGGATCATGTTCGCCTATCCATACTACCATACCCCTACAATTAGGACCTAACAAGGCATGTAGGTCCCTTAGAAGCCAACTTTGTACTTCAGGAGGTGGAGATGGAGGCTAAGATGTAGTGGGTGTCTTCCTTTTGACCTGTATATATAATTTCATATCAATTGACTCATATATACACACTAATAAATTAATGTAATGTAAATTTACCATACAATATTAGTATAGACGACATCCACTTTGGGCAACAATATCACTCTGCCTTCTACCTCACAAAGTGTTTCAGAATCTGGGTGGACATATGACAATGGAAAATCCCTCTAATTGGGGAGTACATGTATCAGGCTCACACGAATCGCACCATATGGTACTAGAGTCCCATGAAACATGTCCCCTGGAAGGGGTGGGTAAGCCTCAGCCTCTACAATGATATATTCTTGACTTTCTAGACCGCATGGCTTCAACCCCTACAAATTGACGTAAAGAATGTTATATAAATATATACATAAACATATCATCTTGAAAAGACTATCTACTATGTCATAAAAATACTTACAGCGGACATGCTAGGTGGGTCTACAGGATTACTCCCAACCTCTACAGTAGGAGAAGAGCGGCACGCCACAGGTACTGTCTAAGTGGCAGTCTAAGACGCCTGCCACTTCACCATTGCTTCTTGGATTCTTTTATTAATTAACTCATCTACCTATACATCGACAAAAGAAATGCTAGATTTTGATTATTGAATTCCCTTTCTCAATTACATTTTAAAAAAAGAATATGTTACCTCAATATTTGATAATCCTGCTTTTGGGACAAGTTTGCGATGTGATGGCCCAAAGAACGATTTTATGCCCACACCAGCGCTTGCACCGCTAACACGTCCAGGATGCTCTAGTTTACCCAGAGCAAATGTCAATTCATCCCTTATACCCTCAGGGATGAACTTGACTTCCTTCCAATGCTCATGAAGCTCCCGCTAATCTCCATCAACAAAAATTGGTAAGTAAACATAATAATAATCAATATCGATCGATTGCTCTAAGAGTCGAATTTTACCATTTTTGCAACTGCCTCAGCAGTTGTGGGCTTCGTTATATCTCCCTTCTTTTTTTGCCTCCCAACAATCCACATAGCATGGTGAGACAGAGGTGCGGGACCAATAGTAGAGGACTCTGCAGTCTCTTGAGTAGCAGCAGACTAAGCAGTAGACTCAACCTGTAGTTCTTGGTACCAGATTGATCTCAAAATCAATCTCTCGAGGTGGGGGAACACCGAGAAACTCACCAGGAAACACATCTGCAAACTCTCGGACAACCATCACCTCCTCAAGAATAGGACCTTTCGCCTTGGTATCAACAACGTGAGCTAAGAAAGCCTTACAACCTTGCCACAACAACTTTTCTACCACCATCACTGACACCAGACATGTCAGAAGGATCTTCCTATCTCCTTGGAAGATCCACTTCTCTTCGTTGTCATCAAACACCGCCTGTTTGGAACCACAGTGCAACACAACCTTATACTTCTCTAAGGTATCCATCCCAAGGATTACATCGAATCCATGCATATCAAGTGGTATAAGATCCACTTGTATAATGTGTCCTGAAAAAGATAAGACACAAGATGGACACTCCTCTCAAAGCATCGAGGAATCATCAAGAGGGGTTTCTAACAACATGCTATCTTCCTTACAACTAACAGGTAGAGGATAGCTATCAAGCACACTATGTGCGATAAAAGAGTGTGTAGCACCCGGGTCAGCCAAAACAGATATAAAGTAAGAAGAAGACAAATCATAATGAAATAACTACATCTGACCTGTCACCACTCGCGGGTTGACTATCGCCTCCAGCTTACTCATAGCATAGAATCGAGACATTGCTTGTTGTCTATGTCCTAAGCTTCTTTGAGCAGACGATACTGCTTGTGACGCTTGATCGCATCCTCGCCCTCTGCTAGCACTGGGCTGCTGTCTGTCTAATCCTTGTTGATTCTGTCTCGGTTGTTGTGTTACTTCAACGTCTCTTCTTGGGCAATTTGACTTTAAATGCCCCGTCTGCCCATAGTGATAACATGACCTGCCTTCTGTCTGTGGTATAGATGGCTTTGTTGCTGCCACAGAAGTTGTGCTATTTGCCTTCGACGGTGAAGAAACATGACATCTTCCTTTACTCGGAGACCACTGTGACGGTGTACTAGAACCTCTCATCATGGAAGGTGTTGAAAACCTTGACCTCTTGAAGCCACCAGATCTCTGTCCCTGGAACTGAGCAGGCCTTTTCCTAGTCATGGACTCCCTTTTCTCCCTAAAAGATCGTTCAATCCTGCGGACAAACTCCACAAATGTGGCAAACCGCTCCCGATTCTCTAAAGCAGCAGCAGGTGTCGACAGCTCAACACTTAAACCTTTCTCAAACCGCCTAATCTGCTCATCATCCGTCGTCTCCATGTGAGGACAAAACCTCAGCAAGTCCATGAACTTGGCTTCATACTCAGTTATGCTCATCGCCCCTTGGTGTAGGCGCTCAAATTGGTTGATCTTCTCATCCAGATACGTCTTTGGAAATTATCTACTGATGAACTCTCGCCGAAAGATCTCCCAACCGATCTCCTCACTGGGTCGCTTCTCCTCCTCGATGGCCCACCAGTGGCCAACACTACCCTTCATAAGGTAGACAGTGTGCTTGACTTTGTCCGCTTTGGGGATGTCGAGGATCCGGAAGGTCTTATCAAGACCTGTCAGCCACATATCAGCATTTGTTGGATCAGTCGTTCCAGCATAATCTGAAGCTCTGACTCGGCAAAGCTGCTCAAAGGTCTTCCCAATACCCGATGTTTCACCATGGGGAGACTATGCTCTTGGCTGAGGCACTGACAACCTTTCCACCATGTGATTCATCGTAGACATCATCTGCCCCATAAGTTGTTGGTAGGCAGGATTTTCAAGAATGGCTGGGACAAATTGGGGGACCTCAGGCACTCGATCTCCATGTCCTTGTCCTCCTTCTCCATCAACTGATGCAGCATCACTGCTCTCGCCAACATGTTCTTCATGGCTTCCAGACATCTTTAAGCTTTATCTTCTATTGAGGGCAGAAGGTTATTGTAAGAAAATATGGGAAACTCACAAGAATAGACGCAAACCTAGTCCTAGATCCCTATAGACTTAGCAAACCTAGAGCTCTGATATCAAACCAACTGTGACACCCCGCCATCACATAGACTACGAGATGACTCGCAAAAACGTGCAGAGCCATATATTATCGAAAACATGGGTTAATTAAAACCGATTGCGGAAACATACGTACAGAACATTTGCAACCAGGCCCTGCAAGAAGACCAGGTCATATATAGATATATTTAATATCACCTTCCATATATGTTCACAACATAAAGTCCCCCATTGTCGCAACAGCGCATATTAGTTCATCACCTATTTATACATACAGAATGGCCAAGTACAGCCAGCAATAGGGTATACAAAAATTACAACAGCTAAACATTGTGAAACATCATCAAACATCTCTGAGGGCCTGAGAGTACAGGGATGACTCTAGGACTCTACAACAAAATCACCAAAATAGTAGCAAGTCCATCTTTTGCCTTCTACTGCTCTTTTTGCTGCTCGGCCACAACCTCACGACCACCACCATGTCTAGAGCGGTCACCTAAAAAGGGTGTAAACTAGTGGGGTGAGACACACAGTCCCAGCGAGAAACATAACTCCCTGTCAAAACTATAAAACCTCAGAAGGTTAAGGCAGATAACAGCAGATAACTGAAAAAGCATATAACAAGAGCAGTATACTGAGCAAGGCTACTATTACCATCAAGCTTACCAAGATATCCGGAAGTCATATAACCAAGTATTCTTTATGGAACATGATTGACAAGAT
Source organism: Alisma plantago-aquatica (assembly GCA_963693085.1). Classification (NCBI taxonomy): domain Eukaryota; kingdom Viridiplantae; phylum Streptophyta; class Magnoliopsida; order Alismatales; family Alismataceae; genus Alisma; species Alisma plantago-aquatica. Next base: position 1,290,740,825 of record OY856409.1, read on the forward strand.
AAGCTTTATAAAACCTTATCACAGAAATATAAGGATCATACACATACCTGCAATGTGTAACTAGATCAGCAATATAAGCAAGGCCTCAATCAATGTTTCGTGTTTTACTCTAAGCAAGATATACTTATTCGGTTGGATTACATTTTATTATGCCCTGAGGAAGTGAGCCTTCCCTGCTCAAATCCAACCATTGGTTGTGAAGCCCAATCCGGTGCCATACAAGGTCTAAGGAGATCCGAAGTCCATGACCTCACCTTCTCGTGGTTAGTACATGAATCATCAAGCAAGACCACAGTCTTATGCTTATAGGGCCTCAGCCTCTGGGTCAACTCCGCAAGCTACCCATATCTCTAGCTCACCTCATCATAGGTGCTAATACATATATCTGAGCCATGAACGCATAATGCTCATCATCACATATCCTGAGCCATGGGTATGTTCACCATGCTCCATCTATCCTGAGTCTGCAACCACAGTTGCACTTAACCCTCCTATTTTAGGCTAGGGGAAACCTCGCATATTCAACAATATGCGCTCCAGGTAACCCCACAGGATAAACCGGTTTCACCATCACCACATGCTGATGGTAATGGATCTATGTCCAGGGCAAACTACATGATATGTTTATCTATAATTAATTAGTATATTTTAAGCCAATTGTTGAGGAAACCAAAGTATAACTTAGCCTTATGGAATTACATCATTATTGCCATCAACCTACTGTCCTGGGACCTCAATCCCTCATGATATCAACCATTGCCTCTCAAGGCATCAGAATCATGCATCGGCATCCTGGGAACGCATCCCTTATCACATCATCAGAGGATAACACCTCCTCTAGGCACTCAGCCTTATATCAGGTCCTTAGACCTATCAACTTGTTGCCACATTACCTCATGGTGCTATTCCAGCACATACATCTCATAGCTCTTACCAGGCTATGATTCCACATGAAATACATGCATGGTTAGTATACATTTATAGGGATAACTGAACCCATCATGGATTAACATGATTATTATTATACTATCAAGTATAAAGAAGCATTCATGAGTACATCACACATAAGCTTTATCATTCATAGTATTATTATCAATCATGGGCATACATTATGCCTTATACTTGTGACCATATGCATGTGTCACATCATCATGTGAAGAAACATCATAAGCTTCCAAGCTTCCTGGTTCACAATCTTATCTCATCATCAGAGTTGCAGGATTCAACGTGATTACATTATATCACTTGTGTTATCATTATTAAAAGAGAACCATCAACTATATACATTCAGGTTATCATAACCCTTACCAAAACTCCTGCAACCCATACTAAGGTATGGCAAGTAGTGCCAATCCTCACAAAGGGTGTATCGGCTAGGGTTCCAAACCCTAAAGCAACTCACCACCATATTGGCCAAACACTGCACATCCCCTAACATGCATCAAGGTTCCATTAACACTCATGGTGCCGGGCAGCCATCACCAAGGTATAACGTGCAACTCTAGCATGGTTATCAGCCAAGGGTTTACCATGCACCAAGCTAGGGTTAGGGTTAGGTTTCACTTATCGGGCTAACCTTTAACATGAGCCATATCGCCCAAAGGGGTATCACCCAAGGCGCCCCTATTATGCAACCATCTCAGTATCATCCAAGGGTTAACCCTATTGGACATGATACCCATGACGCCCAAGAATGGTGTCGTGCAAGGCCAGGAAGCATCATGATGGCCAGAGCTATCTTGGGCACCATACCATATCGCCCAAGCTCATCAAGGGTAACGGCCAAGGCTGTGCAGGGTACCAGTCTATTCAAAGCTTATCGACCAAGACTGTCCTAAGACAGGGAGTGCATCGGGCATCCTCTATACATGGTGTATCGTCCAATACTTAACCCTAAGGAGGGTATCAGGAAACATCGCATCAAGGGTGTATCGCCCATCCATCAACTCCACCAAGGGCATCGACCAAGGAACCATAACGGGCACCAACTAAGCTTCACCTAGACATATCGACCAGGGATGCAAGGATCATCCATATGCCCAAGCAAGCATATCTACCAAGGATTACACCTCAAGGACATATCGTGCATCACCACTACTAAAGCATGTCGCCCAAAACGAGGATAGCCCATTGAACTCTATAATGTCCAAGCCACATCGGGCACAAATCCAACTGTCTTCACTAGGTATATCGCACAAGGTACTCAACAAAGCATAACGCCCAAGCACCATGGGTATCGGCCACCAACCAAGCTCCAACTAGGCACACCGTCCAAGGGTACAACCCAAGATAAGAAGGTTACTGGGCAGCACTATCCCCAAATTCATATCGTGCAAGGCACAACCCAACAAGATCATCATTAACCTCAAACACAAGGGAACCAAACCCTAAATGATCAAGAAGGTTGGCTCACCTCTCCACAACTAAGAGAGAGGGGTTTTGCGCAACGTCTATCACAAATTGGGCAACAACAAGGACCAACCTCAACATAGATCATCATCTATTCAAAAGCTCACCTCTCAAATCCATGGTGAGAGGAGGGCGTTGCCCAAGCAACTAGAATGTAGACTCACCTCTCAACTAAAATGAGAGAGAGGGCTATTGCCTACATCACTAGAGCTCAAACTCACTTCTCTTGACCAAGGAGAGAAAGGAGTGTTGCTCATCAAGGAAACCCTAAACCATGGTTTGACCAACTAGGTGTAAAGGCACATAGACCATCATCATCAACAACAACATACTCATAATATCCACAAGATCGACAACATGTACTAGAGCAAGATACATAGAATGCAATGGCCGATCATCAACATATATGATACATGCAACATAGAGAATGTAATATAACAAGGGTTAGAAGTTATGTAACCCGCCTTAAGCAAACTCCTCAAGCTCCAAAGCTCCAAGCTCACCACTTCGGCCACCTCAAGAAAAGGAACAAGAACCATAACCACTATGGCCGAAAGATAGGAAATGTGGAGAAGAAGATGCCAGGGAGATAGGGAAGATGCTTACCAAAGGAAAAGACCCACCTAGGGTTCGGCCACCAAGCTAAAGAAATAAGAAGGGATCACCACCAAGGGAGAAGGATCGGCCACCAACTTGCTCCAAAGGGCAGGTGTATCGTGCACCAAGGAAGAGAGGAGCAACAAAGAGCTAAAAGGGTTCCTAAGGAAGAGAAAGGCAAGGCATATATAGAATAGGATGGAGGAGAAAAAAAGGTAATGTGTCGCCCACCTTGGAAACTTGTCCAAGGACAAAAGCCACCTCCTTAACTCACCTTATACACATGTCCAAGGCTATTGCCACATGCAAGCACTATATGCACTAAGGGTCCACTAGTGGTGACACAAACGAGGTCAAGGGGTCAAAGATGGTCCATGTCCGATACTCTCCACCTCCATGCCCGATACACCCCATGGACGACACAAGCATCCTTGCCTGATATAGGGCTCAACTAAGCAAGGCAAGGCCCAAACAAGGGGAAACAAGGCCCAAAAGAGCTCAACCAAACCCAAGACAACTCAAGGCACGAGCCCAAACCTTCCTCTGAACCCTAGAGGAAGCAAAGATAGAGTAAGACATCTCTCAAGGTGACCAACTTGCTCTCCAACCCTATCTTAGGTTATTTTGCAAGTAGCACCTCTAGCTCTCAACTAAGCACAAGAAAACCCTAATCATCACTAGAGATGATTAGCAAGCAACCAAGCACAAGGTTTAGGAAAAACAAACAGGGTAAGCCCAAAATGAAGGTTGGGGTCCTTACAAGCCATAAACCTCTACAAAAGGATTTCATCCCCAAAATCCGAAGAGAAAATCGAGGGATACTTCTGCCTCATCTCATCCTCAAGCTCCCACGTGGCTTCCTCAACGCCACGATGATGCCAAAGAACCTTCATAAGAGCCAGGTCCTTCCTCTTCAGATTCTTTACTCTTCTGTCAAGGATTTCCACCAGACCCTCCTCGTAGGTCATGTCTTCATCAAGCTCAACCTCAACTGGTTGTATCATTGTCCCTGTGTCTGGATGACTTTTCTTCAGCATACTGACATGGAACACTGGATGCAACCTGTGCAACTCTGGCGGCAGCTCTAACTTATAAGCTACCTTTCCAACACGTGCTATTACCGGGTATGGTCCCATATACCTGGGTGCCAATTTACCTTTCTGGCCAAACCTTAGCATGCCTTTCTAAGGTGAGACCTTGAGATACACTTTGTCTCCCACCGGGAACTCTAAAGGTTGTCGGCTATTGTCTACATAAGACTTCTGTCTGTCCAGTGCCATTTTCAACTTTTGTTGTATCACTCTGATCTTTTATGTTGTCCGATGTACTAACTCATGACCCAAAAGCTAATTTTCACCAGAATCATACCAGCATAAAGGGGATCTACACTTCCTTCCATATAGAGGCTCATAAGGATCCATGTCAATGTTCCGCTGATAACTATTATTATAAGAGAACTCTATCAAACTGGGATGCATGTCCCAACTTCCTAGAAACTACAAAACACAAGCTCAGAGAAGATCCTACAAAGTTTGAATAGTCCTTTCAGACTGTCCATCCGTCTATGGGTGGAAAGCGGTACTGAACCACGACTGCGTTCCCAATGCTTTGTGCAATTGTTCCTAGAAATGACTTGTGAACTGAGGACCTCTGTCGAAACTATCGTTGTTGGTACACCGTGCAAATGCACTATCTCGTCTACATACACCCGAGCAAGCTTCTCTATTGTATACGTTGTTTTTACTGGTATGAAGTGAGATGATTTTGTCAATCTGTCCACTATTACCCAAATGGAATCATGATTCCTAGCTGTATTTGGTAGACCAACTATGAAATCCATGGTTATATGATCCCATTTCCATTATGGTATCGACATTGGTTGCAACGTACCTGCGGGCTTCTGATGCTCAGCTTTAACTTGCTGACATACTACGCACTTAGCCACAAACTCAGCTACATTCTTCTTCAAGCCAGACCACCAATACAGGTCCTTCAGGTTATGATATATCTTGGTGACTCCTGGATGCATAGCATACATCGACGTGTGCTTCCTCGAGCACTAGCTTTATTAGATTATCACCATCGGGAACCACCATCCTACCATGATAGCAAACTAGTCCATCCTCGGACTCATGGAACCCCTCACGCTTTTTGTTGCCAAGCTCTGACCTGATTAACTACACTGCACCATCTGTCTATTGTGCGTCTTTGATCAACTATCTCAACGTAGGTTTGACTTGCATTTGTGCCAACAGTCCTGCCAACAAGGAAACTTCCAACTGCACATTCATCTGCCGCAAGGAGACAAACATATCCCGCCTATGGCATACCAAGGAACTCAACTGTGCTTTCTTTGTGGGGAGAGAAGAAGACTTTTTTCTAAGCGCATCAGCTACCACATTTGCCTTACCAGGATGATACTCAATGGTGCAATCATAATCATTGATTAGCTCCATCCAATGACATTATTGCATATTCATCTCACTCTGTGAAAAGATATACTTCAAGTTTTTATGATCTGTAAAGATTTGACACACTTTCCCATAAAGATAGTGTCTCCAAATCTTTAATGCAAGGACCACCACTTCCAACTTCAAATCATGTGTCGGATAGTTCTCCTCATGTTTCTTAAGCTGTCTCGACGCAAAAGAAACCACATGATCTTCCTGCATCAGCACACAACCTAAGCCTTTCTTGGAAGCATCACAGAAAACAACATAGCCCTTCCCAGGCTCTGGCAACACTAGTATTGGAGCACTAGTCAGCTTCTCCTTGAAACTTTGGAAAGCTTGCTCACAACGATCATCCCAAACAAAAGGTACATCCTTCCTGGTTAGCTTTGTTATCGGTAACATGATTGCACTGGAGTCCTTGATAAACCTCCAGTAGTATCCTGCCAAACCCAGGAAACTATGAACTTCTTTTGATGTCTTTGGTTGCTCCCAATCTGCCACTGACTCCACCTTCTTAGGGTCCACTCAGACTCCTTCTACAGATATCACATGACCTAAGAAAGTCACTTCCTTCAACCAGAACTCACATTTCCTGAACTTGGCATACAACTGATGTTGGCGAAGAAGAGTCAACGCTTTTCGAATATGTCTCTCATTCTCTTGCCTATCTCGACTATAGATCAAAATGTCCTCTATAAAGACTACAACAAACTGATCTAGGAACGGACGGAACACTCAGTTCATCAGGTTCATGAAAGCAGCAGGTGCATTGGTTAGCCCAAACGGCATAACCACAAACTCACAGTGACCATACCTCGTCCTAAATGCTGACTTTGGTATGTCGTCCGCCTTAATCCTCAACTGATGGAATCTAGACCGTAGATCGATCTTTGAGAATATTGTAGCACCACACAACTGATCGAACAGATCATCTACCCTCGACAACGGGTACTTATTCTTGATCGTGACTTTATTCAACTATCGGTAATATATACATAACCGCATCGACCCGTCCTTCTTCTTAACGAACAACATTGGAGCACCCCAAGGCGACGTGCTTGGTCGGATGAAACCTTTCTCCAACAACTCATGTAACTGTTGCTTCAACTCTGCCATCTCTGTGGGAGCCATCCTATACGGTGTCTGTGCAACTGGTTGTGTTCCTAGTACCAGATTTATCTCAAAATCAATCTCTCAAGGTGGGGGAACACCGAGAAACTCACCAGGAAACACATCTGCAAACTCTCAGACAACTGTCACCTCCTCAAGACTAGGACCTTTCTCCTTGGTATTCACAATGTGAGCTAAGAAAGCCTTACAACCTTGCCGTAGAAAATTTTCTACCACCATCGCTGACACCAAACATGTCAGAAGGATCTTCCTATCTCCTTGGAAGATCCACTTCTCTCTGTTGTCATTAAACACTGCCTGTTTGGAACCACAGTCCAACACAACCTTATACTTCTCTAAGGTATGCATCCCAAGGATTACATCTAATCCATGCATATCAAGTGGTATAAGATCCACTTGTATACTGTGTCCCGAAAAAGATAAGACACAAGATGGACACTCCTATCGAAGCATCGAGGAACCATTAAGAGGGGTTTCTAACAACAGGCTATCTTCCTTACAACTAACAGGTAGATGACAGCTATCAAGTAGACTATGTGCGATAAAAGAGTGTGTAGCACCTCGGTCAACCAAAACAGATATAAAGCAAGAAGAAGACAAATCAGAATGAAATAAATCCATCTGACCTGTCACCACTCGTGGGTTGACTATCGCCTCCGGCTGACTCATACCATAGCATCGAGCCATTGCTTTTTGTCCACGTCCTCTGCTTCCTTGAGAACACGATCCTTCTTGTGACGCTTGATCACGTCGTCACCCTCTGCTAGCACTGGGATGTTGTCTATCTAATCCTTGTTGATTTTGTCTCAGCTGTTGTGTTACTTCAACGTCTCTTCTTGGGCAATTTGACTTTAATTGCCCTGTTTGTCCACAGTGATAACATGACCTGCCTTCTGTCTGTGGTCTAGATGGCTTTGTTACTACCACAGAAGTTGTTCTATGTTCCTTCGACAGCGAGGAAACATGACCTCTTCCTTTACTCGGAGACCACTGTGACGGTGCACTAGAACCTCTCATCATGGAAGGTGTTGAAAACCTTGACCTCTTCAAGCCACCATATCTCTGTCCCTGGAATTGAGCAGGCCTTTTCCTGGTCATGGACTCCTTTTTCTCCCTAACAGATCGTTCAATTCTACGGACGGACTCCACAAACATGGCAAACTGCTCCCGATTCTCTAAAGCAGTAGCAGGTGTTGACATCTCAGCACTCAAACCTTTCTCAAACTGCCTGATCCGGTCATCATCTGTCGTCTCCATGTGAGGACAAAACCTCAGCAAGTCCATGAACTTGCCTTCATACTCGGTGATACTCATCGTCCCTTGGTGTAGATGCTCAAACTGGTTGATCTTCTCATCCAGATACGTCTTCAGAAAGTATCTGCTAACAAACTCTCGCTGGAAGGTCTCCCAACCGATCTCCTCACCGGGTCGCTTCTCCTCCTCGATGGCCCACCAGTGGCCAGCGCTACCCTTCAGAAGGTAGGTAGCGTGCTTGACTTTGTCCGCTTTGGGGATGTCAAGGATCCGGAAGACCTTCTGAAGACCTGTCAGCCACAGATCAGCATCCGCTGGATCAGCCGTTCCAGCATAATCCAAAGCTCTGACTCGACGAAGCTGCTCAAAGGTCTTCCCAATACCCGATGTTTCACCATGGGGAGCTTGTGCTCTTGGCTGAGGCACTGGCAACCTTTCAACAATGTGATTCATCATAGCCATCATTTGCTCCATAAGCTGTTGGTAGGCAGGATTTTCGAGAATGGCTAGGTCAAGTTGGGGGACCTCAGGCACCCAATCTCCATGTGCCTATCCTCCTGCTCCATCAACTAATGTAGCATCACTGCTCTCGGCAGCATGTTCTTCATGGTTTCCAGACATCTTTAAGCTTTATCTTCTACTGAGGGCAGAAGATTATTGTACGAAAATCTGGGTAACTCATAAGAATAGACACAAACCTAGTCCTAGATCCTTGTAGACTTAGCGAACCTAGAGATCTGATACCAAACCAACTGTGACACCCCGCCATCACATAGACTACGAGATGACATGCAAAAACATGTGGAACCATATATTATCGAAAACACAGGTTAATTAAAACCGATTGCGGAAACATACGTACAGAACATTTGCAACCAAGCCCTACAAGAAGATCAGGTCATATATAGATATATTCAAGATCACCTTCCAGATATGTTCATAACTTAAAGTCCCCCGCTATCACAACAGCGCATATTAGTTCATCACATGTTTATACATATAGAATGGCCATGTACGGCGAGCAGCAGGGTATACAAAAATTACAGTAGCTAAACATTGTGAAACATTGTCAAACACCTCTGAGGACCTAAGAGTATAGGGATGACTCTAGGACTCTACAAAAAAACTACCAAAACAACAGCAAGTCCATCTCTTGCTTTCTACTGCTCTTCTTGCTGTCCGACCGCAACCTCACGACCACCAGCACGTCTAGAACGGTCACCTAAAAAGGGTGTAAACAAACGCGGTGAGACACACAGTCCCAGCAAGAAACATAACTCCCCACAGAAACTATAAAACCTTAGAAGGTTAAGGCAGATAACAACAGATAACTAATAAATCATATAACAAGAGCAACATACTAAGCAAGTCTACTATTACCATCAAGCTTACCAAGATATCCGGAAGGCATATAACCAAGTATTCTATATGGAACATGATTGACAAGATAAGCTTTATAACAACTTATCACAGAAATATAAGGATCGTACACATATCTGCAAGGTGTAACTAGATCAGCTATATAAGCAAGGCCTCAATCAATGTTCTATGTTTTTCTCTAAGCAAAATATACTTATTCGGCCGGATTACATTTTATTATGCCCTGAGGAAGTGAGCCTTCCCTACTCAAATCCAACCATTGGCTACGAAGCCCAATCCAGTGCCATACAAGGTCTAAGAAGATTTGGACTCCATGACCTCACCTTCTCATGGTCAGTACACGAATCATCAAGCAAGACCGCAGTCTTATGCTTATAGGGCCTCAGCCTCTGGTTCAGCTCCGCAAGCTACCCATATATGTAGCTCACCTCATCATAGGTGCTAGTACATATATGCCATGAACACATAATGCTCATCATCACATATCCTGAGCCATGGGTATGTTCACCATGCTCCATATATCCTGAGTTTGCAACCACAGTTGCACTCAACCCTCCTATTTTAGGCTAGGGGAAACCTCACATATTCAACAATATGCGCTCCAGGTAATCCCACAGGATAAACCGATTTCACCATCACCACATACTGACGGTAATGTATCTATGGCCAGGGCAAACTACATGATATGTTTATCTATAATTAATTAGTATATTTTAAGCCAATTGTTGAGGCAACCAAAGTATAACATAGCCTTATGGAATTACATCATTATTTCCATCAACCTACTGTCTTGGGACCTAAATCCCTCATGATATCAACCACTGCCTCTCAAGGCATCACAATCTTGCATCGGCATCCTGGGAACACATCCCTTATCACATCATCAGAGGATAACACCTCAGCTAGGCACTCAGCCTTATATCAGGTCTTCAAACCTATCAACTTTTTGCCACATTACCTCATGGTGCTATTCCAACACATACATCTCATAGCTCTTACCAGGCTATGAATCCACATGAAATACATGCATGGTTAGTATACATTTATAGGGATAACTGAAGCCATCATGAATTAACAGGATTCTTATTACACTATCAAGTATAAAGAAGCATTCATGAGTACATCACACATAAGCTTTATCATTCATAGTATTATTATGAATCATGGGCATACATTATGCCATATACTTGGGACCATATGCATGTTTCACATCATCAAGTGAAGCAACATCATAAGCTTCCAAGTTTCACGGTTCACAGTCTTATCTCATCATCAGAGTTGCAGGATTCAAGGTGATTACATCATATCACTTGTGTTTCCATTATTAAAAGAGAACCATCAACTATATACATTCCGGGTTATCAGAACCCTTACCAAAACTCCTGCAACCCACACTAAGGTATGGCGAGCAGCGCCAATCCTCACAAAGGGTGTATCATCTAGGGTTCCAAACCACAAAGCAACTCACCACCATATCGGACAAACACTGCAAATCCCCTAACATGCGTCAAGGTTCCATTAACACTCATGGTGTCGGGCAGCCATCACCAAGGTATAACGTGCAGCTCTACCATGGTTATCGTCCAAGGGTTTACCGTGCACCAAGCTAGGGTTAGGGTTAGGTTTCACTTATCGGGCTAACCCTTAAAATGAGCCATATTGACCAAAGCAGTATCGCCCAAGGCGCCCCTATAGTGCAACCATCTCAGTATCATATGAGGGTCAACCCTATTGGCCAGGGTACCCAAGACGCCCAAGAATGGTGTCGTGCAAGGCCAGGAAGCATCATGACGGCCAGAGCTATCCTAGGCACCATACCATATCGCCCAAGCTCATCAAGGGTAACGGCCAAGGCTGTGCCGGGTACTAGGCTATTCAAAGCTTATCGGCCAAGACCGTCCTAAGACAGGGAGTGCATCAAGCATCCTCTATACATGGTGTATCGTCCAAGACTTAACCTGGAGGAGGGTATCAGACAACATCTCATCAAGGGTGTATTGCCCATCCATCAACTCCACCAAGGGCATCGACCAACGAACCATAACGGGCACCAACTAAGCTTCACCTAGGCATATCGACCAGGGATGCAAGGATCATCCATATGCCAAATCAAGCATATCTACCCAAGATTACACCTCAAGGACATATCATGCATCACCACTACTAAACCATGTCGCCCAACACAAGGATAACCCACTAAACTCTATAACGTCCAAGGCACATCGGGCACCAAGCCAACTGCCTTCACTAGTTATATCACACATGGCACTCAACAAAGAATAATGCCCAAGCACCATGGGTATCGGCCACCAACCAAGCTCCAACTAGGCACACCGGCCAAGGGTACAACCCAAGAAAAGAAGGTTATCAGGCAGCACTATCCCCAAAGTCATATCGTGTAAGGCACAACCCAACAAGATCATCTTCAACCTCAAGCACAAGGGCACCAAACCCTAAATGATCAAGAAGGTCGGCTCACCTCTCAACAACCAAGAGAGAGGGGTTTTGCACAACCTCTATCACAAATCTGGCAACCACAAGGACCAACCTCAACATAGGTCATCATCTATTCAAAAGCTCACCTCTCAAATCCATGGTGAGAGGAGGGTGTTGCCCAAGAAACTAGAATGTAGACTCACCTCTCAACTAAAACGAGAGAGAGGGCTATTTGCTACATCACTAGAGCTCAAACTCACTTCTCTTGACTAAGGAGAGAAAGGAGTGTTGCTCACCAAGGAAACCCTAAACCATGGTTCGGCCAACTAGGTGTAAAGGCACATAGACCATCAAAAACAACAACAACATACTCATAACATCCACAAGATCGACAACATGTACTAGAGCAAGATACATAACATGCAATGGTCGATCATCAACATATATGAGACATGGAACATAGAGCAGGTAATATAGCTAGGGTTAGAAGTTATGTAACTCGCCTTAAGCAAACTCCTCAAGCTCCAAAGCTCCAAGCTCACCACTTCAGCCACCTCAAGAAAAGGAACAAGAACCATAACCACTATGGCCGAAAGATAGGAAAGATGGAGAAGAAGATATTAGGGAGAGAGGGAAGATGCTTACTAAAGGAAAAGACCCACCTAGGGTTCAGCCACCAAGCTAAAGAAAGAAGAAGGGATCACCACCAAGGGAGAAGGATCGGCCACCAACTTGCTCCAAAGGGTAGGTGTATCATGCACCAAGGAAGAGAGGAGAAACAAAGAGCTAAAAGGGTTCCTAAGGAAGAGAAAGGCAAGGCATATATAGATGAGTATGGAGGAGAAAACAAGGTAATATGTCGCCCACCTTGGACACATGTCCAAGGGCAAAAGCCACCTCCTTAACTCACCTTATACACATGTCCAAGGCTATTGCCACATGCAAGCACTATGCACCAAGTGTCCACTAGTGGTGACACAAATGAGGTCAAGGGGTCAAAGATGGTCCATGGCCGATACTCTCCACCTCCATTCCCAATACACCCAATGGGTGACACAAGCATCCTTGCCCGATATAGGGCTCAACCAAGTAAGGCAAGGCCTAAACAAGGGGAAACAAGGCCCAAAAGAGCTCAACCAAACACAAGACAACTCAAGGCATGAGCCCAAACCTTCCTCTCAACCCTAGAGGATGCAAAGAGAGAAAGACATCTGTCAAGGTGACAAACTTGCTCTCCAACCCTATCTTAGGTTATTTTGCAAGTATCACCTCCAACTCTCAACTAAGCACAAGCAAACCCTAATCATCACTAGAGATGATTAGAAAGCAACCAAGCACAAGGTTTAGGCAAAACAAACAGGGTACGCCCAAAATGAAGGTCAGGGTCCTTACACTTATCATAGTACTCTTCTTCATCTATAAGATCTTCAATGAACTGTCTTTTACCATTAAGAACAACTGACCATTTATAATTTGCAGGATCATAGATATAAAATTCTTGTTTCACCTATGATGGAAATATGAATTGTTCACCCTTCTCACCAATCTTTTCAAGGTTCACTAATGTGAAACCCAATTCATCCACTTTAACTCCTTTGGTGTTATCAACCCAATTACATTTAAAGAACATAATTCTGAAATCTACATAGTCAAACTCCCATATGTCTTTGATGACATCGTAATATGACATTTTAGCTTCACGTGGACTCTTATCATTTGCACTTGCAATAAACAATGAAGAGGCTTGAAGGGTGACCCCACTATTTTGGACGACACTCTTATCATCTTTACACTTTGTGTAATATGAGAATCCATTTATATCAAACCCTTCTGAAGATATAACATTCAATTTTGGTTTAAAGGCGACGCATTTGATAGTTTTAGTAAGATTATTTAGTATTTGAGATAGTGGATATAAGACTTTATCTTCAAATGACTTAATAAATGTCTTGTTATTGTCTCAAGCAAGCCACATTGAACTGGGTCGAGGATTTTGTCTCTTGATGGAATTGGTATGTTCCTCGATATAAACACTCACGTTGTCGATGTTGTGTAAAATATACAAGTGACCTAGTTCCAACTGCTCACGGCTGATTACTTTCTTTCGTGATCCCAAAATTTTGTTTTCGTAATACTCAATATTCTTGTACTTAACAGGAGCGTCATTACCACTCAGAAAGTCATTACAAAAATCCATAACCTCTCTCGCCACATAACCCTCAATAATACTCCCTTCAGGCCGATAACGGTTTTGAACATCATCTTTAAAAATGCTCATGTATCATTCAAAGGGATACATCCAATGCAAGAAATTGGGTCCCAACATTTTCACTTCCCTAGTCAAGTGGAGAACAAGATGTACCATGATATCAAATAATGAAGGAGGAAAATACATCTCAAGTTGACATAGGGTAACAACCACTTCTCTTTGCAATTTATCGAGAGTATTATGGTCAATAACTTTGCTGCACATACTTTTGAAAAGGAAACAAAAAGATATATAGTCTTGTCACCATGTTTCAGTCGTATTGAATCAATGTTCTCTTCACATATAGGACACACTTTAGATCCTTTGACACTATATCCAGACAAATTCCCATATGCTGGAAAGTCATTAATAGTGCAAAACAACATAGCGTGCAAATGAAATGTCTCTCTTTGTGAAGCATCATAGGTCATCACACCTTCACCCCAGAGTTTCTTTAAGTCATCAATCAGAGGTTCAAGATAAACTTGTTTATCATTTCCAGGTTGTTTAGGGCCTAATATCAACAATGAAAACATAACGTACTTATTTTTCATACACAACCAGGGAGGAAGATTGTATATAACAGGCATAACTAGCCAAGTGTTATGTTGGCTACTCAATGTCCCGTACAGATTCATCCCATCAATACAAAGCCCAAGTCTTAGATTCTTAACTTCTTCACCATATTTAGGGTACAATAAATCAATCTTCTTCCATTGTGGGGAATCAGACGCATGTCGTAGGATCCCATCATTATTTTTCTTAACATCTGCATGCCACCTCAAATTCTTCGTGTCTATCAGATTGGCAAAGAAGCATTGAAACCATGATATTATAGGTAGATACCACATCACCTTGGCAGGAGAACCGGTTTTGGACTCCCCCGAAGTCATCAATGTATACCTTGACGCACCACATTTTGGACAATCTTTTAAATCCACATAGTCCTTTTGAAATAATACACAATCATTAGGGCACGGGTGTATCTTCTTGGCCTCCATTCCCATTGGGCACAACAATTTCTTTAACTGGTATGTTGAGATTGGCAGCTCATTTCCAGGAAGAATTTCTTTCGACAAAGACAACAATGACGTGAAGCTTTTGTCACTCCATCTATTGTTAGCTTTCATCTTATACCATCTCAACACAGTGCTAAGCTTCGTAAACTTTGTACAACCTATGTATAACGGTATCTTAGAATCATTCACAATGTTTCTAAACATGGGAGGTGGATCGATGTGTTGTACCCCACAACTATCTAGCATTGCATCAACGATGTCTACTGGAACTGGTTTGTTCACATCTACGTCATCGGAGGCAATTTCTTTTTCCACACAAGCACTGCTATCGACATCCACTGATTTTAGGTTTGAAATATCTCCATGCCGGTGCCATTCTGTATAGCCTTGTACAATCCCATTGCACATGACATGACTTTTGATTTTGTCACCAGTGCTGACTTTCAAGTTTTTACCGCAATACCTACATGGACAGTAGAACCTATCTCCAGGTTGTTTCCTATGTTCCTCGACAAATCAAATAAACTGATCAAGACCATAAATAAACTATGGGGTGCAACGATTTGGAATGGACATCCATGATCTATCCATTCTATGATCAAAGAGAAAAAAATTATATATTAGGGTTTAAGGTTAAAATATTAGGGTCTACGGTTAAAAGATTAGGGTTTATGGTTAAAAGTTTAGGTTTTAAGGTCTTATATATAATAAATGTGTACCACCTATCCAATTCTTGAACACCTAATCTCACTAGTAAGTGTATAATGTGTATTGGGTTTTCAAGAAAATTTTGGCAGCATTTCCCCGTTGTTCTCCAAGTACATATGTACTTAGAGAACAAATGGGGAACTACCAAAATTTTCTTAAAAACCCAATACACATTATACACTTACATCCTAAGTGAGATTAAGTATTCAAGAATAGTCCCAAATTGGGGACTATCCAAGATTTACTCCTAATGAGTAAATCTTGGACGGGTTTCTAGGACAACAAATGCATGTATGTTGTCATTCTTATACCTACAATCTGTATACCACCTATCCCATTCTTGAACACCTAATCCCATTAGTAAGTGTATAATGTGTATTGGGTTTTCAAGAAAATTTTGGCAGCATTTCCCCAGTATTCTCTAAGCACATATGTACTTAGAGAACAAAGCACATAATCAATTCAAATTAGGATGCTAGAATGGATAAGTTTGAATCTTATTTCAACATGCATCAAAATTTACAGAATTAGGTCAAGCATGAGGATTAGAAGCACAAATATATGCAATCACAAGATTTGTTCATATCCTAGGTTGATTTACAATAGCAACATCTTGTAGTCTTAATCATACCCTATTCTAGGTATCGTATTCTATAACATTGATTTCAACATCTCCAATGTACATGCATGTTCATCATCAAGATAATCATTACACACAAATGTACGTATCCTATCATTCATAATTGAGAAATATAGTTAATACAAGATTAGGGTGAAATGTGTACAAGATTAGGTCTCTAATATAGCAACATGCACATTAGGTCACATTTGATTTGGATTAGTTAATCAAGAGAGAAAGCAAACATTATCATCATTAATCGATATCATACAATATGGATTCTGTAATGACCCCGCCTCCTAGTAACCCCCAATTAAGGGAGACCAAGAGGTCAGAGCCGTTATCCCCATTTCTGGATCAAAGGTTTGACAAATAATCAATAATAATTATCAAATTCTACCAAGTAAAATGAAAAGCTATAAAAAATTTAACTTTGCATACCTTTTTCAAAAACATGGATATCTACTTCTATCCACATGGATTCTATTCTAACTAATCTTCCTTTGAACTTTAATTCATATTTAATTCCACATATGCCACCTTACGGTTTGTTCCTTTCACTGGTACCTAAAACACCGACAAACAAAACGTCGGTCAACATAAAGCTGGTAAGTGGGGGAAACATTAATCGTGCAACTATGATAACAATGTAATCAACCAATTATCATTTAAAAGCCAAGATTACTTCTTAAGAACTACTACTCAATCCTTACCTTTCCCCTATCTTTGTGTTGTCCCTACAGTGGACTTGGATACTACCGCTCTATGGTAGATCCTTACCCCCATGGCCCTACCTCATAGGTAGCCAATACTTAGGGTTATAGAGTCACATGGCCCTACCCCAAAGGTAGCCTAATCCCTAACTCAAGGTGACTTGATGGACCTACCCCATTGGTAGCCATGTACTAAGTCATTCAATGACGTGATGGACCTACCCCATAGGTAGCCATGTACTAGGTCAAACCATTAAGCCACAGAGGGGACTAGGATTTGAGCTAGTAGGCACACATCTTAAGTGATAGTCATATCCACATTATAGTTTGCATGAATTAAATTCATCCAACATTTTAATTCAATTCATCGAGGAAAACTTTGGAAAACCTTGAAAAACTAATTCGAGATATTCATAAGTGTAACCACATACCTATCAGGGTGATTTGAGACAGAATAATCCATGCAAGTAAGAAATCCAAGCAAGCAAGAACACATAACAAGATCCTAAAATAATCATACAATTTCCTTTTTATTACTCATGTCATCAAGATCTATTAAACCTAGCTCGCTTCCTAGGGTTTCTAGTCCACTTTTAGGGTTTCCATTGCAATTAGGGTTTCACTTCATTTTTAAATCCTAATTTTATACGATTACTCACAAACCCTATTTATCTCATCCATTCTTAATGAAAGATACTAAGGTTATCTTTTAACAACATATAACCTTGATATTAGAAAAAGCATAATTAACCATCAATTAAGTCCATCAAGCCTCTTTTACATTAAAGCTTTGATTTTTATCCTTAAAATTCATGACATGATCATTATGATCATTTATCATCAATTCATAGTTCATTATGATGTAATTCACATATGCACACTATTTGACATTAATTCTACCTTTATCCATTAGAAAACCCTAATTACTACATTAAGGGTATTTATCCACAATTAGGAACTTTTATACTTGAAATAGCTTGAAATTTTCATATCTCAACTTTATTCATGATTTTGAATAAGTAAAAGCATTATGAGTTACATTTACTAATATTAGGGTTTCAAGGCCCATTAAAGCATATTTATGCACCTGAAACTCTAAATTAAACTCATTATGTGCAAAGTTCATCCTTTTTATTCTTAATGTACCTTTTTTCCATTAGCAGGTTAATATCAACTTTAATCATCAATAAAACCCTTCTAAAAAGATTAATCATCTCAAAATAGGGTTTCTTAACCTTTAATTCATAAAAGTTGATAAATTACACTACTTTTCGAATTGTAAGCAGAATTAGGCTTCAAATATATTTTTATTGCATTCCTTGAATTCATCTGATCAAAATTCATATATAATGTGCATCCATCTGAGATATTATTAATTAGTTATGAATTTTGCAAAAGTTACCTTTTTGGACCAATCAGAAGCTGATATGTAGTCTCTTTCCATGCAACGTAGTTCAGTTGGAAACATTTTGAAAAGACGGTTTTATCCTTGGTTAAGTTGGTCGGCTCTTCAGCCTGCGAAGGGCATTTCCGTCCACGCGCCTTTACCCCTTCTTCAACCTTGGGTAGCACGATGGCTTCCGCCCTAGCCGCCAAACGCAGGCCTTGGCACGGCTCCTGCTCCCCGTTCTGGACCCAATCTTCACCGGAAATGGAGCCCCTGCCTCTGTCGCTCTCATGCGCACACGGGGCGCCAACAAACCGCAGACAAGATGGTCGGTTTCTCGTTCATTTGGCCAAGCATCTGTGGCCATCACAGCAGCCTGGCAGCTGCTGTTGTGCATGCTCCAGGGAACGGCCTTGATGTCTATGATGCTCCTTGGCTCCGTGGTACACCATGCTACCATCAAAACCCTTTGTTGACTCCTCATCACTTCCTGGTTGCTCTACTCTCCCATGCTTAGGGTTTACATGAACAAGAATAAGGAGAAGAAGAAAAAGAGACGGATGGCTGTGTGGAACTTTCTTTGGCCCTAGCCAGGGGCTTTATCCTTTTATAAAGGAGGAGAGCAACATCCTAGGATACTTGCCCACGAAGACAACAAGGCCCCCTTCTCAAAGGAAGCCTTCTTTCCTTTAAACAAGTATAAGACTTCTCCTTTAAATAATTCCTTGATTTTTCGTGATCCTTGACTATTAAGGAATTCGAAATTATTCCTTTTATTTTCTTGTTCTTGGCTTTTCATTCATTGGCCATGAAAATTATATTTTCTTTTTAATAGAAAATACATTCTTTCTAACAAAACCACAAAATCCCTTAATTATGCATCACTTTATCCTCTTATTTTGCATTATTGGTATTTTCTCTTTCCTCTTTCTTCATTGGGGCTCCTTGGACCCCAAGAAACTCTAATATTTCGAAATTCATTTATAAGGATACTTATTATCCTTCTAGATGCATCTATATTCATCATTTCTCATTATCTTTTTTATTTCTTCTTAAAATATCTCTTTTTGACGATTTCTATTTATCTTTCTTTTTATTTTCCTCGTTGGCATTCCATTTAACATTAGGAATCCTTTGGATACGAAAATCCACCAAGGATAACTTAATTATGCCTCCTTCCACTTATTTTCCACATTTTATCATTGTTTTTAATTTCTTTCTTAATAAAGAAATATTTAATTGATCTTTTCTTTTCTTTTTGTATTATCTTTGCAACTTTGGACTCCTCGGAACCCAAGTAACCCAAGAGGCACGAAATTCACCTTTGTATTACATACTTTTGCCTTCTATAGGTTTCTACATCTTTCTTTTCTCCATTTCATATTAACAACGGAATTCCTTTTGTCTTTTCCTTATTATGGGCTCAATACCCAATAAAGCCCACAAAACAATCATCAAGGCTATTGTAAACTTGCATACTCAAAGCGACTTCATATGCACACACTGTGGTCCTTTCTTAACCTTTGCGAGGTCCCTTCACCAACATCATCTTAATGAACTGGTGACCGACACAACCTCCCTTGCAGAGCTTCTTTACATCCTGATCGCTCCTTTCATAACATCTTACTGAAGACATGAACTGTCTCCATGTATCACCCTGAACAAGCACACACACTCTCATCAGACCCTCTAGTCTGGATCATACTAACCATCAGCTAGGGTGATAAACTGTACTAGCATCAAGTTCTTCATGCATCTACTTCCACCTCATGTAAGTGAACCTTTAGATTATACTCAAGAACTTTTGAACTCGCATCCTGGTGTAGTTGAACCATCTTTCTCATATGTAGTTCAACCAAATCTATCCCTTGACATTACTCTTTCTCTCTTATGTCATCTAGGTAAGGCAATCTACCATAACCCATATTGCATCTTGACCTTCCTTGGTCTAGGGGAGACTTACCACAACATCCATAGTGATGAACTCCCATTCCCTCTCAGGGACTCTTTTATCCTTTATATCGATACACTGGGTTACTGGTGTTCGTCCTTCACCTCCTGGCTTGCATGGCAATGTACCCCATGCAACTTCATCTTAGGCATCCAAAGTACTATTGTCACTTATTATCTTGGTAGTACCATGGTATATGGTGATCATGATCTCCCGTATGTCATGATTCCTCAAGATTGATTCCTTAGAAACCCTAAACCACTCTAATCGGGGTTTCATCACCTTCTTTTCCAAAGATGTGCATATGAGGTTCTACAACCATCCTTTTATTGCATTAAGGCCTAGGCTGGCTAACCAAACAACCATCAACTTGATCAACCGGTATTGTTACATCTCAGTGTTGGCCAAACTTATCTCTTTTCCAACTGAAGGTTAACCTAACAACCTCTTCTAGCCTCCATTTTAACTAGGCAGTTGTATCTCATCTAGAGCATCCATTACCACTTCACATCCATAGGTGTTAGGTAAAGTTGAGGACATACACCTCCACTTATTATCCCAGCTCTAAGTCTATCTTCATCAAGAAAACTCTTGAGTTTATTCTCTTGGTTTTTTTTTCGAATTCAACATGTATAACTCATAGCTCATGATAAAAACATCCTCATAAGATGACTACCTTATTCTCTTAGTGTTTGTAAACCATTCATGTTTCATTCACTCCACAAGGGCATGTTATCATCTTTATCCTCATACCTCTTAGCAGTGTTCCAACTCACATCATCTTTTATCCTGGGTGTATGGAATGTGTATTGTCCTATATCTCACTCCCATAACAAGAGGAAATAAGCATTTGGCAGCAATCCAAATACAGAGTTCTTCATGTTCCAAGAGTAGAGATAGTACATCCCATCTTGCTAGTACACCTTTAAATCTTAGTTGAAATGTCCATCATATGTCTCAACATCATTCTCGATATCAAAGTTACCTCCATGGAAAACTAGTCTCGAACCTACTTGGGTTCACACACAATCCTTGGTCATCTCCTCTAGGTCTATAGGGTTTCGGCACTTTTAGGGTCATCCCTCTTCCCTCATGCATCTAGAGAGTGCCCTACTCATCTGTCCTTTGGGTCCCATGAGTTCATGAAGGTGTCAATCTCCCAACCCATGGCCCTCAGACAATGATAGTTGTTACCTCCCGACCCTATGGTCATGTGCAACTAGGGAATTAGGTAATTCCTACTTCCATCGGTCTTATCCCTACCTGACCCTAGGATAGACTTAGGATTCTATTATAGTACATGTCCAGCTTAGAACCTTACCCAAGCCTTCATCATCTCTCTCTCTCTCTCACTGCATTCATGGGCTGACTTTCATCCTTTCATAGGGGTCATGGAAACCTACCTACCTTGGTCAAGCCCCATACTGGTTACCTCCACGGTAACACATCCACATGCACTTAGAGATGGTCATCTATGGGTCTATAGGTTCATTATCATACCATGTAATTTTTACTTAGCTTCTCAAGATCATATGAGACCTCCTTAGGTTACTTCAAAACCAACAGAAATTGGTGTACACCTTACAAAAGGGTCCCTCTCCCAGGATGGGAGGAAACTACACCTTGATAACAAAGGTCACAAATTTCCTTAGGTCTAGCATGCTTAACCCTAGCAAACTACTAAGGCACAAGATGACCTCCTACTCAACCATGTTAGGTCATACTTGTTCTCTTTGATCAACACTGGATCACGATCATACCTTCCCATGTCATCCACTTAGCTGTGAGGGGTTCATCAAACATACCTTTAAACTTAAGGGGTTTCCCTCTCCTCTAACCATGAGGAAGACCATGCTCGAATCTATAGAAACTCAAATCTTGTCATGAGCATCAGGTACACCACTTCCCCTTGTAGGCCTAGGTTCACTTTTCTGATGTCCAACTGCCTGTTCAACTTTTAACCATGAGCCAAGCCTATACAGGGTATGACGTGCACTTCCTGTGATCCTTCTATTCGAGCAACACCCCAGAGTTGAGTCCTCCTCAAGGTCAAGCAACAAGGTACAAGGCCTCACAACCTGATACTAAACCTCCCCAGGTCTAAGGAACTCTTCTTCCTATATCATAAGGTAAACACCTACACCATAGGCACATAGATACCAGAAGCCTCATCCTCTTTCTTGGATTTGGTTCCTCTATAGGCAACCAAGATATCCACAGCCTCCGGGGATCAAGCATGGGGCAACCACTATCATCCACTTAGGTCACATCATCCTCAACTCCCCACTTTTCCTAGAGTCTAGGCTTCCAACCTTCTTGCTTGGGTCATGCTTTCTCTCTCTAGTGCTAACTCCAGCCTTATACTAAAGGTCCTCTCTCCATGAAAATGGATCAAGCACACAAGCATACCTCTATTAGGTGAAGCCTGTGTTCGAACTTATGTTTGCTCAAGGTTATCCCTATCCCTTTATGCTTATCTCATTAACTATCCAACATTCTCCCTTGGCCAGGGTTTCAACCTACTGCTCGCACTACTGATGTATTCTGAGTGCCTACTATGCCATGCTCATATAAGCTCATGGGGTTCCATAGGTTCTTCTCTAACCTCATCAATGAAGGAGCTATCTTCACTCTAACATGCACGACCCTCCCTAGGGTTGGGTCACCAAAGGTACTCAGTCATCCAACCTCTCATGGCTCATATGGAATCCAAGGCATGTCCATCCAAACACCTGGTTTACCATGACTTCTAACACATCATGCCGTCTCTCTCTCTCTAACCTTCACTTAGGGTTAGGGTTAACATCATCCTCAGAGAATGTGCCAGGTCACTACTTGTAATGGAGATCTCTACCTCCAAGACCAACTTTCTTTTCTTATCCTCCTGACAAGAAGGTCTAGCCTCAGGTCTCTCCTGAGGGCATGACAACTTATGTCCTACGTCCTAAGCATATATCTATTCTTTTATGTTAAATCTATTAAGATTATGTCCATGACATCTTATTTACATGCTTTTTATTAATTTGGTGGAGGATTCCTTAAACCTTATTAACCTTACCCATGCCTCAAGAGGGTGAGGAAAAGAGAGAAAACCCTTAATCCTTATAATCCTTAATAGAAATTGAGTTGAGAAGGGATGAACAAGATGAGAGAGTCCTAAAGGTATATTATTTCGAGCCCAATCCTGAGACATTGGCCAGGCAGTCACACTAATATGGGGGTCCTCGTATTCCGACTAGCGGTGCGGAGGAAAATCTTGCCATCCCCTGGACGTGATCCTTTTCTAGACATCTCTATCTTTCAAAAATTCCTCTAATAACTCCCTTGGGTTCGACAGAGTTTGTAAAATTTAATTATTATTAAAGATTAAATGAGGAATATACACTCTGATACCAAATGTAACGACCCTACCTCCTAGTAACCCCCAATTAAGGGAGACCAAGAGGTCAGAGCTTTTATCCCCATTTCCGGAACAAAGGTTCAACAAATAATCAATAATAATTATCAAATTCTACCAACCAAACTAAAAAGCTGTAATAAAATATAACTTGGCATACCTTTTTCAAAAACTTGGATATCTACTTCTATCCACATGGAGTCTATTCTAACTAATTCTCCTTTGAACTTTAATTCATATTTAATTCCACATATGCCACCTTACTGTTTGTTCCTTTCACTGGTACCTAAAACGCCGACAAACAAAATGTCAGTCAGCATAAAGCTGGTAAGTGGGGGAAACAATAATCGTGTAACTATGATAACAATGTAATCAACCAATTATCATTTAACAGCCAAGATTACATCTTAAGAAATACTACTCAATCCTTACCTATCCCCTATCTCTGTGTTGTCCCTATAGTGGACTTGGATACTACCTCTCTATGGTAGATCCTTATCCCCATGGCCCTACCTCACAAGTAGCCAATACTTAGGGTTATAGAGTTGCATGGCCCTACCCCAAAGGTAGCCCAATCCCTGACTCAAGGTGACTTGATGGACCTAACGCATTGGTAGCCATGTACTAAGTCATCCAAAGACCTGATGGACCTACCCCATAGGTAGCCAAGTACTAGGTCAAACCATTAAGCCACAGAGGGGACTAGGATCTGAGCTAGTAGGCACATATCTTAAGTGATAGTCATGTCCACATTATAGTTTGCATGAATTAAATTCATCCAACAGTTTAATTCTATTCATCGAGGAAAACTTCGAAAAACCTCAAAAAACTAATTCGAGATATTCATAAGCATAACCACATACCTGTCAGGCTGATTTGAGACAGAATAATCCATGCAAGTAAGAAATCCAAGCAAGAAAGCACACATAACAAGATCCTGAAATAAGCATACAATTTCCTTTTTATTACTCATGTCATCAAGATCTATTAAACCTAGCTCGCTTCCTAGGGTTTCTAGTCCACTTTTAGGGTTTCCATTGCAATTAGGGTTTCACTTCATTTTTAAATCCTAATTTTATACGATTACTCACAAACCCTATTTCTCTCATCCATTCTTCATGAAGATACTAAGGTTATTATGCTTCCATTAAAGCATATAACCCTGATATCAGAAAAAGCATAATTAACCATCAATTAAGTCCATTAAGCCTCTTTTACATTAAAGCTTCCATTTTTATCCTTTAAATTCATGACAAGATCATTATGCTCATTAATCATCAATTCATAGTTCATTGTGATCTAATTCACATATGCACCC
The DNA here is from genome assembly GCA_963693085.1 of Alisma plantago-aquatica. Lineage (NCBI taxonomy): Eukaryota > Viridiplantae > Streptophyta > Magnoliopsida > Alismatales > Alismataceae > Alisma > Alisma plantago-aquatica. Next base: position 1,290,765,845 of record OY856409.1, read on the forward strand.
TATTTGACATTAATTTTACCTTTATCCATTAGAAAACCGTAATTACTACATTAAGGGTATTTATCCACAATTAGGAACTTTTATACTATAAATAGCTTGGAATTGTCATATCTCAACTTTATTCATGATTTTGAATAAGTAAAACCATTATGAGTCACATTTACTAATATTAGGGTTTCAAGGCCCATTAAAGAATATTTATGCACCTGAAACTCTAAATTAAACTCATTATGTGCAAAGTTCATCCTTTTTGTTCTTAATGTACCTTTTTTCCATTAACATGTTAATATCAACTTTAATCATCAATAAATCCTTCTAAAAAGATTAATCATCTCAAAATAGGGTTTCTTAACCTTTAATTCATTCAATTTGATAATTACACTCGAATTTCAATCAGAATTAGGCTTCAAATATATTTTTATTGCATTCCTTGAGTTCTCCTGATCAAAATTCATATATAATGTGCATCCGTCCGAGCTACCGTTAATTAGTTATGAATTTTGCAAAAGTTACCTTTTTGGACCAATCAGAAGCTGACACGTAGTCTCTTTCCATGTAACGTAGTTCAATTGGAAACATTTAGAAAAGATGATTTTATCCTTGGTTAAGTTGGACGGCTCTTCATCCCGCAAAGGGCATTTTCGTCCACGCACCTCTACCCCTTCTTCAACCTTGGGCAGCACAATGGCTGCCGCCCCAGCCGCCGAACGTAGGCCTTGACATGGCTCATGCTCCCTGTTCTAGACCCAATCTTCACCGGAAATGCAATCCCTCCCTCCACCGCTCTCATGCGCACACGGGGAACCAACAAACTACGGCCAAGATGGTTGGTTTCTTGTTCGTTAGGCCAAGCACCTACGTTCGTCACTGCAGCCTGGCGGTTGTTGTTGTGCATGCTCCAGCGCACGCCCTTGATGTCTATGATGCTCCTTGGCTCCATGGTATACCAAGCTACCTTCAAAACCCTCCGTTGGCTCCTCGTCGCTTCCTGGTCGCTCTACTCTCCCATTCTTAGGGTGTGCACGAACAAGAAGAAGGAGAACAAGAAAAAGAGAGGGATGGCTACGTGGAACTTTCTTTGGCCCTAGCCTGGGGCTTTATCCTTTTATAGATGAGGAGAGAAACATACTAGGATACTTGCCCACAAAGACAACAAAGCCCCTTTCTCAAAGGAAACCTTCTTTCCTTTAAACAAGTATAAGACTTCTCCTTTAAATAATTCCTTGATTTTCCATGATCCTTGACTATTAAGGAATTCAAAATTATTCCTTTTATTTTCTTGTTCTTGTCTTTTAATTCATTGGCCACAAAAATTATATTTTCTTTTTAATAGAAAATACCTTCTTTCTAACAAAACCACAAAATCCCTTAATTATGTATCACTTTATCCTCTTATTTTGCATTATTGGTATTTTCTCTTTCCTCTTTCTTCATTATGGCTCCTTGGACCCCAAGAAACTCTAATATTTCAAATTCCTTTATAAGGATACTTATTATCCTTCTAGATGCATCTATATTCATTATTTCTCATTATCTTGTTTATTTTTTTATTAAATATCTCTTTTTGAGGATTTCTCTTTATCTTTCTTTTTATTTACCTCATTGGCATTCCATTTAACATTAGGAATCCTTTGGATACGAAAATCCACCAAGGATAACTTAATTATGACTCCTTCCACTTATTTTCCACATTTTATCATTGTTTTCAATTTCTTTCCTAATAAATAAATATTTAATTGATCTTTTCTTTTCTTTTTGCATTATCTTTGCAACTTTGGACTCCTTGCAACCCAAGGAACCCAAGAGGCACGAAATTCACCTTTGGATTACATACTTTTTCCTTCTAGAGGTTTCTACATCTTTCTTTCTCCATTTCATATTAACAATGGAATTCCTTTTGTCTTTTCCTTATTATTGGGCCCAATAGCCAATAAAACCCACAAAACAATCATCAAGGCTGTTGTAAACGAAATCCATTTATTCAAAAAAAATATCTTTATTTGTTCAAATATCTTTAATATGAGAAATCACATTTCTCACCAAATGAACCCAAAAGTTGGGGTTGTAACAGATTCACAGCAAAAAATCAGCCACCACGGCCGTGCTACCACCACGGTCGTGCTGCCCAGCACGGACGTGCCAATGAATGAAGCATCACCAGAATCAGTTTCACCCCTAAGGTCTCAGATAAGTAAATGATGCACAATACGGAGGCCATGGTTGTTCGATAACAATGCTCATTAAGAGGGAGCTTGCTACATACCTTATCGTGTGACAAGATGTGGTTACTTCGTCCACCGAAACCAATCTTCATGACGCCTCAAGCTGCGGTCCAAACCGGATGGTTTTGTGGATGTACAAGGCTTGTATCCTTGTTTATCAAGAGGAGAAGTGTAGTTAAGGTAGGTGACACCGGAAAGGAGACGGTCGGGGAAGGAAGGGAGGAGGAAAGAGGTTGTTATCTACCTCTTTACGTACACCGGTGGTGCTAGGAACGGGTGAGACAGGAGAAGAGAAATGTAAGGAGCAGATGGGCGGAAGGTCCAAGCTCCTTGCGGAGGTGGCAGACGGCGGCTGGTGGTGAGTAAATTTCCAGAGACCTAGTGGTGCTGGTGAAATCATGATGAAATAGAGAATGGGGAAGAATATGTTTCGCGGGGGCTATTAAGTTAACCATGATCATTGGTTGTTTCATAAACCGACACCTAAGATCCAAAAGCGTCAGTCACCAAAAAACACTGACACCTATGTTCAATCATAGTCGTCGGTTTCAACTAGAATAACCTACGTCTATCTACATATGCCGACAAAAAAAATGTTCTTGAATTATGACCATATTCGTCAGTTTCCATAAAAAACCGACGCCAATTGGGCAATTTGGGGGGGGGGGTAAATTTTTTTGTGGGGATAGTGCGCGAACACACATCGACATTGGTTATTGTAAGCAAACTGATGACAAAAATAGGGCCAATTTCTGTCTCGCAAAAAACAACCAACGCCGTATGTGAAATTTTGGAGGTAATTTTTTTGCACTGGAAAATTTGGATTTGGCGGGCAATTTTAGGCATCGATTTCTTATTGAGCAATTGACGCTAAATAAAAAGTGATACCCATGTCAGGCTGGTCTTCACATATAGATGTCGGTTTTTGTTTTCATCCAACGTTGTAGGGTTTAGGTGTCAGTTTTTTGGATACAACCGATGCCTCTAAATGTGACATTATAAGCTATTTCTGTAGTAGTGATCCTATGTTGGAAGTTATTGATAATATTTGTAGGGATTTCCTGTGGAGTAAATCTGAAGACAAAAGAAACCTTCAACTTTTTAACTGGGACAAAGTGACATTACCTAAGAAGGAAGGTGGCATGGGTCTAAGGAAAAGTAAGGAAGTGTCTAGAGCTTACTTGATTATGAATATTTGGATGTTGTGAGTAAGAAAGATTCTCTCTGGGTCAAATGGATTGGTGAGAAATGCCTGAAGAATCTCTCTTTCTGGTCCATTTCTAAATCCTCAAATTTCCCATGGATGTTCAATAATATTTTGAGAGTCATAGATGATTTACTACCTCTTATTGAGTTTAAGGTTGATTCTGGTGAAAGTGTTAAAACATGGCAGGATCCATGTATTGGCTAGTTAGTATAGCCGAGATGCTAGTAGCTTATTAAGCTTGCTTTTCTTATCCTCGGTGGCATCTTCTGTAATTTAGTTAAAAGATAAAAGCTGTATATATTTCACTCTCTTCTGTGTTTCACAGCAGCGAGAGTTTCAAACTGAGAAGGGAAAGAGTCCCGCGCTTCTGCCCCCTTTCTTTGCTTCCTCTCCAAGTCTCTTTCTAGCTCTCTCTCTCGCTCACCTTTTCATTTAGGGTTTCATCAGCTTCCTCACTCTGAAGTTTTAATGTGGTATCAGAGCCTTCTCGATCCTCTAGAAGCTTCCTCTTCCATGGCGACATCAGCATCATCATCATCATCCATCTCTTCTGAAGTTCTTTCTAGCTCGTCCACCGTCTCAATTCAGAAGAAGTTTCCATATCCCGCTGGAGTGAATGTGGCCAATTTCGTCTCTCTGAAGCTCACCCATTCAAACTATCTTTACTGGGAGATTCAAGTCTGTGTGTTGATCGAAAGCAATGGCATGGAATCCTTCATCGACGGCACTGAGAAGCAACCAGAGAAGATCCTTGTCGATGAAGAAGGCTCTATCTCCTCCAACCCCGACTACTCTCTCTGGATGAGAACGGATCGCTTGGTGAAAGGATGGATCATGGGGACTCTTTCTAAGGATGTGCTTGGAATTGTGGTCGGCCATACAACGACGCATCAGATCTGGACAGCTCTAGCGAAGAACTTCTGTGAATCTACTCAATCGTGGGGATTTGAGCTGATGACCAAACTGCGACGAATACAGAAAGGAAGTAAGTATGTTGCTGAGTACATTCGAGATTTCAAATCTATCTGTGACCAGCTGCATGCTATTAGCAAATCTCTCTCTGATGACGATAAATTCTACTATCTTCTTAGTGGATTAGGAAGTGGCTTTGAAAGTTTTACTATGTCTATGATGAGGCCACCAATCCCTAGCTACGATGATGATGTGTCACTTCTGAAGGATCATGATATGCGCAGAACCACCTCTGAGAACTTCTCTACTCCGAATTTGGTTTTTGTTGGTCAAAGGACGAACTATGGCGGCAACAACAGTGGTTATGGTAATAGAGGTTATGGCAGAGGTAGCTATGGGAATCATCCAGGTTATCGTCATCCCTCTCCAGTTCAGCAGTCAACTCCATATCAAACTTCCTCCCCTTACTTCAGGCCACAAGCACCTGGAATCCTTGGTAGTAAACCACCGGAGCCGTCCTTTTCTTCTGTAGGACGAGGTTTTAATCAGAGCATTTGCCCTTATATGAGTCAGGGCAGACCTCCTCTCTTTTGTCAAATCTGTGGAAAAAGAGGTCATGACGCCATGAGATTTTGGCATAGGTTTGACAACACTTTTCAAAGCCTTGAGATCCCAAAATCTCTGACTGAAGACTTTGTTGCTGAACAGGCTAAGGCATTAGTTGCTATGCAGGTCACTGAACCTGGAAAGTTTAATCTAGATGAGTGGCATGTAGACTCAGGAGCAACAAATCACATTGCTCAAACACCAGGTATATTGAAGAATGTTATATCTTACAGAGGTTCTGATTTTATAATGATAGGTGATGGTACCTTTCTACCAATCACTCAAACAGGAAACACACATATAATACATACAACTCCTATACCTTTATATCGTGTTCTAGTTGTACCTCACATAAAGAGAAATCTTCTGTTTGTTGCTCAATTAACACATGACTTTCCCTGTTATTTTCTCTTCTACAAGGACATCTTTCTAATCAAACACTTGCAGAACCACACAACTCTGGCTCGGGGTGTTCTTAAAGGAGGAATGTACACTATCAAGTCCTGGTGTCCACAAAGCTTCATCACTTTGAAGAAAACTATGACAACCTCTGCAATATGGCATAGACGCCTGGGGCATTTACACTCTGACATCCAAAGATATATGGAAAAGCATAGTTTAATTTCTTCTTCCAATAAAGATCTAGAGTTCTGCAATAGTTGTTCTCTAGGAAAAAGTCATAGATTGTCCTTCTATAATAAGCATGTCAAGTGTAATAGTGTGTTTGCACAAGTCTATTGTGATCTATGGGGCAAATTACCTGTGGTTTCTATACAGGGATATCTCTATTATGCTTTGTTTGTAGACGAGTACACTGGTTATTCATGGTTCTTTCCATTAAAGAATAAATCTGAATTTTTTGGTTACTTTGTTTTCTTCTGCAAACTCATCATGAATCAGTTTCACACTACTATTCAGGTTTTGGTTACTGATGGGGGTGGTGAATTTGTAAATGCTAAGATGAAGGAATTTATGCTAACACAGGGAATTCAACATCATCTTTCTTGTCCACATACTCATGAACAGGTTGGATTGGTTGAAAGAAAGCATCGCCATGTGGTTGAACTTGGCCTTACTATGCTTTTAGATTCTAATGTTCCTCGATGCTACTAGGTTGAGGCCTTCTCCTCAGCTGTCTACATAATTAACCGTCTGCCATCAAAATGTCATGAGTATGATATACCCATTCACAAATTGTATAACAAGTCACCTGAATATGCTACTCTGCGATCCTTTGGTTTTCTATGTTTCCCTTGTTTGAGAGATTATAATAAACATAAACTTGAACCTCGTTCTTTACCTTGTGTGTTTCTGGGATATAGTGAAACCTATAAAGGTTATCGTGGTCTTCATGTTTCCTTTGGTCGTATATACTATTCAAGACATGTGGTGTTCAATGAGAAAGTTTTTCCTTACAAAGATACTATTCCAAGTAATGTCTCTTTAGGAGAACTGTCTTCTTTTTCTGATTTTCTGGATGTCACTAGTGAAGATGTGTCTGCTACTATTATCGATAATTCAACCAGATTGGCACAAATGCATTCATCTGATTTTGATTCTGCGCATAATCAAGGAGTGATTCTTGCTCAAGATTCTATGGCATCGAATCAAGCTTCGGAAGTAGTTTCTCATAGTACTCAACCAGAAGCAATCTCTATCTCACCAGCAGATATTGTCCTCTCTGAATCTCACAGCAGTCATCCAGATTTATCAGCTACTGGTTCTACTTCACGACCAGATCTTTGTTCTCCTGCTTATGCTATTATACCTGTTACTCGTGCACCACATGCGACCAAGGGAATCCCTATCAATACTCATCCTATGATTACTAGATCTAAGTCTAGAATGCTAACCTCAAATTCTAAGCATGCCCTTGTATCCTCCGTTTTTCCTACCACTCCTAACACTATAAAGAGTGTGATGTCAAACCCTCAATGGGTTGCTGCCATGACTGATGAACTAACAGCTCTACACAATAATAATACTTGGTCTCTAGTTCCACGACCAACCTGTCATAATGTTGTTGGTTCAAAATGGGTATTCAAAGTAAAACTAAAAGCTGATGGATCTCTTGACAGGCTAAAAGCTCGTCTGGTAGATAAAGGATACAGTCAAGAGGAAGGCACTGATTACTTGGAAACATACAGTCCTATTGTTAAAGCTACTTCTATTCGAACTATTCTCACAATTTCTCTCAGTTTTCGGTGGCGTATCATTCAAATTGATATATGTAATGCTTTCTTGAATGGTGATCTTACTGAAGCTGTGTATATGGAGCAGCCACCAGGCTTCATTCATTCCAGCTATCCCAAACATGTGTGCAAGTTAAATAAGGCTCTTTATGGCCTGAAACAAGCTCCTCGTGCATGGTTCAATAAGCTTAGTGAATTCTTGATTGATTATGGCTTTTGCTGCAGAACAGCTGATCCTTCGCTGTTTGTTCTTCATACTGGTCATCGTGTCCTTTACCAGCTTCTATATGTCGATGACATTATCCTTACTGGGAATGACCCCACATTTTTGCTTCAATTTAAAAATAATCTATGTAATGCTTTTAATCTTCGAGAGCTAGGATCTCGACATTACTTTCTCGGCATTCAGGTGCTCCATCAACACTCTACTATTATGCTTAGTCAGGAGAAATATATCTTGGAGGTTTTGCAGCAAGCAGAGCTTCTTGACTGCAAACCAGCTTCTACACCTATCGCCTTAAACTTCACAAGGAGAGCTTGTTCTACTCTGCTGAAGGATCCGACTTTGTATCGTAGACTCGTTGGCTCTCTCCAATATATCACCATTACACGCCCAGATATAGCCTATGTTGTTAATACAGCCTGCCAAAGCCTAGCTTCTCCTACAGAAGAACACTTTTCTCTGGTTAAGAGCATTCTTCGTTATCTAAAAGGAACTCTGTCTCTCAGCTTAGTTATTCACCCATCCTCCTCTATTCGACTAACTGCCTTCAGCGATTCAGACTGGGCCGGTTGCCCTACTACTTGGAGATCTAGCACTGGCTTCTGTATGTTTCTTGGGTCCACCTGCATCTCTTGGAGCGCGAAGAAACAAACCATTGTGGCTCGTTCCTCCTATAAAGCTGAATATCGGTCTTTAGCTTCAACAGCTGCTGAATTAACTTGGATCTCTTTTCTTCGGAAGGACCTCGGTATCTTCCTCAGTCATCCTGCTCATCTGTTCTATGACAATATGAGTGTGTTGCAACTTACCGTTAATCTAGTCTTTCATGCTCGAACTAAGCACATCGAAATCGGTTATCACTTTATTAGGGAAAAGGTTGCTCTGAAGCACATCATCACAGCGCATATACCGTCGGAAGATCATCTAGCAGATAGTTTTACCAAAGCTCTCACAAAGACGGTGTTTCGACGCTTACGAGACAAACTGGGAATTTGGTATCCCTTGTCCAGTTTGCGGGGGGGTATTGGCTAGTTATTATAGCCGAGATGCTAGTAGCTTATTAAGCTTGCTTTTCTTATCCTCAGTGGCATCTTCTGTAATTTAGTTAAAAGATAACAGTTGTATATATTTCACTCTCTTCTGTGTTTCACAGTAGCGAGAGTTTCAAACTGAGAAGGGAAAGAGTCCCGCGCTTCTGCCCCCTTTCTTTGCTTCCTCTCCAAGTCTCTTTCTAGCTCTCTCTCTCGCTCGTCTTTTCATCTAGGGTTTCATCGGTTTCCTCACTCTGAAGTTTTAACGCCATGGACTAATTCTAAAATTTTGGGGGATCTTGTGGACAAGGAGATTATCATTAGGGATAGCATCTCATTTTATTCTAATATGACCATGATTATCTCAAATGGGTCATGGTGTGTTATTGAGTCTAGATGTTCCCAAAAAATTCTTAACATTGTCAGCAGTGTTAATATTTCTCCTGAGAAAGATGACCATATATATTCAACAACAGTAATGTGGTTAAAAATAGGAATATTTGGGAAAGCATTAGATATAAAGGCATGGAGGATGTTGGCTATGAGTGGATTTGTAGTGTAGGTGTCAGAGTAATGCTTTAGTTCATCTCTAGAAGGCAAGGCATAATAAATTGCCCGTGTCAGATTATTAAAGAACAAGGGGGTCTCAGTTGTTTTTATTTGTTTTTTATGTATATGCAATTATGAAGATACCTTTCATCTTTGTTTTGGCTGTCCTTATGTTCAGGAGTTATGGAACTTGGCTCTTCAAAAGAATATCATTGAATTGGTTCCTTCTATGTGGGATGAAATTTTCATTATGAAAGGTTCACATGCTAGGAATATTTGTCCTTTGATCATGTACCATTGTTGCCTCGAAAGGAAGAGGAGAGTTTATCTTAATCATAATAAAAAAATATGTAGTTTGGAGGATGATCTGGTCAGATTATAATATTTGCACCTATTTAAAGAGAGTTTTGTTCAAATAACTCGTTTACATCTTTCTTGGGTGTTTGAGGTTTTGGTTCTATTGTCATAGATCCTTGCTCTTTATTTTTCACGGATGTTTCCGCTAGCTTTGAATCTTGTTCTATTGTTGGATTCTCTTCTGGATTTCTTTTTTTAAAGTGTTATTTTATGCTGACTTGAGAGGTTTAGGTCTCACCTTCCATAGCATTGTGTTATTTCATCTTGGAGGGCTTAGTCGAGTCTGACTCCCCATGTTTATTTTCTTGGTTGGTTGTTATTCTTCTAAAGGTCACCTGAAATCAAAAGTGTATAGATACCTATTTTAAAGATATGGTCTACTTCTTTTCTCCACATGTTGATCTGGTGATGGTTATGGACTATCAAGAATGTGCGACATATAATTCATAGCCTTCATATATTGGCTTTTTTATCTTGAATAGGTTGATACTATGGATTTAAAGATCTATTGATTCCTCAATTCTCTCTTTTCTATTTTGTCTATATAGATAGAGAATATATCTCCTTCTTATAAAGTTTTACTTCTTCTTTGTACCCCTAATTCAAAAAATATAAAAAATGCAAATTTTTATGACCAAAAAAATATGTGTCACCTTAAAAGTGTTTTGATGGTGATTGGAAGCGTGGTTATAGCCAAAACCCCTATGGATTGTTTGCATGGTTCATTGGTTGATTTTCTATTGTTACTCAGTTTGCATATCGAGACTCTCTCTTCCTTTACAATTGTAAATTAAAGGTCCTCTTCCTATTTCCCCTCAAATGTAACTATAGGTTTCCCCTTTTACAATGTTATATGAGATAAGGTAGTTTTGATTTATGTTTCACCATGAGAAGATGTTCAGCAGTAAAGAAAACCGATCAGCTCAATGACAAATCATTTGGCAAAAGAACTGAGGAGGCCATATGATAGGGGGAGTCAATAGACCGGTGGCCCAACTGATCGTATGGAGGAGTCTAGTCATTGCTTGAACTTGAGAACTAGATGACCATTTCAAGAAACCAACTACCGACCAGGGCAGAAACCGATCAGTTAAAGAGTTGAACTGATCAACCTGGACTAGGTTTAGCACATATTTTCAACAACAATGAGTTGATATGGACCTTATGTTGTAGTAATTCCTTGTGGATCCAAGGAATTACAATAGAATGGCCATAAACATCACTTGTGTGTTTCAATTGCATGTTTATGTTGTGATTATAGCATGTATATGATATGTACTATAAGTATGTGGGGATTGGATATGTATATGTATTAATATAAAATCCCTCAATATAATATTTAGTCATAGATGCTTTACATAAGAAACATACATGTCAAACTTGATCGAATAAGCATATGTTATGCCAAATCCTGGTGTGTTGTCCATCTCATGGAAGTGTCATTGTAAATATGTAGATCTGCCAAAGCAAGGTGCATATTTTGTTATGTTGTCATTTGGGTCAAGCTTAGCTATGTGATTTTAATGAGATTAAGTATGTACAAGCATACGTATGGATTGTGACAAAGAGTTATGCACACCATTATCCAAGAATTCTAATTGATAAACATTTTCTACCCTAAATAGTCAAGTTACGGGCGATCAGCCAAAGCTGACTCATGATTTGCTGAAATATGGATCTTGGCTCACTAAAAGGTTGTACATTACAATCTTTTAAATTGATAGTGAGAGATATCAATTTGGACAAAATAGTGGGAGAGATAATAATTAAAATCCTAATTAGTATTGCCTATGTTATCAAATCTAATTAATCAAAAGTGTTTTGATAATCTGCAATGTCAAACAAATCATCATTGCGATCAGTTCTTAAGAAGAACAAACTAAATGGGATTAACTTCCACATTTGATTTACAAATTTCAGAAGTGTTCTCACAAATTAGTGAAAGCTCTTATGTCCTTGAAAGACTAGAGCTAGAGGAACCTGCTCCAAATGTGCCTAAGTCTGAAATGGATGCTTACTTGAAGCATGCCAAGGATGTCACAGACATCAAAGACCTTATGTTGATATGTATGAACTATGAGTTGCATAAACATCATGGAACATGGATATTTTAGAGATGGTAACACATATTAAGACTCATGTAACGAAAGCAAGGTATAACATCTCCAAAGTGTTGTTTGAGTGCAAACTAAGAGAGGGAGATCTAGTAGAGCCCCATGTGCTCAAAATTATTGGGCATGTGGAGAGACTAGGATTTCTTTTAGGTCAAGGGTTGGCCATGGATATCATTCTACAAATCATTGCATGAATCATATGACCAGTTTACTGAGTGTTACTACTTGAGTAACTGTGTGAAACCACTGACATAACTACTTCACGTGTTAATAAATGTCAAAGCAAGAATGAAGAAGGAAAAACTTGTGATCATGATCAACAAGATAAAGTCCAAGGAAAAATGTAAGGCCAAGAAAAGTTCTAAGGATAAGCTGAAATCCAAGTCTTATACACTCCATACGAGGAGAAGGGTAAGTATAAAAGAAATCTATCATTTTCACTTATAGGGTTAAGGAAGGAAGTGACACCGCTAGCACCAGCCTAGACACTGGAAAAGGAACTATCCTCTTCATATATAGGATCTTAAGAAGAAGAAAGCGATAGAGATCTCCACTTCAGGGACTGAGAAGAAATAAGCTAAAACTATGTGGAGTAAGAATTGTTGCAACAATAGTTAGAATATATCATTCATGGGAAAGTAATAGAGTTCGTGAATTACTATTATATACATGCATTAATGAAACCATCATGTATCTTGTATGGAAAAGAATACTATAAATATATTGATGTTTCATGTTAGGCTCTTTTTGTGAATTGCGCCCGCAAGGGTGTGGCTCACTGGTGATCAGACTGTGAATGCAGATAGAGGTCTCAGGTTTGAATCCTCATAAGGACGAATAAACTGGGATTTATGTGTGACATGGTTTGTGCCTAAACTAATGGGTTTCAAACTGGGTTTACCAAACTCCTCCTATGTCGGGCCTCCACAGGTTAATGAGGGGTCGGGGAGAGGAAGTCTCCTTGATGACTCATTTTTCTTTTTGTGAATTGCCCCTAGTCCAATTAATGGATCCCTAGTTAGATATTCACCTTCCTACATGTCAATCAATTCTCGTACACCTAGGGGAGAGATTAAAGTATCTAGTGTAGGATCATTTAGTGTGATTTTATTGCCTTCTCAAGGGTAAATTTGGGTGATGTGAGGTCTAAAACCTCATTTCCACCCTACATTACTACCCTCAACCCCTAATTACCCTATGAGTTCCTATCCTAGAAACATAGTCTTGACTAGACCCTAATTGAAATCCACCTAAACCCTAACCCAATTAATCCTCGTAAGGGTAGGTAGGAGGTGTTAGGGACTAGTTCCCATATACACACCCTATCTTATCCATTGTCAGCTAGTAGTTTAGGGCAATTCATTATCCTCTAGATTATTGTTTAGTTTGATACTCTAAATGAAAGGGTAATGTTTACACATTATCACCCCCAACTGAATTGACAAGTGCATCCCACAAACAACCCACACTTCATTGAATTGCATTAAAACCCTAATTTCCTTCTTTCTTAGTTAGTGTTATCTTAGCTAGCTCTTTACTTGTGTAGTTAGTTCATTACCTTGTTCTTGCTTTGATCTCGATAGTTTAGGCCATTAATTGATCTTTTTCTTAGTTTTCTATCTTAGTATAGTGTAGATCTTTGCCTTGCTTGCCTTAGTATAGTTTGCTTCTTTCATCACTTAGCTTCTCTTTCCTTTCTTGCTAGAATTAACTATCTAGGGTTACATTAGGTTTTGATCTTGTTTTCTTTCCTTAAATTGATAATTTGTTCAACCCTTAGTGTAATTAACAAATCAACCATCAAACCCTAAAACCCCTAGACTCCACAGTAGGAACCTAGCCAAAACTGACCTAGCTCCAGCTCCCCCTTTATATATTGGTTTTGACCCACTATAACACAACCTCGTGCGCTTCCAGATAAGTCTGTTGGTCTATGTGTGCAGCCTATTAGGGCTTTATAAATTTGAAAGATATCCAATGTGTTTGAAATCCTCTTAGGGTTGCATCTAGTCACCATTCAGTTGATTAGTGTGTGACCCTAGGAAAAATGCACTAAGTTTGTTGGTGTCATTGTCGAGGGGAAAGATGGTCGGTCTAGCTGGTTAGTTTTGCTTTGATTTTATCATTGTTATTCTTTATTCTATGTATTATTTGTGCATATTGGTTTTCTAACTTGCTTTCTTTTGTTTGGATGTGCCTTGTGCATGTGATAGAAATCCATGGAAGACAACATGAAAAGTCATAATGCACCTCATGATCCACTTCAAGCTTACTTCATGCCTAGAAACTACAAATCACCAATTGCAAATACAGTTGATCAAATGTCAAGGGAGCAATTCTCCATCCCTCTAGGTCTTCTTGGGCTCATACCCACCTTCTACGGCTTGGAGAATGAGAACCCCTACACGCATTTGGATTCCTTTCTTGAAATTATCTACTTTAGGACATAGACAACCAATTATGACTCAATCAGGTTGACCTTGTTCTCATTCTCCATCAAATACAATGCCAAAGATTGCTATGATTTAAGAAGGGACATCATGAGATCATAAGTGATTAATAATCCATTCTTAAGGATATCATACTCCATTGCAAGGTTGACACAAATGCGGCATTCCATAGTAGGTTTCAATCAAGTCGGTAATGAGCGGTTCCATGATGCTTGGGAGAGATTTGAAAAGATGTTGAGAGAGTGTCCCCACCATGAGATTCATTTGTGGCAGCTAGTTCAATTCTTTTACTCCAATTTATCTCCAATGGGTCAAGATACATTGGATTCTTCTTGTGGAGGGACTTTTATGGCTAAGCCACCTGAGGAGGCTTGGCCCATGTCTGAGCATTTGGCAAAAAGTACAAGGATTTGAGTTTCTAGAATGATGAATGATGGTGACTATAACGACCCTGACCTGGGTTATGAGGTAACCCTATTTGTTTTGTCTAATAAAGTTGCTTAGAACTTTAATATCATCCTATAAGGTGCTTTGTTATCATGTGACACACTTATGTTTCGAGTTTGGTCCCGATTGAATGCTATTTGAGCAATTTTCCTTTGTTTTGGACCAAAGTGCAATTTACCCAAGTTGAGGGGTTATATTGCAATATGTCACATGTTGAACGTGCCTTATATGTTTTAGCATCATAATAGAGAGAATGATGCTAAGGGGTGTCTTGTGGAAAGCCTAAATTTAAAGTTTGAACTTGTTTGAACAATGTTGGAGCATTGTGCACCAATTTTGGTACAAATTGTAATTTACCAAAAATGTGGGGTTGTTATGAAAATTACCACCTATAGAGTGTTCCTAATTACTATATGTATCATTTATATGAGAGAGAATGAATGAGACACCATGTTTGAATCAATTATGAATGATGGTAATATTGGTGATGAAATGACCAAGAAAAGGGTTGAATATGAAAGCTTAACTTGAGTTGTATCATGTTGAAAAGCTTATATATGAGAGCCTATCGGCCAAGGAGACCAAGGAGGTGTCCCATATCGTTTTGTGAACTCTTGGAAAAGTCCATATCGTGCAAAGCACCTCAAGGAGGTGAGGTGCGACGGCCAACAAGTTTCCTTAGAAAAAGTGTATCGGCTTGACTTAAAATAGTGATTAAACCTAGATAACATGTCGAAATGGATAAGTAAGGGACGAATTTGCATCTCAAGATGATCCTCAACCATTTTTCAAGACAATATAAATGTTTATGCATGCATGGACACGTGTCACCCATGCATGACACGTGGCACCTACTAGCTCAAAATGTTGACACATCATTTTTGCCTTCCTTCATGAACAACAAGTATATATACCCCTAGTTTCACCCCTTGGTGCAATTTTGCGACCCTTACCACCCTCCTACCCTAATATATCATGCATAGAGCTCCCATATCGTGAAGGGATTCTGTGGTATCGTGCATGGGCCTTGGGATATCGCCCATGGCAAGAGCATATCGCCCAATTAGGTGATATTGGCCATATAGGGTGATATCGGCCATGGTGATATCGGCCATAGTGTGAAGTTTTGACTCCAAGTGAGTGTCATATCGTGCAAGTGAGTTCCATATCGTGCAAGAGGGGTGGAATTTCGTGCAAGGACACTAGTGTATCGTGCAAAGGTGTTAAGGAGCAAGAAGGAGCTCATACTTAACCCTAAGGTGAGGATAAGATCATCTTCAACCTTGGATTGAAGCATGAATTTAGGGTTTTGATCTTCCTTTCTTTTCTTCTTCACCAATTGCTTATCCATGGTGATTCTTTGCATATAGATGAGTTGTGAAGTCCATATTCAACCTTAGGAACGAGGAACTTTGGATCTTGGAGCTTTGAAGTCGTTCTTAAGGCGGGTTATATAACTTGAACTCAACCATGTTATTATTCAGCACCTAAATTGCTATACTTATTGAATTACTTTTAATTCCGAAATTTCCTGAAATAGTTGATGAGATTATGAGGTCTAGTAGTTTCTTAGACCTTTTTACATGAACTATAATAGATATAACAAAGGTCTATAGCTTTAATATGATGATATCACCTTATAAAAGTGATATCGGGTGCAAGCACACAAGAAAGTACCTTTAACCCGATATGATGATGCACCTACTTCACTTGAATGATATGGATATGAATGAATACATTGTTGCACGATATGGGGGGTGTAGTATACACCTCTTGCACTATAGGGAGTCAAGTATAGACTCCATGCACGATACAAGGTCAATTGTATACTTGTAAGTTGACAAGAAATCCTAATTTGGGTAACCCGATATAAGTGAAGTATAACAAGTGATATTGCATGACATGGTTGCACGGCATGGTTGCACGACATAGTTGCATGACATGGTTGCATGACATGGTTGCACGACATTGTTGCACGATAGGGTTGCACAATACACAACCCTAAATAATATGGTAACCCTAACCCGTCATGGCTAAACCTAGATGGTGGCTAGCCCGATAGGGTGATTGAATGTACTTCTAGCCCGACATGGTGATGGTTTGATACCTCATAAGTATCATGGGCGACACATACATACACATTGTGCCTGATATGAGGTCAATAAGATACCTCATGCTCGATATGGAGACAAGTACAAATCCTAACCCGATATGGTGAGTGATCATACACCTCCAACCCAAGACACCTTGTAAAGGTGAGAGTAAGACACTCTTAGGAGTAATGAGTGTAACACCAAGTAATGGTATGACTGATACCTTGATAGGTGAAACACCTAAAGTGGTTGACAATGGTTAATCCTATACTAACAATGTCTCAACCTGAGATGAGTCCATATCAATTGATGATGATTGGACAATTCAAATGTATGACTCATGATCAATACACTACAGAATAAATGTGATGGGCTAGTGCATAAAGTATTAGGATGGGGAATACCCTAATACAATATAAGTTGAGGAACTTAAGTAAGTTAAAAGTAATGAGGGAAGTGATACACTAAGGCGTGGTAAATATCACATCCAACACTTTAAGGTTGTTATACCTTGATGCACCTTAAATCCAATATACTTGGATGAGTAACACATGATGTGGAATGCACTTTGATAAGTGTAGGCTATCATTCCTTGATAAAGGGTTAAGCCAAGTTAATAAAGTATAATGTAATCATACCCTGATAAGGATGAGAGAGGAACTCATACCTTGTGTTGATGATTCATTGAATGATAAATGATGAGAATAAATAAGTATGATTGAATACTTATGATGTTCATGTATGCTCCTAGATGTGTGCAGTAATGAATTAGGGTTTGGATTGATAATATGAACTTGGAATCCTATTCGGCTATAAAGGGAAACCCTAACCCTAATAGTTGTTGCCTAGTGAGAGGTGACAATATGTTTAATGGGCCTTGTGAGCCATGTGGATAGTTGTTGCCTAGTGAGAGGTGACAAGATGTTTAATGGGCCTTGTGAGCCATGTGAATAGTTGTTGCCTAGTGAAAGGTGACAAGATGATTAATGGGCCTGGTGAGCCATGTGAATAATTGTTGCCTAATGAGAGGTGACAAGATGTTTATAAAAATCTCATGTAAGGAATGGTAATGTACAAATAAACTAAGGGAAATGGAAACCAATAACTTCATAATAATAATAATAAATGGTTATAATAATAATGAAATCTTGATCATACATGCTTTATGCTTTTAACCAAATAAGGGCTATAGTGTTTTGAATATGCTTAAAGGAGACAAGAGTAACACTTGTAGTACTTAAAGAATGTGAATTGATATGATGGCTTGCCCCAGGGTATAATGCCTAGTAAAAGGATGTGATAACCAATGATGAATTTAAGGGACCGATAACCCATAATGAATGTGTAATCAGGTTTGGTTACAGACCAATACCTGGCAGAGGCGTGAAGCCTGTAATCAGGAGTGGTTAGAGTCCAATGCCTGGCGGTGTAATCAGGTTTGGTTACGGACCAATACCTGGCATAGGCATGAAGCCTATAAATGCACAGGATTGGTAATAACCCAATACCTGGAATAATTGCACAGGATTGGTAATAACCCAATACCTGGAATAATATCACAGGATTGACATAGATCAATACCTGGAATGCACAGGATTGGTAATAACCCAATACTTGGAATAATTGCACAGGATTAGTAATAACCCAATACCTGGAATAATTGCACAGCATTGGTAATAACCCAATGCCTGGAATAATATCACAGGATTGACATAGATCAATACCTGGAATGCACAGGATTGGTAATAACCCAATACCTAGAATAATATCACAGGATTGACATAGATCAATACCTGGAATGCACAGGATTGGTAATAACCCAATACTTGGAATAATTGCACATGATTGGTAATAACCCAATACCTAGAATAATATCACAGGATTGACATAGATTAATACCTGGAATGCACAGGATTGGTAATAACCCAATATCTGGAATAATTGCATAGGATTGGTAATAACCCAATGCCTGGAATAATATCACAGGATTGACATAGATCAATATCTGGAATGCACAGGATTGATAATAACCCAATACCTGGAATAATGTCACAGGATTGGTCATAACCCAATAACTGGAATAATTGCACAGGATTGGTAATAACCCAATGCCTGGAATAATATCACAGGATTGACATAGATCAATACTTGGAATGCACAGGATTGGTAATAACCCAATACCTGGAATAATATCACAGGATTGACATAGATCAATACCTGGAATGCACAGGATTGGTAATAACCCAATACCTGGAATAATTGCACAGGATTGGTCATAACCAAATTCCTGGAATAATTTTACAAGATTGGTCATAACCCAATACCTAGAATAATTGCACAGGATTGGTAATAGCCCAATGCCTAGAATAATGTCACAGGATTGGCATAGTCCAATGCCTGGAATGGTTGTGTATGATTGGCATAGTCCAATGCTTGGATAGGATATGATGATGTATACTTATATGACTGGTACAATTCAATATCTTATTAGCATATTGGTTGAGGCCAACAGATAGAAATGAGAATGATTCATGGATGACATACCATGACAATGAGCATCACAGGATAAGCTTGAGATAGTATGATGGGTAAATGATATACGTGTTCTCCATATTCCTTACAAAGTGAATAGATGAATTACTGTTCTATCATAGACATCTTCCATGCTTTAAAATATGAGAATGTTCTAAACTGCTTATCCTCTGCTCAGTTTAATACTATTTGACTATGATAATAACATTGTTGGCGGAGAGTTATATCTCTCATTGGGGCAATTTGCAGTTGTCTCACCCCCGTGGGATCCAAATTTTTAGGTGGACGTGCATGAGGAGGTGAAGACCTTTCTGCAGAAAAAGAACAATAGCAGTAGGGACAGCAGTAACAGCTCAGGTTGAGTGTACTGTCTGTCATGTCCTGTAGATAGAATTCCTATGTGTCGTCTTTGTACTCTCAGGTCCTTGGAGTTGGCTCGTTATGGTTTCATGAATGATCTAAGGTTTTTGGCTTGTAAGCCTCAAGGTTTTATGTTGCTTCAGTATATGTTTTGACAAAGCAACTGTTATATGTTATCCCTAAGAAGAGATGGTACAATGTATGTACAATGTGAACAATGATGTATATAAAGTTTTGGTTCTACCTTAAAGAGTTTTCCTAGAAATGGATCTCTATGCAAAATGGTTTTAATTTTAAGTGATTTTTGTTAATCCGTTGTTTATGTTGAAATTCTGCTTAATTAGTAATGATTTTTTTGTCGGTTTGGTGACTGTCGTTACAGTGACTGCCCCTTTGGTGTGACATTTCCAGCTCATAGCAATTCAAACCCACAAGTGATGATGATTCTTAGTGACATGATGAGTTTCATGAAGAACCAAATGAGAAGCATTCCTTGTCACTCATTCAATTCTATTGGGTCCTTTGGTGACGGAATGAAGGCACCTCACTCGTATTACTACCCAAAACAACAAAGTTCAAGATATAGGTTAAGGTTTGAGGAGAGGTTCTATCTAGATTGAAAATCTTTGTTGATGTCCAAAATAATGTTACAAGGATTGAGGAAAGGATATAGAAGCTATCTTTGATACTTGCTTTCCAAGAGGGAAAATTGTCTTCAAAGCACATAACAAGTTTCAATGAAGGAAATGGACCTATGCATTCCACTCAAGTTCTCTATAGTCCACCTCCCATGCAAGTCCAATCCATTTACCATTTCCAAGGTGATCCAAATTCTTATATGCCTCCTCCCCCTCCATCACCATAACCTTCCCACCAATTCTCCTTCCAACCTCAATTCTCTCCTTCACCTTAATTTCAATACCAAGTGCTACCTCCAACTCCTCCACAGCCATAAAATGCTCCCCTCTCCACCATGAGAAATGTAGTGTTGTGATGGTTCTAAGGAGTGGGAAATCTCTTAAGCAACCCGTGAGTCAAAGAAAGGTTGATATAGCAAAGTAAAGGCAGCCAAGTGGTGATACTATGATTCAGATTGTCGAAAATGATTCTATGTGTAACACTCCTAACCTGGGTTATGGCTTAACCCTAGAAGTTTTGCTTAAGAAAGTTACTTACAAACTTGTTCTTATCTTTTGAAAAGTAATTAAGGCCCTTTGTGAAGTTTATTTTCAAGTTTGAACTCAATTTCAAACTATTTGTGCTTTATATGATAGTCTAAGTGTAAAGAACCATTTTACCCAAGAAGAGGGATTATATTGCAAGTGCCACATTTTGAATGTATTCTAAGTGTTTTAACATCATGAGAAAGAGAATGATGCTAAGTGATGGCTTCTGGAAAGCCTAAATTCTAAGTGAAGAACTTGTTGAAAAATGCTAAGTGATTGGTGCACCAATTATGGTATAAATTGTAATATATTCAAAGTGTAGGGTTGATGTGTAAATTACCACTTCTAGATTGTCTCTACCTCTTCCTAGTATCATTTAGAGGAAAGAGAAAGAAGGAGACACTATGTTTGAATCATCCTAGAGTGATGGCACTCTTAGTAATGAAAAGACCAAGAAAATGCATAAGTTGAAAGCTATATATATGAACTATATCGAGTTGTAGACTTAGAATGGGAGTCCCTATCGGCCATAGATCCATAAAGGGAGTCTCCTATCGGTTTGTGGAGTTTTGGCTTTGCCCATGATGGGAAAGGCACTTCAAAGAAGTGATATATATCGACTTGCAACTTGTCTTAGGAAAATATTGAGTTGAATATAATAATGTAGTGAGTGGAAGAAGATAACCAAATAAAACGACCCTTATCCCTTGAATTATCCTTAAACTTTTATTTTTGCATGGCAAGATAATTATGGGATGCATGCAAATATATGTGTCGACCATGCATGTCTAGGTGGCATGTAGTAGCTTAAGATAATGACACCTCTTACACTCTTTTCCATAAATCCCAAGTATAAATACCTTACCCTTCACTTGTTAGCAGAATTTTCAAAATCTTATTATCAACCTTACCTTAGATATCATGCATTCCAATCTTGTATCATTCATAAGTGACGAGAGTTAAGTGGTAGAGCCTGGTATCAGCCAAAGATAAAAGATATCAGCCAAGTAGGTCATAGTAAACCTAGCAAAGGTGATATCTGCCATTGGGAGTGGAGATATCATGAAAAAGCTAGGAGCTCAAGTCTTGGATCTTGGAGAGGATCATCTTCAACCTTGTAATGTGAGGAGTTTAAGCTTGAAGCTTTGAAGTTACTTTAGAGGCGGGTTATATAACTTGAACCCAACCATGTTATTATTCTTTTCCAATATTGTTGATCTTATTGATTTACTTTCAATTTTGAATCCCTTTATTCAATTGATGTTCCTTTTAGTTCAAATAAGTTGTTAGGAATGTTATCCATGGTTTAGAATAGAAAGCCAAAGGTCTTGAGGTTGATGATGATGACATCATCATGGTACAACCCGATATGGGTTGAAGTACCTTGAAATTCGATATGGAACCCAAGATGGTGGTTCACCCGATACGGAAGGGGGTAATACCTTATATACAATATAAGATATGTCCTATGGACAATATGGGAGATACCTATCTATATCGTATACATGATACAAGGTTTAAGTTATACCTTTTACACGATATGGAAAAAACCCTAGATGAAGAAATGGAAACCTGATATGCTTTGAAAACCAATTGCCCTTGAAACTCGATATACCCTACTACCTTGTGATGGGTTGAAGAGGAACTAAGTATCAATCTTGTCATGTAACTATAATGAAATAAGTGAACCTTGAAAGTATAAAATGGTTATGAGCTCAAGGGTTTATCTAATATAGGTAATATGATATGATACCCAACATATAAACTGATATGGTAAGCCCAAGATGGGAATCTGATATAGTAAATCCAAGATGGAAACCGATATGGTAATCCAAGATGGAAAACTGATATGGTAGTTCAAGATGGAAAACTAATGTGACAATTCAAGGTAAGAAGCCAATATAATATTATCTCTATACTACTTAAACGATACATGGTAAAGAAATACACGATATGCCCAATATGGTGCACTCTTGTACACAATATGAGAATCCAATATATCTCTATACCTGATATGAGGTCAAGAGTCTAGCCCATACACTATATGAGGTTGACTTAAGATGATAAAAGCTAAGTAATAGCAAACCGACATGGACACACAATATGGTGTTAGGTGATAAACCTTAAACCCGATATGATGATGTGTTTTACCACATGACTAATATGGATCCATGATATGATGATATGTGCATCTTTAAGAACAATTGGATAACACTATACACCATGATACCCGATATGGTAGGCATGCTCCAATTCATTAGGTGTGTCTAAGTGATGTATATGATTAATGCAATATTGAGACATAAGGAGTTTAAATCAATTTGATAATGATGAGCTAATAGACCTGAAGAGGTGAATTAAGTAATCAACATCCTAGTGAGGATGAGAAAGAAACTAAGATTGGAAAGTTAATTATGTAATGAACATATGATAATACTCCTAAGATGAATGGAGTATGATTTAGGGCTTAATCTTTGCTAATGAAATCTTGAAACCCTAATCAGTTGATAAAAGGGAATCATAACCTTAATTCATTAGGAACAATATGTTCTTTAGCATTACATGGTTATGACATGTGTTTGAAATTGTTGATAGCATGATAAACTAACCATGCAAGTATCATAAGGTATTCAACATAAATAAGTAAGAGCTATGATACAGATTCAATGAGCTATGTGAACTATGTGAATTAATACCTTGGTTTGATGACCTAGAGGTAATGGTTATCTGCTAAGTGGTGACAACACTCAGTGATGAACCAAGGGTTTGAATACCCAAGCATGATGAAGATAAGAGACTGAGATCTGTGTTTCAAAGAACATGTAAGTACTTTATAAATACATTTATGCTTTTCTTTGTAGTATCTGATATAAATCTTTTGTGTAACTTGATTAGTGATAAAAGATATTGTAATGCACTTAATTAAGAAAGTTAAATATTATCATGTAGTTTCCCAAACCATAGATCCATTCAGTGTCAGCATTTGCAAAATGGTTAAACGAGTTTTACTCAGTATGCATATTTTTGAATATGTGATCATTAAATGAGGGTGATCAGTGGACTCCCCAAATTAAATAAGGGTGCTCAGTGGACTCCCCAAATACACCAGGTTGTTTAATGGACTTCTTGATGAAGCTAAACTAGGATCTCTCAGTGGTCATCCTGATGACAAATAATTCGGGAAAGCTCAGTGGTCTTCTCCCGAAGAGAGTACATGCTATGACTGTAACTCTATAGTGAAGATGTCGCTATACCCCGGAAAAGCTAATTATAGCTAACACAAGATGTCATGCTAAAGTCAAAGTGGTCTCATACTGACTGAGACAGGTGAGGTCTTGATAGCCAGATCTGCCACTGACCTTGTATGGTACCAATTTTGACTTACTAGTGTTCAGTTGGAGTATGAGCGATATACCTCATCTCCTCTAGGCATAAGTGTGAATGTGAACATGTAATGAGCCGTGTAGCGTATTTGTTTAAGGGTTGAATATGGAAATCATTGGTTGATTCCTTACTACTTTCATACAACTTAGTAGATAGATGTTGTACATGTTCTTCATATTCCTTTTAAAGCAAATAGATGACTTATAGTTATGTTATCAATATTTATTCTTGGCACTGTAAATATATCTACTAGTTGCATAAATATCCTCTGTTCAGTTTTTACCTATTTCCTGTGATAATAATATTGTTGGCAAAGAGTTATATATCTTACTAGGATAATAGTCTCACCCTGTGGGATCCACAATTTTTAGGAGGACGCGGATGAGGGACTAGGAACCAGACTGCAGAGGAAAGATCACATCAGCAGGGACAACAGTAGTACCTCAGGTATGTGATGACGAACCCATGTTTCAAATATCAGCTCTATTGGATATTTGTGCTAGAGGATACAAGAGTTTAAGGTCGATCCAAAGTAGTTGAATGGCTACCTGGTCATCCATCACCTTCATAAATGCAGGAAGATATTGTGGTAGATGGGTTCACTTGATCCGATGAAAATGGGACGATCACATGGAGTCTTACTCACAAATCGTGATCTACGAAACAACCATAATAGATTGATCCCTTTTTATTTTTATTTTCTACTTTGGAGACCCCTGGAACGGAGAGACAGTACCCCTCCTCATCACCCTCAACCTCTTGATCGCCAAACACAAACTAAGATGAGAACTATCCCAAGGTCAGAGAGAACATGGTTGAATGGGAAGGAGGTTGAGCTCCTCATCACACCTTGGAGAAGGACTCCCAGACGGTGAACCAGGCTTTGATGTCATTCTTTGGCAAAGGCTCCAAGCTCTCTCTCTCCCCTATTCAATCCCACAGTGGCAGTTCTAGGTCTCGATGATCTCCAGACCCTCTTCCTCACCAGAGGCTTGACACAACCAGTGATCTGATAGGGATTCAGCGGGACCTGTAGAAGATGCAACCTTCCTCTCTCTGTCTCTCTCTCTCTCTCGCCTCCGCTTCCTACTCCAGATATGTGTCTGAGATGAAGGAAAGGAGGAAAAGCAGAGGGAGTTGTTCAAAGAAGAAGCGCTAGCCAGCAGCAGTGTTATTAGAACCGGTGGGCTTGATCACGACTGCTTCCCTCGCTGACGTTTCCTAGCCTTGGTGGCGGCCACACTTCCGAGATGAAGAGACCACAATGTCTCTGTGATTCTGAGGAGGAGAGCGGGCAACAGAAATGGAAGGGTAGTTTCGTGTGGAGAACAGAGGGCAGACGCACGTAGGCGTCAGGCTTAGAATTGGCACTGGCGAGCCCACCTGGGTTGTGGCTTGCGATTTGCAAAGCCATGGATCCTGGCTTCCTCAAGCCTCCCACGTGTTGCGGACCCGATGAGGAGGAGAAGCTGATGCCGATAGACTCTGCAATGGAGGAGCCACCATAGTAGAGGACGCGAGGATGCAGGTGCTAGGCTGACGGCGTACAACCAGGACTAGGAAACAATGACCTAGTGGAGAAGGAGATCTGCAGCCTAATCAAGAGACTAGAGCGGCTGAGTAGGTCCACTTGGCCTTGCAATAGCCTGAAGAGGGGGAGGAGGCTGCCTATCACTCATCAGAACAGAGCGTCGGCGACCCTCATGCTCGCCCAGAACAGAGCTTCCCTCAAGCCGATGCTAGGCGGAGACCCCAATTGTGCGATGCTGAGAAAGAAAGGAGGAGGGGAGAGACAAACGAACTGGATCTAAGCCAAGAACCAGCTGGCTCAACCAAAGAAGAACAACGCCTCTTAGTGGCCACGTGGCAGCCTCTGATTCTCTAATAAAGGTAATAATTCAGTAAATATCCAGTTCTCATATAATTTGTAGAAAATAGCACAGTGATCAGAAAAATGCAAACAAGGTATCGAAATTCTCAGAAAATGTGTAGAACAATATGAAATCATAATATCAGGCTTTTGATGCACTAATATCAGTGTTATTTTATTATTTGTAAAATGCTTAGTTCATGAGTAATAAATATCAAATGATGATATTAAATTATGGAAAAATGTTAGTAAGTATATAATCATGTTTATAATGCATATGATGTTAAATATGGTCATGTTGATGTATGAAATTACATAATTTTATTAATACATCTAATTAGGGCTAATAACACTAAAGATGATGCAATTAATACATGCATGCTCAATAAATGATGAAATTTATAGAGTAATTTCATATCTATATTTGGAAAATCAAATTTAATTATGAGATCATGATGATGTATAGAATGCATTTTATATGAAGAGCACCCTTAATACATGTGATGTAACCCTAATACGGTTAATGAAAGTGACATAATGTTAAATATGTCCACATAATAATGTGACACATGAGTATATCCAGTTGATGAACTGTAATCTGGAAAATGACATCAGTAAGATAAATATCAGGTAAGAGTACAAGTAATCATGAGAATAACATAATGATCTAAGTAAACCCTAAACTGAACACGACTAGGGTTAAGATGATCAGAATCTGATGCTAGTATATGATTTTGTTATTAATCAGGTGATGACCAGACTTCTAGATGATCAAGGATAAGTTAGAAATCTCTGAACTCAAGTACGTAGGTTTTTATTAAGTATAAGACTAGTTTTCTGGATGCCTATGATATGTGATATCTTGAATGCTCGTATTTAGATATGATTGCTTGGTTGAACTAGTTTGAGTTATACTTCGCCAAATCTAATAGAACATAAATGAGTATGATGGGTTGTAGCTACTAGAGCACATAGCCTGGTGTGGATGTATGTTGCCTAACATGGATGTTTGATTCCTTGGCCCATGTTAGATGTATGATGATACTATATTTCCCACACTAGATGTAAGTCAAGTGCAAGTATGTGTCGTACAACCGCATCAAAGTTAATGCATTAAAAGGAATGTTTACTTGTTTATTTCTTTAAATAATGTTTTCCTTTAATCTTTATTTCTCAAGTTATTTCAATTATGCAAACATATTAGTATGTATCTTTCTACCCACTTACACAATACCTTGTGTGTTGATTCATTGTTTCACGTATGTTTTAGGTTCAGAGCTAGCGTGGGATAAAAGAAAGGAAGTGAGCAGTTGTCCAAGTTGTACCTATTGAGTAGATCCTAGTTTAGCATACATGTTCTTAGACTGTAGAATTTCCATTCAATATGTAATTGTAAATCGTGTTGTAATAACTTACTTGTATAAATATACATGTTGAATGTTGAGTATGTTATGTTTGTATGTTCATGTATGCGCATATTGCATCCACATCGCTCTCTGATATGATTGGATGATGTTTTCGGATTCTGACATCTCATTCCCAATAGGGTTTGGAGAAATCAAAATCTGGGGACGTCACAGTTGGTATCAGAGCATGAACAATAGCTACACCTAACAATTGCTCACCATGAAACATAAAAACCTAAATTTCACCTCTCATTGTAAAACCTAGAAACTTAGTAAGTTGTTCTATAGGAATAAGGTTTGACTTAGCCTATAGGTTAGAACCTACATGTTCGAGAACTAGGTTTAGACAAGTGTCTGAAACCCTTTGCATATAGAGCTCATATGTATTGGGTAGCTACACTAGTTTGCACCATATTCTCACCATTTCACAAGGTTATAGGGCACTAGACTATCTACTGTGTGGGGGGCACTCGATTTTGTTGATTTGGTTTTGTTTTCCAATCGGCTTGAGCCTCAAGTGTTTTCTCTGACGTCTTCTTTCTCGGAGAAAAACTATATGATATTTTATTATATATATATAAATATAAAAAAATGTGTCCCTCACACTGTAGAGTAGTTAGTGTTCATGCAACCTAAGTGAAAGGGAGTGACATCAGTATAGAAGAGAGAGTAGTCTAGATTAGATGTCTAGAGCCTTATAAAGATATGTGATACATAGATTAGATGATAGAATGATAGTTGAAATAAGAATGTGAAATATTATCTAAGTTTGATCTCTAATGCTATAAGTTTCCTTATAAAGGTATAAGTTGTATACTTGTTGAATCCAATTTTGTAGAATTTATGCAAAATCTT
The DNA here is from genome assembly GCA_963693085.1 of Alisma plantago-aquatica. NCBI lineage: Eukaryota > Viridiplantae > Streptophyta > Magnoliopsida > Alismatales > Alismataceae > Alisma > Alisma plantago-aquatica. The sequence goes on from OY856409.1 coordinate 1,290,793,821, forward strand.
GGTGAGTAAAGTACATTCCTTTTTCTTACTTAAGATAAGCTAAGTTAAGATAGAGATGAGTGTGCATGAGCCTCAAGCTCATATACAAGGAGGACGTCTAGTGGTAGGATGAGATATGTGGTGAACTCTAGAGAGAGTAAGACCCACAGGGAGAAGGTCATAGGACCTAGCCTCCAATATATGAGATATGTGTTAAAAAAAATATCCTACACTAGATTACTCTTGAGTGTTGAGTTGAGTCCTTATGCATGATTCAAATCTATATGTGAGAATTGGGTAAAAGAAAAGGATGGGTAGATGGACCATATGATAAAGTCAATCCTTTGGCTGAGTTAGGTCCTAGATGGAGTGACATATTTTGTGAATTTCATCATTAGTTGGAAGTGAGGTAATATATGAACTCTAGTTATGAGAGTATGATGCTTTGTGCAAAGGATACTCAAAATACATGTTCTCCCTTCTTCTTCTCTTTCTTAATATATGATGATAGAAACCTCACTTGAGCTATATAGATGATTTATATATGAGGAGTCACTCGTATAAGGTTGACCTATTCTATATTTTCCTCCTTATACAATACATGTAGTACCCAAGATTGAAACCATGATAAGTTTGACTTTAAATTATTATCTTTCCCATCATATGAAACATGAAAGATATGATGCTGAGATCATGGGATAAACTTAGTATATTCTCTTTTTTTTCCTTCACACAATACATGCAAGACATAAAAAGTTGAACTCATGAACTTGATATAACGATATTTTTGGATCATAGGATATATGATCAGGAATATAGTTGTAACTTTGATCCTCCTCAATGTATGCTTCTAAGTTGAGTATGAATATCACACCATAGGGTGAAACCCTAATGGTCAAACATGTTATGTAAGCCCTTCTTAAGTAGAAAAAAAATCCTAATATCAAGGATGAAACAAATCTCCTCTAATACTGAAATCATTGTATGATTTTGATCATAAAACATATTAATGATGTTAGATTTGAACGATCTGAATTTCATGGCATATAAACGAATTCCTCTTGAACTTTAAAAGTATGAACAAAACATGTACCCTTAGGGGTGATGTAATCCTAAGATATCATAATGTCATGTTATGGCTAAGACATTAAGTGATGATTCAACCTATATAAGGTGGGGTGGGTACACCCTAGGTGCTCTAAATCCTAAGATAATAACTCAGGGTGCATATTGATATCCCAGAAATCTACAACAGGTGGCACATATGAGGTTGGACTCCTTGATATCACCTCGATAATGATATTCGTTGAATTTCGAGGACGAAATTCCTTCTAAGATGGGGTGAATGTGATGACCCTGAATTTAGGATTCTGATACCTAACATAGTACTTTAAGATGATGAATGTTAAGTAGATGATTGATGCCAAGTTGAGTAATTGTGTTTCAATTATGGATCCTTGTCATGTAACAGGTCTACTTGGGAGTACAATTTATGGTTATCAAATCTATTTGAGTTCAATTTTGATGAACATCTTGGTTTAACTGATTTGGATATTTATGAGGTCAAGGTACCCATATAATAGTCTTGGTGAACTCAGGTGATATATTGATGAGACTTGATGTATGATATGACTAAAATGTGCATTTAGGACTTGTAGGATCAATAATCAATTATTATTTGATTGAAACCAAGGCTTATACACATTCAATGATTTAAGTTAGATGGCTGAATTTTGGGTTTTTGGTTTCAAATTTGTCGATAAGAAGGGTTATGTGATGACGAACCCATGTTTCAAATATCAGATCTATTGGATATTTGTGCTAGAGGATACAAGAGTTTAAGGTGCCGATCCAAAGTAGTTGAATGGCTACCTGGTCGTCCATCACCTCTGTAAATGCAGGAAGATATTGTGGTAGATGGGTTCGCTTGATCCGATGAAAATGGGACGATCACAGGGAGTCTTACTCACAAATCATGATCTATGAAACAACAATAACAGATTGATCCCTTTTTATTTTTATTTTCTACTTTGGAGACCCTGGAACGGAGAGACAGTACCCCTCCTCATCACCCTCAACCTCTTGATCGCCAAACACAAACTAAGATGAGAACTATCCCAAGGTCAGAGAGAACATGGTTGAATGGGAAGGAGGTTGAGCTCCTCATCACACCTTGGAGAAGGACTCCCAGACGGTGAATGAGGCTTTGATGTCATTCTTTAGCAAAGGATCCAACCTCTCTCTCTCTCCTATTCAATCCCACAGTGGCAGCGCCAGGTCTCGATGATCTCCAGACCCTCTTCCTCACCAAAGGCTTGACACAACCAGTGATCTGATAGGGATTCAGCGGGACCTGTAGAAGATGCAACCTTCCTCTCTCTGTCTCTCTCTCTCTCTCGCCTCCGCTGCCTACTCCAAATATGTGTCTGAGATGAAGGAAAGGAGGAAAATCAGAGGGAGGAGTTCAAACAAGAAGCACTAGCCAACAGCAGTGTTATTAGAACTGGTGGGCCTGATGACGGCTGCTTCCCTCGCTGACGTTTCCTAGCCTTGGCGGCGGCCACACTGTCGAGATGAAGAGACCACAACGGCTCTGTGATTTTGAGGAGGAGAGCGGGCAACGGAAGTGGCAGGGCAGTTTCGTGCAGAGAATAGAGGGCAGATGCACGCAGGTGCCAGGCTTAGAATCAGAACTGGCGAGCCCACCTGGGTTGTGGCTTGCTATTTGTAAAGCCACGGATCCTGGATGCCTCAAGCCTCCCACGTGTTGCGGACCCGGAGAGGAGGAGAAGCTGATGCCGATAGACTCTGTAATGGAGGAGCCACCATAGCAGAGGACGCGAGGATGCATGTGCTAGGCCGACGGCGTACAACCAGGACCAGGAAACGATGACCTAGTAGAGAAGGATATTTGTAGCCTAATCAAGAGACTAAAGCGGGTGAATAGGTCCACTTGGCCTTGCAATAGCCTGAGGAGGGGGAGGAGGGTGCCTATCACTCATCAGAACAGAGCGACGACGACCCTCATGCTCGCCCAGAACAGAGCTTCCCTCAAGCCGATGCAAGGCGGAGACCCCAATTGTGTGATGCTGAGAAAGAAAGGAGGAGGGGAGAGACAAACGAACCGGATCAGGTTGATGCCACAAGGAAATCAGGTTGATTTAGGTGTTGCAAAAGTAAGTGATTCACCATTCCCTAAAGCATTTGATGAACCCCCAGAAGTAAAAAGGAGGAAAAAGCATAATGTTTACATTTAGAGGTGTTTCTTCAAGTAAAGTTGAACATTCCATTGTTGGATTTTATCAAGTAGAGCCCATCTTATGCCAAGTTTGTCAATAACTTATGTGCTATGAAGATAAAGTCAATAGGAAGAATACCAAAGAGATTTAAGTTGATTGAACAAGTGATCTCTATCATCCAACTCTCATTTCCCATGAAGAGGAAATACCCAAGAGCCCCACTCATACCTAGATACATAGGGGGGCATCACATAAACAAATCCCTACTTGATTTGGGATTTGAAAGAAGGAGGTCCAGATAAAAGACTTGATGATAGATTTTGTGATCAAAGGGATGAGGAAGATAGGTTGAATGCAAATGAGAGATGCATTTATTGCAAGAATGGACACATGATGATGCCAAGGCTTAACAATTGAAGAATCTACAAGAAGCCTGGCTGAAGGATGCAACTTAGCGCTAGTGGGAGGCAACCCACCTAGGTTTGGGGAATGTTTCACCTAACCTTCCATTTTTGACACTTTTTTTTATTTTTACACTTTACAAGAAAACACATGCACATTGGTTTTTAATACTTTTGTTTCATTTTAAGATGTGCAGGTGAAAACAGTGGTAAAATGAAGGAAATTAGATGAAATGTGGAAGAAGAGTCATGAGAAATCACTTTTGATCAAATATTTAATGTCTTAATGAAGTTCAAGTGTGAAACACATGTTACAGTACCCACCACAGTTGTGACATCATGGAATGACCGTGTCTGTACACTCAAATCAAAAGGGGAATCTAAAAAATAAAAGAAAATACAAAAAGGATCGGAATGTCCAGGCTGAGCAGCATGATCGTGTGGCATACCAACCATCATGTCGGTATGGAGAAGCATGGTCATGTGCTAGAAATGCAACATGGTTGTGTGGTGAGCCATGTTTGTGATGCAGCCCGACCCCAACACTTAAGTCAATAGAGTCAGAAATTTCCAAATCAGTTCATTACAGTTCTTACAAAAGCACGACCATTCTCCTTGAATGATGTCCATGCAACACTGCGAGCTCCATCTTCCACCTCTGTCCCTCCACAAATCATCTCCCTACCATCCCACCCAAATCATCTCCCTACCATTTTCCCTACCCTAACCTACCATTTTCACCTGTCAAATCACCACCATTTCTCCATTCAACCCAACTGCTCAGTTCTTTGGAGAAAACCTAAAATCCCAAATTTCTCCACCCAAATCCATCACCAATAAAGAAAGCCATGAAGAAAGTGGTGTCAAAGACCAAGGAATTCCTCTCCTACGGATGACGCTCCAATAACTCTGTGTGTACAACCCCAGAGATATCTCTTGCTCCATCTCCACATCTCACTCCTAAAGAAACAACCTATTTGTCAGCATTTGAGTTGGATGCATTGATCAATACAATTGTAAAGAAAGCATCTACTCAACCATGATGTGCAACACCATCATCTTCGAGGGAAACACCACCACCACCTTCATTGTCTAGGTCATGTCTCCTAGTCCCGACATTCGATGTTGGTCAGACCCTCGACTTCCTCCACACAAAAACCACATCCACAGATGAAAATCTATAGGTGGCTACTTCTAGATGGTGAGGACGGGGTTATGTAGGATGTACCACATGAGGATGCTCCTATTAAGAAACATGAGAAAACATTCAAGGTGAGAAGTAGTCAGGTGAAGAAAACCAAAGAACCTAGAGTTCTTGACGCATAGGGTGATAGACACCCGATATGCATTCCAGGTGACAATGTGTATAACCAGGGTGTCTTGGAAACAATGGGTATGTTTGAGGTCTTGACGACAGTGCATGACACCTATGTTCAGTTGACACGTCTATTTTTTACCACATTAGAGAGGGTATTTGACGATGGCAAAGTGTCTATTCAAGTAATGATTGGAGATAGACATTGGACTCTCACCTCATCCATGACAAACAAGATTTTTTCTCCAAGTGATCAGATGACAGCCCTCCTAGATCAAGGGAGGACATATAAATACTTGAGTGCCAGTTACATTGCCATGTGGAAGAAATTCACCAGCCATATCAAATTTGTAGAGGGAAGTCAAAGATGAGTTTGATATACAATCCATTCCTTTGTTATGTTCAAAAAGTGCTAGAAAATATCATTTTTGGCAGATATGAAAATCAGGGCACTTGCACGAAGAAAGATCTTTTTGTCTTGGACTAGATGATAAAAGGAAGCTATGTGAATCTGGGTGCACTATTGATTGATCATTTGAGGATGGTCCACTCCAAGAGGTAAAATCCATGCATTATGGGGGGGGGGGGTTGTGACGTCCATTTCCATTGCTTTAGAACATGATGTTTCTGGATACACCAGAGTAGAGGGGCAAAAGTCGATACACCTATAGTATCTTGTTTGCTCTTAGATGATTTTAGTTATTAATCAAAAAATCATATATTAAGTCAATCCCCCATACATAGGCATCTCACTGGGGCTACCGTACCATATTGCACCTCTCCTAGGTGAGTATGGCCTGACTCTAGAGTTATTGGATATAGTGAGGAGATGGTAAAAGGAGCATCTGTGGGATGCGTGGAGGCATCCAGAGTTTGTGATATTACCCGAGGGACTAGGAGACTCACATGTAACTACTGAGAAGAGGAGGATAGTGGAGGAGAGAGACTTGTAGGGTGAGGAGATGAGAGGTAGAGGCGGTAGAGCCACAACAACCCACGTTGAACACATATGATATGTCTACTATACATGTGCAGTTGGAGGGAATTCAGAGGGCACAAGATAGTATCTTGAGGGCACAGGAGGGTTTCTAGAGCACATAGGATGCATTATGGTTGGATCATCAGTAGATGCACCATCAGATCAACAATATGTATCAGTTTCAGTATGCCTAGGTTTAGAGGAACACCTAGTGGGAGAAGATTGGTGGGGTACATTGTCTGATTAGCAGAAGACCTACCCTCCTCCATAGGCGTACTACTGGGGCAACTAATACCAGTACCCCCCACCATAAGGGGTCTACCACCGGATCCACCATAGGATCCAAGATCGTCTACCCTATCATAATTAAACTTTAGTGTCATTTTGAGGACAACATGATTCAAAAGTTTGGGAAGATAGGCTTGTATGCCCTCATTTCACTTATGTTCCATTTCTCTCTATCATTTACTTGTTTTTATCCTACTATCTATATTAGATGTTTACTTACTTTCCATACCTTCATGCAATGTAGTTTACTTTTCTTACAATTTTTTCATAATTTTCAAAAAGTTTGCTCTTTCTTCCATGCATTGAATTCCATGTAGCTTTTTATAATTTTGCATATTTGTGAGTAGGATTTGATTGCTTCTTGCTTTATGTTCCATAATGTAGGCTTATATGTGATTGAAGGCGATTTGGAACCATTTTGGCCAATTTTTCCCAAATTTAGAATGTTCATCCTAGAAAGCATGTTTTGACCCAATCTCTATTTTGTGAATTGAAAATGATGATCGTTGACAAATGCAAGTGAATTATCATGGTTTATGATAAATGATATCAATTCTTGACTTTTTACATGTGAACCGCCTCTCTCATGCTTGTGAAAAGTTGGTTGAATTGTGATTGAAGCAAGCCACAAACGCTTAGGGTTTGTAGAATCTCATGATAAAAGTGTGGTTTTTAATATTGCTCATTCATGTGGTGTGTCATTGTTTGATGAAATTATTGAAGTAATTCTCATGCATGAGGTTTCATGTTGATATTCACACTAGTAACCCATCTTTGACTCCCTTTTCTTCTACCATCTTCTTACCTCTCTGCCTCATGAAAGGATGCCGAAGTGCACATATTCAACATTGGTCACCTCCAAACGTTTGGGTGTCCATATCTATACCCCCCACTTCATTATCACCACCATGTGCCCTACCTATGCCAAGGGCAAAGAAAAATAAAAAAATACAAATGAAAAAACAAAATTAAAGATGCTCCTATGTAATAGCATCTAAATAAAGAAAAGATGAGTGCTCCTATTTAATATCACTCCAACCCCTCATCACAACCCTTTCTTCCATTTGCATGCCCATTGAGCTAGGAAACATAGAACCTGTCTCATTTTTCCCTTTTTGGCAGTTGTGTGGATTACTTAGTGTGGATTGACATATGAGATTGAATGAATAAATGTGAAATAGAAACAATTATTCACTTTTGACCAACGCCGTCATGAAACAGTTTACCCAGAGTGGTATGGCAGCCATATGGAATGATTGTATTCTATGTTCTATATTTGAAGTTTGCATGCTTTGTGATTTAATAATGATTGGGTTGTGAAAGAGGAGAGGATAGATGTGGAATACATGTAATTAGTCACCCTTATGCCCATTTAGTAATATTCTTCCATTGCATTGTATGTGCCATTTCTTGATTGTGGAAAAATTGAAGAGAGATTGAGTTACTTGAGGAAAAGTATGTTTTAAATTTGGGTTGGTAATGTATCCCTAATTAAGGGCATCATCTTGAGTCTTGTTACACTTTAGTCACATCTATACATTCTATACGGCATCCATATGGAATTAATGTGTATTCTATGTTCTATATTTGAAGTTTGCATGCTCGGTGCTTTAATAATGATTGTTTTGTGAAAGAGGAGAGGATAGATGTGGAATACATGTAATTAGTCACCTTTGAGCCCATTTAGTAAATATTCTTCCATTGCATTGTATTTTCCATTTCTTGATTGTGGAAAAAATGAAAAGAGATTGAGTTACTTGAGGACAGGTATGTTTTAAATTTGGGGTGGTGATGCAGCCCTATTTTAGGGCATCATCTTGTGTATTGTTGCACTTTAATCACTTACATACCTTCTAGATTACATGTTATTCCCCTCAATATACATATTTGTGTAAAATGCACTTATGGACGTTCTTTGCATGTTTTTCAAGTACTTAAACCATGCTTGGATGGAAGAGAGAGAGAGAGAGAGAATGATCCAAAGGTTTCTCCACCCTTAGAGAGGCTCAAAGTGAAGTTCAAGCCTCACTCAACCTACCCCTAGTGGCTAAGAGTCCAATGAAGTAAAGTCCAAGGAAACACAAGGAACAAGAGAAAAATGCCACTGTAGAGACCAACATGACTGTGTTGCACAACATGGCCATGTTGGGATGACCCAGCACGGTCGTGCAATGTAGCATAGCCATTTTTCCAACAATTCAGAATAGGCATGGTAATCAGAGAGACCATCACTCCCTAAGACACCACGACAGTGGTGACCATCACTGTTGTTCCACCAGTGCCTTACCACAACCGTGGTGACCACCACGACCATACCACCAGGCACCCAAAACTGCAAAATTCTACTTAAACTTTTCCATTTCTTCACCTCACACATTCCATCTTACTACAGGAATGCTCACCCCTACCCACCATGGTCATTCTTCCCAGAACATTTGTGCCACATACAACCCTAGCAGCAAATTTGCACTACATTTCCTATTCTACCCCCACTTAACTGACAGCTTCCCCATCACCTATATATACATAGGTGGCAGATGGAGATTGAGGTTAGACACTACTATACCACTCTCATCTCCCCCATTTCATCTCCCATCCACTCCCACTCCATCCTCCTCCATTTCATCATCTTCCACCCCAAAAAATCTATTATAGGGTTTTTGGTCACTTTCCACCATACATCCATGCCATTTATTTACCTTGGAGGGAGGTGGTCGAGCTACTACTTCTAGGAGGTGGAGAAGCAGGAGTCTTCACTGAGGTCATCAAGTCTTTTCACTCCTTTTCTCATTCTTCTTCCTTTCTTTTGGTATTTTCTTATTTTATGAATAGCTAGGCGCCCTAGGTGGGATGTTTGGGGGCCACAAATGTTAGTTTGATACCATGTTGGGGAAAATGATATGTAAACATTACGACTTCATTTTCTAATGATCATATTCTATTTCTATCTTATTCCTTATGAATCTCTTTGTGGTTTGTGCGTGAAATCACCTAGATTCTAGGAAAATTGCTTATATGTGGCTCATTTTGTGAATTGCTCCTAAGTCCAATTAATGGATCCCTAGTTAGCTATTCACCTTCCTACATGTTAATAAACTCTCCTACACCTAGGTGAGAGATCTAAGTATCTATTATAGGGACATTTAGTCTAATTAGCTTGGATCCGTCTCAAGGCTAGAATGTGGGTGATGTGAGGTCTAAAACCTCATTTCCACCCTACATTACTACCCTCAGTCCCTAATTAACCTACGAGTTCCTATCCTAGAAATCTAGGCTTGACTAGACCCATATTGAATTCCACCTAAACCCTAACCCAATTGAGCCTCGTAAGGGTAGGTAGGAGGTGTTAGGGACTAGTTCCCCTATACACACCCTATCCTATATATGGCCAGTTAGTAGTTTAGGGAAATTCATTAGCATTTGGCTTGTTGTTTGATATGGTAATTTAAATGGAATATTAATGTTTACATGTTATCACCCCCAAACCATTTGACAAGTGCATCCCCCAAATAGCCCACACTTCTCTTAATTGTGTTAAAACCTTAATTTCCTTCTTGATTAGCTAGTGTTAGCTTAGTTACCTCTTTACTTGTGTTGTTAGTTCATTGCTTTGTGCTTGCTTTGTTCTTTCTAGTTTAGGTCTTTAATTGCTCTTATTATTAGTTTGCTAGCTTAGTGTAGTGTAGATCTTTTCCTTGTTTGCCTTAGTATAGTTTTCTTCTTTCATCATTAAGCATGTCTTTCCTTGCTCACTAGAATTAACTATTTATGGTTAGGTTAGGTTTTAATCTTGTTTGCTTTCCTTAAATTTCTTATTTATTCAGCCCTTAGTCTAATAAACAAATCAACCACGAAACCCTTAAACCCTAAACTCCACAGTAGGAACCTAGCCATAAACTGACCTAGATCCAATGTCTTATTTCTCTCTTGGGTTCGACCCCTAACTTGTCGCCAACCTATATTATAACACGAACATGTTCTCTTGCACATAAGTGTGTTAGAGTATGTGAGTGATCCTATAGGGCTTTATAAATTTGAAAGATATCCAGTGTGTTTAAAACCCTCTTAGGGTTGCATCTAGTCACCATTCATGTGATCAGTGTGTGACCCTAGGATTAACACACCATTGTTGAAGCTCTTCGTATAGTTGAAGTCGAATATGAAGTCTACTTCCTTCTAAAGAATATTATTAAGAGGCTTGATGATATTACGAAAGTTAGTAATGGACCTCCTATAGAATCCAACATGTCCTAAAAATGGCCATACTTATTTGATAGTGATTGGAGGATATATCTTGTGGATCACTTCTGTCTTTTCTTTATCAACCTCAATGCCTCTGGACCTTATAGGATGTCCCATAACAATGCCCTCCTTCACCATGAAGTGACATTTTTCCAAACTAAGTACTAGATTTCCTTCTTCAAAAAAAATAAGACTAGGGAAAGATGTTGTAGGCATGTATCAAATGAATTTTCATAGACTGAGAAGTCATTCATGAAGATCTCCACTATTGTCTCAATAAGATCAGAAAAGAAGGTAGATATGCAATGCTAGAACGTAGATAGTGTATTGAATAGACCAAAGGGAATCTAGAAGAAAGCATATATTTCATAGGGACACATGAACATTGTCTTTTCTTGATCACTGGGGTGTATGGGCATCTGCTAGAATCCAGAGTATCCATCTTAAGCCAGAGTATCCATCTACATAATAGAAAGAAAAAAAATTGGTGAGCAAGTCTCTCTGGGATATGATCAAGAAATTGGAGTGGGAAATGGTCCTTCCCGGTGCTTGGTAATCTTGCTACTTGTAGAAGAATCACCCACCACAAATTAGAGATGGGATACATGATCTTATAAATTAATAACTTTATCACCTTTTATGCGCAACCTCCTTTGAAATTGGGTTCAGCTTGTATTGTGGCTCAGTGGAGGGCTTGTAGTCACCGACATATCATTTTGTGCATGTAGAAAGGTTGGTTGGATCTAGTTAGGTCTGTCATTTTACTAATGAAATCCTTCTTCCTCTTCCTCAGTTCTACCAATAACCTATCCACTTTCTCAGTTGAGAGATCTAAATTTATGGTGATTTTTTAAATCTTCTTCTTATCTAGCAAGACATATTGTAGTTTCTCAAGTAGAGGACTCATCTCTAGTGTAGTGGGAACCTAGTCTTCATTATCAATGAAAAAGGTAGATTCAACCTCTTCAAACTCAGCGTTGGGGTCTTCTTCAATGTTGTTAGGTAAATAGAATCGGATCCACCTATATATAATTCAACTCATGGGTGTTTGTGTCATGAGTGTTGTCATTAGAGGGTCTTCAAAAGTAGGCATATATACAATAGTGTTAATATATTGTTGATGTTGTCTATAAGGAAGCATTGTTCTCAAAACTAGGGACCCTTTAGACTCTCAAAAATGTTGAAGTGAATCGTGCTTGTCACAAATCTTAATGCCAAAAATTTATCTTCAATATTGATTAAGGATCTACATGCTGTAAGGAATGGGCACCCAAATATGAGAGGATAATGAAAATCCTCCTTGATGTCCTTAATTAGAAAATCATAGTGGAAATAATATTTGGGACCCATTTTGGTAGGGATGTCTACTATGGGATTAAGAGAGAAAGATTTATCCCCCCTCTCCCATGCCCATGGTAGAGGTCGAATGCCTGGGAGGGTGGTAAATCAAGGCGGTAACTAGGATGTCTTCTATGATTTTCACAGTGGTGGTCATAGAAGACTCAGCAAGTTTAATTGCAATGTTAATGGGAAGGATGTCAATGGTGAATTCTAGTATTTTGCATATGCTTTAGGGCATGATAGAGTAATGATTTACCCAATGTCATATATACCCTTATGGTATTTAGAGATGCCAAAAAGCAAGAGATGCTAAAACATCATGGGTCTTTAAGTTTTTTGGGCATCTTGTTCCAAATGATGTATGATGTTGTTTGTGCTAGTACCATGATATAAACTTCCTATATTAGGTACCTGCAAGTGAGGAGAGATATAAAGAACTCAGTCCATGATGGATCAGAGCATCAAGGAATGGAATATCAACATGTAGCTTCTTCATCAATTCCTTGAATTTCATGAATCTTGAGTCTAGATGTGTCTGAACTTGACGAGACGACATTGGTAAGGGACACTTGGTTTGTTGACATGCACCATAAAGATGGAGGGAGAAGTTGGTGTATCTTTCAGGTCCTTTTATGGATTGAGTGAGTAATTTGTCTTTGCAGATTCAACAAATGGTTTCACCCGTATAATAATTGGTATAGCTATTACAGTGACTTCTTCATCTTCATCATCTTCAAGAATGAGCATGTTGTTGCTGATGATTAGGATTGTAGATTCAAATAAAACAAACTTGGGACGCATTGTAACATCCCTGACCTGGGTTATGAGTCAACCCTAGGTGTTTTGCCTAAATATGTAATTAAATCTTTGTGATTAACTTTGAGCATGTAATTAAGTTCTCAGAAACGTATATTTCAGTATTTGCTCCTTTTTATTTAAAGTTGTAGCATTGTTTTGATATACAGGGACCTATGTGCAATTTACCCAGTTAAAAGGGTTAGCTTGCAATTTGCACATGTTTAGATGTTCCTCTGATGTTGAGACATCATGAGAATCTTTTTGGTAAAGTTTGAGGGATTTCCCAAGCTAGGGTACCAAGGTACAGCTGTGGAAGCAATCCCAGTGCTTGAAACCCTAATTTGGGGTAAAATGCAATTTACCCAAATTAAGGGATGCAAATTGTAAAATATGTCATCTAATGTATCTTTTTAGACTCTTGCCATCATTAAGAGAAGAAATGATGAGGAAGTCACCTCAATTGAGTTATCAAGTTATGAAATATGCCTTGTGATTGAATAATCAGGGTATATGTGCAATATTTTTTTATGTATGTACCTCATTATTAGCTTGCTCTCCTTTACCTTCTTTTCCTAAGACCTTAAGAGAAGGTTTGTCCTTAGAATAAAGAGGAAGGGACGATCAAGTAAAGAAGGAGGGACCTAGTTGGAATTATGGACAACTTATGAACTAATGTTGAAAATCCTACCCCATGTATATAAGCTCTCCTTCCCTTAGTTGCAAGGGAACTTACCCTTCGTTCCCTTACTGTTTCATTTCACCAAAGACGACCAAGGACTGCCTTGGAGCTAAGGAGGACGACCAAGGGGTGCAAGGTAGGTTCAAACCCCTCTTCTTGCCTAATTCCATGGTTAGAACTCGAATTCAAGGTCAGCTTCATGGCTAATTCTCGAAACCCTATCTTTCTAGCCATCTCCTTTCGTCCTTCCTTGGAGTTTTCACCTTGTCCAACCTGTAAGAACTCAAGGACGCCATTAGAGCTTGGATCTTGAAAGCTTGGAGCTCAAGGAGCAAGCTTTAGGCGGGTTTTATAACTCTAAACCCATGCTTCATTATGTACATCTTTATATGCGGTTTGATGATAGCTCTTAGTGTTTCCCTACTTTTCCCTACTATTTTGCAAGTAAATCCATGGGATATTCGTACTGTTCTTGATCTAGGAGATGAAGGCGTGATTTCCAAGAAAAACCCACCGCTTTTCACTTCCTTAAACGGTCTCACCAGTTTGCTCTCTCGGTCTCAAGACCGCGAGGTGAGCAAACGGTCTCGAGACCGGGACAGGGCAAACGGTCTCCAAGACCGTTTGGCCCCATTGACAGAGCATGGACCGTATAATAAAATTGTTCCTAATTATATAGGCTAATTACCCTCAAAATTTGGGAGGCTAACTCCAAGGGAATCGGGAGATATGACCTTTTTAAGTAACAACTTTATTTGAATTTATTCCTGATTTTCAAACGGTCTGAAATTGCCTCTTTGGGCAAACGGTCTCAAGACTAGGGCTGTCAATGGGGAGGGTATTATCCATTTACCCTTACCCATACCCTGGAGGGTAAGGGTAAGGGTAGAGATTTTTATTACCCTTTACCCTTTTGCCCGTTCTCTGTTTCCCCGCTATACTATAAGGGGAGGGTAAGGTATAGACATTATACATACCCTTTTACCCTTTTACCCGCACATGATATAAAGGTTATACAAAAATATATTCTAAAGGGGTTTGTATGTAAATGGTTAACCCTAATACTTTATTCTATCATTGGAAAATGACTTGGTATTGTGCTTGTAATACTTTCTTGTTGAGGGAAAAACATATATATCTTGCGAAAAATGAGGTGTTGGTGAAACACTTGTTTGTTATGCATACTTATGCAAAGGAAAAAATGATTTATGCATAAAAAATTGTTATTGTGTGAATTGACTTAACTTTAAACGGAGAAACATATGATTTTAAATTGGATATAATGTTTTATATGTTGTTGTGAATAAATTAGTTATAAAATTATCATAAATCAACACACAATGTGTATAAAGTTCCTTTTTGTCAAAATTACCCACTTACCCTTTACCTTCCCCGTTTACCCTGTGGAGAAGAGGGTAAGGGTAAGGGGAGGGTAAGGGGATTTCTGAGAAGGATAATTACCCTTTCCCTTACCCGCTACCCAAAGAGGGTAAGGGTAAGGGTAAGACCTTACCCTCCCCATACCCTCCCCATTGACAGCCCTACTCAAGACCATGTAAGGTCGTTGACCAGGCGTTGACCGTATGAGATTACTGTTCAAAATAATGTTAATTAACAACTCACCAAGTTTGATGTTCTAATTCCAAACGGGCTAAGAGTTGAAGGGTGAATACTAGGGCTAACCCTAGATGAAATCAGTACTGAAATTATGGTGACCTAATTAGGGTTTTTAGGGTTGATTGACCTAAACGGTCTCAAGACCGTTTAGGGTTCACCCAAACGGTCTCAAGACCGCGAGGGCAATCAAACAAGACCGTTTGGAGGTCTGGGGTCAAGAATAGTTGACCAATTGAAGGTATAATTACACCAAATTACTTTGCAATTAAATATTGATATGATCATCAACTCAATAGGTCAGACCTTGATGAATTTGCACTAGAATCCAAAATTGGATGGGCAAACGGTCTCAAGACCATTTGGAACTCATCCAAACGGTCTCAAGACCGAGAGGACAATCACCTAAAACCGTTTGAAGGTCTAGGGTTAAGTAATTTGACCAATTAAGGACCCAATTTCAATAAGTTATCGATTTAATCAAAATTCTGATTTTGTGACTCAATCATGGTTCAACCCCTATCAAATCACCTTAGACTTTGATGAAATCTTGGGCAAACGGTCTCAAGACCATGTGGGGTCCACCCACATGACCTCAAGACCGTTTGGGTCAAGTTTGGGCCCAATTGGAACTCAATTGAAGGGTTCAACCTTGTGTTGATGCACATTGTTGAGTGTTGATGGGTGAACATTGATAGACCCTAATTGAATCGATTTCAATCCTAATTGGTCAACGATTGAGGGTCAATTGAATGACCAATTGATTAAGCATAACCTTAATTGACCCAATCCATAGGTGGTCAACATAGTTTTGACCTTTTGAGGGCTTCAACATCGGTTGACATCATCAATTGCATTATTGATTTTTGTTGATGGACCAAACGGTTGAGACCTTGAGAGCCTCGCGGTCTCAAGACCGAGAGGGGGCTCGCGGTCTCAAGACCGTGAGGGGGCTCACGGTCTCAAGACCGAGAGGAGGCTCATGGTCTCAAGACCGCAAAGGTCCTCGCGGTCCTGAGGTCAAGATGGACAAACGGTCAATGTCTCTTCGCGGTCCCAACATCAATTTGATCTTCGCGGTCTTGAACCAGTTGAAGGGCTTCGCGGTTTTGAACCTTTTGAAGAGGCTCACGGTCTTGAAGCCTAAGGAGGCTCGCGGTCTTGAAGATAGAAAAGGGCTCGCGGTCTTGGAAAGTCAAAGTGGGCAAACGGTCAACACTTTCAAACGATCTCAATTCGATTGAAGGTTGATAATTGAAATCAATCAATGTGATTCAAGGTTGACTTCATTCAATCAATTGATGATATAAATGGTCCAATGTTGCCCTAATCGAACCCTAATGACAACCTAGGATATTAAGGGGTTAATTGAGTAAGGTTTTGACCATGATGATGATCAATGGGGTGAATTACCAAAATACCCCTAAAGGGCCAATTGAGTTATATCTTGCTCAATTCAAACCCTAATTACATGAGAATGATGTTTTTAGTTATAATGACTCCATCCAACTTGATCTATTCTAATATTATCATCAACCACTAGTATGAAGAAAGGGAGAGTATTCTAGAGAGAGAAAGTACTCTAGAGAGAGAAAGTACCCTAGAGAGAAAGTAACCCTAATTGGGTGGAAACTTAAGTAAAGCATCTCCAATGCACATGAATGTGTATAAATAGGGTATGATTCACCTATGTGAAATCATAGAAACCTTAATTATGATAAATGATGAACCTTTAACTAATCTGTGAGCATTAATAATAATGTTACTCATACATGATGATGTTATGAGTTCAATTCACCTTAATGTGAATAGTAAACCCTAATTCAAGGGTGATGACATGTAATGTGAATAGTAAACCCTAATTCAAGGGTAATGGCATGCTTTTGAATATTAAACTCTATTTGATGAGAATTAGAGATTTAAACTCTTATGACAAGAGTAGGAAGGATATTCCTTATTTTTGTATTACCTTTATCAGTTGTATTAACCATGCAGGTTCTGATATGAAGGTAATCATATCCAGGTATGGATGATGATGTTATATTCATTAAAGGCATGTTGTTAGCCTTATGAATAAGTAAAGTAATCTGATGTCTTGTCAGTGGCATCCTATGCTGATAATGGGCTGTGAGAGCCATGAATACCATCAAAGTCATGCCTTAGAGATGACTTGTGATGAGGATAATGAGAAATGATGACTGATATGAGTTAGGCCTGTTACATTTAGTATTCTTCTTTTATAGCTGCTATGCTACTGTTATTGTTTGAAGAACAATGTATGCTGTTAAAGAATACTGAATGTACCTAACTAATCAAGTATAATGTAGAGCCCTGATCATAGATCCATCATTGTCAGAGATTAAGTGATGGTGAAACATGTTTTCCTCAGGGAACTCCTGGAGCACATACTTTTGAGTATGTGGGGTACATGGATGTGTAGAACCTTACATCCTAGTGTAGGAAAGTGATGTAGATGTGGAATCCATCCATCCTTCACTATATTTTCATACCGTATCAGTGGTAGGTAAACATGAAACCTTCTGATGATGAAGAAAGCACAGATATCCGTATCAGTGGTAGGTAAATATGAAACCTCCTGATGACGAAGAGAGTACAGAACTCCACTGTGACTCTAGAATAGCGAAGGACCAGTTTACCCTGGTGAGCTATATTAAGTAGAGATACGAGATGTCCTACAAGTGATCCTCTTACTGACTAAGGAAGGTGAAGGTCATGAGAATCCGGCTCTCTTAATGACCTATGTATGATACTGATGCGGCTTCTCAGCGATCAGTTGGAGTATGAGTGGTAAACCTCATCTCCACAGGGCATAATGTTGTTTGTAAAACATAATCAACCATGTAGTATAACTTGTTAGAGATGACTCCAAGTTAGTTGATTGATGTTACCTTACAATAATGTTTATATTCTCCACATCTCCTAAATTATAGAGATCTTGTTATACCTGCAACTGTTATAGAATACTTTGAAGGCTTTACTGCTTAAAATATTCTTTGATGTTATAATAAAGCTTCTGGCGAAGAGTTATAACTCTCGCTGGGACAATTATGTATAATTGTCTCACCCCGTAGGCTTCAACTTTTTAGGTGGACGTCGGAGACGAAGGAACCAGCCTACAGGTGATCAGTCTCAGCAGCAGCATCAGGGGAAGCAGTAATCTCAGGTGGAGATTGTCCTGCCATATGGTGTAGTTAGAGTCAGTCCTATGTGTCCTCTGTACTCTCAGGTCTTGGAGTCTTTTGTATAGTGATCTTGAGATTTTGTATCTTGATGTATATAATTACTCAAGAAGTAATTATCCTGAGATGTAAACAGTTTATCTCACTTTATGAAAGAAGCTTTTATGGATTCAAGATCTTGTCATGAAAAGTTTTAATTTCCCGTGATTTTTGTCTTCCGCTGATTACCGATTCGCTTCCGCGAAGTTTTAATCGTGTTTATGTCATGGTTTGGAGATCAGAGCCCACACGCATGGTCACTTTATTCATATCCACCTGGTGCTAGGGATTGTTCTTGAGTTGATTATAAAATGAATATACTAATGGGAGAATGACTGAATGCAAAATCTTAGGATCTAGGGAAGACCTTTAAGAAGTTGAAGCATGTGGAAGCCACCGAGTATGCGGGTACTACAGACCCCGCATATGCTAATATGTGGTTGATAGAGTTGGAAAAGGCGTTTAGGATCATGAATATCTCTGATGAGGACAAGGTGAGGCATGATGTTTACCTCTTGAAGAGTAGTATTGGCCATTTGTGGGCCATTGAGGATGAGAAGAGACTTGGAGAGATGATTAGTTGTGAGGAGTTTTTATGGGATTTTGTGAGCCACTACTTTCTCAAGACATATCTAGAATAGAAGGTAGTGTAGTTCAAACGGTTGTGCCAAGGGTCATAGACTATCCATGACTATGAGGTGAGGTTTATGGATATTTTGAGGTTCTATTCTCACATTGCAACCACTGATAAGGAGAGGATCTGAAGGTTTGAGAAGGGTTTGAATATTGAGTTGTGTATAAAGGTGTCCATTTTGGAAAATTAGGAGAAATTTTCCACCTTCATGGAATCTATGAGAAGGATAGAGAGGTCTGATGTGGAGAAGCAAGAAGCCAATGCAAGGAAGAGGTCATCTCAGTTCCCAGGGCAATCACTTGGTAGCTTCAAAAAGTTGAGATTCTCTTCATCGTAGTACTAGCAGTCACCGCATAGATCAACAATTTCTGAGCTAAGAGCACAAGTGCAATCATAGTGGTCCCCCAAAAAAGGTAGAGGTCACAGTTTCCTCCAGCAAGGGCAAGCAGTTCTAGGTTTGTATTGGTGACAAATTTCTCTAGACCACAGTATGATACGCGGATGTGCTGCAAGTGTGGACAAGTCATGCATGTGAGATGGCCTTTCCCAATGAAGGATGAGGAGGTGACACAATAGCTAAGATAGAATAAGTAGGACTCACTACAGCAGCAGTTCCATAGTGGTAGAGGCATCAAAGGTCATGGACATGCATCACAGGCATGTCATCAAGACCAACTAGAAGAGGGCGAGGACGAAAATAGGTGACAACTAAATTCTATGCCATGACTCAGTTGAAAGGAGTGGTCAACCCATAGGTCACAATAGGTCAAATGGAACTTTTTCTTTCTGAGTTATCTGCTTCTATTTTTGTATCTCTTTTGGTTGAACCGGGTGCAATGCACTCATTAATCACCAAAGAGGTGATAAATAGTTGTAATCTACTTATTCATAGTATATATGATATCCTCTTACTAGAAACCCCTTTGGTAGGTTATGTTGTGTTGTGGGAAGTGTGTCCATCATGCATTCTCTCTTTTTTGGGGATGCAACATTCAATTGGATCTCATGCCACTTGGTATGCATGGATTTGATGTGATCCTAGGGATGGATACCTTGGAGAAGAAAAAGGTTGTTTTGGACTGTATTTCCAAAGTTGCAATGTTTTGTGATGTGGATGTCACTTGGACATTCCAAGGTGATAGGAAGATTCTTCCTAATTGTCTTCTTTTGACTATGATAGCAGAGAATTTCACTAGGCAAGGGTGTGATGCTTTCTTATCCAATGTAGTGGATACCAAGGTGATGAGTCCAAGTATCCAGGATGTACTCGTAGTGCGTGGGTTTTAGGATGTTTACCATAAGAATTTCATGTTGTTCCACCTCCTATAGAAAATGGTTTTGATATCAATCTAGTTCTTGGAACACAACCCATAGTTCATGCACCTTATTGGATGGTACCAGTAGAGGTGAAGAAGTTGAACAAATAGTTGTAGGAGTTGCTAGAGAAGGGGTTTATATGATCAAGCATTTCCCCTTAGAGTGCACCAATGTTTTTCATGAAAAAGAAGGATGGTTATATGAAGATTTCATATATTACATTCAATTAAACTAGGTCACAGTGAAGAACAAGTATTTTTTGTCGAGGATTGATGACTTGTTTGATTAGTTGCAAGGTACTATAGTGTTTTCGAAGATAGACCTCGGGTCGAGATATCACCAATTGAGAATCAAGGTGGATGACATACCTAAGACTTCTTTTAGGAGTAGGTATGGTCATCATGAGTTCTTGTTATGTCTTTTGGGCTAACCAATTCACCTCCAACTTTTATGAACCTAATGACCAGAATGTTTAGACCATATCTTGATCAATTTGTAGTTGTCTTCATAGATGAAATCTTGATATACTTCGAAGATAATCAACAATATGAAAAACATCTTTGTCAAGCGTTGGAGTTGTTGAGGTAGCATCAGCTATATGTCAAGTTCAGTAAGTGTGAGTTTTGGCTGGCTCAGGTATCTTTGTGTAGCCATGTTATCTCTAAAAAGGGTATTATTTGGATCTTAAGAAGGTAGAACCAGTGTTGGAGTGGGAGCAGCCCAAAATAATGGTTGATGTGGGCTCTGATCTCCAAACCACGCTATACTCATGATTTAAACTTAGCGGAAACGATTCGATAAACAGCGGAAGTCAAAAATCACGGGAAATTAAAACTTTTCGAGACAAGAGCTTGAAACCATAAGAGCTTCTTTCATAACAAGAGATAACTATTTACATCTCATAATAATTACTTCTTGAGTAATTATATACATCAAAATCTCAAGAACTCATAACAAAAGACTCCAAGACCTGAGAGTACAGAGGACACATAGGACTGACTCTAACTACACCACATGGCAGGCTAAATCTCCACCTGAGATTTCACTGCTGCTCCTGGTGCTGCTGCTGCTGAGACTGGTCACCTGTAGACCGGTTCCTCCATCTCCGACGTCCACCTAAAAAGTTGAAGTCTACGGGGTGAGACAATTTTACATAATTGTCCCAGCGAGAGTTATAACTCTCCGCCAGAAGCTTTATTATAACATCAAAGAATAACTTAAACAGTAAGTCTTTCAAAGTATTCAATAGCAGTTACAGCTATAAACAAGAGCTCAACCTTTACGACATATGAAGAAATATAAGCACTATCACAATGTATCATCAATCAACTAACTCGTTGTTATCTCTAACAGGTATACTACGTGGTTGGTTATGTTTTACAAACAACATTATGCCCTGTGGAGATGAGGCATACCACTCATACTCCAACTGATCGCTAAGAAGTCACATCAGTATCATACATAGGTCATTAAGAGAGCCGGATTCTCATGACCTTCACCTTCCTCAGTCAGTAAGAGGATTACTTGTAGGACATCTTGTGTCTCTACTATTATAGCTCACCAGGGTAAACTGGTCCTTCGCTATTTTAGAGTTACATTGGCGTTCTGTACTCTCTTCGTCATCAGGAGATTTCATGTTTATCTCCACTGATACAGATATCTTTGTTTTCTTCGTCATCAGGAGGTTTCATATTTACCATCCACTGATACGGTAAGGTTTTGTAGTGAAAGGGTTGACGGATTACACATCTACATCAATCACCTACACTAGGATGTAAGGTTCTACACATCCATGTACCCCACATACTCAATAGTATGTGATCCAGGAGTTCCCTTAGAAAAACCTGTTTCACCATCATTTGATCTCTGACAATGATGGATCTATGATCAGGGCTCTACATTATACTTGATTAGTTAGGTACATTCAGTATTCTTTTAACATCATACATTGTTCTTCAAACAATAACAGTAGCATAACAACTATGAAAGGAGAATACTAAATGTAACAAACCTAACTCACATCAATCATCATTTCTCATTATATTCATCTCAAGTCATCTCTAAAGCATGACCTTGATGGTATTCATGGCTCTCACAGCCCATTAAGTCATAGGTTGCCACTGACAAGGCATCAAGATATCTTACTTATTCATAAAGCTTTTAACATGCTTTTAATGAATACAGTATCATCATCCATACCTGGATATGTTCACCTTCATATCAGGACCTGCATGGTTAGTTCAACTGATAAAGGTAATTCAAAACAAGAAATACACTTCCCACTCTTATCATAAGAGTTAAGTCCTCTGATTCTCATCAATTAGAGTTTAATACTCATAATGCATGTCATTACCCTTGAATTAGGGTTTACTATTCACATTACATGACATCACCCTTAAATTAGGGTTTACTATTCACATTACATGTCATGACCCTTGAATTAGGGTTTACTATTCACATTACGTGTCATGACCCTTGAATTAGGGTTTATTATTCACATTACGTGTCATCACCTTTAAATTAAACTCATAACATCATCATGTATGAGGAACATCATCATTGATGCTCTTAGATTGGCTTAAGATTCATCATATATCATAATTAGGGTTTACATGATCTCACATAGGTGGATCATACCCTAATCATGCACATCTATGTGTATTGAAGGTTCTTTACTTAAGTTTCCACCCAAAAAGGGGTACTTTCTCTCTCTTAAAGTACTTTCTCTCTCTAAAGTACTTTCTCTCTCTAAAGTACTTTCTCTCTCCTCATACTAGTACATGGTAATAACACCACTCTAGATCAGGTTGGTTTAAGTCCTCTTTGGTTAACATAAGCCAACACATCACTATCATGTGATTAGGGTTTGATTTGAATAAGGTTTTACTCAATTGAACCCTTCAGGGGTATTTTGGTAATTTACCCCATTGATCACATCATGGTTCAATTCATTAGTCACTTAATCCCCTAATGTCCTAGGTTATCATTAGGGTTTAGATTTGATCATCATAGCACCATTTACACCTTCAAGTGGTTAAGTGAATTCAGCCTTTGAAAACCTCAAACGATTTCAACCTTCATCCTCCAAACGGTTTGAGACCGTTTGGATGGGTTGACCATTTGCTAGGGTTGACTCCAAGACCATGTGACCTTCAAGGTCGAGAGAGGGTGAAGACCGTTTGGCAACTTTGACTTCAAGACCGAGAGAGCTCTCATGATTTGAGACCGTTTGGTGTCTCTCGATCTTGAGACCGTTTGAGTCCAAACGGTCTTGAGACCGTTTGGCCCCAAACGGTCTTGAGACCGTGAGACCTCACACGGTCTTGAGACCGTGTGACCTCAAACGGTCTTGAGACTGTGAGGTCTCAAACGGTCTTGAGACCGTGAGGCCTCACACGGTCTTGAGACCGTTTGGTCCACTTGGTCTCAAACCGTTTGGTCCTTCAACATGGTTCAAAAGTTCCAATTGTTGGTGATTATCAATGTTGAAGCCCCCAAATGGTCAAAGACATGGTAACCACTTATGGATTGAGTCAATTAGGGTTATCCTTAACCAATTGGTCACTCAATTGTCCCTCAATTGTTATCCAATTAGGGTTGAAGTCGGTTCAATTAAGGTCTATCAATGTTCAACCATCAACACTCAACAATGTAATTCAACACAAGGTTGAACCCTTCAATTGAGCTCCAATTGGGCCCAAACTTGGCCCAAACGGTCTTGGGATCGTGTGGATGAACTCCACACGGTCTTGAGACCGTTTGCCCAAGATTTCATCAAAATCTAATATGATTTGATAAGGGTTGAACCTTGATTGAGTCACAAATCAGTATTTTAATTAATTCGATAATCTATTGCAATTGGGCCCTCAATTGATCAAATTAACTTAACCCTAGACCTCCAAACGGTCTTGGGTTGTCACCACACGGTCTTGAGACCGTTTGGATGGGTTCCAAATGGTCTTGAGACCGTTTTCCCATCCAACTTTTGGATTCTAGTGAAAATTCTTCAAGGTTGGATCCATTGAGTTGATGATCATATCAAAACTTAATTGCAATGTAATTTGGTATGTTTGTACCTTCAATTGGTCAACTATACTTGACCCCAGACCTCCATACTGTCTTGGGTGATCCCCCACACGGTCTTGATACCGTTTGGTTGATCCCCAAACGGTCTTGAGACCGTTTGGGTCAATCAACCCAAAAACACTTAATT
The DNA here is from genome assembly GCA_963693085.1 of Alisma plantago-aquatica. NCBI lineage: Eukaryota > Viridiplantae > Streptophyta > Magnoliopsida > Alismatales > Alismataceae > Alisma > Alisma plantago-aquatica. The sequence continues at coordinate 1,290,818,099 of OY856409.1, forward strand.
AATTCATTGAGATTTCAGTACTGATTTCAATTAGGGTTAGCCCTAGTAATCACCCTTCAACTCTTAGCTCGTTTGGAATTAGTCCATAAAATTTGGTGAGTTGTTAATCAACATTATTTTGAACAGTAATCTCATACGGTCAACGCATGGTCAATGGGGTTAAACGGTCTTGAAGACCGTTTGCCCTCACTCGGTCTTGAGACCGTTTGCTCACCACACGGTCTTGAGACTGAGAGAGCCAAAGGTAGAGACCGTTTGGTAAAGTGAAAAGCGGTGGATTAACCTTGGAAATAACACCTTCATCTCCTAGCTCAAGAACAGCAAGGATTTCCCACGAATTTACTTGCAAAGTAGCAAAGGAAAGTAGAGAAGAAGAAGAACTATCATCTACATGCATAAACAAGATGTATATAACAAAGCATGGGTTTAGAGTTATAAAACCCGCCTAAATCTTGCTCCTTGAGCTCCAAGCTTTCGAGCTCTAAGCTTTAATGGCGTCCTTGAGCTTCCACAGGTCGTCCAAGGTGATTCTTCCAAGGAAAGTTGAGAAAAGATGGCTAGAAAGGTAGAGTTAAGGGAGCTAGTCATCAATTTGGCCTTGAATTCGAATTCTAACCATGAAATTAGGCAAGAAGAGGAATCCAAACCTACCTTGCACACCTTGGGTCGTCCTCCTAAGCTCCAATCTGTTCCTTAGTCGGTCAAGCAAGGGGAAACAGTGAATTGCACGAAGGAAAGGTTCCTTTGCTTGAGAGGTAAAGTGTATATATACTTGGGTGAGATTTCATTAAAGGCCCATAAGTTTTCTATATTTCCAACTAAGTCCTTCCATCTTTTCTTGCTCGTCCTTTCTTCTTATTTCTAAGGACAACCTTCTTTCAAGGTCAAGAAATGATAGCAAAGAAGATCAACCTATAACTTAAGGTACATACATAAAAAGGACTATAATACATACACCCTGATTATTCAATCACAAAGGTGTTTTCATTGCTTGACTAATCAATTGAAGTGACCTTTCATCATTTATTCCCTAAATGATGATAAGAGTCTTAAAAGATACATTAGATGATGTATTTTACAAATTGCATCCCTAAATTTGGGTAAATTTCATTTTACTCCAATTTAGGGTTTTCAAGCACAGGGATTGCTTCCACAGCTGCACCTTGGTGCCCAAGCTTGGGAAATCCCTCAAACCTTACCATCATCATTCTCATGATGTCTCAATATCAGAGAAACATCTCAACATGTGCAAATTGCAAGTTAACCCTTCTAACTGGGTAATTTGCACATAGGTCCCTGTATTACAAAACAATGCTACAACTTTATATAAAAAGGAGAAAAAACTGAAATATATGTTTCTGAGAAACTTAATTACATGCCCAAAGTTAATCACAAGGATTTAATTACATATTTAGGCAAAACATATAGGGTTAACTCATAACCCAGGTCAGGGATGTTACAAATTATCCACCCCTTACAAGGATTTCGTCCTCGAAATCGATAAGACATATTAAGAGAAAAGGGCAGGATACTTCCTCCTCATCTCATCCTCTAGTTCCCAAGTGGCTTCTTCAACACCACGGTGATTCCAGAGGACTTTCACAAGACTTATATCTTTCTTATTTAACTTTTTAATCCTGTTATCAAGGATCGACACTGGTCCTTCCTCATAAGATATATCATCATTCAATTCTACCTCCATAGGTTGTAGGACTGACTTGGTGTCTGGGTGACATTTATTCAACATAGAAATGTGAAACACAGGGTGTAACCTCTGTAACTCTGGTGGCAGCTCTAGTTTATATGCTACCTTTCCAATCCGTTCAATGATTGGGTAAGGCCCCATATATCTAGGAGCTAACTTCCCTTTTCTTCCAAAACGAAGGACTCCTTTCCAAGGCGAGACTTTGAGATACACTCTGTCTCCAACCTGGAACTCTAAGGGTCTACGACGTTTGTCAGCATAAGATTTTTGTCTATCCTGTGCAGTCTTAATCTGTTGTTGTATTACTTTAATCTTTTCTGTAGTCTGCTGCACAAGATCAGAACCTAACAACTGATGTTCACCAGTCTCGAACCAACACAGAGGTGATCTACAACGTCTACCATACAAGGCTTCATAAGGTGCCATATCAATGCTATGGTGATAGCTATTGTTATAGGCAAATTCTATCTAGCTTAGGTGTAGATCCCAACTTCTGGTAAACTGGAGAGCACATGCTCTCAACAGGTCTTCTAAGGTTTGTATGGTCCTTTCTGACTGTCCATCAGTCTGTGGATGAAAGGTCGTGCTAAACCTTAGCTTGGTGCCTAGGGCTCTGTGTAACTGTTCCCAAAAACGACTTGTAAACTGGGGACCTCTGTCAGAAACTATAGTGACAGGAACTCCGTGCAACCGCACTATCTCTTGTACATACAACTGTGATAACCTTTCAGCAGAATATGTTGTTTTGACAGGTAAGAAATGTGCTGTCTTAGTCAACCTATCAACAATTACCCAAATGGAATCATGTCCTTTGCTTGTCCTGGGTAGGCTAACAACAAAGTCCATGGTCACATGATCCCACTTCCACTGTGGTAAGGGTAAAGGTTGCATTGTTCCTGCAGGCTTCTGGTGTTCAGCTTTAACTTGCTGACACACGGGACACCTCAGAACAAACTCTGCAACATCCTTCTTCATTCCAGGCCACCAATACAGATCTTTCAAATTACGATACATCTCGGTGCTCCCTGGATGCATAGCATACATGGAAGAATGATCTTCTTCCAGAACTAACTTCCTTAAGTTATCCACATCCGGCACTATCATCCTTCCATTATAACAGGCTACTTGGTCATCTGAGTCATGGAAACCATCTCGCTTCTCATTTCCATACTCAGATCTAATCTGCTGAACTGCAGCATCATCTAGCTGTGCTTCCTTAATCTGCTCTCTTAAGGTAGGTTTAATATGCATCTCAGCCACCAAACCGGCTAACAATGACACCTTCAACTGTACATTGTCTTGCCTTAAAGAGATAAGCATATCTCTCTTAGAGCATACTAAAGAGTTTAGTTGTGCTCTATCCATGGTTGATGTTGCTGATTTCCTACTCAAGGCATCTGCAACAACATTGGCCTTGACCGGATGGTAATCAATTGTACAATCGTAGTCCTTGATTAACTCCATCCAACGACATTGCCGCATGTTGAGCTCATGCTGAGAGAAGATATACTTAAGGTTCTTGTGGTCTGTGAAAATCTGGAATGTCTCTCCGTAGAGATAATGTCTCCAGATCTTCAAGGCATGAACCACAGCAGCTAACTCCAGATCGTGTGTCGGATAATTCTCCTCGTGTTTCTTAAGTTGTCGGGAAGCAAAAGAAATCACTTGTTTATCCTGCATCAACACACATCCTAGTCCATTCTTGGAAGCATCACAGAAGACTACATATCCTTTTCCTTGTTCAGGTAGCACAAGCACAGGTGCACTTGTCAATCTCTCCTTCAACAACTGGAAAGACTGTTGACACTTATCATTCCAAGAAAAAGGAACATCTTTCCGGGTCAACTTGGTCAAAGGTAAGGCTATAGAACTAAAGTTCTTAATGAACCTTCGATAATAGCCAGCTAACCCCAAGAAACTTCGAATCTCCGTCGGTGTCTTCGGTTGCTCCCATTGTAGAACAGATTCTACCTTTGTAGGGTCAACACAAATTCCCGAGGCAGATATCACATGTCCAAGAAAAGATACCTCCGGCAGCCAGAACTCACACTTGCTAAACTTAGCATACAGCTTGTGTTCTCTTAGAAAGGTCAAAGCTTGGTGAAGGTGCTGCTCATGCTGCTGAGCATCCTTACTATAGATCAAAATGTCATCTATGAAGACGACAACACACTGATCGAGGAAGGGTTGAAAAACTCTATTCATGAGTTCCATAAATGCAGCTGGTGCATTAGTTAGTCCAAACGACATAATCGTAAACTCATAGTGACCATACCTTGTCCTAAAGGCAGACTTGGATATGTCACTATCCTTAATAAGGAGTTCATGATATCCAGACCTCAAGTCCATCTTGGAAAAAATGGTTGCACCACGCAACTGGTCAAAGAGATCATCAATCCTCGGTAGAGGGTACTTATTCTTTATTGTTACTTTATTGAGTTGTCTATAGTCGATGCACAAACGCATTGACCCATCTTTCTTTTTAACAAACAAGACCGGAGCACCCCAAGGTGAAGTGCTCGGTCAGATAAAACCCTTCTCAAGTAACTATTGAAGTTGTTTCTTGAGTTCTGCCATCTCGGCAGGCGCCATCCTATATGGAGTCTGGGCTATGGGTTGCGTATCTGGGATCAGATTGATTTCAAAATCAATTTCCCGAGGTGGTGGTATACCAGGAAGTTCTTCAGGAAACACATCCTCGAATTCCCTGACTATGGGAACTTCAGCAGGATTGGACTTTTCCTTGGTAACATCTACCACATGGGCTAAGAATGCATAACATCCTTGCCTCAACAACTTATCAGCAACCATAGCTGACACAAGACAGGTGGGCAGAATCTTTCTTTCTCCTTGAAAGATCCATGTGCTGCTTTCATCAGCAAACACAGCCAACTTGGACTCACAATCCAAGACAACTCTATACCTTTCTAAGGTATCCATCCCGAGGATTATATCAAATCCTTGCATATCAAGCGGTATAAGATCCACTTGAATGCGATGGTCAGAAAAGAAGAGGATGCAAGGAGAGCATACCTCCTGCAAAACGGCAGACCCACTCAACGGAGTCTCCAACAACAAACTATCTGCCCTATGACTAACAGTCACATTGCAGTTATGAATCACTCTATGAGTGATGAAAGAGTGCGTAGCACCCGGGTCAATCAGAACAAATACAACACAGGATGTAGACATATCAGGATATAAAAGTTTCATCTGACCTGCCACTACCCGTGGATTGACCACTGCATCAGGTGGGTTCATAGCATAGAACCTCGCTGTCGCCTGGTGTTGAGGTGATGCTGATGATCCAGCTTGAGACGCTTGTCCACGTCCTCGAGCTGCTCCTTGAGATTGCATTCTCTGAGATCCTTGTTGATTCTGTCTCGGAGGTTGTGTCACACTGACAGGCCTAGAACGTCAATCCTTCATCAAGTGTCCCACCTTACCACAGTTGTAGCATCTCCTCTCCTGTTGTTGTGGTCGGGGTGGTCCAGTAACTGACATCGATGCAGAACTGTGAGTTCCTTGAAGCGGTTGACTCCGTCCTCTACCTCTGCTTGGTGACCACTGAGTTTGAGAACTCGATCTGGGTGGTGGAGGGTTAGGTGCAGAGAATCTAGGTTTCTTGAAATCCCTAGACGAAGAACCCTGGAACTGTGGATATCTTTTCTGGGTTTGCCTCTTCTCAACCACAGATCTCTCTATCCTTCGGACTGACTCAACGAAGGTAGAGAATCTATCTCGGTTTTCTAAGGCAGACACAGGGGTTGACATATCAGCATTCAAACCCTTCTCGAATCTCCTGATTCTTTCCTCATCTGTGGCAGCCATGTGCGGACAGAACTGCAGCAATTCCATGAACTTAGCTTCATACTCGCTAATGTTCATCATGCCCTACCTCAATCTCTCAAACTGAGAGATCTTCTCATCTAGGAAGGTCTTTGGAAAATATCTATTGATAAATTCCCGACGAAACTCTTCCCACGAGAACTCTATTCCAGGTCTCTTTTGCTCTTCCATGTTCCACCAGTGACCAACACTACCTTTGAGAAGATAGACAGCATGTCTAACCTTCTCAGCTTCCGGGATAATAAGAATCCTGAAAGCCTTCTCCAACTCTATCAACCATAGGTCAGCATTTGCGGGGTCGGCAGTCCCAAAGTACTCGGTAGCTCCGACACGATGAAGTCGCTCGAACGTCTTACTGATACCTTGTCCTTCAGGCTGGACAGGTGCCCTCGGTGCAGGCATGGGCATCCTGTCAGTTATGTGTGTCATGGCAGTCATGAACTGCCCGAACATTGTCTGTACAGCTGGGTTACCCATGTCGGCTGGGTCAAACTGGGGTGGCTCTCTTGGGGACTCTGGTGCAGGCTGTTCTATTTCTGGAACCCTTGCACCGCCTCGAGGTGCACTAGCACTACTCTCTGCCACGTACTCATCATGAGGCTCAGCCATCCTTATGTATCTTCTTCTCCTGAGGAGTAGAAGATTCTATTAGATAGGGAAAGAGTACTAAAGATAGACTCGACATCCTAAGTCCTATGCCTCTGTAGACTCAACTGACCTAGAGCTCTGATACCACTAATTGTGGGCTCTGATATCCAAACCACGATATACTCACAATTTAAACTTAGCAGAAACGATTCGATAAACAGCGGAAGTCAAAAATCACGGGAAATTAAAACTTTTCGAGACAAGAGCTTGAAACCATAAGAGCTTCTTTCATTACAAGAGATAACTGTTTACATCTCATGATAATTACTTCTTGAGTAATTATATACATCAAAATCTCAAGAACTCATAACAAAAGACTCCAAGACCTGAGAGTACAGAGGACACATAGGACTGACTCTAACTACACCACATGGCAGGCTAAATCTCCAACTGAGATTTCACTGCTGCTCCTGGTGGTGCTGCTGCTGAGACTGGTCACCTGTAGACCGGTTCCTCCATCTCCGACGTCCACCTAAAAATTTGAAGTCTACGGGGTGAGACAATTTTACATAATTGTCCCAGCGAGAGTTATAACTCTCCGCCAGAAGCTTTATTATAACATCAAAGAATAACTTAAACAGTAAGGCTTTCAAAGTATTCAATAGCAGTTACATCTATAAACAAGAGCTCAACCGTTATGAAATATGAAGAAATATAAGCACTATCACAGTGTATCATCAATCAACTAACTTGTAGTTATCTCTAACAGGTATACTACATGGTTGGTTATGTTTTACAAACAACATTATGCCCTGTGGAGATGAGGCATACCACTCATACTCCAACTGATCGCTAAGAAGTCACATCAGTATCATACATAGGTCATTAAGAGAGCCGGATTCTCATGACCTTCACCTTCCTCAGTCAGTAAGAGGATTACTTATAGGACATCTTGTGTCTCTACTATTATAGCTCACCAGGGTAAACTGGTCCTTCGCTATTTTAGAGTTACAGTGGCGTTCTGTACTCTCTTCGTCATCAGGAGATTTCATGTTTATCTCCACTGATACGGATATCTTTGTTTTCTTCGTCATCAGGAGGTTTCATGTTTACCATCTACTGATACGGTAGGGTTTTGTAGTGAAAGGGTTGACGGATTACACATCTACATCAATCACCTACACTAGGATGTAAGGTTCTACACATCCATGTACCCCACATACTCAATAGTATGTGATCCAGGAGTTCCCTTAGAAAAACCTGTTTCACCATCATTTGATCTCTGACAATGATGGATCTATGATCAGGACTCTACATTATACTTGATTAGTTAGGTACATTCAGTATTCTTTTAACATCATACATTGTTCTTCAAACAATAACAGTAGCATAACAGCTATGAAAGGAGAATACTAAATGTAACAAACCTAACTCACACCAATCATCATTTCTCATTATATTCATCTCAAGTCATCTCTAAAGCATGACCTTGATGGTATTCATGGCTCTCACAGCCCATTAAGTCATAGGTTGCCACTGACAAGGCATCAAGATATCTAACTTATTTATAAAGCTTTTAACATGCTTTTAATGAATACAGTATCATCATCCATACCTAGATATGTTCACCTTCATATCAGGACCTGCATGGTTAGTTCAACTGATAAAGGTAATTCAAAACAAGAAATACACTTCCCACTCTTATCATAAGAGTTAAGTCCTCTGATTCTCATCAATTAGAGTTTAATACTCATAATGCATGTCATTACCCTTGAATTAGGGTTTACTATTCACATTACATGACATCACCCTTAAATTAGGGTTTACTATTCAGATTACATGTCATGACCCTTGAATTAGGGTTTACTATTCACATTACGTGTCATGACCCTTGAATTAGGGGTATTCACATTACGTGTCATCACCCTTAAATTAAACTCATAACATCATCATGTATGAGGAACATCATCATTGATGCTCTTAGATTGGCTTAAGATTCATCATATATCATAATTAGGGTTTCCATGATCTCACATAGGTGGATCATACCCTAATCATGCACATCTATGTGTATTGAAGGTTCTTTACTTAAGTTTCCACCCAAAAAGGGGTACTTTCTCTCTCTTAAAGTACTTTCTCTCTCTAAAGTACTTTCTCTCTCTAAAGTACTTTCTCTCTCCTCATACTAGTACATGGTAATAACACCACTCTAGATCAGGTTGGTTTGAGTCCTCTTTGGTTAACATAAGCCAACACATCACTATCATGTGATTAGGGTTTGATTTGAACAAGGTTTTACTCAATTGAACCCTTCAGGGGTATTTTGGTAATTTACCCCATTGATCACATCATGGTTCAATTCATTAGTCACTTAATCCCCTAATGTCCTAGGTTATCATTAGGGTTTAGATTTGATCATCATAGCACCATTTACACCTTCAAGTGGTTAAGTGAATTCAGCCTTTGAAAACCTCAAACGGTTTCAACCTTCATCCTCCAAACGGTTTGAGACCGTTTGGATGGGTTGACCATTTGCTAGGGTTGACTCCAAGACCATGTGACCTTCAAGGTCGAGATAGGGTGAAGACCGTTTGGAAACTTTGACTTCAAGACTGAGAGAGCTCTCATGGTTTGAGATCGTTTGGTGTCTCTCGATCTTGAGACCGTTTGAGTCCAAACGGTCTTGAGACCGTTTGGCCCCAAACGGTCTTGAGACCGTGAGACCTCACACGGTCTTGAGACCGTGTGACCTCAAACGGTATTGAGACCATGAGGTCTCAAACGGTCTTGAGACCGTGAGGCCTCACACGGTCTTGATACCGTTTGGTCCACTTGGTCTCAAACTGTTTGGTCCTTCAACATGGTTCAAAAGTTCCAATTGTTGGTGATTATCAATGTTGAAGCCCCCAAATGGTCAAAGCCATGGTAACCACTTATGGATTGAGTCAATTAGGGTTATCCTTAACCAATTGTTCACTCAATTGTCCCTCAATTGTTATCCAATTAGGGTTGAAGTCGGTTCAATTAAGGTCTATCAATGTTCAACCATCAACACTCAACAATGTAATTCAACACAAGGTTGAACCCTTCAATTGAGCTCCAATTGGGCCCAAACTTGGCCCAAACGGTCTTGAGATCGTGTGGATGAACTCCACACGGTATTGAGACCGTTTGCCCAAGATTTCATCAAAATCTAATATGATTTGATAAGGGTTGAACCTTGATTGAGTCACAAATCAGTATTTTAATTAATTCGATAATCTATTGCAATTGGGCCCTCAATTGATCAAATTAACTTAACCCTAGACCTCCAAACGCTCTTGGGTTGTCACCACACGGTCTTGAGACCGTTTGGATGGGTTCCAAATGGTCTTGAGACCGTTTTCCCATCCAACTTTTGGATTCTAGTGAAAATGCTTCAAGGTTGGATCCATTGAGTTGATGATCATATCAAAACTTAATTGCAATGTAATTTGGTATGTTTGTACCTTCAATTGGTCAACTATACTTGACCCCAGACCTCCATACGGTCTTGGGTGATCCCCCACACGGTCTTGAGACCGTTTGGTTGATCGCCAAACGGTCTTGAGACCGTTTGGGTCAATCAACCCAAAAACACTTAATTAATTCATTGAGATTTCAGTACTGATTTCAATTAGGGTTAGCCCTAGTAATCACCCTTCAACTCTTAGCTCGTTTGGAATTAGTCCATCAAATTTGGTGAGTTGTTAATCAACATTATTTTGAACAGTAATATCATATGGTCAACGCATGGTCAACGGGGTTAAACGGTCTTGAAGACCGTTTGCCCTCACTCGGTCTTGAGACCATTTGCTCACCACACGGTCTTGAGACCGAGAGAGCCAAAGGTAGAGACCGTTTGGTAAAGTGAAAAGCGGTGGATTAACCTTGGAAATAACGCCTTCATCTCCTAGCTCAAGAACAGCAAGGATTTCCCACGAATTTGCTTGCAAAGTAGCAAAGGAAAGTAGAGAAGAAGAAGAACTATCATCTACATGCATAAACAAGATGTATATAACAAAGCATGGGTTTAGAGTTATAAAACCCGCCTAAAGCTTGCTCCTTGAGCTCCAAGCTTTCGAGCTCTAAGATTTAATGGCGTCCTTGAGCTTCCACAGGTCATCCAAGGTGATTCTTCCAAGGAAAGTTGAGAAAAGATGGCTAGAAAGGTAGAGTTAAGGGAGCTAGTCATCAATTTGGCCTTGAATTCGAATTCTAACCATGCAATTAGGCAAGAAGAGGAATCCAAACCTACCTTGCACACCTTGGGTCGTCCTCCTGAGCTCCAAGCTGTTCCTTAGTCGGTCAAGCAAGGGGAAACAGTGAATTGCACGAAGGAAAGGTTCCTTTGCTTGAGAGGTAAAGTGTATATATACTTGGGTGAGATTTCATTAAAGGCCCATAAGTTTTCTATATTTCCAACTAAGTCCTTCCATCTTTTCTTGCTCGTCCTTTCTTGTTGTTTCTAAGGACAACCTTCTTTTAAGGTCAAGAAATGATAGCAAAGAAGATCAACCTATAACTTAAGGTACATACATAAAAAGGGCTATAATACATACACCCTGATTATTCAATCACAAAGGTGTTTTCATTGCTTGACTAATCAATTGAAGTGACCTTTCATCATTTATTCCCTAAATGATGATAAGAGACTTAAAAGATACATTAGATGATGTATTTTACAAATTGCATCCCTAAATTTGGGTAAATTGCATTTTACTCCAATTTAGGGTTTTCAAGCACAAGGATTGCTTCCACAGCTGCACCTTGGTGCCCAAGCTTGGGAAATCCCTCAAACCTTACCATCATCATTCTCATGATGTCTCAATATCAGAGAAACATCTCAACATGTGCAAATTTCAAGTTAACCCTTCTAACTGGGTAATTTGCACATAGGTCCCTGTATTACAAAACAATGCTACAACTTTATATAAAAAGGAGCAAAAACTAAAATATATGTTTCTGAGAAACTTAATTACATGCCCAAAGTTAATAACAAGGATTTAATTACATATTTAGGAAAAACATCTAGGGTTAACTCATAACCCAGGTCAGGGATGTTACAGTTGAGGTCCGAAGTTTCCCAGGTCTAGCTGATTACTATTGTAGGTTCATTAAGAATTTTAGTGTCATAGCCTTACCTTTGACCAAGCTGACCAGGAAGGGTGTTCCTTTTGTTTGGGATGATAAGTGTTAGTGTTCTCTTTATATGTTCAAAGAGAAGTTGACAAGTGATCTAGTGTTAGTGTTGCTAGAGCAAGGGAAGGGTTACATAGTTTTTTTTTATGCTTAAAAGAATGGCTTAGGTTGCATGTAATGTAGGACAAGAACGTGATTTATTTTGCTTCATGGCATCTTGAGATACACAAGGATAACTATCCAACTCATGACCTGGAGTATCCATTATAGTTCTCACCCTAAAGATTTAGGGGCATTGTTTGTAACGTCCCAGGATTTGAGGCCTCAGATGAAATGATATTAAAAGGAATGATTGGACTACATATATCACCAAGGTCACCTCCTTTTTAGGGATCCCATCACTAAGAACTCCATAGTTAAGTGTGTTCATCTTGGAGTAGTACTAGGATGGGTGACCAGTCGGGAATTTTATCTTGACTTGTGTGTGAGTGAGGAAAAAGTGTGCAGTTAAGGCTAGTGGTGGTCTGTGGGGCCAGTCATCATTCCTGAAACTCTGGTAACCTTAACCAGTGGGCCCATGCCATATAAATGGTATCAGAGCCATAACCCCTCTAGTAGGTGGGGACCATTTAGGCTTGTGGCATACCAGTCTTGAACCGTGCGATCTAGACATGTTAGAAAGGGCTATCCTAGTTGATGGATCCACCCTTTCACTAGTACTTATGGTCAGGAGCTAGGTGTACACGGGCCATTGGGTCTACATTGAAATGGGGATAGATTATGAGGCCATATAGTTGAGACTTGACAAGGACATCAAGAGTCTAAGTGGGGGAGATTGTAACATCCCAGGATTTAAGGCCTCGAATAAAATGATACTAAAATTAATGATTGGACTACCCATACCACCAAGGTTCACCTCCTTTTTAGGGAGCCCATCACTAAAGAACTATGTTGTTAAGTATGATCAACCCAGAGTAGTACTAGGATGGGTGACCACTGGGGAAGTTTATCCTGACTTGTGAGTGAGTGAGAACAAAATGCACAGTTAAGGCTAGTGGTGGTATGTGGGGCCTATAATCATTCCTGAGACTCTTCTAGATACTTAGGCAATGGACCCAAACGTTACACAATTTGTATGGGGAAAAGGGTCAAATCTTCACAAATCATAAGAACCTTCAATATATCTTATCAGAATAGGATTAGAACATGAGACAAAGAATCTGGATGGAATTGTTCATGGAATATGACTGCATGATAGACTATCATCCTGGGAGGGCAAAGTGGTGGATGATGCACTAAACAGGATGTCATCTTCATCCTCTTCTATAGAAAAGTCACAGTTACACTCCATTGCATGTCACAATCGAAGCATGCTAGTGTTGCTTGGCAGATGAATGTACAGTGGGAAGTATCTCTATAGGTAGGATTGTTTGAACAACTACAGGTCAAACAAACATTGATATAGCAAATAGGATATCTACATAAGAGTTCAATTGTGATTTAGAACATCATAATAGAGTTTGGAAGAAGGAAGCATGATGACTTTCATGAGTTAGATGATGGGATAGTGTGGCTCCACAATAGAATAGTAGTTCTAGACATTGATGATCTGAGGGAGATGGTACTTGAGGAGGCTCATTTATCAATGTATGTGATGCACCCTCACTCAGCAAAGATGTATCATAATCTAAAGTATTTGTATTGATGGATAGGTTTGAAGCATGATGTGGCAAAGTTCTTGGCCAAGTGTCTAGTTTGTCAGCAAGTCAAGGCAGAGAATCATAACCCTGCAGGGACATTGCAACCTTTGCCAATTCCACTGTGGAAATGAGATCATATAACCATTAACTTTGTGGTTGGCCTTCCAAGGACATACAAAGGTCATGATTCCATTTGGGTGATCATTGATCGACTGAAAAATTCATCCCACTTTATTCCAGTCAAGACTACTTGTACAATAGAGAAGTTGATATTGGTCTATGTTAATGAGATAGTTTGTTTTCACATAATACTAGTTACCATATTGTCTGATAGAAGTTGTCGATTCACGAGTCAATTTTAGTAGCTTCTGTATACAGCGTTTAGCGACACAATTGAGATTCAACATAGCCTTTCACCCATAGATGAATGGTCAGTCATAAAGGAGCATTCATACGTTAAAAGATCTTTTAAGTGCATGTGTTCTTCAGTTTATTGGAACTTGGGATATCCACATGAGTTTGATCGATTTTTCCTACAACAACATCTATTAGAGAAGCATAGACATGGAACTGTATGAGGCTTTTATGGAAAAAAATTCGATCACCCCTTTGTTGGTATGAGATAGATGAGTACCAATTGTTGGGTCCTGAGTTAGTTCAGCAAATGAAAGAGAAGATTAAGGTGATCCAAGAACAGATAAAGGTATCACAAGATAAAAAAATTTCATATGTTTATAACCACTACAGACCGTGAGAGTTCCGATTTGGGGATAGTGTGTATCTTAAGGTTTCCCCTTGTAAAAGTGTGTTGAGATTTGGTAAGAAGGGTAATTTAGCTCCTAGATTTATGGGACATGACCCTATCTTTGCATGAGTTTAAAATTTGGTGTACAAGCTGGAGTTAGCACTAGAATTGCATAGGTTTCGTGATGTTTTCCATGTTTCCATGATGAGGAAGTGTCACCACCCAATATAGAGCAGACAATATATCCAATGGAGGTTGAGTTGGATGAGGATGTTTCTTGTGTTGAGGGTCTTGTTTTTATCCTAGATGAGCAAGTGCAGAAGTGGTGGAAAAAGGACATAGCCTTAGTGAAGGTGTTATGGCATCATTGTGTCATGGATGAAGCTACATGGGAGTTAGAGTATGAGATGCGTAGGAAGTACATGTCATTGTTTAGATAGGATTTTAAGGGAGAAAACTCTATTAGGGGCTTGTGGTTGTAAGACTCCTAGCTTGGCTTTATTGTTAGATATGCTTATTGATTTAATTGGTTCCTTAGTTTTTTATTTTCTTGATTAAACCCAAACTTTTGTTTTGATATTGGGTGATAAAGTTATAAATCAATTTTGGTCCAGTTTTGACTTTGTATGCTTAAGTTTTGCAATTTATGTGTTTATGTGGACCTTTATGCAATTTTCCCTTTTATAGGGTTCTATATTTAATTCAATACATGAATGTTTTGCCTCATAATAATTTTCATAATGTTTGATATGGTTTCACATTTGGATGCTTGATGTACCATCAGATGTTTCCTCCTTTCTCATGTAGGTTGAGAATCCAATGGATTTTCACCTAAGTGATAGAATCAATGGTTTTTCTAAGTATGATGAGGATCTAATGGTTTCACCAAGAGAGTGAAAGATTCAATGGTTTCTCCATGTAGTTTAGGAATTGATGGTTCTCTCTTGTGACCCTAGAATCAATAGATGTCCTTGTTGAGTGAACAATCTGATGGTTGATCAGGGTTAATGGCTAAGTATAGTGTACGATATGATGGTTTCTTTTATGATGCATATTGATGAATCCACCAAGGCACTAACCAATGGATTACTTTGAAAACAACTGATGGAAGTTCTAATAATGCATGGATAAGAAAGATTTCAGGTTTGACACATGGAAAGTTAGTTTTTCAACCCTTGACCACCTTTCTCTCTCATCTTGAATATATATACACATCTCCTCTCTCCCAAAAAAACTCTATTCTTTCTCCCTCTTGTTCTTTATACTAGGGATACACAAACCCATAATTTTGTGAAAGGGGAGATCCTTGAGGACGAAGATTGGATGGATCTTGGATGCAAGTTGCCCTAGGGCTTTGATCAAGCATCTCTAGGGTTGTTTGAAGCTTTCAAACCTAGTTTATTGCCTTATACATGTAAGACCTTCTTCTTTAATCTAGTTTCCTTCTTGTTTTTTTTTTGTTCTCTGTTCACCCATTGGCGGAACCCTAGTGTTCTTGATGAGAATTTGTGCATATGGCTGAATAACTCCTTTTTTTCTCTCTTTTTCCCTAGATCTACCTTGTTCTTGAATAAAGAAGCTACCTTGGAGCTTTGGGAGTGCATGCAAGGGTTTCATCTTCTCTTCTTGACATACTTTGTTGTTTGGACGTTCATCATCATCTTGAGGAAAGTTATATAACCTTGAACCCATTTCTTGCGTACTTTTAACTTGCTCTATATAGATCTTATGCTAGAAACTTGGTATTATGAAGAAAGATGCTCTTTTATACACCTTTTGTATATATGTTGTGAGAGTTGTGTGTTTTTAAACCATCCTTAGATCATATGAACGTTCCTTCTTATCTAAGGGACTACCTTGATTTTGGTGGCATGAAATAATGGTTTTCACATAGTATAAAGAATTGGTTTCCCCTTAGTGTAGGAATCAATGGTTCTACTTAGTGTTAATATCGATGGTTTTACTTGATCTATAAATCAATGGTTCTACTTTGTCCATGAACTAATGCTTTCATGACGATGTTTTTACTTAGTGTTACACTCAATAAAACTACTTGGTAAATGAACCGATGACTTTACTTAGCACTAATCTGATGGATATGCTATGTAATGAACCGAGGGCTTTTGATGATCATGAACTGATGGCTATGTCTAGTTTGTGACTTGATGTTTTAATTAATTCGAAGAAAGAATTGATCATTTTTTTTCAAGTCCCTCAATGAACAAATGGGTATGCTAAGTACAAAAAATGATGTTGTTGGCTAAGTCTATGAATGATCTGATGGTTTTCCTATGCGTGTTAAATGAACTGATGGTTTAACTATGTATGCTATTTTGCAAATATAAACCCAATGCACTCCTTGAACCTTTCTTATAATGATTAACTAATGAGGTTTTAGTTCTTGCATATTCTAATGATTTTTAAATTATGAATGGGTACATTCATAATGCTAAAGGTAGCTTGGTTATGTTACTCTTGAAAATGTCATCACCCTTTTGATTGATGCATAATTATGCTAAATCTAGAAATAACAAGTTCCTTATGACATGTTGAATCCTTCTATAGAGTACTAAATGACAATGATGTTACTACAGGAAGTATTGTTCTATGGTCTAAATGGACTTTGGGCATGTTTTAAGCCCTAGTGGAAGTTTACTCCTCTTCATGATTGAAAATGGACTAGTATACTATGTTGTGTGAAAATTAATATGTCTTGTACATTTTATATCTTCTAAAATGGTTATGTACCAATGATTTTATAGGAACAATATAGTTCATTACATGTATCTTGGTTGATGCAGTTTGAAAATACGTATTTGGCTTAAGTGAAACCCTAATCATGCAGTTCATGATATGTCATTGAACCATGGTTATAGGAACAATATAGTTCTTTACATGTAGCCATTGAACTATTCGAGAGTCAG
The DNA here is from genome assembly GCA_963693085.1 of Alisma plantago-aquatica. Lineage (NCBI taxonomy): Eukaryota > Viridiplantae > Streptophyta > Magnoliopsida > Alismatales > Alismataceae > Alisma > Alisma plantago-aquatica. Next base: position 1,290,834,770 of record OY856409.1, read on the forward strand.
GATTTGTTGGATAGTAAAATGAGTATTCCAGAAGGAAAACTCAAAATCATATATTGGGTAGTATATGTGGGTGTTGGGAGGGTATTTCCTTGTCATCCTAATCCCACATTTTTGGAGGGAGGTTGAGAGTATGTCTTTGATATATATATACATATGACTGAGAACTATTGTGGTCATACCTCAGATTTTAGGGTTGAATACCAAGTTTCTAGTGTTGTGGCATGTGTGCCCAGGATGGACTAGGATGATTGTAGTTTGACTGATATGTCACTATGACAGGCTTGTACTAATTGAGGGAAGATATTTTATGATTCTAGTTCTCCTAGATCTTGTACGAGTTGATTGTGACTTCACAGTGGTTAGCTGGTAGTTTGAGTGGTTTGTCTCAAACTTCCTAGGGCTTAATAAAATATATAATTCAACCAAGTAGAATATCTATTAGGGTTATTCAATGACTCACAATGGATGATAACCCTTTCTTTGTCTCTCATAATAAATAGGTAATATATAATGAGGTAAAAGAAATCAAATGTACATTTAGCTTTATCTATGTTTATTCCTTGTTAATTATGTCAATCATTCAATTTTGTAATATTATCAATTTTATCTATTTAATTACATAATCTATGTTTATTCCTTGTTAATTATGTCAATCGTTCAATTTTGTAATATTATCTATTTTATCTATTTAATTACATAATCTATTGTAAACAATAGACGTTGTTGAGAGAGTGTCTTAGGCATCTTCACTCGCCGAAGAAACAAAGGAGCTCTCTCCCCTCTCTAGGGCTACCCGGCGGCTACCGCTGGGGGGAGGGAGCGCCTCCTCGGTGCTTTCCTCCCCCTAGCCATTGGCTCCTCAGTGTCTTAGGCATCTTCACTCGTTGAAGAAACATTCTCAAGCAAGCAGCCTCTCTGTCCCCTGCTCAGTATCCAGGATCGAAGATGGTCGAGAAGCAATGTGCGGAATCAGATCGACGAGGGTCGGCACTTCGGCGATGTCCGACTCCTTTCCGTTCAAGCAAGACGGAGGGAGAGAGCCTTCCCCATGGATCTGGTGCCTGCTAGTTGTTTGATCCAATCGTTGCCGCTAGTGATGAGCCGCTCATTCCCTCACCGTGATTGCTCTTCCTCGATCCGAGATGCAACCAGTTATGGAGACAGTGGCTTGGTGGTGGTTGGTTCTACTTCTCTGGCTTGGGCTACTGTGCTTGGAGACCAGGGCGGGTGTCGATGCTATCGCAAGATGGTAGGGGAGATTCGTCCCAGGCGTTATGAACGTTGTGTCTGTTCTGACAGTAGGTTCAGGTGGGATTGGGATGGGGGGTATGCGTCTTCCCTTCTTCTCTGTTCTCCTTCTGCTTCGAGTCCCTGGTTTGGCTGAGTCTCACCGGGCTAGACATGGCGTCGGTTCCTCTTTGGCAGCCTCTCCATTCCTGGTCTCCACTGTTAAACGGTGGGTGGTTTAGGTGGTGCGGCACCGGCTGCTCTATGTGGCTCCTCTGTAGCTGATTGCTGGAACACCCCCAAGGTGTTTGACGAGGCGTGTCTGTGCAAATAGGAGCTGGTATGGGGTTTGGCTTTAAGGGCTGACAGATGCTCATCTTATCCTTCTTGGCCCTCCTTCTTCTGCGTGTAGGAACATCTTTATGGTGTTCGTTGAAGTCAGGCATGAAGATACTGGTTGGGTGCTCTTTGTACACATCTGGACGTGCAAAGCCTGAGCTGTATGTCTCCTGGAAGATCGCAGCTTGTTATCAAAAGGCTCCTGAGATGGGTGTGATGATGGCTGGTGAAGATGTTTGGAAACGCTCTGGAAATCCATTCTTTCAGATAAATGAGCAGAATGCATATGGAGGACAGGGGGCTTCCTTACTATCGACATTAGTTGTTTTGTCATGACCATTGGTGTAAGGACCCTGACCTGCGTTCAGGGTTTACCCTATTTGTTTTGCTTGACCTTGGTGCTTTGGTGCTTGCTAATCACCTTTAGTGGTGATTAGGGTTTGGTTGTGCTTTGTTGAGAGTTCAAGGGGCTACTTGCAAATAACCCAAGTTTAGGGTTTTGTGGGCAAGTTTTCCATCTTGTGTGATGTTTTCCCTCTTTGCTTCCTCTAGGGTTGAGAGGAAGGCTTGGGCTTGTTGTTTGAGTCCTTTGGGCCTGAGTTGAGCTTGTTTGGGCCTTGGAGTTCCTTGTTTGGGCTTGCTTGAGCCTTGTGTCGCCCAGGGCAGGTGGTGTGTCACCCAGTTGCTTGGTGTGTCACCCAGTAGCTCTTGTTGTGTCGCCCAGATGGCTTGGCTTGGTTGGTGGACACATGGTGCACATCTTGGACAAGTGCCTTATGGCTTGCATGAGAGGTGGCTTGAGTTGGTGGACATGTGTCCCTTGGGTGGGCGACACATAGCATGGTTGTACCTTGGTTTCTCCTCCCCTTCTTCCTATATAGGTAGCTTTTCTCCTTGCCTTAGTCTCCTTTGCTCTTTTGGTCTCCCCTCCACCCTTGGTGCACGATTTCCCTCTCCATCTTGCTTGTGTTGGCCGATACACTTCCTTGGAGCTGAAGTGGTGGCCGATACACCTTCCTGGAGCAGCTTGGTGGACGATAGCTTTGGACCTTGGAGTGCTTTGGAGCTTTGGTGGCCGACAACCTTGGAGCTCAAAGTGCATCTTCTTCCTTGGAGCTTAAGGCGGGTTTCATAGTTTCTAACCCTAACTCTCTTACCTCTAGCTTTAACCTTGTTACATGTTAGTAGACTAGCTTAGTTCCTTTCTTTTGCACCTTGCTTATATACCTTAGTGGCCGATATCCCTCTCTTGGGTTTAGGGTTCCTTGTATACCTTGCTTTTTAGGGTTTGTGCTCCCTTGTGTTGGAGGTTGAAGGTGACCTAGGGTTGGGCGATATCCCTTCCTTGTGGGTGTGTTGGTCGACACCCTTGTCCTTGAGTTATACAATATCAGTGTTCTTGGTGTTGGGCAACACCCTTCCTCTTGGGTTGGACGATAGGTTGACCTAGTATGGATGTTGGCCGACATGGTGACCATGTTGGGCGATATGGTTCCTTGGGTTGAGCAACACCTTTGTTTTTGAGTTGGACGGCATGGTGTTCCCCTTGGTGGACGATATGGTAGCTGGTGTTGGGCGACATGATGAGTCCTTTAGGTTGGCCGATACCCTTGCCCTTGAGTTGGGCGATAGGGTGAGCTAGAGTTTGTTGGCCGATATGGTGAGTACCCTTGGAGATGGGCGATACTCTCTCTCTACTCTCTCTCTCTCTCTTGTTGGGCGATATGGTCTGATGGTGTTGGGCGGCATGGATGTCCTTGAGTTGGACGATAGAATGGGTGCTCTTGTGTTGAGTTATCTCCTTGTCCATGTGGTGGACGATAGGGCCAAGTAGTGCCATGTTGGACGATAGGCTATGTGCCCTGATGGCCGATACCATGATGGTCGATACCATGTTGGGCGACATGCCTTGGGCCATGATGGCCAATAGGGTTAGTGTGGTGGCCGATACCCATGTTGGGTGATAGGTTTCAGATGAGGGTTGTGAGGCTATAGTGAGGGTATGAGTTTCTTTGGTGACGGTCCCTTATGTGATAAAAGTGGATGTTTATACATTAACCAATAAAACGATGGTGGTGTTTGTGATATCATCAATATGTAATATGTTGCCTTGCAAATAATAAGGATGCTAATGGTAGTAATGTATATGATGATAGCCCCCATGTAATAGATGCATGATGTGACCCGTTATGCTTAATTGTTAATGATAATGAAGATGATGATAACTACTCTAGTAGGTTGTTTAATGATAATAATGTTGGTAATAATGATGCTAAGTGACAGTTATGTTAAAGGTTGCTTCATGATAAAGATGACAACAGCTGATGGCAATAGTAATGACCTTGTTAATAATAGTGTTGGTTCTGTATACCCAACATGATTTCTATATACCCTGATTGTTTGTATAATCCTGAGATTTAGGGTAAGCATCAGTATAGTTTGTTAATGATGTACTTAACACGCTTGGTTACCAAATAAGTGTAATATTGGTAATTTAATTATCTTGAATGATATTTCATGATAGTGAGCATATTCCTTATGTTGAATCTACAATTATTGCATACCTTAACCTTGCAGGTGATGACTTAGCCATGAAAGGGCTATGTGACATATGTAATGAGTAACATTACTTTGATAATTGCTCTATAAGATTATGTATGTGATGTGTTGGTCCCATGATGATGATGTGAGCCTTAAGAGGCAGTGACAGTACATGATGAAGGATTGAGACCCCGTGGTATGTGATGATCCTTGAGATGGATCTGGATGGTTGGCAAGAGGCCAAGTGGTAGCATGTGAAGTTGGATCCTTAAGATGGATCAGGTTGATATGAATAGATCATAATATAATGTTCTTTACTTTCTGTTATATCTTTGCATGTTATACAACTTGGTTGAATCTTGCAATCCATCTAAAAGATACTAATTAAGCACAGTGAAATACATCATGTAGTTTGCCCTGGCCATAGATCCATCATCGTCAGGACTTGGTGATGGTGAAACGGGTTTTCCTACGGGTTAACCTGGAAGCGCATATTGTTGAATATGTGTAGGTTGCTCCTAGCCTGAAAATGAGGAGGTAAGAGTGTAACTTCGGTTGCAGACTCAGATATGTATGTAGAGCATGGTGAACAGGCCCATGGCTCAGGATATGTGATGTATGAAGCATGAATGCGTTCATGGCTCAGAGCACAGTGATCAGGCCCGTGGCTCAATTTTACTAGTGCTGAGACCTGTACCAAGGCGGGCTAGAGAATGGGTAGCCTATGGAGCTAACCCTGTGGCTTAGACCACTTCAGCATGTGACTGTGGTCCTGCTTGTGTTGTACTCATGTACTGACCATGAGGTGGGAGGTCGTGGAGTCCGGCTCTTCCATTGACCTCGTATGGCACCGTCTTGGGTTTCGTAACCGAAGGTTGGATTTGAACGGTACGGTTCAAATCCTCAGGGCATAATAAAATGTAATACAGCCATTTAGTATTTACTAGTCATATCAAAAACGAAACATTGGTTGAGGCCTTGTTTGTGTAATATTCCGTTATACCTTGCAGGTCATGTGGTAATCTACCTTATATTGATAATCAGGTTATATGGCATTATATTCTGTTCTAATAATCCTATTACATGTTGATATACCTTATCTTGATAATCATATTCTTTTGAAAGACATCTGGTTATAAGTTTAGTACAACTGGTATGCTTGCCGGTAAGAATGATCTTGCTATATATATATATATAACTGCTTCTGATATATCTGCTCATGTTATAATTGCTGTTATAGTTTCTCTTGCTGAGGTTCTATGGTTGCGGTGGGGAGCTATGTTTCCCGCTGGGACAATTGTTCAATTGTCTCACTCCGCTGGTTTCCACCCTTTTTAGGTGGTCGAGGTAGACGTGGTCGTGGTTGTGGTGTTACGGACGAGCAGCTTGAGGAGCAGTAGAAGGCAAGCGATGGACATGCTACTGTTTTGAATGTTTTGTAGTAGATTCTAGAGTCATCCCTGTATTCTCAGGTCCTTGGCAGTGTTTTGACGATGTTTCACGAAGATCGTTCGATGATATCTATATATCCTGCTGTTGGCCGGATGTGGGACTTTATGTATATATGAACAGGTGGTGAACTCATGTGATGGATGGACAGTTGTTCCTGAGCTGTGGACACATCTCAGATCTTGTGTACATGTTTATATGACATGTTTCTGTGCAGGATGAGGACAGGAAAGTAATAGTTTCACAGTTTATCAGTTTTCCGCAATCGGTTTTAATTAACCCGTGTTTTTGATAATCTGTGGTTATGGTGTTTTCCGCACGTTTTCGCGTAACACCTCGTTATCTGTGTGATAATGGGATGTGTTGCCACAAGTTTTGGTATCAGAGCTTTAGGTTCGCTGAGTCTACAGGGATCTAGGACTAAGTTGAGTCTGTTCTTATGAGTTTTCCAGGTTATCTTACAAAAAGCTTCTGCCCTAAGCAGAAGAAAAACTAAGATGTCTGGAAACCACGAAGAACATGCTCCTGAGCATAGTGATGCTGCATCGGTTGATGGAGCAGATGGACGGGCACATGAAGATCGGGTGCCTGAGGTCCCCTAACCAGACCCAGCCATACTTGAACACCCTGCCTACCAACAACTTATGGGGCAGTTAATGGATACGATGAATCTCATGGTTGAGAGATTACCAGTGCCTCCTCCACGAGCACAGGTTCCCCATGGAGAAGCATCGGGTATCGGGAAGACCTTTGAGCGGCTTCGCCGAGTCGCAGCTTCGGATTATGCTGGAACGGCTGATCCAGCGGATGCAGATCTGTGGCTGACGAGTCTTGAAAAGGCTTTCCGGATCCTCGACATCCCCAAAGCAGACAAAGTAAAGCATGTTGTCTACCTTTTGAAGGGTAGTGCTGGTCACTGGTGGACCATCAAGGAAGACAAGCGGCCTGGTGGGGTGATCTGTTGGGAAGTGTTTCGACGCGAGTTCATCACCAGATACTTTCCGAAGACGTACCTGGATGAGAAGATCAGTCAGTTTGAGAAGTTGCGGCAAGGAACGATGAACATCACCGAGTATGAAGCTAAGTTTATGGATCTGTTGAGGTTCTGTCCTCACATGGCGGCGACAGATGATGAACGGATCAGACGTTTCGAGAAGGGTTTGAGTGCTGAGTTGACAACCCCTGTGTCTGCACTGGAAAACCGAGAGCGGTTTGCTACGTTTGTGGAATCAGTTCGACGGATCGAGAGGACAGTAAGGGAGAAAAGAGAGTCAGTGTCTCTTAAAAGACCTGCTCAGTTTCAAGGACGAAGGTTTGGTGGCTTCAAGAAACCCAGGTTTTCAGCACCGTCAGTGATGAGAAGTGCTGGTGTACCATCTCAGTGGTCTCCGAGTAAGGGAAAAGGTTATGTTTCTTCACCGTCTAAGGCGCACAGCTCAGCTTCGGTGGCAGTGACAGGGCCATCTAGGCCACGAGTTGACAATAGAGCATGTCATCTCTGTGGACAAGTCGGGCATTGGAAGTTCAATTTCCCGAATAGAGATGTTGAAGTGACGCAGCAACCGAGGCAGAGTTTCCAGAAGTCTGAGAGACCACAGCTCAGTGGTAGCAGAGGACGAGGACGCGGTCAAGCGTCTCAAGATGGATCGTCTACTCAAGGGAGCAGAGGTCATGGACAGCAAGCTACAGATCGATTCTATGCCATGAATCAGCCGGAGGCGATAGTCAACCCGCGAGTGGTGACAGGTCAGATGGAGTTATTTCATTCTGATATGTCTTCTTCTTGCTTTATATCTGTTCTGGTTGACCCGGGTGCTACACACTCTTTTATCGCCTATAGTATTCTTGAAAACTATCATCTACCTGTTAGTTGTAAGAAGGATAGCTTGTTGTTAGAAACCCCTCTTGATGGTTCCTCTTTGCTTCGAGAGGAGTGTCCATCTTGTGTTTTGTCTTTTTCGGGACACAACATTCAGGTGGATCTCATACCACTTGATATGCATGGTTTTGATGTTATCCTTGGGATGGATACCTTAGAGAAGTATAAGGTTGTCTTGGACTGTGGTTCCAAGCAGGCGGTGTTTGATGTTGCTGGAGAAAAGTGGATCTTCCAGGGAGATAGGAAGATTCTTCCGACGTGTCTGGTGTCAGCTATGGTGGCAGATAGGTTGTTGCGACAAGGATGTGAGGCGTTCTTAGCTCACATTGTGGATACCGTTGTGGATACCAAGGCGAAAGGCCTTAACCTTGAAGAAGTGTCAGTGGTCCGAGAGTTTGCAGATGTGTTTCCCGAAGAGTTTCCTGGTGTTCCTCCACCCCGAGAGATCAATTTTGAGATCAATCTGGTTCCGGGAACGCAGCCGATTGCACAGACACCTTATAGGATGGCTCCAGTAGAGATGGTAGAGTTGAAGAAGCAGTTACAAGAGTTGTTGGAGAAAGGATTCATCAGACCGAGCATGTCACCTTGGGGTGCTCCTGTGTTGTTCGTTAAGAAGAAGGATGGTTCGATGCGGTTGTGTATAGACTACCGATAGTTGAACAAGGTCACGATCAAGAATAAGTACCCGTTGCCGAGGATAGATGACCTGTTCGATCAGTTGCGTTGTGCTATAGTGTTTTCGAAGATCGATCTACAGTCTGGATATCATCAGTTGAGGATAAAGGCGGATGACATACCAAAGTCAGCTTTTAGGATGAGGTATGGTCATTTTGAGGTTTTGGTTATGCCGTTTGGATTAACCAATGCACCTGCTGCTTTCATGGACCTGATGAACAGAGTGTTTCGTCCGTTCTTAGATCAGTTTGTTGTAGTTTTTATAGACGACATCTTGATCTATAGTCGGAACCGGCTAGAGCATGAGAAACATCTTCGTCAAGCGTTGACTCTCCTTCGTCAACATCAGTTGTATGCTAAGTTTAGTAAGTGTGAGTTCTGGTTGGATGAAGTGACTTTCTTAGGTCATGTGATATCTGCTAAGGAGTCAAAGTAGATCCGAAGAAAGTGGAATCCGTTGCGGATTGGGAACAGCCGAAGACGCCGACGGAAGTTCGTAGTTTCCTTGGTCTAGCAGGATACTACCGGAGGTTTATCAAGGACTTCAGTTCGATAGCTCTACCGATGACGAAGTTGACCAGGAAGGATGTACCTTTTGTTTGAAATGATCGATGTCAGCAAGCTTTCCAAAGTTTGAAGGAAAAGCTAACCAGTGCCCCAGTGTTGATCTTGCCAGAATGTGGAAAAGGCTATGTTGTTTTCTGTGATGCGTCCAAGAAAGGTTTGGGTTGTGTGCTGATACAGGAAGATCATGTGGTTTCTTTTGCTTCGCGACAGCTTAAGAAACACGAGGAGAACTATCCGACCCATGACTTGGAGCTGGCAGCAGTGATTCATGCGTTAAAGATTTGGAGACACTATCTTTATGGGGAAGTGTGTCAGATCTTTACAGATCACAAGAATCTGAAGTACATCTTCTCACAGCAAGAGTTGAACATGCGACAGCGTCGGTGGATGGAGTTGATCAATGATTATGATTGCACTATCGAGTATCATCCTGGTAAGGAGAATGTGGTAGCAGACGCGCTTAGCAGAAAGTCTTCTACTCCCAAGAAGGCACAGATGAGTTCTTTGGTATGCCATAGGCGGGACATGTTAGTCTCCTTACGGCAGATGAATGTACAGATGGAGGTTTCCTCGTTAGCTGGACTTTTAGCACAGATGCAAATCAAGCCCACGTTGAGACAGCAGATCAAGAATGCACAGCAAACAGATGATACAGTACAGCTAATCAGATCAGAGTTTGGCAGCGAAAAGCGTGATGGGTTCCATGAGTCCGAGGATGGGGTGGTTTGCTATCACAATAGGATGGTGGTTCCAGATGCTGATAATCTGAGGAAGTTGGTGCTCGAGGAAGCACACACGTCGATGTATGCTATGCATCCAGGCGTCACCAAAATGTATCATAGTCTGAAGGACTTGTACTAGTGGCCCGGCTTGAAGAAAGATGTAGCTGAGTTTGTGGATAGGTGTGCGGTGTGTCAGCAAGTCAAGGCTGAGCATCAAAAGCCGGCAGGTACGTTGCAACCTTTGCCTATACCACAGTGGAAATGGGATCATATAACCATGGATTTCGTAGTTGGTCTACCCAGGACAACTAGGAATCATGATTCCATTTGGGTGATAGTGGACAGATTAACGAAGTCTGCCCATTTCATACCTGTGAAGACCACGTATATAGCTGAAAAGCTCGCTCGAGTATATGTGGATGAGATACTTCGTTTGCATGGTGTGCCAGCAACGATAGTTTCTGATAGAGGTCCTCAGTTTACAAGTCGTTTTTGGGAACAGTTGCACAGGGCGATGGGAACACAGTTGAAGTTCAGTACCGCTTTCCACCCGCAGATAGATGGACACTCTGAGAGGACTATTCAGACTTTGGAGGATCTTCTTCGTGCTTGTATTTTGCAGTTCCTAGGCAGTTGCGACGTACATCTCAGTTTGATAGAGTTTGCCTACAACAATAGCTATCAGCAGAGCATTGACATGGCTCCCTATGAGGCTTTGTATGGGAGGAAGTGCAGATCTCCTTTGTGTTGGTATGAATCAGGTGAATATCAGCTTTTGGGCCCTGAGTTAGTACAGCAAACGACAGAGAAGATCAAGGTGATACAACAACAGTTGAAAGCGGCACAAGACAGGCAGAAGTCTTATGCAGACAATCGCCGACGACCCTTGGAGTTCCAGGTGGGAGACAAGGTGTATCTTAAAGTCTCTCCGTGGAAAGGTGTGCTGAGGTTTGGAAGGAAAGGTAAGTTAGCTCCCAGATATATGGGGCCTTACTCAGTCATAGCACGTGTTGGCAAGGTGGCTTATGAGTTAGAATTGCCTCCAGAGTTGCACAGGTTACATCCAGTGTTCCATGTCAGTATGCTGAAGAAAAGTCATCCGGATACAGGAACAGTGATACAACCAGTTGAAGTTGAGCTTGACAAAGATGTGACTTATGAAGAGGGTCCTATGATGATCCTTGACAGAAGAGTCAAGAAGCTGAAGAGAAAGGATCTGGTTCTTGTGAAGGTCCTTTGGCATCACCATGGTATTGAGGAAGCCACATGGGAGCTTGAGGAAGAGATGAGGAGGAAGTATCCCTCGCTTTTCTCTTCGGATTTCAGGACGAAATCCTTTTGTAGAGGTTTATGGCTGTAAGGACCCTGACCTGCGTTTAGGGTTTACCCTGTTTGTTTTGCTTGATCTTGGTGCTTTGGTGCTTGCTAATCACCTTTAGTGGTGATTAGGGTTTGGTTGTGCTTTGTTGAGAGTTCCAGGGGCTACTTGCAAATAACCCAAGTTTAGGGTTTTGTGGGCAAGTTTGCCATCTTGTGTGATGTTTTCCCTCTTTGCTTCCTCTAGGGTTGAGAGGAAGGCTTGGGCTTGTTGTTTGAGTCCTTTGGGCCTGAGTTGAGCTTGTTTGGGCCTTGGAGTTCCTTGTTTGGGCTTGCTTGAGCCTTGTGTCGCCCAGGGCAGGTGGTGTGTCGCCCAGTTGCTTGGTGTGTTGCCCAGTAGCTCTTGTTGTGTCGCCCAGATGGCTTGGCTTGGTTGGTGGACACATGGTGCACATCTTGGACAAGTGCCTTATGGCTTGCATGAGAGGTGGCTTGAGTTGGTGGACATGTGTCCCTTGGGTGGGCGACACATAGCATGGTTGTACCTTGGTTTCTCCTCCCCTTCTTCCTATATAGGTAGCTTTTCTCCTTGCCTTAGTCTCCTTTGCTCTTTTAGTCTCCCCTCCACCCTTGGTGCACGATATCCCTCTCCATCTTGCTTGTGTTGGCCGATACACTTCCTTGGAGCTGAAGTGGTGGCCGATACACCTTCCTGGAGCAGCTTGGTGGACAATAGCTTTGGACCTTGGAATGCTTTGGAGCTTTGGTGGCCGACAACCTTGGATCTCAAAGTGCATCTTCTTCCTTGGAGCTTAAGGCGGGTTGCATAGTTTCTAACCCTAACTATCTTACCTCTAGCTTTAACCTTGTTACATGTTAGTAGACTAGCTTAGTTCCTTTCTTGTGCACCTTGCTTATATACCTTAGTGGCCGATATCCCTCTCTTGGGTTTAGGGTTCCTTGTATACCTTACTTTTTAGGGTTTGTGCTCCCTTGTGTTGGAGGTTGAAGGTGACCTAGGGTTGGGCGATATCCCTTCCTTGTGGGTGTGTTGGGCGACACCCTTGTCCTTGAGTTGAATGATATCAGTGTTCTTGGTGTTGGGCAACACCCTTCCTCTTGGGTTGGACGATAGGTTGACCTAGTATGGATGTTGGCCGACATGGTGACCATGTTGGGTGATATGGTTCCTTGGGTTGAGCAACACCTTTGTTTTTGAGTTGGACGGCATGGTGTTCCCCTTGGTGGACGATATGGTAGCTGGTGTTGGGTGACATGATGAGTCCTTTAGGTTGGCCGATACCCTTGCCCTTGAGTTGGGCGATAGGGTGAGCTAGAGTTTGTTGGCCGATATGGTGAGTACCCTTGGAGATGGGCGATTCTCTCTCTCTCTCTCTCTCTCTCTCTCTCTTGTTGGTCGATATGGTCTGATGGTGTTGGGCGTCATGGATGTCCTTGAGTTGGACGATAGAATGGGTGCTCTTGTGTTGAGTTATCTCCTTGTCCATGTGGTGGACGATAGGGCCAAGTAGTGCCATGTTGGACGATAGGCTATGTGCCCTGATGGCCGATACCATGATGGCCGATACCATGATGGTCGATACCATGTTGGGCGACATGCCTTGGGCCATGATGGCCGATAGGGTTAGTGTGGTGGCCGATACCCATGTTGGGTGATAGGTTTCAGATGAGGGTTGTGAGGCTATAGTGAGGGTATGAGTTTCTTTGGTGACGGTCCCTTATGTGATAAAAGTGGATGTTTATACATTAACCAATAAAACGATGGTGGTGTTTGTGATATCATCAATATGTAATATGTTGCCTTGCAAATAATAAGGATGCTAATGGTAGTAATGTATATGATGATAGCCCCCATGTAATAGATGCATGATGTGACCCGTTATGCTTAATTGTTAATGATAATGAAGATGATGATAACTACTCTAGTAGGTTGTTTAATGATAATAATGTTGGTAATAATGATGCTAAGTGACAGTTATGTTAAAGGTTGCTTCATGATAAAGATGACAACAGCTGATGGCAATAGTAATGACCTTGTTAATAATAGTGTTGGTTCTGTATACCCAACATGATTTCTATATACCCTGATTGTTTGTATAATCCTGAGATTTAGGGTAAGCATCAGTATAGTTTGTTAATGATGTACTTAACACGCTTGGTTACCAAATAAGTGTAATATTGGTAATTTAATTATCTTGAATGATATTTCATGATAGTGAGCATATTCCTTATGTTGAATCTACAATTATTGCATACCTTAACCTTGCAGGTGATGACTTAGCCATGAAAGGGCTATGTGACATATGTAATGAGTAACATTACTTTGATAATTGCTCTATAAGATTATGTATGTGATGTGTTGGTCCCATGATGATGATGTGAGCCTTAAGAGGCAGTGACAGTACATGATGAAGGATTGAGACCCCGTGGTATGTGATGATCCTTGAGATGGATCTGGATGGTTGGCAAGAGGCCAAGTGGTAGCATGTGAAGTTGGATCCTTAAGATGGATCAGGTTGATATGAATAGATCATAATATAATGTTCTTTACTTTCTGTTATATCTTTGCATGTTATACAACTTGGTTGAATCTTGCAATCCATCTAAAAGATACTAATTAAGCACAGTGAAATACATCATGTAGTTTGCCCTGGCCATAGATCCATCATCGTCAGGACTTGGTGATGGTGAAACGGGTTTTCCTACGGGTTAACCTGGAAGCGCATATTGTTGAATATGTGTAGGTTGCTCCTAGCCTGAAAATGAGGAGGTAAGAGTGTAACTTCGGTTGCAGACTCAGATATGTATGTAGAGCATGGTGAACAGGCCCATGGCTCAGGATATGTGATGTATGGAGCATGAATGCGTTCATGGCTCAGAGCACGGTGATCAGGCCCGTGGCTCAGTTTTACTAGCGCTGAGACCTGTACCAAGGCGGGCTAGAGAATGGGTAGCCTATGGAGCTAACCATGTGGCTTAGACCACTTCAGCATGTGACTGCGGTCCTGCTTGTGTTGTACTCATGTACTGACCATGAGGTGGGAGGTCGTGGAGTCCGGCTCTTCCATTGACCTCGTATGGCACCGTCTTGGGTTTCGTAACCGAAGGTTGGATTTGAACGGTACGGTTCAAATACTCAGGGCATAATAAAATGTAATACAGCCGTTTAGTATTTACTAGTCATATCAAAAACGAAACATTGGTTGAGGCCTTGTTTGTGTAATATTCCGTTATACCTTGCAGGTCATGTGGTAATCTACCTTATCTTGATAATCAGGTTATATGGCATTATATTCTGTTCTAATAATCATGTTACATGTTGATATACCTTATCTTGATAATCATATTCTTTTGAAAGACATCTGGTTATAAGTTTTAGTACAGCTGGTATGCTTGCCGGTAAGAATGATCTTGCTATATATATATAACTGTTTCTGATATATCTGCTCATGTTATAATTGTTGTTATAGTTTCTCTTGCTGAGGTTCTATGGTTGCGGTGGGGAGCTATGTTTCCCGCTGGGACAATTGTTCAATTGTCTCACTCTGCTGGTTTCCACCCTTTTTAGGTGGTCGAGGTAGACGTGGTCGTGGTTGTGGTGTTGCGGACGAGCAGCTTGAGGAGCAGTAGAAGGCAAGCGATGGACATGCTGCTGTTTTGGATGTTTTGTAGTAGAGTCTAGAGTCATCCCTGTACTCTCAGGTCCTTGGCAGTGTTTTGACGATGTTTCACGAAGATCGTTCGATGATATATGTATATCCTGCTGTTGGCCGGATGTGGGCCTTTATGTATATATGAACAGGTGGTGAACTCATGTGATGGATGGACAGTTGTTCCTGAGCTGTGGACACATGTCAGATCTTGTGTACATGTTTATATGACATGTTTCTGTGCAGGATGAGGACGGGAAAGTAATAGTTTCACAGTTTATCAGTTTTCCGCAATCGGTTTTGATTAACCCGTGTTTTTGATAATCTGTGGTTATGGTGTTTTCTGCACGTTTTCGCGTAACACCTCGTTATCTGTGTGATAATGGGATGTGTTGCCACAATTGGTTGTGCTTTTTGTTATTGTCTCTGCTTTTCAGGTGCACACTTGGTAGTCTCAGGGTCCTATATCAGGTGATTGTCGGTTGATGAAGAGGGGCTGGATTCCCACCTGGATCCCACACCTTCAGGGATGATGCAAATGCCAGTGGTGGAAAGGTTGGTGTCTAGATCAAGGACATCTCTTGATGGTCAGCTAACGGAAGGACCCTGCACTATGAATAGTTTTCCCTGCTTCAGCCTGGGTTGGAGCACCTTCAAGGTGCTTGATGGAATGCCTTGCTGCATTCAGGTGCATTATGTGGCTGATGACGGTTCTCTTCATCAGTGTTTGTTAGTCAGATCTCTGGTGGGTCTCACCATAGGAGCATGAGTATTGATATTAGTTGGTAGTCATTTGTCTGTCAGTAGAGTCTGCACTTTTTGTGGGTATGCATATTGACAATGGAGCTCCTCTACTGTGCAGGGTGATGTTCCTATCAGTTTTTTTCTGTATGAATGCTCTTGTGTTGTCTTCTGTATCTGGGTTTTCTGGCTTTTTTTCTGGTCTTCTGCGTAAGACCGTAGCTTTTTCTTTCTGTGTTTGTCTTGGTAATCCTCTTTGGAGGGTTAAGGGGTGCGCATATGATGTACCTAAAGTTTTGGTATCACAATAGCAACAGAGTTTTTTGCCGACCAAAAAAATAGACGTTGTTGAGAGCTATATCTCTTGTTGGGATATGGGTCTCACCTTGTGGGTCACCACAGCTTTTTAGGTGATCTCCAGCAGCACCGTCAGACCCATGGAAGTGAGGAGGAGAAGTTTGGATATCCTTAGAGGAAGAGGTTGGTGGGTTCTTTAGTGTCCTAGATTCATTCTTGTACTCTCATGTTTGGGCGGTGAAGTGTTGTAGATGATGTACATCGACTCAAGTTTTTGGAAATGTGCTAATGTTTGTAAATGATGTAAATATGTGGATAACATTTTTATGTATAGGTTCTATATGAGGCCAAAGAACAGTTATAAAGGTACCTTATATGGTATATTCTTTTATGCAAGATGTTGGACTGCTATGTAAATGTTCTTGGACATGTTTGAGAAAGTTTAATTTGGTTTAAATTATGCACTTTTTTTGTAATGTGATTAATTAGTCAGTGATTGTATTTTGGTTTTGTATGATCTCATTTAGCATGGCAGGTTGCCACAATTTGCTGGTATTAAAGCTTAGGGTTCACTGAGTTTATAGCGACATAGGATGTATTTAGTTTTGGGTTTGTTCTTATATAATCCAACATATTTGATCATTGATTATGGTTATGCAGATATACTTTTGGAGAACATGAAGAGCATGTTGAGAGTAGCTATGTGGTGCCAAGAGGTGGTGGTAGGAGACTGGTACATGATGGGAGAGTATATGAGATGGGGTTATAACAGTCCGTACCACCTCCATTTGACCCTTCATCCATGGTTAATCCAGACTTCCAGTCTATGTTTGGACAGCTCATGTCGACAAATATTCATTTGGATAACAGAGTACCTATACCTCAACCAAGATCACCTGTCTAGAATGTGGAATCTCAGGGTCCAAGAAAGACCTTTAAGAGGAAGCATGTAGGAGCCATCAAGTATGCGAGCATAGTAGAACTTTCATGTAGGGAAATACGACATCAGGTAGGCAACAGAAACAAAAAATTTACTGACATATTTCGCATTAACCAGCAGATCTCATCAATAACAATGCAATGGGAAGGATGGTTTCATGAAGATATATCTGGTCCTGGAGAAAGTCCAGTGACAATCGTGGTTGATGTAGATGCACACTCTATCTTGGACAATGTCTGTGTAGCTCCTGGTCACACTCAGACTCGTCTGACTGCTCCTCCATGGATAGTAGACTCGATCAACTGCTGCAGTAGCTCCTCAAGTCTCGCCACCGACTGTGAGTTGACGTTGCCCTCCTGGAAGCAGCCAACAAACTCCTACCTCTAGAGTAGTCCACACAAACCAACTAGAACTCATGTGTCCAGTAGGAACAGACAAGAAGGAGTTGTCCCTCCCGTTGGTGTACTAGTCACCAACATTCTCTCCCATAACAATGACCCTTAGTTGTTACTATCCCATGTATATCCCTCCCTAGTCGGGTACGACTTGCCTGGGCTCTCATGGTTACCACAACAAGAGAGGATAACACTTGATAGAGCAACTAATTCTCAATTATCTGTGTAGTATTTGTATTCTAGGAAGCCCCCAGTACCCCTCTATATATAGGAGGGGTTAGGGTCAGGGTTCCCAATCCCCATCCAATGTGAGACTAAAGTGGGGCTAGAAAGGACAAGTAGATCTTTAATTTTTGCAACTTTTCTGGAAGTTTCACAACCTGTATGCAACAAAATGGTCATCTAGCCAAGTGAGACGGTCATCTTGCACGCAAGATGGTGGTTTTGCTAAGTGAAATGGCCATTTGCGACTCAAGACGTTCGTCTTGCTAAGTGAGACATCCATTTTGCGCTTTCCCAATCAGATATGAATTGGCAAATGATTTCCTAATTAATGTCATGCATTAACTTACTTGCACCACAAGTATATGCAATTGAATCAAGTTCGGGAAAACTCTAGAACCTTTGTTTATCCCAACCGGGCCATCTCACACAAGAGAGACGCCCGTCTCACTCACCTTGATGGTTGTCTGGTGAGCTTGAGTCGAGTCGATCAGTTCAACAGCTTGAACCAGCCAATTCATAGGGCAGAACTAAGCCAATTCGATTTTTTATCTTCCTGACAATCCAAACTGTTGTCTCAACACTTGAGATGCTTGTCCGGCTGCCCAAACAACCATCTCATCCAGTGAGATGGTTGTTTGGCAGTTCAGTCAGTGAATTTGTGGATCTATTGTGTGAATTGAGTACCTAAATGCTTTAGTACTTAATTCAATTATCATTCAAGATCAAACTCCTCTTATAGATGAGTTCCTATGTGTGTGACCCAATAGGTCCCATATCACATTGGCAGTGAGTGTCCATAACTAGCTTATGACATGAAAAGCAAAGAGTGGTGCCTAGTCGCACATCATTGCTACCTAAGTGAATGGAAAGTTGGGGAGCAACTTCAACCTACAATCTATGTATGGTGTTATAGTGTTTGTACAATTCCTTTGTCATTGATATCCAGATTGAACTAGAGGCATGAGCAATCATCCTCATGATTACTCAATCTTGTTCCTTGAACCAGAGTAGACTGCATGAGATATATGTAAGTGCAATCTCACATATTGACTGACATGCGTATGGCCATACTTTTCTCAGTCTCTCCAATCAAGAGGCCTTAGATATCATACTCCTATCGGAGGGACAAATCCCATATCTATCACTCATAGTCAATCCCCATGTGTCAAAGTCACCCAATCATCACCGTTATAACAACCCATATTTTAGGACTATGTTTGATGATGTCAAAGTGTACCCAACGACATGTGATGAGTGCAATGATTTCAGGTCTAAGAACCACAACCACCATCACTATGAGATATGATTGTGACTTCCATGATGATGGCTTCCATGTGTCAATATCATAGTGGGTATGACTGATACAGTGTTCTCTAACATGTATATGTGTGCTTGGTTTGATATAACCATATCATGACTCACAAGATTGTGTCATCAACAAACCTACACTTTGATCTTATGTGTTATTATTGTCTATCAACCTTCCACAATAACATTCGATTAGGTACATAATGAGAATATGTATATGTACTCTTAACATATGTATGATCTCATTTCGATAAGGCTAATACTTGAACACATACATCATTGAGTAATATTATTCTCTAGACATTTATAGTGTTCCATCATTATCTCATAACTGAATGAAACATAATAAATTGGAAGCTTTCCTTTTATTATTAATTTATCAAATCATGTGTCTAATGCCTCATCCCGATCATCATATAATTGGCTCTCTGGGCATACATACCAATAGACTCCCATTTGCTCTTAGATCCTCTTGTCATGTCCAATACACACGAGATTGCTAGGTGGGTATATATGTGTCCTTTCATCATGTCAATACATATGAGATGACTGGACATCCTCTTGTCATGTCCAATACATATGAGATAATGGGATAAGTACATAGAATTGCATTCAATATAGATCCAATGGCATCTATCCATGTGTCCTTGTTCTTCATAAGATTTGGGACACTAGGCTCCTAAAAGACTAACCCCATGGAACATGGAGAAGTTTTATCTCATTGAGTCTTGCATGTAGAAGCCTTCAGCATCTTGCCAATGCATGTGTTCTTACTTAGGTCAGGAAGCTTTCCAAATCTATATTTATAGACCTCGATCCCTATCACATAGGATGCTTTGCCTAAACCCTTCATGTAGAAGGTATTTTCCTTGCTAGGTTTTAATACATGTAGGATAATGACATTATTCTCCATCATTATGTGGAATATTAAATATGCTCCCATTAAATCTTTTGTAGTCACAGATTCCATCTTCATTATGACTCAAGTCAAACCCTTTGACTATCTTGTCAAATCAAAGATTCCAACTCTAAGATGCTTGCTTCAATTCTCATATTGACCTTTGTAACTTATAGACTTTATTTGCATTAATGGATAAATAAAACCATTAGGTTGTGTCACACACACATCCTCTTAATTATTCCAATTAAGGAATGTGGTTTTAACATCCATATGCAAAATCTTACAGTCAGAATAAGATGCAGCATCAAACATGATCCAGATGGATTTAACCATGGTAACTGGTGAAAGGCTTCATCACATTATGTAATTAAAACTAGTCTACAACTCTTTGTAGCCAATCTACCCTTCCATGTTGGTCTTCTTACAAAGACCCAAATTCACCCTATAGGTTTTAGCCCTTCAGGTGGATCTACCAAGGTCATACCTTGTTGGTTTACATGAATTCCATCATAGATCTCATGGCCTCAAACCATTTTTCAGAATCTGGTTGCTCAATAGTTTCTAGGTAGGTAATTGACTCATCACTGTGATCAACTTACCGCCTTCTTGAATTATAAGATATCATAATATTTCAAACTCAAGGTGTTCTACTATGAATTCTGTGTTTACATAAGGAACTGAGATTCCACAATAGTTTATGGTTCTCCTTGTTCCTTGTTTTACCTCTTTAGATTCAATGTTTCCTTATTTGTCTCAAACATTTTGAGTTCTACTTTCACTCCCATTGATTCCTTTGGAACTAAGTTCCCTTTAGGAATTCAGCCATCCTAGCAACAAATACTTTGTTGTCTAGCTGGAATGTATGTAGTATTCAACAAGATAACACTCATGTAATTTTTTGATAAATCCCTTTAAGAAACTATTTTCTTATACAAGCTTTCAATCCTCATCACTATGAAAGAAACATCATGACACTTCTCATGCCATATCTCATATGGTGTCTTTTGAACCATTTTAGAAGGTACATTATTTTAATGTAAAGCATGTATCTAAAAGAAATATTAGAAGATAGCTAGATTTTAATTGATAATCACACCATGACTTAACATGGTGTGATACCTTCTTTCTGACACATCAGCATGTTTTTGTTGGAGTTCATTATGACACACTATCATGATCTCCCAAAAGGTCTGAAAACGGTTGGTTTACGTATTTCAACATTGATCATATCGAGGTATCTTAACACTTTTACATACTTCATTTGTGATCTCCTTGAACACTTGAAGAGATCCAAACTAGTATTTCATTAAATACAAGTTTCAATATCTACTGAATGTATCAGTAAATATAATGAGGTACTTGTAACTACCTTTAGCATTCATCCAAAAAGGTCTATGTACGTTAGTATGTACTAGTCCTAATGGAATAGTCGATCTCCCACTACATCTAGTGAAGATGATTGTGTCATTTTGCACAACAAATAAGAAATGCATGTCTTTATTGGTTCAATAACCAAAAGAGTCTAGATAACCATCATATGGATTCTAGAAATGCATTTCTCATTTATGCACTCTAGATGATAGTTCTATAGGTATTCATTGTTTGAGTTATCAAGTCATTCAATATATGTGTCATACATAGTTATCTTTACAACTATTAAGTATAGTTTATGAGACATAGGGCACCTCCATAAATGATCATAATGTTCTTGTCATACCAAACATATGATGTTTGGAAAGTACATAATAGCAATTCACTAATTCTATTATGTTCCCATGAATGAGAACCTTTAACTACATCAACAGCAGCCCTTGCTCCATATAGTTCTAGCTTACTACTTCTTAGGTCCTGAAGTAGAGATCTCTATCTCTATCTTCTTCGTGAGATCCTCTATGAAGAGGATAATTCCTTTCCAATGTCCAAACAAGTGACAATGGTGGTACCTATTTTTCTTTATCATTTAAGTGAAAAAGGACAGATTCATTTTACACTGACCCTTCTCCATATATTGAGTGTAGAAGAATTAGACTTCAGCTTAGCCTTAGAACACTTCCTGGCCTTGCTTTTTCCCTAGGACTCACTTCCGATGATCACCATCACGGTTTTGTCCTTCTTCTTCCTTAATTCGGCATCAACATGCCAAACATTTGATAAACTTACTATATGATTCATGCAACGCTTGCATAATCATATTCATGGTCAACTCTTGACCTAAGAGAGATTCCCAGTCATTCCACATGTCCAATCACATTGAGGACATGGGGTTCTACTATACCTCCCTTTGTTAGTTTGCACTCAATTAGTGCTTTAGAGACATTATACCTTCTTTGCTTTATATGATTCTTAAGATGTGTTACCATCTTGAGAATGTCCATGTATTCATGTTGTTCATGCAACTCATAGTTCATACAATAGAGCATTAGATATTCAAATATCTTTGGCTTCATTGGCATTCTTCCAATAAGCATCCATTTAGCTTAGGATCTTTTGGAGTGGGTTCCTCTGGCATTGGTCTATCAAGGACATAGAGATTTCGCTCATTGATGAGAACATTTCTCAAAGTCCTCAACCAATTGTGGAACTTTACCCCCATTTTGTCCTTTTCAAGGACTGATCAAAATTGGAACATGTTTGTGTTTGACATTTGATTCTACAAAGAAATATTGCAACCTTTTGAAAACATTTTTGATTTGGTTTGATTTGATAATTTGCAAGATATTAATTAGGTATTTAAATTATTATCGCTCCCACTAATTTATTCAAATTGATAACCCTCAATATCAATTTAGAATATTGCAGTATACAATATTATAGTGGGCCAGATCCAAGATAATTCAACTGTGGCCCAATCAACACCGCAAACACAGTCAACCATCAAGGTAGGCAACTCTTGCGAATTGCATCATATGCAATTCTAGATAGATGATATCTGCAACCCCTTGCCATAATCATCTACATGCTTATGGGCCCAGACACTTTGAGAATCACCGGTCAGGCCTGATCCAAAAGCGGACACGATAATAATGAATCCCGTGGAGGCGGAACCTACACTATTACCAACACACTTCCATGAGATAGACAACGCACGCTATAGAGGTGGAACCTACGCTTAGTCGATCAAGCTTTTCTTATGGGCCGCTTTTAAAAAGCATCTAAGACTTGATATTATAATTGACGGAGTTTATAAATACATATACTTTATCCAATCACCAGATATATAGTATGTATCATATACATGCTATAACCACAAACGAGAACATGCAATAAATGAAAAGTGATAGTTATGGCCATACTAATGTAATTCCTTGGAGCCACAAGGATTACTACCACCTATGGTCCACATCATATGCAACCTTTTATTGGTGATGATCTATGTTCAAACTAATCCGGGTTTAAAGGTTCAACTCTTGAACTGGTAGGCTCGCCTCTTGGTTGCTCAGTTGGGCTCTTCTGAAATGGTTTTCTAGTTCTCAGGTTCAAGAAGTGTTTGGACACCTCCAGCTGGTCAGTTGGGCCACCAGTCAATTGGTTCATCCTCCTATCTTCTGAGCTCTTCAGTCATCTAGTTGATTGGGTCGTCTCACAAGTTAGTCATTTCACCTTTTTATAGATCGTCATCTCACATCGAAACATAATTTAAAACTATCTTATTTCTTATTACATTTTGTATGGGAAAATCTTGAGTTACATTCAAGGGGAAATTGGAAGAATAGCATTAGTTTACATGTATAAAGGAGAGAGAGGCTCGGTTCGTAGACCAATTAACAACAAAAATAAAAATCACTACCATGCACACACAGATCCCGGGTTTTGTCCATAACCTACTTTACATCCATAATCAAAACCGATTTTATGGCGATGTGTGTAAATTGCATATATATATATATATATATATATATATATATATATATATATATATATATATATATATATATGTATATGTATATATATAGAGAGAGAGAGAGTCAGGCTAGAATACACTCAATTTTATCCAGAGAAGAATACATTCGAAGTAGTTTTTCATTATGTAATATTTTTTTTAAATCTAATCCATTGATCTTCTTAATCATCTTGTGAATAACTCATATAAAAAATTTGAGCACATTTGGATATTTATAGGTCATGTTATAAAGAACGCAAAAATTATCCATTTCAAATTAGTTTTGTGTGTCGATTTTGTTGTCCTCTGATGAGTGACTTACACTCATCCAAATGGGCTCAAAATTTGTATGTAGCCTAGTTATAGTATGATGGTAAAGATAAATAGTTTACATTGTGTAAAACATAGTCTTGATATGCAAACACACTTGAGTATATTCGTGTGATCTGTACACTCGAGTGTATTCTAACCTATATATATATATATAAATATATATATACATATATATATATACAGAGAGAGAGAGAGGGAGAGATAGTCAGGCTAGAATACACTCGAGTATACAGATCGCATGAATACACTCAAGTGTATTTGCATATCAAGACTATTTTTTGCAAAATGTAAACCATTGATCTTCACTGTCATACTATAACTGGGCTACATACAAATTTTGAGCCCATTTTGATGAGTGTAAGTCACTCATCCAAGGGTAACAAAATTGACGCACGAAACTAATTTGAAATACATAATTTTTGTGGTCTTTATAACATGACCTATAAATATCCAAATGTGCTCAAATTTTGTGTATGAGTTATTTACAAGATGTCTAAGAAGATCAACGGATTAGAGTTTTGAAAAAAATATTTCATCATGAAAAACTACTGGAGTGTATTCTGCTCTGAATACACTCAGGTGTATTATATATATATATATATATATATATATATATATATATATATATATATATTCATTTGGGTTCTTATGTGGTGATTTAGACGGATGTAAACATCAACTAGTTTAAATATTTGCATCACATGTAATAAATAAACTTGATAAGACCACAAATTCGATCATATTGATTATCCCAAAACATAATTACTAAATGTGGCTCTGATACCACTATAGGGAAATACAAAATTAGGTATACAGTGGAAACAAAAAATTTACTAACATATTTCCCATTAACCAGTAGATTGTGTCAATAACTATGCAATGGGAAGGATGGTTTCACGAAGATATACTTGGTCCTGCAGCAAGTCCAGTGGCAATCTTCATCGATGTAGATGCACATTTTGTCTTGGATGGTGTCTGTGCAATTCCTGGTCACACTCGGACTTGTCTGACTGCTCCTCCATAGACAACAGAGTTGGACAACTATTATAGTGGCTCCTTAGATCTCACCACAGACTACGAGTTGACGTTGCCCTCCTAGCAGCAGCCAACAGACTCCTGCCTCTAGAGTAGTCCACATGGAGCCACTAGAACCCATGTCATCCTACATGAACAGACAGGAAGGAGTTGTCCCTCCCATTGGTGTACTAGTCACCAACATGCTCTCCCATAATAATGATCATCAGTGGTTGCTCTCCCATGGCTATCCCTCCTTAATCTAGTAGGACTTGCTTGGTCTCTCATGGTTACTACAACTAGAGAGGACAACACTTGTCAGAGAAACTGATTCTCAATTTTCTATGTAGTAGTTGTACTTTAGGAAACCGCCAGTACCCCTCTATATATAGGAGGGGTAGGGTCAGGGTTCCCAGTCCCCAGCCAATGCGTGATTAAAGTGGGAGTAGAAAGGACAAGTAGATCTTGAATTTTTGCAACTTTTCTATAAGTTTCACAACCTACATGTGATGAAGCAGTCATCTCGACAAGTGAGATGGTCCTTTCACTAAGACAAATGGTTGTCTGGGATGTGAGACGGTCATCTTGCTAAGCAATACAGTCATTTCATGTTTTCCTAGTCAAATATGAATTGGCAAATTGTTTCCTAATTAATGTCATACATTAATTTACTTGCACCCCAAGTATGTGCAATTGAGATGAGTTTGGGGAAACTCGAGAACCTTTGTTTGTCCCAACGGGGTCGTCTCATACAAGAGAGATGCATGTCTCACTCACCCGGACAGCCGCCTGGTGAGTTTGAGTCAAGCCGATCAGTTCAACAGCTTGAACCAGCCAGTTCATAGGGCAGAACTAAGCCAATTTGATTTCTGATATGTCTAACAATACAAACGTCTGTCTCAATACTTGAGACACCCGTCTGGATTCCCAAACAGACATCTCACCCAGTGAGATTGTTGTTTGGCAGCTCAGTCAATCAATCCATCGATGTATTGTGTGAATTGAGTACCTAAATACTTTACTACTTAATTCAATTATCATATAAGATCAAACTCCTCTTCAAGTTGAGTTCCTATGTGTGTGACCCTATAGGTCTGATATCACATTGGTAATGAGTGTTCATAACTAGCTTATGACATCACAAGCAAAGACTAATGCCTAGTCGCACATCATTGTTATCCAAGTGAATGGAAAGTTGGGGAGAAACTTCAACCTACAATTTGTGTATGGTGTTACAGTGTTTGTGCAGTTCCTTTGCCACTAATATCCAGATTGAATTAGAGGCATGGAGCAGTCACCCTCATTATTATTCAATCTTATTCCTTGAACCAGAGTAGACTACATGAGATATATGTAATATCACATATTGATTCACATGTGTATGGCCATATTTTTCCCAGTCTTGCTAATCAAGAGGCCTTAGATATTATACTCATGTCCGAGGGATAAATTCCATATCTATCACTCACAGTCAATCCCCATGTATCAAAGTCACCCAATCATCACTGTTATAACAAACCATGTTTTTAGGACTATGTTTGATGATGTCAAAGTGTACCCAATGACATGTGACGAGTGTAGTGATTTCAGGTCTAAGAACCACAACCACCACCATTCCTGTGAGAGATGACTTTGACTTCTATGATGATGGCTTCCATGTGTTAGTCTCACGATGGTGATACACTGTTCTCTAACATGTATCTTTTTGCTTGGTTTGATATAGCCATATCATGACTCACAAGATTGTGTCATCAACCAACCCACATTCTGATCTTATGTGTTATTGTTGTCTATCAACCTTCCACAATAATAGTTGATCATGGACATAATGAGAATATGTATATGTACCCTTGACATCTGTATGATCTCGTTTCACCAAGGCTAATACTTGAATACATACGTCATTGAGTAATATTATTATCTAGACATTTATAGGGTTCCATCATTATCTCATAACTGAATGAAACATAATAAATTGGAAGCTTTCCTTTTATTATTAATTTATCAAATCATTTATCTAATGCCTCATCCCAATCATCATATGATTGGCTCTTTGGGTATACATACCAATATTGCATACATTGATATGTGGTTGACGAAGTTGGAAAAGATTTTTAGGATCCTAAATATCTCTAATGACGACAAGGTCAGGCATGTTGTATACCTCGTGAGGGATAGTGTTGGCCGTTAGCAGGCAATTGAGGAGGAGAAGTGACCTGGAGATATGACCAGTTGCGAGGAGTTCTAATAGGAGTTTGTGAGTCGTTACTTCCTCGAGACATATCGGGATGATAAGATAGCCCAATTTGAATAGTTTTGGCAAGTGTCATTCTCTATCAATGACTATGCGGTGAGGTTTATGGAGCTCTTAAGGTTTTTTCCTCACATGGAAACCACATAGAAGGATAGGATCTAAAGGTTTGAGAAGGCTTTGAATGTCGAGTTTTATACAATGCCATCCACTTCGGAAAACTGAGAGAAGTTTTCCACCTTTGTGAAATCTATGAGAAGAATAGAGAGGTTTGTTGTGGAGAAGTGAGAAGCCAATGCAAGGAAGAGGTCAGCTCAGTTCCCAGGGCAATATGTTGGTAGTTTCAAAAGGTTGAGATTCTTTTCACCATAATACTAGTAATCACCGCATAGATCAACAATTTCTAAGCCAAGAGCAAAAGTATAGTCACAATGGTCCCTAGTAAAGGGAGAGGTTGCAATTTTCTACCAGTAGGGGAAAACAAAGTTGGGTATGTATTAGTGATAGGGTCATCTAGGCCATTGTGTGATGCGTGAACATGCTTCAAGTGTCGACAAGTTGGGCATGTGAGATGGTCTTTCTCCATGAAGGAAGAGGAGGTGAGATAGCAGTTGAGACAGAGTCAGTGGGGCTCAAAATAGCAATAGTTTAATAGTTGTGGTGGCAACAGAGTTTGTGGACAAGCATCACAGGAAGGGTTATCACAGGTAGGGCCATAACAATAGCTTTTATGGACCTAATGAGTAGAGTGTTTAGACTGTATCTTGATCAATTCATAGTTGTGCTCATAGATGACATCTTGATATACTCTAGAGACAATCAATGACATGAACATCATCTTTGTCAAGAACTAAAGTTGTTGAGGGAGCATCAGTTTCATGCCATGTTTAGTAAGTGTGAGTTTTGGCTGACTGAAGTGTCTTTTATTGGTCATGTCATCTCTATGAAGGATGTTTGTGTAGATCCTAAAAAGGTAGAGTTGGTGTTGGAGTGGGAGAATCCCAAGACACTGATTGAGATCTGAAGCTTCCTAGGTGTAGCTGGTTACTATAGGAGGTTCATTAAGAACTTCAGTGTCATAGCCTTACCTGTGACCAAGATGACTAGGAAGGGTGTTCCTTTTGGTTTTCATGATAAGTTTCAACATTATATTCAATTGTTAAAGGATAATTTGACAACTGCTCTAGTGCTAGTGTTTCCAAAGCAAGGGAAGGCTTACATCATTTTTTTATGATTCAAGGAATGTCTTAGGATGCATACTGATGTAGGACAAGAACATGATTTATTTTTCTTCATGATAGCTTAAGAAACACGAGGAGAACTATCAAATCATGACTTGGAGTTATCCATTGTAGTTATCTCCCTAAAGATTTGGAGGCACCATCTATATGGGGAGAAGTGTCAAATCTTCACAGATCATAAGAACCTTCAGTATATCTTCTTAGATCATGAGGTGAACATTAGACAAAGTGGATGGAATTGATCAAGGACTATGTCTGCATGATGTACTATCATCCTAGGAAGGTGAATATGGTGGCTAATGAACTAAGAAAAAAGTCATATTTGTTATCGTCTGTAGAAAAGGCACAATTATACTCCATGGAATGTCACAAGAGGAATATGCTAGTGTCTCTTTGGCAGATGAATGTACAGTTCAAAGTATCTCTATTGGTAGGATTGTTGGCACAACTACAGGTCAAATTGACATTGATACAATAGATTAGAGATGTATGGAAGAGTTATAATGTGAATCAAAACATCAAAATAGAGTTTGGCAGCGGGAAGCATGATGTCTTTCATGAGTTAGTTGAGGGGACGATGTGATACACAATAGAACAATGGTTCCATATGTTGATGAATTGAGGGAGATGGCAGTTGAGGTGGCTCATTCCTCAATGTACGTTATGCATCCTGAAAGTGCAAAGATGTATCACAATCTGAAGGATTTCTAGTGATGGTCAGTTTTGAAGCCTGATGTGGCATAGTTTGTGGCCAAGTTTCTAGTTTATCATTAAGTCAAGGTGGAGCATTCGAAGATTTCGGGGACGTTGCAACCTTTTCCATAGTGGAAATGGAAATGGGATCATATAACTATGGACTTAGTGGTTGGTCTTCCAAGGGCATCCAGTGGTCACGATTTCATTTTGGAGATCATTGATCGACTGTAAAGTCAATCCACTTTCCTCCAGTCAAGATCGCTTATATAGTGGAGAAGTTGGCATAGGTCTATGTTGATGAGATAGTTCATTTGCATGGCACATTAGTTATCATAGTGTATGATAGAGGCCCTCAGTTCATAAGCATGTTTGGGGAGCATCTACATATAGCGGTGGGGAAATTGTTGAGATTTAGCACACCCTTTCACCCGCTGACAGATGGTCAGTCAAAAAGGTCCATTCAGATATTAGAGGTTTGAGATCATGTGTTTTTTCATTTTCTTGGTATTTGTGATATCCACATTAGTTTGATCGAGTTTGAACAACAACTATCAAAGAAGCATAGTCATGGCATTGTATGAGGCTTTGTATGAAAAGTGTTGTTAGTCACCCCTTTGTTGCTACAAGACATGTGAGTATCAATTTTTGGGCCTTGAGTTAGTTCAGCAAACGACGGAGAAGATTAATGTGATCAAACAATTGCTAAAGGAAATAAAAGATAGACAGAAGTCATATGCTTATAACCAACACAGACCGTTGGTATTCCAAGTTGGGGACTTTGTGTATCTCAATGTTTCCCCTTGGAATGGTTTGTTGAGATTTGTTAAGAAGGGTAAGTTAGCTCTTAAATTTATGGGACCTTTCCCTATCTTGGCATGAGTTGGAAAAGTGGCGTACAAGATAGAGTTACCTCAATAATTGCATTGATTGTTGATGTTTTTCATGTTTACATGTTGAGGTGCCACCCTATTACAAAGCAGCAGATACAACCAGTGGAGATTGAGTTAGATGAGGATGTTTCTTGTGTTGAGGGTCATGTTGTGACCCTAGATAAGCTAGTGCAGATGTTGAGGAAGAAGGGCATAGCCTTAGTGAAGGTGATGCGGTATCATTGTGGTGTGGAGGAAGCCACATGGAATTTAGAGGATGATATGCATAGGAAGTACTTGTCCTTGTTTGCTTAGAATTTCATGGGAAAATCCCTATTAGAGGTTTATAGTTGTAAGACCCCTGACCTAGCTTTATTGTTAAATACGCTAATTATATGATTGGATGCTTAGTTTCTTAATTCCATGATTAAATCCTAATTTATGTTTTGATGTTAGTGATAAAGTTATGTTTCAATTTTGGTCCAATTTGGACTTTGTATGCTTAAGTTTGTGTTTTATGTGCTTATGTGGACCTTTATGCAATTTTCCCTTTTCTAGGGTTAAATATTTAGTTTCAAAACATACATGTTGTGCTTCATAACACTCATCATAATGTTTGATATGGGTGCACCTTTGAGTGCTTGATGCACCATCAGATGTTTACTCCTTCCCCTTGTAGGTTGATAATCAATGGATGTTCACCTAAGTGATTGAGAATCAATGGATGTTCAACTAAGTGACAGAACTGATGATTTTTCTAAGTATTTTGAGGATTTTATGGTTTCACCAAGAGGGTGAAGGATCTGATGGTTTCTCCTTGTAGTTGAAGAACCCATTGTTCTCTCTTGTGACCCTATAACTAATGGATATACTTGTTGAGAAAACAATCTGATGGTGGATTAGGGTTTACAAAAATGGCTAAGTATAGTGCAAAATCTGATGGTTTCTCTGATGATGCATCTTGATGAATCCACCAAGGCACAAATTGATGGACTCCTTTGAAAACAAATGATGGGGGTTCTGATAATGCATAGATAAGAAAGATTTTGGGTATTGACACAAGGCAAGTCAGTTTTTCAACCATTACCACCTTTCTCTCTCATCTTGGATGGATATACACCTCTCATGTTAGAACATGTTACATTAATTACTCAAAACACAAAACACAATTGATCACTAATTAATCACATATCCAAAAAAGAGGGTAAATTAAAACTGATTTCAACATCGCCAACATGCTCAGAAACATTACATAAGAGCTCAACATCTTTCTTGTATTCATACTGTGCCAAGAATCTTATACAAATTGTTCCATGGCCTCATCCACAACACATACATATATATATAGTAAAACATTATCCATATATGCCACATGTATAAGCATATAATGCTACCAAGAGCTCAATTCGGTTGAAACACCATTTAAATCTTTCCAGTCTGGACCTGGGAGTACAAGGACGACTTTAGGACACACTAGACATCTAACAACCTTCTCAAAGGTCCATCCACATAACTTCTCTCATTGCCACAGATCTGCTACCACTGTTGTCGATCACATAAAAAGATGTGGTGACCCACGAGGTGAGACCATGTCCCGGCAAGAGACACCGCTTATTAATAACAACAGTTTAAGCAATTAAATAGTTTAAGCAGATTAAGCTTTTTGAATAGATAGACATAGCAAGAGATATGATTAACAAGATGCATAAAGGAGCATATAACAACTATCATCATTATCCTAACTATCATTATATACCTTGCTAATAGTATAAATAGTCTAGTAGAATAAGCATCTCTAACATCATGAATAAGTCGAGTAGCATAAGCATAGACAACAATATTAGTATGTCTAATAGGTTGACAAGATATAAATCATAAGAAGAACTAACAACATAAGCTCAACTATCTGCATAAGCATGATTATCAGTTTAAGCATCTCTACTTATAGAGGCATGACTAGTAGTTTAAGCATCTCTATTTATAGAGGCATGGATAGCAGTGTAAGCATAGTTAACAGCATGAGATGGCTAACAACATAATCAACCAACTATAGAAGTACATCTATTCAACATAAGCATGGCTAACATCATAATCATAACCAACTATGGAAGTACATCTATTCAACATAGGCGTGGATACTTCTCTAATTTCACTATAGATCAATTATATGTGAGAAGAGTAAACAAGGGTTATCATCCAATGTGAAGTGACGTGTTTAACCCTAAACAAATATGCTACATAATTATATTACATCTTTTATTAAGCCCTAGAGAGTTTGATTTGTACCACCCAAACTCCAACGAACCATTGTGGAGTGTTATTCAGTTCCATACACGATCTAGGAGAGTTAGAATCCTAATATATCTTCCCCTCAGTCAGTACGAGTGAAAATGCAATGACATATCAGTTATTTTGCCTACAACAACATATAGTCAACTTGCTAACACCTAGTCTACCCTTGGTATAGGTCACGACACTAGAAACTAGGGTATACATAACCCAATAACGTGAGGTACAACTGCAACGCCCTTAGTCACATCATATATAACAATATCCAAGACATTGTCATAGTCATTCTCAAATCGAGGCAAGACCGTAGCCATCCTCCATAACCTGGAATTTTGGATGACAAGGATATACACTCACTTGCATTCCTATATACTCAATAGTATATGCTCCGTGTTTCCCTTAGCAATACTCGTTTCACCACCCAGCAAACTCTGACACTAAAGATGGTTCAATGGAATAGTGCACTACATGATTAGGGTTTCAGTTGATTAGTTATTGACAATCAAGGCTTCATAAAAAAAGTGGACATACAAAACCTAATTCATTTCTTGCAAGCACAGAAATGTAATAATTCTATAAGATATAATTCTTAATCACAATATCACATGGTGTTATTTCATTACCACTTGAGAGTCCATACTTGTCATCAGATCACTACAATACAAAATTCCTTATCACATTGTTCCACTGTTTCAACCATTGTCACATCATGAAGAGTATTACACCTCATTCAGGGCTCAACCATGCCCAAAGGTCATTAAGAGCATCACATCATTCCCTGCAAGATCATCATTATCTTTTCATGCCTTATAATGAGGCTCAGCAACCGTCATCATACATGTGATACACAGGCTCGGCATGGTATTGCATTAATGAGCTAAAAGACATTCACATGATAACATAGCAGGGTTATCTTAGCATTAAGAACATTCATTCATTATATCAACATACAAGAAGGCTAGGTATGATTGACCACCATCATATTTATGGTGCACATGTTTACATAAGAAATCATCAATCATTAGGTTAAGATAACCACCAGTTAACACATTAGAGTTACAAAAAAAATTAGGAAGAATATTCCGTCATAATATTAATCATTCAAGGAAGGATAGCATGGTTTACGACTATCACCTATTTGCATTAGGGTTATGTTCAAAAATATAAGTTACATTGTAGCTACAAATCAACACTCATACACAAACCCTAACTCATGGCATACCCATCGGATCATGGATGTATAAGGTAAAGCATTGCCATAAAATCCCATACTATCCTCTAGTATGGATCGATGCATAACACAATTTTTAACCATAGGGTCATATTAATGTGAGGGCAAAGGTAAGACTAACAAAACATGAGCATTGAACTATTGGCTCTACATCATTGAAACCAAACCATGAAAACATGAACTCCACTCAACATCATTGGATGTTGGACATCTAACACTAACCATCAAATGATGGAAATCAAGCACTAACCATTGGATGTTGGTCTCCATCCAAAACCATCAAACATTAGATAGGCAAAATCAGAAATTGAGATACAACAAGACCTTTAGTCACAACGATAAGAAAACCATTGTGTGATGACCTAGAAGAGTAACCAACTTAACTAGACAAACCATCATTTGATGGAAGGTGGAAAAACATCGGTTGAAGCCATGCTTATAGCACTAAAACCATTGAGTATTAAGCATCAAAAGATTTCAAAAAGAAACTAAGGTGTGACCATTGGTTGCCATAGGAATAGAAAATGAAACCACCTAGACAAGCCATCAGTTCTTAACAATGAAGTGCACCATTGCTTTTGCAAAACAAGAGGGAAAACATCTCAAAACCCTAAGTATAACCCATCATTGGAGAGGTACCAAGAACCATCATTTGATATGTAAGAAAGGTTGAATGCTTCCTCGACCTCAGGAAGGTCATGCACAAGGTTTCAAGTTTGTCTGTGGCTATAAACTACTCAAGGAAGAGAACTTAAGATTAAACCCTAGGAAAAGATAGTTTCTTTATGCTTATAACCTCATTTTTAAGCAAGATCATGAGTATGTAAGCTAGTAGTAAGCAATAAACGTCAATAAAGTTGTTTAACTCACCTCTAAGAAGAAGAACAAGATCTAAGCAATAGGGTATCTTGAGTAAAGGAGGAAGAAAACCCTAACTTAACACTCCACACGGCCAAGCAAGCTTCTTCTCCAAGAAAGAGGGAAAGCCCTAGGTCAAGAAAAAAAGAAAGAAGGGTTCTTTAAGCTTTAGAGAAAGCTCTATCATGAAACACCATGGTTACTTCTAGGAAGAAGGAAGAAGGAGGTTAGGAAACAAGGGAAATGAAGGGGAGATGTTACACCCACAACCCACGATTACCACTAATCATGAGATTAGGGTATAAGTTTAATGAAGATCTGCCATAATTGTTTTTTTTCTTTCTCTCAAATATACTGTAATATCACTTACTGAACGATAAGTCTTGATTAAACATAATAGTAAGATACAATAGAACTTGACTATTACATAGAAGCAAGAGTTTCACACTTAATATACATCATGTACATTGCATTTCAAACTTCTCTCTTTTCTCACTCTCTCAATCCCAGTATCCAAAGGAAGGATAAGAGACCATCTATCTATTCTAACTACTCTTATTTCAAGACCTCTATGCTACTCTTGATTAAAGTTGGCTTCCATCTCCTCAGGAAGAGCTAATCATTTACCTAAAAAATTGCTCAGTAGGTTGGTGAGCTACTCGCTCAGTGAGTAGAGAATCAACAGGTAACCAAGATATTTATGATGTTTACAATTAATAGAACTTAAATGAAGTCATGTAAGCATGGTAGTTTAAAAACTATAATTCACTCAACATGGTAGTTGAACAGATACTAAACATGATAAAATCATAACCTAACTATTGCATTATTTTAAATCCATTTATTATGCCTTCGGACCCACATGATGTGTACCAAAACAATTGGAAGTATTGCAGCAAGTTACGATCTCACTATACAAGACTTAGAAGCATGCTCTAGTTCCTAAGTCTTAAATCTCAATGCCATGTCTACAGCTGGCATCATCACATCTGCCTCTCAGTGGCTAATGGGAGTGGTAGGATATCTCAGACTCCACCTCTCAACCTAGGTACTCATGCGGTGAGTCAAAGCCCTCAGGATTAATATGCATCCATGGACCTACCCACCACTGATCACTACAACATGTGACACTGGTACTAACAACACCCTCAGTTGGTGTTGGGTACCACACAATTATAAGGAGTATGCCCTACTGGTCAAGACCCCCGCACCCTACTGGTATGCTCCAACTTACCTCGATCTAGACTACCTCCAGTCAGGACATCGTTTCCTCCCCACAACACATGCCTTATCCTGTGAGGATTATACAGTGTCCATGGCATCTAATGTCTAGTGATATTTAGTTAATTGTTAGGTTTCATCATCGTATCTAATTATTACCCTATTTTTGACAATTAAGCATCTTGTATTTAAATAAATAAATCATTTAATAATTTCCATAGATCTCACAAACCATAGTTTAACTCTTTTAAACATGAACTAGGGAAAATCGGCTTTCTGGTGCCTCAATTTACACTTTCATATCATGTCAAATCATAACAATTCACACGGAACCTTTCAACAAGGTAATACATCACTAATATTATGATTATAAAAGCATTTCAACTACTGATAATCACTACACATTTATTTAAACCATCACAAATATCATAGAGCAAGAATCAACGTTGAAAACCCATTATTTGAATTTATATGCTTTAAATCAGGGTTAGAAGTAGATCATCTACTCAAAGACTTCATACAAGATCACTGATCTTAGTCTTTTCACCAATTAATCTCAGATCTTAGCTCACACGAGTCAGAATCAAGTTTTAAACCACAAGATCTCGTTCAAAACAACCTTTTAACGTGTTTCCCAGTCCTAAAGAAGGTTTGCTATAGGTAGAAGATGAAGATTGGAGGTTGACCCAAACCTCAAATTTGCTGGATTAGGGATTCCAAGTAAGGGAAAATGAAGATAAGGAAGAATCAATGGTTAAAACTACTTACCAAGTTGAATCTATTGAAAACCCTTTGGATTTCCGTCGTTCTTCACGTTCTTCCCAAAAATCACCACAGAATTTGCCTTCTAGGTCACCCTCTTGTTGAGAAAAGAGTCTAAAATGATAAAGGATCAAATTGCAGTTCTAACGCACTTGTTTCATTGAAAATGGATAAGTATAGCCCAAGATATGATCATTTTACGATTGGTTGTCCTGGACAGCATCTGTCGCGGCCGCGACAGACTATACATGTTTACTAAAAAAGACAAAACTCTCTCATATAAACTCCAATTTTTTTTTTTAATTCATAATTGATTTCTCTACAATCCTAAATTATTATTTTGATAATATTCTCAAATGAAAAAAAATATTTATTAATTATTTCCTCCAATGTTGTTAACTCTCTTCTTGCATATATGTATGAGTTAATGCTATATTACTCCTACTCAAATCTTTATAGTATGCTTAAGTCATGATTATTAGTTTTTTAAACAAGTATTTAAGGTTACCAAAGTTAAGATAAAGTATAAGATAAAATATTACTAACAAAACCATGACAAGCATTAAGATTATCTTAAATTTCTAGTATTACCAGCAAAGCTAGGAATGGGTTGTAACAATTCTCCCCCTATAATAAAAATTTCATTTCAAAATTTCTAAAATAGGAAAGGATACTTGTTAAACATCTCCAAATATAATTCCCAAGTAGCTTCTTCTACACCATGATTCCTCCAAAGAACCTTTACTAGGGGTATCTTTATCTTTATAAGCGTTCAAATTATGCGGTCTAGAATTTGAATTGGCCCTTCAATGTAGGAGATATCCTTGCACAACTATATAGGATCTGGGTCTACAATATTCTTTGTACCAGGATGATACTTCTTCAACATCAATACATGAAACACATTATGTAAATTGGCTAATTCCAACGGAAACTTCTATTTATATGCAACTGGTCCAATTCTTTTAATGATTGGATAGGGACCCATGTATCTAGGAGTTAGTTTGCCTCACTTTCCAAACCTTAGCACACCTTTCCATGGTGAAACTTTCAAATAAACCTCATCCCCAACCTCAAATTGAAGTGGTCTACGCCTTTTGTCTGTATAGCTTTTCTATCTGTCCTGAGCTACCTTCAACTGTTGTCTGATCACAAATATCTTTTCTGTTGTTTCTTCCACCAACTCTAGACATAAAATCTTCCTTTCTCCAACTTCATACCAACACATCAGAGATCTACACTTTCTCCCATACAAAGCTTCATAAGGAGCCATGCCTAAGCTAGAATGGTGATTGTTGTTATAGGCAAACTCCATAAGACTAAGATGATCATCCCAACTACCATTAAATAGCAAAACACATGCTCTCAGCATCTCCTCTAGGGTCTGAATTGTCCTCTCTAACTATCTGTCTATTTGAGGATGAAAGGCTATGCTAAATTTCAACCTCATTCCCAAACAACGTTGCAACTGATTCTAAAACCTAGATGTAAATTTAGGATCTCTATCACATATTATACAAATGGGTATCCCATGCAATCTGACTACCTCATCTATACAGACTTTGGACAACTTTGGTGTATCCCATGTTGTCTTAATTGGTAGAAAGTGAGAAGACTTTGTTAGCCTATCTACTATTATCCATACAGAGTCAAAACCACATGGTGTCCTAGGTAATCCAATCATAAAATCCATAGTGATATGCTCCCATTTCCATTCAAAGATAGGAAGTTATTGCAGAGTACCTACTGGCTTCTGATGTTTAGCCTTCACTTGCTGACATACATCACTCTTAGCCACATACTCAGACACATCCTTCTTCATACATGACGACCAATACAATCCATTTAGGTTTCTATACATCTTTGTGATGCCTGGATGCATTGCATACATAGAAGAATGAGCTTCCTCAAGAATCTACTTCTTTAACTCAGTGTCATCTGGCACACACAATCTATCATGCAGATACACTAATCCATCATATGAAAATCTGAACTCTGATCTCTTTCCTTATGTCATATCATGCATTATCTATTGCAATTCTATATCACTATGTTGAAGCTCCTTAATTTGATCATAAAATGTAGGTCTAACCTGCATCTGTGCAATTAGTCCAGCTTGATTAGACACATGCAGATCCAAATTCATCTCTCTCATCTTAACTAACATGTCTCTTTTTACACATGCCATTGAAAACATATTCATCTTACGATATTGGCTTTCTACTCAGAGCATCTACTACTACATTGGCCTTTCCAGGATGATAATAAATGGTGACATCATAATCATTTATGAGATCCAACTATCTGTGATGTCTCAGATTGACATCCCTCTGGGTGAAAATATACTTCAGACTCTTATGATCAGTAAATACCAAACATGATTCACCATAGAGATAATGACACCATGTCTTTAGAGCATGCACTACTACTGCCAACTCAAGATCATGTGTGGGATAGTTCTCTTCATTCTTCTTAAGTTGTCTAGAAGCATAGGCCACCACTTTCCCTTCTTGCATAACAACACATCCCAAACCACTCCTAGATGCATCAAAAAAATGACATAGCCCTTATCTGCCTCTGGTAATACCAAGACTAGTGCTCTGGTTAACTTCTTCTTTAAATTTTGGAAACTTTTCTAACATGACTCAGACCAAACAAAAGGTACATCCTTCCTTGTTAAGCATGTAAGAGGAAGTGCTATTGCACTGAAGTTTCATATAAACCTACTGTAATATCCTGCTAACCCTAGGAAACTTATGATCTTAGTAGGGGTCATAGGTTTCTCCCACTGAAGAACATATTCTACCTTCTTAGGTCAACACTGACTCCTTCTCCTAATATGACATGTCCAAGAAAAGATACTCCAGCCAATCAAAACTCTTTATTTTCTGAACTTAGCATAAAGATGATGTTGCCTTAACAACTACAAGGCTATGCTCAGATGTTGTTCATGTTGTTTTGTATCTTTAGAATATATAAGGATGCCATCTATAAACACTACTATGAACTGATCTAAATATGGTATGAAAACCTTGTTCATCACGTCCATAAAGGCTGCAAGGGTACTTGTTAATCCAAAAGGCACAACTACAAACTCATAGTGCCCATAGCTCATTCTGAATGTTGACTTAGGTACATCAGATGTCTTTATCCTTATTTGATGATAACCCAACCTGAGATCTATCTTTGAAAAGATCATTGCCTCACATATTTGATCAAACAAGTCATCAATCCTTGGCAAAGGATATTTATTCTTAATAGTTATCTTATTCAATTGCATGTAGGCTATACATATGCATGGTTCCATCCTTCTTTTTCACAAACAGTACTGGAGCTCCTCAAGGTGATGTACTAGGTTGATAAATCCTTTATTTAGAAACTCTTATAACTGGGTTTTCAATTCCTTTAACTGTCTAGGTTCCATTCTATAGGCATGTAATGCTACTGGATGGCTACTAGGTAAAGTTTGTATCTCAAAGTCGATATCTCTTTCAGGTGGTAAATCTGGTTACTTATCAGGGAAGACATATGAAAACTCACATACTACTAGAATATCTACTATACTAACTACTCTTTTCTTTGCCCTAGCATCCACCACATGTGCTAAAAAGGCCTCATACCCCTTTCTCATCATCTTATCAGCTGCAACAGATGATACTATACATGTGGGAAAGACTTTCCTATCTCTAGTAAAGACACATGAAAACCCACCTGGTTGAAATATAGCTTCTTTATTTCAACAATCTAACCGAACATGATATGTCTCAAGGTCGTCCATACCCAAAATGATTGGAAAGAAATTAATATCTAGGGGTATATGATTAACTACTATTGTATACCCACTAAAACTTAATACACATCCAGAACATAGTTCTATCAAAACTGAGGATTCACCTAGTGAAACTTTTAACAACAACTCATAAGATAAATCGTGGGTTAGAAGATTTAATCCGCAAACTATCGACCTTTGAATGAAAGAATGTGTTGCACCAAGATCTATCAATATTGTAACAGAAATGTTGTTAAAGAGAAGCATATCACCTACCACAACTCTGGGAAAAACCACACCTTCAGATGGTGTCATTGAGAAGAAGTGTCCAATAGCTCTCCCTCTGCCATGTTGTCCTCATTGTCAGTACTGGTACTAGGTGCTCCCCCTATAGAACTTGAAGCCACTGAAGAACTTGGCCCTCTAACTGGAGCCTGCCTCTGTGGAGTCTAAAACTGGAATTGTAAACCTTGTTTTGAAACATATGGAAGCTATGGGTAGTCCCTTTTTATATGTCTCATCTATCCACAATGAAAACATATTAGAGCATTAGTTCCCCAACACTGACCAAAATGTGTCATGTTGTAATTGTCACATATGGTTGCATCATGTCTCTGCGGTCCTATCCGTGACACTGATGATCCTGAAGACCTAGATGGGGGTGTACGTCCACATAGACTGTGTATTCCATCTACCGATATTGGGCCTTCCTCTACTTGGTTAACAAATAGATCCTTGTCTCCCAAAACATCTAAGTCCTCATCATATCTTAGAAAAGAAACCACCACTTCCTCTATATCCACCACTACTCTGTCCCCCTCCATTGGAGTCTCTAGATCTTTTCTTACTCTCAGACTACTTATCAGCATTAACTGACTCTTCTACATGTCTCGTTGCTTCCACAAATTCTGCAAAGTTTTATCTATCTCTTCGACCAATGGTTGAAATGGTGTGTCTAATCTCTGATCTTAATCCTTATTGAAATCTTCTTTACTTTTCTACATCATCAAGCACACGTTGCGGACAATAATTTTCCAACCTTTTGAAATGTTCCTTGTATTCACCAATTGCCATACTTTCTTGTCTGATATTCTCCAACTATTTAATCTGTTCACTTAGGAAGATAGGAGGAAAATACTTAGGGTGAAACTCATCCAAAAACTCCTTCCAGGTCATCTCTGTATTTCTTCTTTTATCTTCCACTCCTTGCCACAACATCTTAGCATCTCACTTGAGTAAATAGACTGCATGATTGATTT
This sequence comes from Alisma plantago-aquatica, assembly GCA_963693085.1. NCBI lineage: Eukaryota > Viridiplantae > Streptophyta > Magnoliopsida > Alismatales > Alismataceae > Alisma > Alisma plantago-aquatica. The sequence goes on from OY856409.1 coordinate 1,290,875,640, forward strand.
GTTTATCTTCTGATAAATCCATTAGGCAAAAGAAATTTTTTAGTTGTCAAAGCCACACCTCCTCCATAGTTGGATCTGTTGTTCCAGAAAATTCAGTTCCACCAAGCTTCTTCACCAGATCATAGGATCTCATAAGATCCTTATTAGAAGATGAAGACTTCCTGTCCATCCTGTATTTTTCTTTTGTCTCCAGAAAAATATGATACATCCTTGTTGCCTCATTATCCTCTCCACCTTGAGCCATTGCTCGAGGGTCAGGTCCATAATGGCTTTCAGCTTGTTCCTCACCATGTCCACATCCTCTTCCTTCCAATTGCACATCCACAACAGAACACATCTGTTAGAAAATTGCAGTTCAAAGAGGAAAACATCATAATCCTATTGGTCTCTTATCACCCCTGCCCCAAACCTAAACTCATTTTAAGTTCAACCTGTGCTCTGATACCAAGATGTTACACCCACATACAACGATTACCACTAATCATGGGATTAGGACATAAGTTTGATGAAAATCCTCCATAATTTTTTTTCTTTCTCTTAAATATATTGTAATATCACTTATTGAATGATAAGTCTCGATTGAACATAACAGTAAGATACAACATAACTTGACTATTTACATAGAAGAAAGAGTTTCAAACTTAATATACATCATGTACATTACATTTCAAACTTCTCTCTTTTCTCACTCTCTCAATCCCATGATCCAGAGGAAGGATAAGAGACCATGTATCTATTCTAACAACTCTTCTTTCAAGACCTATGTGCTACTCTTGATTAAAGTTAGCTTCCATCTCCTTAGGAAGAGAAAATCCTTTGCCTAAAAAAATGTTCAGTAGGTTGGTGAGCTACTGTCTAGGTGAGTAGAGAATCAATAGGTAACCAAGATATTTATGATGTTTACAATTAATAGAACTTAAATGCAGTCATGTAAGCATGGTAGTTTAAAAATTGTAATTCACTCAACATGGCAGTTGAACATATATTGAACACAATAAAAGAATAACCTAATGATTTCCATTATTTTAAATCCATGTATTATGCCTCTGGATCCACATGAGGTGTACCACAACATGTGGAAGTATCGCAGTAAGCTATGATCTCACTATATAATACTTTGAAGCATGCCCGGGTTCCTAAGTTTTAAATCTCAATACCACATCCACAGCTGGCATCGGGACATCTGCCTCATGGCGGCCAAAGGGAGCAGTTAGATATCTCAGACTCCACCTTTCAACCTGGCTACTCATGCAGTGAGTCAAAGACCTCAGGCTTAATGTGCATCAGTGGGACCTACAGACCACTACTGCTCACTATAACATGTAACACAAGTACCACCGACATCCCCAATTGGTGTTGGGTACCACACAACTATAAGGAGTCTGCCCTACTAGTCAAGACCCCCGCACCCTACTAGTGTGCTCTGACTTACCTCTAATTTGGGTAACCCGATATAAGTGAAGAGTAACAAGTGCTATTGCACGATATGATCATTTAATACATCATTGGTACTTAGTATCATGAGTCATACACAACCTTCCATGACATGGTTGCATGATACATGACTTTTCTTGACATGGTTGCACGATACATGACCTTGCACGATAGGGTTGCACGATACACAACCCTAGACAATATGGTAGCTGACATGGTGATGAGTTGATAACTCTTAAGCATCATGGGTGACATATATATGTACCATGTGCCTGTCACAATCAACCCTAACCCCACATGGGTGTTGCAACCTAATGTTTGATGGTGTAGCCCAATATGGTTTGGAGCCCTACACTCCAATTGACTTGTATATTGGGTTGAGCCCAATATGGCAAACCCTAATCCGTCACGGCCAACCCTAGATGGTGAACCGCCTGATATGGTGATTGAATGCACCTCTAGCCCAACATGATGATGGCTTAGTACCTCATGCACAACATGGGTAACACATACAAACACCTCTAGCCCGATATGGATGATGTTCATATACCTCTAGCCCAATATGGTGAGTGTTCATACACCTCTAACCCGATATGGTGGTGCCTATACACTTACAACCCGATATGGTGAACATATGCACATTTCTAACCTGAGATACCTTATAAAGGTGAGGGCAAGCCACTCTTAGGAGTGATGAGTGTAACACCAAGTAATGGTGTAGCTAATACCTTGATAGGTGAAACACCTAAAGTGGATGATAATGGACAATCCTTATATTAATAATGCCTTAACTCGTGATGAGTCTATATCATTGACAATGACTGCATATTTCAAATCAGTGACTTATGACTAATACATTACATAATAAATGTGATGAAATGGTGCATAAAGTATTAGGATGGGAAATACCCTAATACAAGATAAGTTGATATACTTAAGAAAGATAAAGATGATGAGGGAAGTGATACATCAAGACATGATAGATATCACATCCAACACCTCAAAATTGATATACCTTGATGTACCTTAAATCCAATATACTTGGATGAGTAACACATGAAGTGTGCCATATCAATTGTTACATTAAGATGTAATGTGTTTAATGCACTTTGATAAGTGTAGGCTAACATACCTTGAGAAAGGGTTAAGCCAAGTTAATAAAGTATGATGTAATCATACTCTGGTAAGGATGAGAGAGGAACTCATACCTTGTATTGATAATCATTTAATGATAAATGATGAGAATAAATAAGTATGATTGAATACTTATGATATCAATGTTTACTCTTAAATGTGTGGAGAAATGAATTAGGGTTTGATCATTGATAATATGATCTTGAAAACCTAAATGGTTAATAATGGAAAACCCTAACCCTAATGATGGGAAGGTTGTATTTCTCTTATTGCATAAGCCTTGTAAGGCATGTTATATACTTGTGCAACAAGTATAATAATTAATGGCCTTGTGAGCCATATAAATAACTTGTTGCCTAGTGAAAGGTGACAAGATGTGTGATGACCTTGTGAGCCATGTGAATAAGTTGTTGCCTAGTGATAGGTGACAAGATGTGTGATGGCCTTATGAGCCATGAGAATACTTGTACAACAAGTGAAATGAATACCTTGGTCTGAGGACCTAGAGGTAATGGTTACCTGTTAAAAAGGTAACAATGTTATGTGATGATCTAAGGGTTTGAATACCCAGATCTAGTAATCATGAAAATGATGATGTGAAGGAATGAGAATTCCCAATAATGTGATAAGGGACTAAGATCCCAAGTATCATGTGTTTTAAAAGATTTGAAAAGCATGTGATAGATGTATTACACCTTTCCTTGTAGCATTTGTTGTGATTAATAATTATAACTTGTTTGATGCTAAAAGAATGTTGCAATGCATGTAATATATCACTAGAAACTATAAAACGTTACCCTGACCATAGATCCATCAGCGTCAGGATTTGCTGAATGGTGAAACGGGCTGCTCCGTGGCATAACCCGGAGTGCATACTTTTGAGTATGTGAGGGGCATAAGTACGGACGACCAGATGTGAGTTGATCCCCTTACAAGCCTAAAATGAATGGGGATTTGGCTATATGCCATATCCTGGCTCGAGTGCGACTTCGGTCGTAGACTCTGTGTTGAGCATGGTGAACTGGCCTGTGGCTCAGAGTATGGTGCTTGTGTCGCCATGATTCAGTGATTTCATAACTGGGGACGGTTGTAGTAGATGTTTCCCCTAAGAGAGTGCAGTTGACGTTGTAGCTCTAAAAGTGTGGATGCCTACGTACCCTGGAACAACTATGTTGCAGTGACATTAGATGTCCTGCCAGCAGATGACACGAGATGTCCTGTTGAATTATGTGTGGTCTCGTACTGACCGAGACAAGGGAGGTCATGGAAATCGTCTCTACCATTGACCTTGTATGGTACCGACTTGTGAGAAGTTTGTGGTCGGTTGGAGATGGCCGGGGTATGCTCCATCTCCTCAGGGCATAAGTGTGATTGTAAAATATGTTCAGTCGTGTAGCATATCTACTTAAGGATCGAATACGCAAAACATTGGTTGATGTACAATACAGTTATACATCTTAGTTGATAGATGTTATTTACGTTCTTTACATTCCTTGCAAAGCAGATAGTTGATTTATAACTCTACCATGGGTAGATGCAATGTTCTCCTTAAGAAAGGAGATTACTTCATTTTGTTCATACAGTGGTTTATCTTGCCTGTTAATATAAAAAGAACCTCTGCTCAGTTTATAAATGATTAATTTGTGATAATAATATGGTCGGAAGAGAGTTATATCTCTCGCTAGGACAATTGTCTCACCCCGTGGGATCCACATTTTTTTAGGTGGACATGCACGAGGTGGCGAAGATCCTTCTACAGAGAGAGAATATCAGTAGTAGGGACAACAGTGATAGCTCAGGTTGAGCGTAGTGTTTGTCGTGTCTTATAGATAGAAGTCATATGTGTTGTCTCTGTACTCTCAGGTCCTTGGAGTTGATTCGTACTGGTTTCATGAATAATATGAGATTTTGGCTTGAATGCCTCGAGGTTTTATGTTGCTCCAGTATGTATTTTGATAGAGCAATTGTTATATGTTATCCTCGAGAAGAGATGGTAAAGTGTATGTACAATGTAAAGAATGATGTATATAAAGTTTTGGTTCTGCCTTAAAGAGTTTTCCTAAAAATGGATCTCTTTACAAAACCGTTTTAATTTTTAGTGATTTTTGTTAATCCATTGTTTATGTTTATTCCGCTTAATTAGTAACGATTTGTTTTTCGGTTTGATGACAGTCATTACAGTAAGTCTCCTAGTAATCTGAACAACAAGGTTGTCTTTGTGTATAACCCGAATCATCCTTAGAAAAAGGGGAGCTCCCAGGTAGTGGGTGTGTTTAGTGTCATAATTGCAGCCTCGACATTCAGATAGGTTTTAATCCTATCCTCCATTTGATATCATATTTTGATGACTAGTTTTTGTCTATTCACTCTCTATCATGGCGTTCTCTCATAGTCATTATCAATCTCTGGTATACTCCTTATTAGGTTTCCTCTTAGATTGATGAAGAAAATGAGGGTCATCTGCAAATGGTAGGCATGGTGGTGTGTAGTTTGACCCGGTGGTGACGAATCTCTCTATTCTATAACCTCATATCCCTCTTTATGTTCCTACCAAGGACCTCTTGGGATAAAATAAATAAGATAGAGGACATTGGATCACCTTATATGAGCCCTCTAGATGTTTGAAGGGAACCTCTTTGACCTCTCATATATGGAAATTGAGAATCATGTGTTGCAAACTATGTTCATGAAAAAGAAAATCCATCAAAGGCCTCATCACCTTCAACTCAGTCCATACGGTCTTGACTAATCTACATGATGTTTAGACCTTTTCCTCTTGGCTTTGACATGGGCACATAATATATTATTTAAAATCATATCCTACCAACTCTTTATTCCATGTTTTCAATTAGTATTTAAGGGGTTTTTCTTATTCCAAAAATTATGCACACCCCAAGTTTCTAGGGTCCAATTCTTACTGATGGTATCCTAAAAAAAGGTTCATGTTTGAGCCACACTTTTTCATAAATTAAAATCCCAAAGGAACCCAACATCTGAGTCCCATTTCAAGGCTATACATAAGTGGGCAATAGTCACAGACGCGTGTTCAAAGTGTAGGTGATCTCCAACTATCTTGATTTCGTCAGTGGCTACGACCCTAATACTAAGTCTACCATTATGTTTTTGGTTAGAAGATCCGAACACAAGAAACTCTAAGCTAGCATGCTCCAGAAGAAGAAGAAAAAAAAACCACAATTTACCTCCTAGCTCGTCATGCCAAATTGAACTAGCCATTCTTGTGGTCTCTCTTGGACCCACAAACGGTTCTAAACCCATATATTTGACCTTTGTTCCTCATACCTCTCCATCAAGCCCATTCCGCCACAGGGATATAAGGGCAACAAAAACTTGAACAAAATACGATAGACAGTTTTGAGAAGACGTGCAAGGGTGCATTTGACCGGTGATATTGTCAAATATCTTGAACAAAATCCGAATATACCAAAAAAAAAAATCTTTGCCCATGTCCGGGAACTTGCCTTTATTTTGTTTTGTATGTTCTTATCCGATGATGTGATGTGACAACGTGTGATCTAGATATATGTTTGTAATATAGTTTTCTGGTTTGTTTTTTATGAGTGGTATAGTTTGGTTTCTTGCGCCACGGATATTTGCAACAAAAAAAAAAAAAAAAAAAAAAGCAAAGGCCCCCAATTCACCCCCCCGCCCTAAATCCATCACGATCATGAACAACACAAACAGCTACTTGCGTCTACGACGCTCACGGAGGCTCCACTTGTACATCTATCTGGTCCTAAACCCAGCGGCAAACAAAACGACTTCGCGAAGCCTCGCAACCGTAGGTAGGTGTGTGACCACAACCACGATATACGTCGACAAACAAAAAAACCCCGAATACCAATAAAGAAGGAAGGAAGGCTCTAGGCGGGCGGGGGAGGACTGAGAAGGGGGGACCAGACTTCATTCTGGGATGGGATCCAGATAATTGATAGATCAACTTGTTGGGTGCAGGCGGCAGTATTTAATTTCCCCGCGCCATTTATTTTAATCGACCTTTTCCCACTTCACGGCAAGATACAGGAGGGACCCTCCTCCTCCGTAGCTCGCGCGTGGGTGGGTCCCAGGTGCCCGGCCTTCTGTCAGTCGATGTTGTTGGACGTTGACACCCGCCCGCCACGGCCTTGTCGTCATGCGGAGGCATACGTCACTATGCCCTAACTTCCCTCCTCCGCTGTCGTCATCGTCATGCCCCCTCGCTCGCTCGGCTCGCCGGGGCAAAGGCAGGCAGTAGTCAGGACGCCTTTCCATAAATGAATTATACTATAAGCGGGGTCACGACGTAGAGTATGATCAGAGGAGGATAATGCGGTTCCTGGACCGCACGTTTATCTACCAAAAACAACAGTACGCTACTACGTATACCACTAACCCACGTAAAGCCAACAAAGCTACGGCAGCGCTGTGGCCAGGCGGGTGGCGGGCGGGGGACTAATGCTTAAATTGTCATTATTTTTCTTATTAATGAAAAATATCCTGACATTTGAAGAAATACATACATACCAAAATCCTCAAGTTTCAACGGTGCAAAGAATAACACCCGTCCGCTTATTACCCATACCATCATCCGTCTGACGCCTTCCTCTTATTACATATCACGCCAAAATTGAGCATGGAGACTAATGCAGCCGATTGGATTCAGAGTGAGAAATGAGCATTTGATAGAGCTTTTCGAACACTACATAAAGAAAAAAAACAAGCTCGGTTCATTTTAGGGCCTCAACATAAAATAAAGCCGGTCATTTATTAATAGAAAAGTTTGAACAATTCAAGTAAAACTAATAGAAGAAAAACAAAGGCGTTAGCTTGAATGAAGTACAACATAATAATAAAACGAGTTATTTTAAATAATTGAAACTTTGTAATATTTCAAGAAAAACACCAAAAGATAACTTCATCTCACACTCACACCTGGCCATTGTTGATCTATATCTAGGTTGGCGCGGCGACGTCATGTGCCATCTATCTAGCTAGAAGTAGACCCACCGTGTTAATCAATGATGTGGTTGTTGCTGAATCCACCAGGGACCATTCTATTTATAGTATAGCAGTATTATATATAGGTATTACATTAATTAATAATAAGGCTGTCTGGTTGCTTCTCACCCACATCCCCCCACCTTTGATTACCCTGTATAAGAGAATCACCCATGTTGTCGCTGTAGTGGTCTTAGGACAAGGATCCTTTCTCTTTACGGCAAACAACACCTTCTCCGATGCTTCATCAGGCTATTACTACTACTCCTCCTCCTCCTCTCTCTCTCTCTCTCTCTCTCTCTCTCTCTCTCTCTCTCTCTCTCTGATCAAATCTAGCTAGCTAAACCCCACCACCGACGCCTCCTGCTTGTTAGTTTATCAGGGTTCAGCTGCCATAGCCTTGTACTATTATCAACTAGAATCGTGCATGCATGATTGCACAAACCTGCCCTCTCTCTCTCTCTCTCAACACTACTCTAGGGCCATACGTCATACATAGTTGACTGCGTGGAATGATTGACGATCTAGTAGGGTAAGATCGAGCATCCAGTCCCGTCCATCCGGTCTCTTGAGAAGCCAGCTGCTGACGGTGGCGGGAATGTGGATAGAAAGCAATAGAGCGACGCACGCAGGTGCTCGCCGCCTCGCCGGTCGGCTGGGCACGGTTTTTGAGTCTGATAATGGATTAGGTGCTAATAATATTCTTTTAGTTGCCGGGTCCGGTCATGGAAGGCGTAACTCCGTCAGGTTATCACACAAATGATGGACGAAACCCTGTTTATTATATTATAACAACAAACTATACATCTCAGGAAGCATCTGCCCATCTTCTCAATGCTTCTATCCATCTACAAACATATCTCAAACACCTTCAGGGAAATAATTTCCATTCAAGAAGCCCGGATTAATTACCCTGAAGAATCACCAAAGGGAAGAACGAAGCTACCTAAATATTAACATCAACCAACGACGATATACGCCATCCAAGCATAATTGACTTGACTACTAACACCCCAACCCCGCTCCCCCCACAACAAAAAAAAGGGGAAACAAAGAAAGTTAACAGCTATATATGCAAAGGGGGACTGCATCGACTTCATTTAATTCCTCTCATTCATGCCTTTGATACAGCATGTTAGATTTGTTTAATTGTATTTCCACACCGTCATCGTTGGTGTGTGTATATTGTCTATATAGAAGATAATTACAAAACATGATCCACAGAGTTCGGATCTGAAACAAACTTATACGTTTGGTGACGAGTTGCCGTGAGTGCTCTAACACGGCACACAACCACCGTATAGTACCGTGCCCACTGGGTTTCCTCATTCATGTCAATACGTACTAGGTACACAAGTTGTCGATCCATGTTCTCTCGTTTCCAATCATCAATGTTGCTACAGCCCGACAGCACTTATATAGCGAACACGTACTCAGTCATCTCATCCCGGCCGTCAGACTTTATGCTGTATACAAATTAATATTTGCTGGTTGCAAAACACCATAACATCTCTATTATTAATCTACAGTAAACATATACTCAAGGGGATTCCAATGAATGGAAGAGGAATCTATCTACATACCCAAGTTCCTTTGACGCCCCCATATCGATACCATTTGCGATTTAAAGGACGTTTGGTAGGTAGCTATGTAGGTACTAAATTGATTATGTTGAAATGTCAAACATGTTTTTTCAGATTTTTGATATTCATGTATTATGGGTGACAAAACAAAAACCCCAAAAAAGGTTAAAAGTATACATAATATATACTTGTATGCGTGTATGTGTGTATGTATGTATGAATATATTTTGGATTTGTTTAATTTATGTTGAACTTTTTCTCCTATTGTAGCACTACAACATGACTGCAATTTCCATTCATCGGAACATTTCATACAATGAGAGACTTTTTTTTCATGCCAAAGGACGAGGGATTGAACTACACAAACACAAACATCACTAAAATGTAGATAAATAGAGGAAACAATGCAACACCCATTTTATATTCGTATTGAATATCTCATACATAGATACCAAAAACACAAATACCTCTTTTCCAAGAGCACCAACAAGTAAGCATCGCTTCCATAATATCGGGAGGTCAATGTTTGACCGATTCTTTATCAGAAGCTTCCCTTTTTTATATTTATATCCAAGGATTTCATATCTCATCTGATGGTCCATATTATGTCCCATACGACCCAAACATGAGTGATTACAGAATATACACCAACTAAAAGAAGAAAGAAAGAAAAAATGCATCGACATATTAATAAGTACATTCCGTTGAGGAAAGGCCTTTTATAAAAAACAGAAAGGTTAAAAAAAAAAGATTGTAGTATGCGATAATTTGATTCCTCATCAGCTCACGTAGTAGGACAAACTGCTTCACTCTTCATAAATACATACGTTAGCTACTATATGTGGCTACGAAGTGGATGACCATATATGAAATGCTCCCTTCATAATGGAAGAAGACCCTTTTGCATGTGTAAGCGTCCTGGTTGATTCATTGTTAAATTCAAGTTGGTCTATACCCATATCCTAAATATCTTGCCGATGGGCATGGTTCTAGATCCCAAAGAGGTGGACTAAAAGATCTGGAAAAACATACGTGTACGTTGCCGATTTATAAATATGTATATGCAATTCTATTTTTTTTCCCTTTCAGGACAGGTTGAATGCCGCCAGCATATCAGCTATAAAGGGATTAATATTGTGGTGAGCAATGGAGGACATGCCACCACATCAAGCGGCGGGATAAGCGTCGATTGCATGGGAGGGTAAGCATTTTTTTGCTTGTTACTGCGAAAGCAAAAATATAGAGCTACGCTACACACAACCGGCCAGCCACATACCCGGTCCTCGGAACTTATTGTTGTGCCAACTAATAGCATTTAACATCAATCAAAGCAATAAAGGGTGAGAGAAGGAGAAGAGAGAGAAAATGATTTTGTCCATAACTTTTAATCCGAAACGTATTTTTTGACAAAATAAATTGCATTAGAATCATTGTAGAAAATACTTTCCAACGAGACTAGTGTTGACATATTTTGAAATAATGATATTACACGAAAAATATAGTACCATATATTAGCATACCATATACATGTTCTGGGTACAAACGTACAATACTCATGAGTACTATACTTTTGAATGAAGGAGGATCAACAATACTAGTGAGTACTGTACTTATGGATTCATAAGTACTGCAACCACTTGTTAATACTCAAGCATAAGTACAGTATTTGCCAAATTATAAAATCAAGCATAATCTTATTTATAAATGATGTAGAAGTATAAGTACAGTACCTTCAGAATCGCATAGCAACATTAGTCATCTGGACAATTTCTTTTACATAATGCAAACATAAGTTGAGTACCTACTTGTTAATGATCTCAAAAGTACAATGCACATCAGGTCAAAAATCACCTATAAAATGCAACCATAAGTATTGTACCCACATGTTAATTTCAACTCAGTTACTGACGCATAAGTACAGTACCTAACAAATTATATATCAAGCATAAATCAAAAGTATAGTACTCACAAGTACTGTACATCTGTATCCAGAACATGTGTATGGTATCCTAATATATGGTAGTATGTTTCTCGCGTATTATCATTATTTCAAAATATGTCAACACTAGTCTCGTTGAAAAATATTTTTTACAAGGATTCTAATACAATTTATTTTATTTCAAAATATACTCCAGATTGAAAGTTATGGACAAAAATATTTTTTCTCTCTTCTACTTCCCTCATCCTTTATTGTTTTAATTACTGTTGACATGCACATTTGGTGCAGCAGGAGTCCAATCCCGAGGACCGAGTAAGCTCCCGGGGACGTGGAGGGTTATGGGTAGAATTTTTCAAAATATAATTGCTAGATAATTATTTTGGATTGTATTTTTCGTTTCTCTGGGTGCACAGTCCCTGAATGCCGGCGGGCGGCGGCGGCGTCACCCCGCCCGTAGATAAGAGGAGACTGGTCTCCGGGCATCGGCCACCAGCTGACGTGAAATTAAACGGAGGATTGTTTGACCCCGCCGCCACGGGCATTGACTCACGTGGCAATTGCACATCCCGCACGCTCAAAATTATAATACGTACGAAACGAAACCATACAACGTCATGGCAGCGCGGGATGTGAAAGGTCGGCAGTGCCCCTCCGTCTCCCGATGCTTTTAGACGATTCAGTCGGTCCATGGGCTGATGGAGCCCACGCAATCCACTCAAGAATGATGACGAAAATAAAACTCTCAAAATATTTTGATTTTCGGTCATAGAAATAGAGGTCCGATTTTAACTTGCTAACATTGTGTGTGTAAGGGGATATTCTTGTGGAGGCGGCCACCGCACTAGTGGACTGCATAGATGGTGTTTATGGACGAGAATAGAAATGATGAGGAACGTCCAACAAACATATATCTACGTTTATTACGAACCCAACTTCAAGAAACAAAAATAAAATTCAAATTTATATGTAGCTTGTGCACAAATTGGAGTTGCATGACGAGAATCAAATGACTGTTTGAAAATACAAATTCAAACATTCTTGTGTTACTGATACAATCGTATATACTTGTTAAACTTAAACTGAAACTAGAATAGGAACTAACTTCTAATCAACTTTTTTGAGACTCAAAATGTGGAGAATGAAAGAAGAATAGGCTTCCTAAAATGCAAGCAAGGCAATCACAAAACATTTATCTGTCGCTCGCAGAATGATGGTGTATCTGCAAGTATGGGTGTTTATCTTTGGAATTCTCTCCTTGTTTAGGTCTGATGGGATCGCTTTGGCCTAGTAACCTGGAAAAGTTAACCATCGGCTATCCTTGTGTGGGCTTAGTGACTAATTCATAGTAAGCTAGACTTATATATGCTGACTTCCTTATTCAATGGAGAATTGAGATGGAGCAAGTTCCGATTCTTATCGTGGTTTGTTTTGTGGTTTTCTAATTTTGGGTGTTGTGATGTTTGTCCAATCCGTCCTCTTAAGAAAAAAGAAGATCTTTCATACAAATGCTGATTGTATCAGCTAATTAAAACTACTTTGAACTTGAACAAGTACAATGACGTCCACTCAACCTTGATTTATTACCATGGTATCACCATTGCGGTTAGTAAACAATTAATATATGTCCTGGTCAGCCTATAGAGGGACACCAGCCAATGGCAATGGATGGTGTCACTTGAGAGAGAGGGAGAGAGAGATGTAAGTGTGAGTGGATAGTGATTGGTGGATTTGGAGACCCGGTAGGGTTTGGCCCCCCTTTCACATGAAGTCTGTCCACTCTTCATGTCCTTGCTGGTTTCACCGTAGTGGATCTCCTCTTCCCCTTTTGCATAACTGTACTGTCCTGCCTCCGGTATATATATCGCACACCACCTCTGTTTCCATCCCCACTCAGCAACGAACCGCAGCAGCAGCAATCAACTTAATTACCTAGCACACCGCACTCGAAAGAACTAGAACCACCTGCACATCCAGACACTTGAATCAAATGGATTGCCATAACTACTTCTACTACTACCAGAACCACCAGTCGGCTTCCATGTCTTCGTCCGCCGCAACCAGTTGCTCGGACTACCTCACCTCCTCCTCCGACGCCTCGTCTTCCTCCTACTACAACTGCTTTGATGGGTGGTCCAACGCCTCGGCGGTAGCAGCAGCGGCGGCGCTCCCACTCGACGAGAACGATCCCAACGACATGCTCCTCCTGGACGTCCTCGCTTTGGCCAACAGCGATAATCTCGAGCTGCCAACAACGCAGCAGGTGAATGCCCAGTCCCCGTCTTCACCTGAAGGGAGCGCGTCTACGACAAGCACCAGCAGCACCACCGCGACTGTCGCAGACCCTTGCTCTCCAGCGGAAGATGCCTCGGGTGGGACAGGTGGAGCGCCGATAATGTTCAGAGGCGTCAGGCGCCGGCCATGGGGAAAGTTTGCTGCCGAGATCCGCGACTCCACTAGGAACGGCGCCCGCGTCTGGCTGGGCACTTTCGATACACCCGAGGAGGCCGCTTTGGCTTACGATCAGGCGGCCTTTGCGATGCGCGGCGCAGCGGCGGTGCTCAACTTCCCGGAATCCAGAGTGAGGGAGTCCCTGGAAGGTGTCGACGTCGGAAGGCTGTCATCCACTGCGCCCAGCGCATCACCTGCAATCGCACTCAAGAGGAGGAACTCGTCCCTCAGGAGGACCAACAGTAGCAACAGCAGTGACAAGGTCAGCGGTCCCAGAGCTGGCGGCGTGGGGAAGAGGTCCAAGAAGGCTACTTCTTCTGCGGCAGCCCAGACAGCTGCTTCGGCTGCTTCAGTGGTTGAGCTCTTCGATTTGGGGAACGACTACCTGGAGGAGCTCCTAAGAATCTCCGAGCTGGACGACCCCACTACGGGTTTCTGTTTCTGAGTTGCATAAATGACGATGGACCAACTCGACCCATCATCGATTTTTTCTTCGGAGGAAAGGATGCAATCATCATCAATGATCCTTTCACCGGCGATCGAAGCTGCACATTCAATAAGGAAGGAGTCGTCGGACAAAGGATCCGTGACCACCCATTGAGAAGATTGATAGACAGAAATAGATACTGCCGGGCAATTTGTGGGTTCTTTCCTCATCTTCAACAAACCCTCAGAACCCCCACAATTCTTTTTGGAGATCAACAGAAGAAGAAATAAAGAACAAGAAGAAGAAGAATCATAGAGATGAAAGAAGCTCAATCAACCAAGCAACTCCCCACTGTAGTTTTTTTTGTTCTATCAAAGAAGAATTCTTTTTTACCCCCCACCCCTGTTTTTTTTTTTAGACTTCTGCTTTCCTTTCTTTTATTTTTCCTTGATCAATCCTCTTCCAGAACCCCCCTTGAGTCTTTGACTTTTTTCCGCCGGGCAGTGATGCATCAATCGGCCACGGCCCGCAGGGGCCCGCGGTGTATTATTTGTAGTATTATCATCAGCCGATGCTGTCGCTCCGGTTGCAGTGGGGTTTGTTTTGCTGGTTGATTGCCTTTTTTTTGTTCCCTCTTCGATCCTTTTATATTAAAAAATAATATCTTTTGCTACGTAAAAGCTGATTGGTTTCTGATCTTGACCCAACAGTGTGTAATTAATTAATTTGATTGATAGGTCGCCGAGTTATTGGGGCTCCCATGTAGCTTACACTATTGGGATCTTTACTAACATTGCATTTGTGAGCGAGAATTGACCATTTCGAGAAGAATACTGCTACGTAGATACTATTATAAAATATAAAATAGAATCCAAGTCATTTTTCATCACAAAATAAAAAAGTATAACAAATAAAATATATCATTTTATTAAAATACTTTTTGTTTTGTGACAGAGAATAAAAAATCTCTCCTGAGATAGGCCAAGCAGATCTGGTACGTTGCTTCCCATCAAGTTGGGATACAGCTCGCCTCTCCTGTTTGGAAACCTCGACCTGTCATGTGAGAGAGAGAGACACACCTAGCTAGGCTATGTGGAAAGGAAACGATTTAGGCTTTTGGATGGTGGGGTTGGGGGAGTGTTGGGTTGTTTAATGCCGTGAAGGCAGGTCAGGGGAAGCTTTTTCAAGTAGATCTATGCCAATTTGACAAAAAAAACAAAACAACTAACACCATAGATTGGAGTTTTATATATGTATTAATTCATGGGTTCATAAAACTATGCCGCCCAGTTGCTTGAGAATATTCCTACGTTGATTACCCAACGCCACGT
The DNA here is from genome assembly GCA_963693085.1 of Alisma plantago-aquatica. Taxonomy (NCBI): domain Eukaryota; kingdom Viridiplantae; phylum Streptophyta; class Magnoliopsida; order Alismatales; family Alismataceae; genus Alisma; species Alisma plantago-aquatica. Next base: position 1,290,890,931 of record OY856409.1, read on the forward strand.
ATCTCAACCAAGGAAACTTTGATTACCCAACGCCACGTATCTCAACCAAGGAAATTCAACTATGTCTTCTTCGTAAGTCATAGTTATCGCAACATAAGGACCACCACTAGACTGTGCGAAGCCATTCGACTCCATTGGATCTCCATTAGTGGGTTACTAATTGACAAGTTCGATTGCTTCCTCATTTTAATCTCGGTCTCACACCTCACATGGATCTGGCAGCAATAGCGTTAGAATCAAGATTGTCTTCGTTAACACCGGTTGTTATGTAAATGGACCTGATATCTCATCGCTATGGAAACTTGGGTTTGTGACATCTGGTATGGTAAGTCACGTCGTTGTAGACGGTCTTGGTGATTCTTTTTCTTTTTTGCAATGTGACTTAACATGTGTAACATCCAATTTTCAAAACACATAAGTAAAAGAATAAACAACTAATTACTTTATTTTTTTAACAAGAGTGTGTTAGGAATCTAGCATTCACCACAATAATAGCACAAATAAAGTCATGACCTACTACTGTATGCCATGCATTCTCATAAATCTTAAAGAAGCAACTCTATTACATCCACTCATACAACGTGAACTTAATTGATGATATCATAAATTGTAACTCTAATGTGAACCTCTTGGATCGTGTAAATGGCACTCCACCAACATAATTCTCCCAAGTCGAAAGATGAAATCTCGATATTGGCCAGAATCTCTTCAAACGCGGTAGATGTGGAAATCTCATTTTGATTCATACAATGGAAAAATGAATGTTAGTAAGTGTCATAAGTATTCTCAAACATAAATAGTATGCAAATAATCATAATCAAACTATAACCTCTCCTTAAAAATTATGCAAATAGAATTAATATAAAAATCTATAGAAAATCTTAAAATAAAATAAATGATCTTTCTTTATAATTAGTTTGTATTTTTCTTCACATATTTTACAAAAGACATGTATTTCGGAACCTAGGTCTCATGTCATGCACTCTACTGCATGGATTATATGTCTTGTGCCGACCTACATTCTAGTGCATGGGTTATATCCCTTGTGTTGACCCACACTCTGGTGTTCGTGTCTCATGGCTTGCACTTTGGTGTCTGGTGTTGGTGTATATGCCCTAGAATACAATCAGTAGATGATGGCTATAAGGATATTTTATATTTTTCATTTGATTAATAAAGGAGTACCAATTCATTGATGCACATTTAATTATTATGATATCAATGTATATAATAAATGTCCTTAAAATGATTGGTTCACATGCATGGAACTTCAAGTACATTCAAAGACTCGATAGTTCATGGGATTCTACAATTCACACCAAGTATCGCATTTTTCTACATTCTTCATCGATGCGAGGGCCTAGATATTTGTTGTCGAGAGTCATCAAAGTATCCGATAAGGCACCCTTTTAGGGCACGACCGAGTGGCTTCGAAGAACCCGCACGACACAAGAGTGATCCTTGGCGCGGGCTGCGCCGAGGATTTGTTTTGGTGCCAAACGCACCGCACGAGCATCGCGAGCATAAGCCCACAACGCCACATGGGTGGAGAGGTCTGTAACATCCCTGACCTGGGTTATACTCTAACCCTAGGTGTTTTGATTAAGAAAGATGATTATATGCTTAATCCTATCTTGTGAAAAGTAATTAGGGCTCATGAGGAACTTATGTTTCAATTTTGGTCCTGTTTGGACAATGTTGAAGCAATGGTTGTTTATTTTGGACCAATGTGCAAATTACCCAAGTTGAGGGGTATAAGTGCAAATTGTGCATGATAATATGTTCCTCATGTGTTTAAGCATCATGAGAGTGAAAATGATTCTTAGGTATGGCTTATGGAAGCCTGAATACTAAGAAAAAGCTGATAAAGCAATGTTTGTGCATGAAAACCTAGTTTTGGTGTAATATGCAATTTACCCAAAACCTAGGGTTCAATATGAAAATTACCACTTCAATAAGGTCCCTAATGTTTCTTGGCATCATTTAGAGCAAAGTAAATGAGAGGGACTCCTCATTTGAATTAATTTGGAGGAGAGAGAATCTTGATATTAAAATAATCAAGATTAATCCTAATTGAAACCCTAATTCGATTTAGGGCAAAAATGAATGTATTAATTAAAGGGCCTTCAACCAAAATTAAAATGGTTGGATTCAGATGTGTTTGGATAAGCCTAAAGACTTGCAAAGGCACGAGCATATCCTAAGGAGGTGAAATTCCACTCACCATTATTATAAGAAAAAGAATTTCCACTCAAATATGGATATTCTTATTATAAGGGTTAAGGTGCTTAATTTCTTTTCCCTTAATTCATGGATAATGGAAGGGAGTTCGGTGGGGATAGAGATTCCCTTGCATGCAAGAAACCAAGGGGTAAGTGGTGGCAACAAGTTTGGAATTAAAAGACTTTTATAAAGTATCTTCTCTCTCATCAATTTTTCTTATAAAAGTACATTTTCCAACCCACCTAAGGACTTTTTCGGATTTCCTTTCTTCCCCTTGCTTGAAAAACCGACCAAGAAGGCTAAGGACATCAGGGAGCACGTCCCCAACCTGTTGGTAAGGTTCTTGATCCATTTCACCTTGATTCCATGGTGGAAATCGAAAATAAATTATGGATTTCTTCCTATTTCGATCTCCTCTTCAATTCTAACCATTCCTTTTCACTCAAACCTTGAGGACGAGCCTTGGAATGGTGAAAGGATTTGCATCCACCATTTTTGCCGTAGACATGGAGCTTTGGAGCTCAATTGGAGGCGGGTTTTATAACTTGATCCCTTTTTCATTGTTATTCAACCATTAATCTTGCAATTTCAATGATTCCTTCATTATCTTATTTAATTGCTGGTTGAAAATGATTATTTCATGAAATCTAAAGCTGCTAGAACTTCAGGGATGAAGGTAGATGATTATGACATCATCTTGGGCACATTTCCCAAGGAAATTGCCTTTCATGCGGTTTCAACTTGATTGCTCATGCGGTTTCACCAAACCGTTTGAGAGCAAACAGTTTGAAACCGTTTGGGAGAAAACGGTTTCAAAACCATTTGGGAGGGTTGACCAAGGGTTGACCGTTTAGATATTCCTGTTAATAATTATGTTGGTTAATGACTCACCAAAATTTATGGGTTAACTCCCAAGGAATCGTGAGTTGAAGGCTAATCATTTAGGGAAATCTAATTGGATTAAGTGCTGATTTTTCAGCTTGATTAATTTGCCTTTTTGGGCAAACGGTTTCAAAACCGTTTGATATGGTTGACCAAGCATTGACCGTTTGAGATTACTGTTCCTAATGATGTTAGTTAATAACTCAACAAATTTGAGGGGTTAATTCCAAAGGAATCGTGAGTTTAAGGCTAATCAATTAGGTAATCCCTAATTGGATTAAGTGCTGATCTTCAACCTGATTAATTGGAATTTTTGGGCAAACGGTTTCAAAACCGTTTGATATGGTTGACCAAGCATTGAACGTTTGATATTACTGTTCCTAATGATGTTAGTTAATAAATCACCAAATTTTAGGGGTTAATTCTAAAGGAATCGTGAGTTGAAGGCTAATCAATTGGGCAAACCCTAATTGAGATTAGTGCTGAAATTCCAATGAGTTGATTTTAGATTTTGGGTTGATTAGCCCAGACGGTTTTCACCCAAACGGTTTCAAGACCGTTTGGGGATCACTCAAGACCGTTTGGAGGTCTGGGGTTAAGTATATTTGACCAATTGAAGGTCCAAAGGTACCAAATCATATTACAATCAAGTGCTGATGTGTTGATCAATTCAATAGACCAAACCTTGATGAAATTTCACTAGAATCCAAAGGTTGGATGGGCAAACGGTCTTCACCTACTTGGCCAAACGGTCTTCACCTACTTGGCCAAACGGTCTTCACCTACTTGGGCAAACAGTCTCAAACCGTTTGGAGACCTAGGTGGTTTCAAGGTCAAGTTATGTTATGCAATAGAAGGTTCAATTGGTTAGTCCAAGGGAGAACCTAATGCAACTAAAGGTCTAATTGATTAACCTAATTAAGTACCTATTTCAATTGAAGCTCCAATTGGCCAATTCAATTGGATACCCTATGTAATGGAGGTCCAATGTGATTGAATCTCTTGAGAATCAAGATGATGAATGATCCATTGATCCAACGTTGATTAGTGATGATAATAAATGAAGGTACAAAGGTTGAAACCCTAATAGTACCTAAGTGATTAGTGCCAATTAAGGGATGAACCCTAATTGTTTGTAGAATCAATGACTTGGTACACTATGTTAATCATAGTTGTATGTACTTGATTGAAGGGTTGATATGACCTAATCAGATTGAGATGATGTTAACATGAATTCATACATGAATATGATTCATGTGGTGATTAAGGGTATGATCCTTAAGAAAAGATATCATGAAGCCCTAATCATGAATATAAACCCTAATTGACAAGGCTATTGAGTTCTAACCCTAGTTGAGGGTGATTCCATGCGAAACCCTAGTTGAGGGTGATTCCATGAGAAACCATGACTAAGTATTAACATCACATGATGTTCTAATACTATGTTGTGATGAGAGGCCCTGAGAAGGGTGAAGGTATATGAAACTCTAATGTGAAGTCATAATGCATAAAGACCTAATCTTGGGCAATATGACAATGAATTACAACCCTAATTTTAATTAGGGTATAAAGAAATCTTAATGATGAAATAGAAGGAATGGCCTTATTAAGGTGAAACATTTTATGTGGTTGACTATATACAACCTAAGTATAAGCAATGTATTTATCATTAGACAAGTTCATACCATTAAAGATAGTTGGACAATTCTAATGTGTGGCCTTTGCATTATATGCTAAAGGTGAGAGATTAGTGATGGAATGTATTAAGAGGGAAATACCTTAATACAAGATAAGATGGATAACTCAACATAGTTTGAAATGATGTGAAAGTTATACATCAAAATATGATAGTTATCACATGTAGCACTTCAGTTATATACCTTGATGCACTCCAAATCTTATATGTCTAAATATGAAACATATGAAGTGTGTTATGCAACTATTACAATAATATGTAATGAGTTGTTGCACTTTGATGAGTGTTAATTAATGTACCTTGAGAATGGAGTTAAGCCCAAATGATGTGTATGATATAATCATACCATGATGAGGATGAGAAATGAACTCATACCTTGAATTGATGATCTTTAATGCTATATGATGAAAGTAATGTTCTAGAATAATCAAATATGCTATCCTTGAATGCCCCAGAGGTATGGAATAATGTATTAAGGGTTGGACAGATAATGAGATCATGAAATCTTTATTAATGAGAAATGGGGAACCCTAACCCTAATTTGGGTAAAGGGAATGAAAAGCCCTATTTGATAGTAAACCCTAATTCCTGGTAAAGGAATAATGATGTTACTATTGCATCACATGATGTGATGAATATCTTGTATGACTGTTATCATGCCTAATAACCATACATATATTATGAGGTGATGTATATAGCTAGTTTGAGCTGTGACATTTATATAATAAATTTTGATTGGCATTATGTGCCTTAATGTTGTTGTTGCTTAGTAAAAGAAGCAATATGCATGGACTTTTATGAGTCACATGAATAAGTTGTTGCCTAGTGAGAGGTGACAAGTGTTGGATAAATTGGATATTATGATAAATCCCTTTATTTCGATGATGACAAACATTTCATTCTTGTTGATCTAACGTGCTACTTGAGTGTTGCAGGAATAAAGTGGATGACAAAGTTCTAGGGAAACTATACGCTTGAATGATTGTAAATGTCATGCAATGTAATCAATTGTAAACTTGTACAAACATATAATGTACAAGTACTTAGATCTCATGTAAATCAAGCGTTAGATCTTCCCTAGCCAATCACCACACTTAGATAGGTCATCCCTTTTAAATAGGATCACATATGCACACTCATGCATTTACTTAGTGCCTAAATTGAAAGATTGAAACAGGGTCAATCTCGGTCGACCAAACTCCTCGACCGAGACACTCTCGGTCGACAAACTTCTCGACCGAGAATGACCCAAGTAGCCGTTAGACACAGCTGACAAGGTAGTTGGCAGTTGCAAATGAACGTTGATCCAGAGAGCCTGTCGGTCGACAAAACTTCGACCGAGTAGGTATCTCGGTCGACAAATTGTCGACCGAGATGGTCTCTGACAGCAACTGCAGAATAAAGCAACTAGCCGTTACTAATGCACCTAACTTATTCCTAATGGCTAGTTAAGCACTTAGAAGCCCCTAGAAGTTGTCTAGAACGTCCTTAAGCATCCATAGGCCATTCCTATAAATAGGACATGCCTTAGGACACCAAAAAACACTCAAAGCTACACTTGTGCTATACTTGAGCAAGCAATTACATTTGCAATCTGTTTGTGAGCAATAGAGCAAGTTCTACATTGGCTATTCATTTCCATTGCTCCCATTTTGTGTCCTATAGGCTAGCATCTCCTTACCACAGCACTTACACTTCTACACTCATTGGTTAGGAGATCAATACACTTGATATAGGCAAATCAAGCCTTGTGCTTAAAAGGATAAGTTGTAATTTCTATTTTCCTTCTTGTTCCTTTTTATCTTTTGTATTCTCCTTGCTACTCCTAGGGTTGGAGGCTGCGGATTGGAGAAGGTTCTTCTCAGAGGAGAAGGTGGACTTCAAGCTACTTCAAGAAGGCTATCGCACGGGAAGCTACTTCAAGAAGGCTATTGCAACGGGAAGCTACTTTAGGAGGAAGGCTGCTTCAAGGTGGTGCAATTACTTCTAGGTGAAGGCTGCTTCAAGGTTGGGCGATTACTTCTAGGTGAAGGCTGCTTGAAGGGTTTAGGGAGAGAATTGTAATTTTATGTAAAGTCCTTGCGAGGTAATAAAATTAAATTCTTTCCAAATCCCGGTTGGGTAAGCAACCAGGTAGTGGACTGACAACTTTAGTATTTGCTAAAGTTGGAACCACTCTAAATCCTTGTCCCCTTATCTAATATTTTGTGGTTGATTGTTTGAATTCAATAAATTGTTAAAATAATTCAAAAACTCTATTCACCCCCCCTCTAGTAGTTTTTCAGTTGGTATCAGAGCAGGCTTCAAGGAACCCTAACCAGGTCTTGAAGAATGAAGGGTGGTGGTGACTACAACCGCAAGCAAAGGAGCAACTTGGACCAACCTTCAACAAGTTGCAATTGGTGTTTAGGAACAAGTCACACAACAATCGGTTGTCCTTGGAGAGAAAAGAAGAAAGAGGTCCACAAAAATTGTCTCATTGCTACAACCAATGAAGAAGAAGAAGAGGTAAGCCTTCTTGATTTATCAAAAGAAGAGCTAATTTCTAGTCTTGAAGAAACACATAATAAGTATATTGAGTGCAAGAAGAAATTAAAGAAATCTAATAAAACAAATGATGAGTTGAATGCTAGACTTCTTGCTCTTACATCTGAAAATGAAGATCTCAAAAAGGTTATTGAAGATCATGATATTAAGCTAAAATCTGTAGAAGCAAATTTCAATCTTCTTTCCCTAGAAAAGTTAAATTTGCAAACTCAAGTAAATGATCTTCAAAAACAACCCATTTTGTGTACACATCTAGATTATGATATTATTGTGAAAGAAAGAGATTCTTTATTATCTAATCTAGATCAAGAGAAGATGGATATCAAGAAGAGAATGGATGAAATTGTTAAGTTACAACAAGAAATCAGTAGCTTGAGTAACAATGATATTCTCGATAAAATCTTAAGTGATCCTTATCGTCAAATTGGAAGGTGAGGACTAGGTTATAAGCCTAAAGGAAAATCTCATCAAAAACCTAGTTGGAGAAGGACACAAGCACTAGAGAGTCAATCCATGTATGTACCTAGAGGCAAATATACATATGTACCAAAGAACAACCTAGAACAAAAACATAGAAAGAGACTTGAGGTTGATTCTATATGTTGCCATCATTGCTTACGTCTTGGACATTACTCCTTTTCATGCCCATACAAGAAAAAGGATGTTGAGTTGGTATGGGTTCCAAAACCTCCAAACTAAATGAACAGAATTAAGTTGAGATATGACCAAGGACCTTAGTTGCATATTTCTATGTCTATCTCAACTCAACATAATGGGATAATAAATTAATTCAAGTTTTTTAAACATCTAACTTGGATATATACAAAATCTTTCAAATTGAAAAAATAAAATTTTTCCTTACTCATAGCTAAATTGTTAATAAAGATTTGGATACAATTAGTTGGGATTTGATCTAAAAGTTCCTTTGATGTTCATAAAGTCTATCTCAACTAAACTGAGTCTTCAAATTGTTTGATTGAGTAAATAACCATTCATGATTTACTTATAAACAATTACTGAAAATGGTTCTGAAAACAATACATAAACCTGATCGGTCGAGAAATCTTCGACCGAGCAGTCAGTCGGTCGAGAAATCATCGACCGAGCAGGTTACTGATGTCAGTCTGAAATAAGTCTGCTGAATAATTCTACAAAGGATCAATGTGCTATCTATTTGCTGTTAATAACTATTTTACATGCACAAATTATGGAAATCATCTCTGAAACACTTATATGAGATCATTTTTATCTATGAATCATATTTGATTTAAGTTAAGGGAAAATTACTGTTTTCATGGTAACCCTTGGAATATCTATACATGAACCATGTGTGTATTGAAATTTGTTTTAAATGATCATAATTATTGCATTTATATGCTGATCATTGTATATGCTTAAATTGTTCTATCATTACACCATGGATATGCTTCATCATGATCATTATGTTTCATTGGTTTGTCTAAAATAATCTTTGATTCATATATACAAACCATGAATGGATATTATTCTTGATCATTGTGATTCAGATAAATTGAAAATGCCATTAGCATAAAAGCATCTTGACATAATAAACAATGATTGTGGACATAGCTTGTGATAAAATAATGATGTTGCGATGACAAGCCAAAACGGTGCCTCTTAGAACAAAAATATTAATGTTTTATCTATTTGTTTGTTCTAAGAAATCAAAAGCAAAAATCTTGACTTTAAGATATTAATCTTGCTTTCAAAATATATGTCTCTAAAGAATCTTATGATTAATATGAAAATAAGGGTATAAGAAGAAATGTGATTTAATATGTACCCATAGCAAAGCTTATGAAAACATCATTCACAATGAATATAAAACATGCGTTCTAGAAAAATCAAGGACAAAGACTTCACTACGATGCCCATATTAAGTCTTCATAATAGGTATATCTTAATATGCTTCAAATAGATATTTATTTAAAGCTATCTGTAGAAATTATACTTCACATATGAATGTTTAAATTGGAAATCTGCAGAATTTTCCTCTTGGTTGAAATTAAAATTGACCAAGGGGCGCTATGGTCGTGGTCAAGGGCGACCTAAAATAAGCTTTGACAAAATGCTTATATGAACATCATTTTAATGTACTTAATCTTAGTATACTTTTGATAAAGGTCAAAATCAAAATTTAAAATCATTTGTGACCTTAGAAGCCTTAAATTGCTTTAATTGTAAGATTAAGGGGGAGCTCATAAAAACAAATTTGATTATTTGATTAAGAAGCATACAAAAATATTGTAAACATCATTTGAAGTCTATTATGACCTTAGTATTCTTACTCTTTATTATGAAGAAATCTATAAATTTCATAAAAATGATACATCTTGTACTTAAAGGAACTCTCTAAACAAATCAGGGCTTAACATCCCTTGCATTTGGTTGGAGACATTTTTATGTACTCTAAGATTAAAGGATTCTCATTTAATTTAGGGCTTAACATCCCTTGATAAATGAGAAATAAATATACATTCATCATAAGCTTAAGGGAATCTCATATCATTTCAAAGCTTAACATCCTTTGCAAATGTTTGAGAAACAAATTGTGGATAAATTAGACAAAAATCCATGTTCCTAATAGGATATCTATTTAAGGGTGAGCATACTATAAAATTAAGGGGGAGAAAAAAAATATTCAACTTGGATATCTTTTTGAAATGACAAAGGGGGAGAAAGAATATAAAATCAAAAATATAAATGAGTTTCATAACATCTTGGCCAGCACTCACTTGCAAAACATAAATGGCTACAAAAGGTATTTTTCAGGTATGAAACTCACATGCTTTATATTTCCTTATTTCATATTTAGGAAATGTTTGTCATCTTCAAAAAGGGGGAGATTGTTGGATAAATTGGATATTATGATAAATCCCTTTGTTTCGATGATGACAAACATTTCATTCTTGTTGATCTAACGTGCTACTTGAGTGTTGCAGGAATAAAGTGGATGACAAAGTTCTAGGGAAACTATATGCTTGAATGATTGTAAATGTCATGCAATGTAATCAATTGTAAACTTGTACAAACATATAATGTACAAGTACTTAGATCTCATGTAAATCAAGCGTTAGATCTTCCCTAGCCAATCACCACACTTAGATAGGTCATCCCTTTTAAATAGGATCACATATGCACACTCATGCATTTACTTAGTGCCTAAATTGAAAGATTGAAACAGGGTCAATCTCGGTCGACCAAACTCCTCGACCGAGACACTCTCGGTCGACAAACTTCTCGACCGAGAATGACCCAAGTAGCCGTTAGACACAGCTGACAAGGTAGTTGGCAGTTGCAAATGAACGTTGATCCAGAGAGCCTGTCGGTCGACAAAACTTCGACCGAGTAGGTATCTCGGTCGACAAATTGTCGACCGAGATGGTCTCTGACAGCAACTGCAGAATAAAGCAACTAGCCGTTACTAATGCACCTAACTTATTCCTAACGGCTAGTTAAGCACTTAGAAGCCCCTAGAAGTTGTCTAGAACGTCCTTAAGCATCCATAGGCCATTCCTATAAATAGGACATGCCTTAGGACACCAAAAAACACTCAAAGCTACACTTGTGCTATACTTGAGCAAGCAATTACATTTGCAATCTGTTTGTGAGCAATAGAGCAAGTTCTACATTGGCTATTCATTTCCATTGCTCCCATTTTGTGTCCTATAGGCTAGCATCTCCTTACCACAGCACTTACACTTCTACACTCATTGGTTAGGAGATCAATACACTTGATATAGGCAAATCAAGCCTTGTGCTTAAAAGGATAAGTTGTAATTTCTATTTTCCTTCTTGTTCCTTTTTATCTTTTGTATTCTCCTTGCTACTCCTAGGGTTGGAGGCTGCGGATTGGAGAAGGTTCTTCTCAGAGGAGAAGGTGGACTTCAAGCTACTTCAAGAAGGCTATCGCACGGGAAGCTACTTCAAGAAGGCTATTGCAACGGGAAGCTACTTTAGGAGGAAGGCTGCTTCAAGGTGGTGCAATTACTTCTAGGTGAAGGCTGCTTCAAGGTTGGGCGATTACTTCTAGGTGAAGGCTGCTTGAAGGGTTTAGGGAGAGAATTGTAATTTTATGTAAAGTCCTTGCGAGGTAATAAAATTAAATTCTTTCCAAATCCCGGTTGGGTAAGCAACCAGGTAGTGGACTGACAACTTTAGTATTTGCTAAAGTTGGAACCACTCTAAATCCTTGTCCCCTTATCTAATATTTTGTGGTTGATTGTTTGAATTCAATAAATTGTTAAAATAATTCAAAAACTCTATTCACCCCCCCTCTAGTAGTTTTTCAGTTGGTATCAGAGCAGGCTTCAAGGAACCCTAACCAGGTCTTGAAGAATGAAGGGTGGTGGTGACTACAACCGCAAGCAAAGGAGCAACTTGGACCAACCTTCAACAAGTTGCAATTGGTGTTTAGGAACAAGTCACACAACAATCGGTTGTCCTTGGAGAGAAAAGAAGAAAGAGGTCCACAAAAATTGTCTCATTGCTACAACCAATGAAGAAGAAGAAGAGGTAAGCCTTCTTGATTTATCAAAAGAAGAGCTAATTTCTAGTCTTGAAGAAACACATAATAAGTATATTGAGTGCAAGAAGAAATTAAAGAAATCTAATAAAACAAATGATGAGTTGAATGCTAGACTTCTTGCTCTTACATCTGAAAATGAAGATCTCAAAAAGGTTATTGAAGATCATGATATTAAGCTAAAATCTGTAGAAGCAAATTTCAATCTTCTTTCCCTAGAAAAGTTAAATTTGCAAACTCAAGTAAATGATCTTCAAAAACAACCCATTTTGTGTACACATCTAGATTATGATATTATTGTGAAAGAAAGAGATTCTTTATTATCTAATCTAGATCAAGAGAAGATGGATATCAAGAAGAGAATGGATGAAATTGTTAAGTTACAACAAGAAATCAGTAGCTTGAGTAACAATGATATTCTCGATAAAATCTTAAGTGATCCTTATCGTCAAATTGGAAGGTGAGGACTAGGTTATAAGCCTAAAGGAAAATCTCATCAAAAACCTAGTTGGAGAAGGACACAAGCACTAGAGAGTCAATCCATGTATGTACCTAGAGGCAAATATACATATGTACCAAAGAACAACCTAGAACAAAAACATAGAAAGAGACTTGAGGTTGATTCTATATGTTGCCATCATTGCTTACGTCTTGGACATTACTCCTTTTCATGCCCATACAAGAAAAAGGATGTTGAGTTGGTATGGGTTCCAAAACCTCCAAACTAAATGAACAGAATTAAGTTGAGATATGACCAAGGACCTTAGTTGCATATTTCTATGTCTATCTCAACTCAACATAATGGGATAATAAATTAATTCAAGTTTTTTAAACATCTAACTTGGATATATACAAAATCTTTCAAATTGAAAAAATAAAATTTTTCCTTACTCATAGCTAAATTGTTAATAAAGATTTGGATACAATTAGTTGGGATTTGATCTAAAAGTTCCTTTGATGTTCATAAAGTCTATCTCAACTAAACTGAGTCTTCAAATTGTTTGATTGAGTAAATAACCATTCATGATTTACTTATAAACAATTACTGAAAATGGTTCTGAAAACAATACATAAACCTGATCGGTCGAGAAATCTTCGACCGAGCAGTCAGTCGGTCGAGAAATCATCGACCGAGCAGGTTACTGATGTCAGTCTGAAATAAGTCTGCTGAATAATTCTACAAAGGATCAATGTGCTATCTATTTGCTGTTAATAACTATTTTACATGCACAAATTATGGAAATCATCTCTGAAACACTTATATGAGATCATTTTTATCTATGAATCATATTTGATTTAAGTTAAGGGAAAATTACTGTTTTCATGGTAACCCTTGGAATATCTATACATGAACCATGTGTGTATTGAAATTTGTTTTAAATGATCATAATTATTGCATTTATATGCTGATCATTGTATATGCTTAAATTGTTCTATCATTACACCATGGATATGCTTCATCATGATCATTATGTTTCATTGGTTTGTCTAAAATAATCTTTGATTCATATATACAAACCATGAATGGATATTATTCTTGATCATTGTGATTCAGATAAATTGAAAATGCCATTAGCATAAAAGCATCTTGACATAATAAACAATGATTGTGGACATAGCTTGTGATAAAATAATGATGTTGCGATGACAAGCCAAAACGGTGCCTCTTAGAACAAAAATATTAATGTTTTATCTATTTGTTTGTTCTAAGAAATCAAAAGCAAAAATCTTGACTTTAAGATATTAATCTTGCTTTCAAAATATATGTCTCTAAAGAATCTTATGATTAATATGAAAATAAGGGTATAAGAAGAAATGTGATTTAATATGTACCCATAGCAAAGCTTATGAAAACATCATTCACAATGAATATAAAACATGCGTTCTAGAAAAATCAAGGACAAAGACTTCACTACGATGCCCATATTAAGTCTTCATAATAGGTATATCTTAATATGCTTCAAATAGATATTTATTTAAAGCTATCTGTAGAAATTATACTTCACATATGAATGTTTAAATTGGAAATCTGCAGAATTTTCCTCTTGGTTGAAATTAAAATTGACCAAGGGGCGCTATGGTCGTGGTCAAGGGCGACCTAAAATAAGCTTTGACAAAATGCTTATATGAACATCATTTTAATGTACTTAATCTTAGTATACTTTTGATAAAGGTCAAAATCAAAATTTAAAATCATTTGTGACCTTAGAAGCCTTAAATTGCTTTAATTGTAAGATTAAGGGGGAGCTCATAAAAACAAATTTGATTATTTGATTAAGAAGCATACAAAAATATTGTAAACATCATTTGAAGTCTATTATGACCTTAGTATTCTTACTCTTTATTATGAAGAAATCTATAAATTTCATAAAAATGATACATCTTGTACTTAAAGGAACTCTCTAAACAAATCAGGGCTTAACATCCCTTGCATTTGGTTGGAGACATTTTTATGTACTCTAAGATTAAAGGATTCTCATTTAATTTAGGGCTTAACATCCCTTGATAAATGAGAAATAAATATACATTCATCATAAGCTTAAGGGAATCTCATATCATTTCAAAGCTTAACATCCTTTGCAAATGTTTGAGAAACAAATTGTGGATAAATTAGACAAAAATCCATGTTCCTAATAGGATATCTATTTAAGGGTGAGCATACTATAAAATTAAGGGGGAGAAAAAAAATATTCAACTTGGATATCTTTTTGAAATGACAAAGGGGGAGAAAGAATATAAAATCAAAAATATAAATGAGTTTCATAACATCTTGGCCAGCACTCACTTGCAAAACATAAATGGCTACAAAAGGTATTTTTCAGGTATGAAACTCACATGCTTTATATTTCCTTATTTCATATTTAGGAAATGTTTGTCATCTTCAAAAAGGGGGAGATTGTTGGATAAATTGGATATTATGATAAATCCCTTTGTTTCGATGATGACAAACATTTCATTCTTGTTGATCTAACGTGCTACTTGAGTGTTGCAGGAATAAAGTGGATGACAAAGTTCTAGGGAAACTATATGCTTGAATGATTGTAAATGTCATGCAATGTAATCAATTGTAAACTTGTACAAACATATAATGTACAAGTACTTAGATCTCATGTAAATCAAGCGTTAGATCTTCCCTAGCCAATCACCACACTTAGATAGGTCATCCCTTTTAAATAGGATCACATATGCACACTCATGCATTTACTTAGTGCCTAAATTGAAAGATTGAAACAGGGTCAATCTCGGTCGACCAAACTCCTCGACCGAGACACTCTCGGTCGACAAACTTCTCGACCGAGAATGACCCAAGTAGCCGTTAGACACAGCTGACAAGGTAGTTGGCAGTTGCAAATGAACGTTGATCCAGAGAGCCTGTCGGTCGACAAAACTTCGACCGAGTAGGTATCTCGGTCGACAAATTGTCGACCGAGATGGTCTCTGACAGCAACTGCAGAATAAAGCAACTAGCCGTTACTAATGCACCTAACTTATTCCTAACGGCTAGTTAAGCACTTAGAAGCCCCTAGAAGTTGTCTAGAACGTCCTTAAGCATCCATAGGCCATTTCTATAAATAGGACATGCCTTAGGACACCAAAAAACACTCAAAGCTACACTTGTGCTATACTTGAGCAAGCAATTACATTTGCAATCTGTTTGTGAGCAATAGAGCAAGTTCTACATTGGCTATTCATTTCCATTGCTCCCATTTCGTGTCCTATAGGCTAGCATCTCCTTACCACAGCACTTACACTTCTACACTCATTGGTTAGGAGATCAATACGCTTGATATAGGCAAATCAAGCCTTGTGCTTAAAACGATAAGTTGTAATTTCTATTTTCCTTCTTGTTCCTTTTTATCCTTTGTATTCTCCTTGCTACTCCTAGGGTTGGAGGCTGCAGATTGGAGAAGGTTCTTCTCGGAGGAGAAGGTGGACTTCAAGCTACTTCAAGAAGGCTATCGCACGGGAAGCTACTTCAAGAAGGCTATTGCAACGGGAAGCTACTTTAGGAGGAAGGCTGCTTCAAGGTGGTGCAATTACTTCTAGGTGAAGGCTGCTTCAAGGTTGGGCGATTACTTCTAGGTGAAGGCTGCTTGAAGGGTTTAGGGAGAGAATTGTAATTTTATGTAAAGTCCTTGCGAGGTAATAAAATTAAATTCTTTCCAAATCCCGGTTGGGTAAGCAACCGGGTAGTGGACTGACAACTTTAGTATTTGCTAAAGTTGGAACCACTCTAAATCCTTGTCCCCTTATCTAATATTTTGTGGTTGATTGTTTGAATTCAATAAATTGTTAAAATAATTCAAAAACTCTATTCACCCCCCCTCTAGTAGTTTTTCAACAAGATGTGTAATGGCCTGGTGAGCCATGTGAATACTTGCACACAAGTAAAATGAATACCTTGGTCTGAGGACCTAGAGGTAATGGTTATCTATTACAAAGATAACAATGTTATGATCTAAGGGTTTAACTACCCAGATACAGTAATCATGATGATGATAATGTGAAGGGATGAGAATTCCCAATAATGTGATAAAGGACTGAGATCCCAAGTATCATGTGTTTTAAAGATTTGTAAAGTATGTGATAGATGTATTGTATCTTTCTTTGTAGCATCTGTTATAATAATTCTTGTTTGAAACATGGATGATGCTAAAAGACATGGTAATACACTTAATTAATCAAGTGTAATTTCATCATGTATTGCCCTGGCCATAGATCCATCATCGTCAGTAGCTGGTGATGGTGAAACGGGTTTTCCTACGGGTTAATCCAGAGCGTATATTGTTGAATATGCGGGGTTTCTCCTAGCCAAAAATAGGAGGATTAGAGTGTAACTTTGGTAGTAGACTCAAGATGTGTATAAGAGCATGGTGAATAAGCCCATGGCTCGGTGTGAAATAGCATGAATGTGTTCATGGCTCAAGGAGCATGGTGAACTGGCGCGTGGCTCAGATATACTAGCGTCGAGACCTGTACCAAGGCGGGCTAGAGAAAGGGTAGCCTACGGGAGCTAACCC
Source organism: Alisma plantago-aquatica (assembly GCA_963693085.1). NCBI lineage: Eukaryota > Viridiplantae > Streptophyta > Magnoliopsida > Alismatales > Alismataceae > Alisma > Alisma plantago-aquatica. Next base: position 1,290,907,846 of record OY856409.1, read on the forward strand.
TGTGACTGAGGTCACTTAAGCAAGAGACTGCGGTCCTGCTTGTGGTCTCGCACTGACCGAGACGTGGGAGGTCATGGAGTCCGTCTCTTCCATGGACCTTGTATGGCACCGACTTTGGGTTTCGCAACCGAAGGTTGGATTTGAGCGGTACGACTCACCTCCTCAGGGCATAAGTGTGTTTGTAAAATGAAATCAGCCATATAGAATGTTTGCTTAAGGATTAAATACGGAAATTCATTGGTTGATGTTACATTTCTATTATATATGTGTAGTTCATTGATGTTGTTCATATCTGTTGTATTCATTACAAGTAGATGAATGAACTATGAGTCTACCATGAGTAGATGCAACATTATCCTTGAAAAAGGAGATTACTTCACTTTGTTCATACAAGTGATTTACCTGCTGTTAATTATATATATATAAATCCTTCTGCTTAGTTTATTTTAATAAACTGCTATAACAATGTTTTGGCGGAGAGTTATATCTCCCGCTGGGGCAATTTACAATTGTCTCACCCCCGTGGGATCCAACTTTTTAGGTGGACGTGGACAAAGAAGCAGAATATCATTGCAGGGAATAGACATCAGTAGTGACAGTAGGGACAATAGTAATATCTCAAGTGGAGATATTGCCTGTCAAGTTATATAGTTAGAAAGTCCTATGTGTCGTCTCTGTACTCTCAGGTACTCAGAGTTTTTAGTCTGTGTTTTATGAATCAATCTGAGGTTTTGGCTTGATGCCTCGAGATTTGTATACTGTCTATGTATAATGTTTATAAGACAGTTGATGATGTAATCTCTGAAAAGAGATAGTACATGTTATGTACGTTTGAACTAGAATGTAAATGTTATACAATGGTTCTTGATGGGAAATATTTCCTATGTATGGATCTCTATGCAAAAAGTTTTAAATTTTTAGTGATTTTCAGTAATCCGCTGCAAATAATTCGCTTCCGCATTAGTTAATCATGTTTTCGTGAGATGGTCATCACAATTAGTGGTATCAGAGCTCTAGGTTCGCTGAGTCTACAGAGACATAGGACTAAGATAGTAGAATCTGTTCTGGTGTCATCCAGTGTATCTGATAGTGTCTTCTGCTCATATAAGAGAAGAAGAACTTAAAGATGACTGGGTCACATGAGGAGATTGCTGCTAAGAGCAGCAATGTTACACCAAGAAGAGGTGCATGGGAACATGCAAGAGAGAGACAATTGCCTGAGAATCCCCTAGCTGATCCATCTATGATAAGAAAATCTTTCTTTAAATATTACCGTTGGAGAATTTAGGGAAACAGTAATGAATATAATGGATCAAGCATTGGCAGAGTAACCTAGATTACCGGCCTCAATGATAATGTTTTAGATATCAATAAGTTTTGTAATCAACATCTGCAGGTTGAAGCAGAAGGAAATGATGAATTTCTGGACTTAAATTGAGTCTGTGCTCAATCTTAACTTGTTGAATCAATCTTTGAGGCAGAGTTAGCCTAAGACAGTGAATAATCCATGAATTATGACAAGTTATACAAGATAATGTCATTTAAATATGTCTATTTATGAATTCCTAGATTAATTGAGAAAGGAATTGATTGAAATTTCCTTGATTAGTCCTATGAGGACTTATGTTTTGCATAGTAAAACATTACAAATGTTTTATGTTGTTATTACCTCTTTGAGAAAAGATGAGGTAAAGAAGAGATGCCTGGATAAAATCCAGGGATTTTAAGCCTTATGCTTGTAATAATATGAAAAGGAGGAATATGATAGTATACAAAGTGCATACCACTTAATCTCAGTATTTATATACCCTGGCCAGGTATACAACTATTGATGATAAAGTGAGTATGGAAACTCTTAGATTGTTGTCTTTCTGATTACTCTGATCAAGTAGTAATTCTGAGACAATCTAATCAGTATCATGAAATCAGAAATATGGAATGAATAAATGTGTCATATCCTAAGTATAAGAAAGAGAAGTCTGAGATAATCTCAGATGGGCATGTTGAATGAGGAATTAAAAGTGCACTCTTCATAAGATAAGGATAAGAATAAGGGGAATGAACCCTATTTAATAATGCTGCAAGCATAATAAAGATCTTTTCCATAATGAAGAAATGGGAAATGTGATGAGATCATGAGATGATCATAAACATGCTAGATAATAATAAAGAAAGGGATAATGACATGCAACCATCCTTATACATTTCTATGTTGAAGGCAAGGAACCCAGGATGAAACAAAGAGTAAATGGTTCATGAACAGCTAAAAATACATGAATTAGTAAGAGGAATATGAATCCTTGTTTTCATTCCTTTCAGGGACATGGCAATCAAGTGGGTCTTAGGATACTTGATGTGCATAACATAAATATGTTCATGTGATGGATACTTAGAAAAGTATCAGTTTATCTTGGACTTTGGTTCCAAGATGAGGACATATGTAATAATTAATGTTCCAAGATGAAAGGAAGAGAAATATGTGATGTGTTCTTAACACATGTGATAGATACCAAGATGAAAGACTTTGATATCTGAGAATTATCAGATGGTTCAGGCTGGCTACTTGGAGTAGTCAACTGTGAAGTTAATCTAATTATATTAAAAGATGTGAGCATCATATGTTAAGGGTTTATGCTTTGCATAAACATGATATTAATAAAGAATATAAGATGTCTCTATCGACAAGAAAAGTGTTATTTGACACAAAGTTGACTCTACAGTTTATGATAAGGGGACAGTGGAGCATGTGTCTTGTGTGTTGATTCTATAAGAATCTTGTATGGAAACACTTTATATTGATCAAAGCTTTTTGATGTCTCCATAATAATGAGATGATATGTGAAGACTAGATAGTATGATGAATGAAATACATCTGTCTTCCTTTATCTGGATTTCGGGGACGAAATCCTTGTTAGGGGTTTATAATTTGTATCATCCCTGACCTGGGTTATACTCTAACCCTAGGTGTTTTGATTAAGAAAGATGATTATATGCTTAATCCTATCTTGTGAAAAGTAATTAGGGCTCATGAGGAACTTATGTTTTAATTTTGGTCCTGTTTGGACAATGTTGAAGCAATGGTTGCTTATTTTGGACCAATGTGCAAATTACCCAAGTTGAGGGGTATAAGTGCAAATTGTGCATGATAATATGTTCCTCATGTGTTTAAGCATCATGAGAGTGAAAATGATTCTTAGGTATGGCTTATGGAAGCCGGAATACTAAGAAAAAGCTGATAAAGCAATGTTTGTGCATGAAAACCTAGTTTTGGTGTAATATGCAATTTACCCAAAACCTAGGGTTCAATATGAAAATTACCACTTCAATAAGGTCCCTAATGTTTCTTGGCATCATTTAGAGCAAAGTAAATGAGAGGGACTCCTCATTTGAATTAATTTGGAGGAGAGAGAATCTTGATATTAAAATAATCAAGATTTAATCCTAATTGAAACCCTAATTCGATTTAGGGCAAAAATGAATGTATTAATTAAAGGGACTTCAACCAAAATTAAAATGGTTGGATTCAGATGTGTTTGGATAAGCCTAAAGCCTTGCAAAGGCACGAGCATATCCTAAGGAGGTGAAATTCCACTCACCATTATTATAAGAAAAAGAATTTCCACTCAAATATGGATATTCTTATTATAAGGGTTAAGGTGCTTAATTTCTTTTCCCTTAATTCATAGATAATGGAAGGGAGTTCGGTGGGGATAGAGATTCCCTTGAATGTAAGAAACCAAGGGGTAAGTTGTGTCAACAATTTTGGAATTAAAAGACTTTTATAAAGTATCTTCTCTCTCATCAATTTTTCTTATAAAAGTACCTTTTCCAACCCACCTAAGGACTTTTTCGGATTTCCTTTCTTCCCCTTGCTTGAAAAACTGACCAAGAAGTCTAAGGACATCAGGGAGCACGTCCCCAACCTGTTGGTAAGGTTCTTGATCCATTTCACCTTTCTTCCATGGTGGAAATCGAAAATAAATTATGGATTTCTTCCTATTTCGATCTCCTCTTCAATTCTAACCATTCCTTTTCACTCAAACCTTGAGGACGAGCCTTGGAATGGTGAAAGGAGTTGCATCCACCATTTTTGCCGTGGACATGGAGCTTTGGAGCTCAATTGGATGCGGGTTTTATAACTTGATCCCTTTTTCATTGTTATTCAACCATTAATCTTGCAATTTCAATGATTCCTTCATTATCTTGTTTAATTTCTGGTTGAAAATGGTTATTTTATGAAATCTGAAATTGTTAGAACTTCAGGGAGGAAGGTAGATGATGAAGACATCATGTTGGGCACATTTCCCAAGGAAATTGCCTTTCATGCGGTTTCAACTTGATTGCTCATGCGGTTTCACCAAACCGTTTGAGAGCAAACGGTTTGAAACCGTTTGGAAGCAAGTGGTTTCAAAACCGTTTGGGAGGGTTGACCAAGGGTTGACCGTTTGGATATTCCTGTTAATAATTATGTTGGTTAATGACTCACAAAATTTTATGGGTTAACTCCAAAGGAATCGTGAGTTGAAGGCTAATCATTTAGGGAAATCTAATTGGATTAAGTGCTGATTTTTCAGCTTGATTAATTTGCCTTTTTGGGAAAACGGTTTCAAAACCGTTTGATATGGTTGACCAAGCGTTGACCGTTTGAGATTACTGTTCCTAATGATGTTAGTTAATAACTCACCAAATTTGAGGTGTTAATTCCAAAGGAATCGTGAGTTTAAGGCTAATCAATTAGGTAATCCCTAATTGGATTAAGTGCTGATCTTCAACCTGATTAATTGGACTTTTTGGGCAAACGATTTCAAAACCATTTGATATGGTTGAACAAGCGTTTACCGTTTGAGATTACTGTTACTAATGATGTTAGTTAATAAATCACCAAATTTGAGGGGTTAATTCCAAAGGAATCGTGAGTTGAAGGCTAATCAATTGGGCAAACCCTAATTGAGATTAGTGTTGAAATTCCAATGAGTTGATTTGAGATTTTGGGTTGATTAGCGCAAAATATTTTCACCCAAACGGTTTCAAGACCGTTTGGGGATCACCCAAGACCGTTTGGATGTCTGGGGTTAAGTATAGTTGACCAATTGAAGGTCCAAAGGTACCAAATCATATTACAATCAAGTGCTGATGTGTTGATCAACTCAATAGACCAAACCTTGATTAAATTTCACTAGAATCCAAAGGTTGGATGGGCAAACGGTCTTCACCTACTTGGCCAAACGATCTTCACCTACTTGGCCAAACGGTCTTCACCTACTTGGGCAAACAGTCTCAAACCGTTTGGAGACCTAGGTGGTTTCAAGGTCAAGTTATGTTATGCAATAGAAGGTTCAATTGGTTAGTCCAAGGGAGAACCTAATGCAACTAAAGGTCCAATTGATTAACCTAATTAAGTACCTAGATATTTCAATTGAAGCTCCAATTGGCCAATTCAATTGGATACCCTATGTAATGGAGGTCCAATGTGATTGAATCTCTTGAGAATCAATATGATGAATGATCCATTGATCCAACGTTGATTAGTGATGATAATAAATGAAGGTACAAAGGTTGAAACCCTAATAGTACCTAAGTGATTAGTGCCACTTAAGGGATGAACCCTAATTTGTTTGTAGAATCAATTATATACTTGATAATAAATGAAGGTACAAAGGTTGAAACCCTAATAGTACACTATGTTAATCATAGTTGTATATACTTGATTGAAGGGTTGATATGACCTAATCAGATTGAGATGATGTTAACATGAATTCATACATGAATATGATTCATGTGGTGATTAAGGGTATGATCCTTAAGAAAAGATATCGTGAAGCCCTAATCATGAATATAAACCCTAATTGACAAGGCTATTGAGTTCTAACCCTAGTTGAGGGTGATTCCATGTGAAACCCTAGTTGAGGGTGATTCCATGAGAAACCATGACTAAGTATTAACATCACATGATGTTCTAATACTATGTTGTGATGAGAGGCCCTGAGAAGGGTGAAGGTATATGAGACTCTAATGTGAAGTCATAATGCATAAAGCCCTAATCTTGGGAAATATGACAATGAATTACAACCCTAATTTTAATTAGGGTATAAAGAAATCTTAATGATGAAATAGAAGGAATGGCCTTATTCAGGTGAAACATTTTATGTGGTTGACTATATACAACCTAAGTATAAGCAATGTCTTTATCATTAGACAAGTTCATACCATTAAAGATAGTTGGACAATTCTAATGTGTGGCCTTTGCATTATATGCTAAAGGTGAGAGATTAGTGATGGAATGTATTAAGAGGGAAATACCTTAATACAAGATAAGATGGATAACTCAACATAGTTTGAAATGATGCGAAAGTGATACATCAAAATATGATAGTTATCACATGTAGCACTTCAGGGTTTATATACCTTGATGTACTCCAAATCTTATATGTCTAAATATGAAACATATGAAGTGTGTTATGCAACTATTACAATAATATGTAATGAGTTGTTGCACTTTGATGAGTGTTAATTAATGTACCTTGAGAATGGGGTTAAGCCCAAATGATGTGTATGATATAATCATACCATGATGAGGATGAGAAATGAACTCATACCTTGAATTGATGATCATTAATGCTATATAATGAAAGTAATGTTCTAGAATAATCAAATATGATATCCTTGAATGCCCCAGAGGTATGGAATAATGTATTAAGGGTTGGACAGATAATGAGATCATGAAATCTTTATTAATGAGAAATGGGGAACCCTAACCCTAATTTGGGTAAAGGGAATGAAAAGCCCTATTTGATAGTAAACCCTAATTCCGGGTAAAGGAATAATGATGTTACTATTGCATCACATGATGTGATGAATATCTTGTATGACTGTTATCATGCCTAATAACCATACAGATATTATGAGGTGATGTATATAGCTAGTTTGAGATGTGACATTTATATATTAAATGTTGATTGGCATTATGTGCCTTAATGTTGTTGTTGCTTAGTAAAAGAAGCAATATGCATGGACTTTTATGAGTCACATGAATAAGTTGTTGCCTAGTGAGAGGTGACAAGATGTGTAATGGCATGGTGAGCCATGTGAATACTTGCACACAAGTAAAATGAATACCTTGGTCTGAGGACCTAGAGGTAATGGTTATCTATTACAGAGATAACAATGTTATGATCTAAGGGTTTAACTACCCAGATCCAGTAATCATGATGATGATAATGTGAAGGGATTAGAATTCCCAATAATGTGATAAAGGACTGAGATCCCAAGTATCATGTGTTTTAAAGATTTGAAAAGTATGTGATAGATGTATTGTATCTTTCTTTGTAGCATATGTTATAATAATTCTTGTTTGAAACATGGATGATGCTAAAAGACATGGTAATACACTTAATTAATCAAGTGGAATTTCATCATGTAGTGCTCTGGCCATAGATCCATCATCGTCAGTAGCTGGTGATGGTGAAACGGGTTTTCCTGCGGGTTAATCCGGAGCGTATATTGTTGAATATGCGGGGTTCTCCTAGCCAAAAATAGGAGGATTAGAGTGCAACTTCGGTTGTAGACTCAAGATGTGTATAAGAGCATGGTGAACAAGCCCATGGCTCAGTGTGAAAGAACATGAATGCGTTCATGGCTCAGGGAGCACGGTGAACTGGCCCGTGGCTCAGATATACTAGCGCCGAGACCTGTACCAAGGTGGGCTAGAGAAAGGGTAGCTTACGAGAGCTAACCCTGTGACTGAGGTCACTTAAGCAAGAGACTGCGGTCCTGCTTGTGGTCTCGCACTGACCGAGACGTGGGAGGTCATGGAGTCCTGTTTTAGTGATTTTTAGTAATCCGCTGCAAATAATTAGCTTCCACATTAGTTAATCCTGTTTTCGCAAGATGGTCGCTACAAGGTCGGTGGGAGCGGGCAGCACAAAGTCGAGGCATGCGACACCCACCTACACTTCACGTTTACGGGTTCAACAAATGAAGTATTCGGGTCTCGACAATGATCCTTCTGCAGGTTCACCTACAGAAACCTTATTATGACTTCTCCTTCCTCTAAATGATAAGGTTTAGTGGACTTCTCATGATGTCAAAGGCGGAAAACCACCCACGTCGCCGCGATCTGAGCACTTCAGGACCATTCAATCGGTAGGAGCGACGGGCACTGTGTACAAAGGGCAGGGACATAGTCAATGCGAGCTGATGATTCACGCTTACTAGGAATTCCTTGTTGAAGCCAACAATTGCAATGATGTATCCCCATCACGATGAAATTTTCAAAAATTATAAATCTCACCATGCATTCTCATAAATCTTAGAAAAGCAACTCTATTACATCCACTCATACAACATGAACTTAATTGATGATATCATAAATTGTAACTCTAATTTGAACCTCTTGGATCGTGCAGATGGCACTCCACTAGCATAATTATCCCAAGTTGAAAGATGAAATCTCTATATTGGCTAGAATCTCTTCAAACGCAGTAGATGTCGAAATCTCATTTTAATTCATACAATGCAAAAATGAATGTTAGTAAGTGTCATAAGTATTATTAAACATAAATAGTATGTAAATAATCATAATCAAACTATAACGTCTCCTTAAAAATTATGCAAATAGAATTAATATGAAAATCTATAGAAAATCTTAAAATAAAATAATTAATCTTTCTTTATAAATAGTTTGTATTTTCATTCACATATTTTACAAAAGACATGTATTTCGGAACCTAAGTCTCATGATATGCACTCTACTGCATGGATTATATGTCTTGTGCCGACCTACATTCTAGTGCATGGGTTATATGCCTTGTGCTGACCCACACTCTGGTGCCCGTGTCTCATGGCTTGCACTTTGGTGTCTGGTGTTGGTGTATATGCCCTAGAATACAATCAGTAGATGATGGCTATAAGGATATTTTGTAGTTTTCATTTTATTAATAAAGGAGTACCAATTTATTGATGCACATTTAATTATTACGATATCAATGTATATAATAAATGTCCTTAGAATGATTGGTTCACATGCATGGTACTTCAAGTACATGACTTGAACATGAGATCCTAATGGATGCTAAGAGCAATATTCTAAGATGTCCCTAGTCAAATATTATTGGGGATTGAACAACAATAATGAACGTGAGACTAGCATGTGTGGTGATTGATGACCATGTATCGTGGGTCATAGGTATTCGATGCCTAGTCAGACACATATGTACTTGTTAGAGAACAAGTGTAATGGATAAACCCTCCTTGAGAATGATTCATGAACCATTATATGATATTCATAAAATACTCTCAAATGTGACGGTGGTGTTGTGGTCCTTTGACCTGAAGTCACTACAATGGTGATGTGACAATCATCATGCCTTAACACTATGGAGTGATCTTGAAGAAGATTTCTATATAGGTAGTGATTGGGTGTGATAAGAATAATTGTCCCTCCATTATAGTGGGAGCAACATCTAAGGCCTCTTGATAAATGTGGCTAGAAAAATGCATGGCAATGCTCATGTGAGTTGGTATATGTTAAGAACCTCATATTTATTTTGCTAGTCTACTTGGAGTTCAAGGAACTTAGATTGAACTTAATGAGGATGATGTGTCCATGCCTCTAGTTCAATCTGGATATTTGTGACAAAATGATTAAACAACATGGTAACACTAGTCGTTGATGGTTTATTCTTGTCTGACTAATCCTACTACTTGGGTATTAATGATGTATGGCTAGACCCCACTCATTAGTATGAATCATAACATTGATTAGTGAATTTATTGCCAATGTAGTATGGTGCCTACATGGTCACACACTTAGAGATAGATTGAAGACAAGCTAAATTAAAGATTATTGTAATTGTTGTAATAAATGTATAGAGGACGCCTTCAGGGGCATGCACTCAGATCTTCTCATTAATAATAATAATAATAAATCAAGAAAACCCTAACTATTCGCTCCTCTATGTATATGATATGAGACGAGGCCTTCAGGGGAATGCACCCAGATCTTCTAATTGTTTCCCTCAAGGTTTGAGAAACCCTAAGAACAATTTAGAGAGAGAAAAAGGGACATGACGAAACTAGCAACTTTAGGATGTCTTCAAGTGCTTACATGAATATTGTCAAGACAAGTTTGCACAATGAATTCATTCAATATGTACATGGTACGTCAATCCAGGTGACAATGAAATGGCGCAATCTGCCACAAGCATGGAAGGCAGAATGACACGATCTTCTAAGAACCCAAATCATTGAGAAGTTCTCCACAGTGGATGGATTTCCACAATTATACATAGAAAAATATTTTTTTGTATGTATCCCGAGGCGACTTCTAGAGTACTAGAGACACTGGATACAACTTCTTATTGTTGATCTGATAAAATTCAAGAGATGCATAGATTGGAAGGTTTAGATCTACATTGAGTGTTACAAGTTGAGTCATAGGAACATTCCATCATAAGGTATAAACTTGTAAACCCTAATTTGGTATTGTTGCATTAGATGGATCCAACATAAAGGATTCTTAGGAAAAAATTTATTCCATTACGTGTTTTACTCCTGAGATTCCTACACCTGGGCCATGTATCTTGGGTTGACTTGTACTCTATTGTCTAGTCAAATTCCTTGAAGTGGATGTTCATATAATGTCTTATTAATTCATATCAAGATCTTAACATGAATCTTAATACAATTTGGCCTCTTCATCTTTGCATGGACTTTATTTACAAATCCTCATCATTACTTAGATGTCTTAATGACATATATTTACTTGAAATCTAAGCCACTTATACACATCAAATAATAAAATCATGTAAATAAAAAATAATCTTAATTTATATAATAAGACATATAACCTTTAAAAAAATAAAATTAGATAGTCAAGGATTTACCCACTTACCCAATGAGTCCAAGAAAAATCCTAACTTTGGGAACTAGTATTGATACAATATCTATTTATACCTATGTAGAAACCTCCCACATGATCCAACTTGGCCTTATCCTTTTCTCACCCTTGGCTATGTGGTTATGCATCAGAAAGAGGTGTGTTGTCCTGATTTTTCACAAAATAGGAGATCAACCCAACACCCATCTCTGGTAACCATGCACACCTCAACCCTCCATGTCACTAGGAGTTTGTCCCTTTAACCCCGATGGGGTTCTTTCATCCTGACAGTTCCTTTATTTGTTTTGTGAAGTGATGCTCTACCTTGTAAAGATGTGGTTTTTGGGGGTATGTGGCTTTATTTTTATATGACAAAGCACTAGAACCCCAATACTTATTCTACATTTATTTAGCTGATTTAGGAGATTCATTTATCATATACATAATTTGATCCTAAAGGATTCATATCATTACACATCTAAAAGATAAATGATGTATCAAATAAAGCCATCAACAATCATAAATAGTATTTGGCAACATTAATAGATGTTGTATCAAATACATTAAGTTTACAAGATATATGATTAAAATAGCCTAGGAAAAGTTTCAGAGAGCATCCGTTGATTGTCTCATTCTAAGTCCTAAGACAAAGAGACCGGGATATTCTATCTTCAGGTCCAACATGTATTTATTTAGTCCTTGAAATAATCCTGATATGGGTATAAGAATATACCCAATGTAAACAAAGAGATAGAGATACATCATCAAAAGATGGAATGTTCTACAAATGTTATTTTGGCATAGTGGAGAAAATTTGAGGAAGGAAACAAGATAAAAAGATTATAATTTAATAAGAGTATATAGAATGCAAAAAAGAATTATAAATCAAGATATAAGTAAAATTTTATTATGAGACATTTGAAGAGATAATAATTTAGCCGATCATTTAACTTGCCATGAATAATAGTACAAAAAAGCATACATATAGAACAAGCAATATAAATGTGAAAAACTCAACTAGTAACATCTAACAATAAGGAAAGTGGTAGCAACACCACCACATACTACCTATTCATGGACTAAAATCCAAGGAGCATGTGCAACCATGGTCATATACCCCCAAGTTAGAGTCTATGCTCAAGGTGCATGTGCAACTAAGGACATGCAAGCTCAAATCTAGGGATTAAGTGCAAAGACTGTGTGCAACTAAGGCCATATACCCCACACATGTGTTACACTATACTAGGTAAGCATCACCATTGCTTGGAAAATAGGGTATGCCATGCAGTACATAAGTCATAACATGAAACAGTTTCAATAGCACCAAGGATGATTAATATGAACATGTTGGTACTTTCAAAAGATTACTTGGTCTAGAACAATTCAAAGATTATGACTCATTTAATAAGAAGGAAAAATAAAAGGATTATCAAAAGGACACAAATGCCCAAATATCTCAAATGAGAAGCGCATACCTGATATTCTTGACTTATCCTATTGATAGGTATAGACATCCAATAAGTCCTTCCCAACCTAATAGGGTGTGATACACACATTAGTCAAACAAAACCAACCACTAATAAAAGTTATAGTTAAACCTAGATCAGGTTGATTAATGTCTAGTTAAGGTTTAAGAATAACCATATGTATATTCCATTATTACATAAGGGTATGTATTAATGGTTCAAGTTATTGTTTGCCATTATATATAGTCAAGGTACTTTTCACAATAACTATTTATGTCACAATCGATCATTGTTGTAACATCCTAGATCTTTAGTCCTCAGACAAAATGATCTTAAGAGGAATTATTGGACTATACATATCAACAAGGTGCACCTCTTTTTAGGGGATCCCATCACTAAGAACTATGTTGTTAAGCGTTCTCAGCCCACAATAGTATTAGGATGGTGACCTATCAGGAAGTTGATCCTGGGTTGTGTGAGAGAGGAAAACGTGTACAACCAAGGCATGTAGTGTTCTGTGGGGCCATTTGTCATTCTAAAAACTCTACTAGAGCCTTCAGAAGTGGTCTAGGGAGTTAAAAATGGAATTAGAGCCAATTCCCCTCCATTAGATGAGGCCCACATGGGCATGTGGCATGCCAATCTTGAGCTGTGTGGTCTAGGCATGGTGGAAAGTGATATCCATTGTAATGTATCCATACTTGCATAGATAGTCGTGATCTGGTACTGGGTGCACATGGGTCATTTTGGGTCTACACTGAAATAGGAAATGATTATGAGGCCTTAAAGTTCAACCTTGATAAGGACATCAAGAGTCTAAGTGGGGGATGTTGTAATGAAACCCTCCCTATACTATCTCCAATTAAGGTTGACCGAGACAATGAGGGTCGTCATCATAATTATGGAATTAAGGTTTAGCAATTAACCAAAAAAGAATTATAAATTTCATTGAATGGAAAAAGAGTTTGATACAATATGAAATATAAACTCTCCAATAAGGAGTTACATGAGAAGAAGGCTTTCTACCATTTCCAACAAGAGGGACATATCAGTTCCAACTTCCCTCTTCTTGACCCTCGAGGTCCAGGTCCAGTGGCAGCTCAACCAATGGCTGTAGCACCCCAGGGAGCAACCCCACTTGTAGGAGAGCATAGACATTGCTAAGTCTTTGCCATTGATAATGAAGAAGCTCAGGCCAATGTGAATTGTCTCATAGAAGGTAACCATCCGTAGAATTATATTTCCTATCTTTACCATGAAGTGCATAGTTTTACTATTATAAATATAATGTATCCATGCTTGATATAATGGGCCATAATGTTAAAGCTTTATTCGACTCTGGTTCTACTAATACTTTCATCTCGAGAAATCACACAACTATACTTTGTTTGGACTTCAAGGACTTATGATATGTCTTAGAAGTCACTACCCCTAGTAGTCGTATCTTCTTAACCCTTCTTAAGACACTGATTGTACCTATTAATATATGACAATGATCTTCCTTTCCCCCGAATGTCTGTGATCAGGTAAAGGTCAAACTGGACCTTTTCTCTCATTCTTCACACTGACTAGCACGCATCCACATGAGTGCGAGAAGCCTAGTTGGAATGATCCCATTGGCTCAACCCAACCTAGTTGGAAAAGTTGGGACCCATGTACATCGCTTAGGTGGTGATCCCTTATTGGCCAGAAATAATTAATTCTGCTAAAATCATAGAAAAATATAGGATTATCCAATGACGATGAGTAATATATGTTAGTTGATAAAAAAATGCCAGGATTCCAATAAAATTAGTTTTAAGACCTAGTTCTTCTTGTAATTCTAAAAGTTCCTAAAGTTACTAACTTTAATATATTAAAAGCATGGAAACCCTAATTTCTTGGTTTTGATGAATATGACTTGCTTAAATGACTTTAATGATCAAAATTAAGTCATTTTAGATAAATAGGACATCTTTGAATTAATTTGAGATTCATAATGCATATAAATCAAGATTAGGGTTGTGAGTTAAAAAGGCATTAAAAGTGACAATTAGGGTTTGCGAAGCCAAAACCCTAATGGAACCCTACTGAAATCCTAATTTGACCCCAAAACCCTAACTTGGAAGTCAAATTAGTCTTAAAATGAGTTTATGAAGAAAAATAGTTATACTTGGGTGTTATGCATTAATTTTAGGGCGATTTCTTGCTTATTCTCAACTCCACATGTTTACTTGGACTTTGAGTTATATCTGAGAAAGGTATGTGGATATGCCTATGACTAATTGCCTTAAATGACTTCCATGGTTTCATAGAGTTTTTCTGATTGGATTGCAATTTAAATGCTTACATGTTTATTTACTTCTTGCAATCAATAAAGTCACTATGGATATCATCTTATATAAATGTAACATGCTCAAACCCTAAATTATCTATGGTGAGTTAAAGAGAATGGGGTGAATAAAGTCATTATGGGGATGACTAATGATCAAGCCCGGAAAGGAAGATCACTTTAGGAAAATGCCGGAAAGGAATGCCTATGCATGAAACCAAGCTCAGAGGAGGGAAGGTTATGAAATGTCCACTATAGGGACCAAAACCTAAAGAGAGGGTTCCCCGTGAAGAGGCTCCCCTACAGAGAGGACACACCATTAAGAAAAGAGGATAAGGGTGGCAAGGTTAGAATAAGAAAATGCTTGTTCAATTTTGTAATCATAATTGTTGCTATGGCTGATTATATTGTTACACCTACATGAAAATATTGTGTTTCCCCCACATACCGGTATATCTTGATATACTGATCATTATTTTGTTTCACAACATTTTAGGTTAAACTGTCGTTATCTTCAAAATGAACATCCTGAGAAGAAGGCATTACAAGGAAAGATACTTAAAGGTACAATGGAGAATATAGTTAGATAGTTTCTATTTCAGGTTGCAAACAATAGATTTCCATATCTAGAAACTCCTTATTGGAGAGTTTATCTTTAATTTTGTAATAAACTACTTTTCCCATTCACTTAAATTATGATTATATTTGGTTAATCACTAAACCCTAATCCTTTAAATATAATAATGGCCCTTGCCCTCTTGGTCCACCTTAATTAGGGATAACATAGGGAGGGGTTCATTACATTTGGTACCAGATCTTGAATTACCATTTATAATTTTTAAATTCTAAGAACTCTATAGAGCCCAAGGGAATTATTAGTGTAGTTTCTAAAAACAATGGTGTCTAGAAGGGACCACAACCCAGGGCTGGCAAAACTTTACTCTGCACCTCTAGTCAGCTTACGAGGAATCCCAGGCCCGTGCATCCTGCCTAGACAATGTCAAAGGATTTTACTCAAAATAAAACACCTCTAGGATTTCTTCTTATCTGATTTCATCCCTTCTCTACCCCCTTGCTTGACTCATGAAAACCCTAGGGACCTGATAACTGCTACCTCTACCCTTATGAGTACTAGGGTTAGGGATATTAGGGATTAAGGAATCTTTCACCAAATAGTAAAATTCATGTAAACAAGATGTCATGGACATACTTTTTATGATTATTTAAATACCCTTAACATAAAACTAAAATGAGATTATTTATGTGAATCACCATGGCCCGTGTTAAGAACACTACCATCCCTGACGACACCCCCAGGTATTATCCAGAGGGGTGGCGGTCCTACAAGAAGAGATTGTCCTCAAAGAAGAAGAGGGGGTCTATGGTGGGTGAGTCCTCCAAGAAGCTGAAGAGGGAAAATGGGGCCTCTGTGGAGAGAGGTCATGAGCATGAGGATGTTCCCTTTGGCTTGACAAACCCTGAAGATGGTCTTGACCCAAAGGTGAATCTATTAGGGAAGATGAGACCAAGGATGACCCTGACCATGATGGTGTCTCTGCATTGATAGTTAGGCAAGTAGTTGTTCATACCCCTGATGCACTATGGATAGAGAAATAAAAGAATGTCTGAGGCCATTAGTGCCCTATCACTCAAAGATGTTTCCAGAGATGAGAATGGTGAACCCCTAACTATCTGCCCTCTCTTGGGGCCACCATCCTCGACTTTGTCAAGCTGAATATAGAGAATTTTTGGGTTGAAGACAAAACTAAGGTAGTTGACAAAGAGGATGCCTGGCTCCTTGCTATGGAGAATGGCTTCCACATTCTGAAGGTGCAATCTAACAAGAAGCTTCGATTTGCTGCACACCTTCTACAAAGCTCTGGTGGGAGAATTACATCACCGACCAAAATCTGATTGTAGAACCTATGGCCTGGATGGATTTCTGTACCATCTTCTCTACAAGATTCATACCCTACTAAGACAAGATGGAGAAGGAAAAAAGTTCATGCTTCTCTATCAAGGTAACATAACAGTGGCAAACTTTGCCTGAAAGTTCTACCTCCTGGAACATTTTGGATATATGATTATCAAAAACGGCAAGTGGCATTTTGTGGAGCGCCTGCACCCCTTGATAAACCCTCGTGTGATGGAGAGTAAACCCCCAAGCTCCACTTAGGCCCTGAACTTATCTGTAGACATGGAGAAGAAGATCATGCCTGCATAGAACCTGCCTAAGGGATACCTAGGATTTATTGAAGACACTTCTTCCCCGAGGAATGATAAAAAGAATGGGCAAGGAAGTAACAATGGCAAGGGTAGGAATGGAGGAAGAGGAAAGCCTCTTTAGGAGAACCATCACCCTGAGTGTCGCACAAGTGGGAAGAAGCACCTTGGTTGGTGTTACCATGAGAAGAAGGTTCGCTAACTAGGCATGGAAAAAATTACCAGCCACCCAAAAACCAAACTGAACCACCCTGATGCACCCCACATTTGTGGTTACCGAGGGTGCAGAATGGTAGTTGGTTTGGTTGGAGAAAATACCACATGCTTATTTGGGAATTTGACGTTCACCCCCTATGTAGACCAAAACCTTAGCCATTGTAACATGCTGCTTGCCTCACCTCATTGTTTGAACATTCTTCCAGCCTTGCTACAAAGCATTCTTTCAACCTCATTGCTAGAACACCCTTTTTTCATCTCTGCCAACATGTTTCTTGATTTTCTGCCATATTATGATTCCATCTCTTCTACCGCAAAATGCTTCTAGCCTCGTCAACGTAGTATGATTATAGCCTTACCATCATAGGACATATCCCCATTGTTGTCACACCACCATCTAGGGTTTCTTCCACTATGACACTCACCAGGTTCCTCCCTAACAATAGACTCATTCCTAGAATATTGTTAGGTAGCCGTGACACCCCCTCTCATAGTTGGCTCAGCCCCCACATTTCATTCGGGCTCGACCTTGACAGCTACTCCGTCGGGGATGGCTCCCGACACCCCCATGTGTGACGTCCCCAGATTTTCTAAAACTTAATCTGATGTGAGACGTCCAAATTGAAACCCTCACCTCAGCGAGCATTCCAATTTAAACATCACACACTAGGCTAAGAAGAAGAAAATCAAGGGAGTCAGAAGGAAACAACAATAGCTGTTACAACCCCACCTCCCGATAACCCCCAATTAAGGGAGATCAAGAGGTTGAGCCGCACCCATTAATCCCGGATCAAAGGTTCGACATATAACCATAAACAACCATTAAATTCTAACAGACTATACTGAAAATGGTAATAAAATTTTTCTTTACATACCTTTTGAAAACTTGGTTTTCTATCCACATCGATACTAATCTATCTAATCCTCCTTTGTACTTTAATTCTCTTTTAGTATCACAAGTGCCACTTTACTGTTTGTTCTTTTCATTGTACCTAAAACGCCGACAAACAAAACGTTGCTGGTATGTGGAGGAAACAGATAATGTTCAACTATGGTAACAAATATAATCGTTCAATTAATCATTTAACAATCAAGATTACATTTTAAGCCATACAACTCAATCCATACATATTCTCGAACTCTGTGCTGTCCCTGCAGTGGACATGAATATCACCTCTCTTTTAGGTAATAGAGTCGCATGGCACTATCCGAAGATAGCCCAATATCTAACTCATTATGACTTGATGGTCCTACCTCCATGGTAGCCATGTACTAAGTCAACCATAGACCTGATGGACCTACCCAATAGGTAGCCATGTACTAGGTCATCCATAGACCTGATGGACCTACCCAATAGGTAGCCATGTACTAGGTCCTTCTCTAACCTGATGGACCTACCCATAGGTAGCCATGTACTAGGTTAGCTATTATGTCACAGAGAGAACCAGGATCTGAGTTTGTAGGCATATACTCTTTGTGATAGTCATAGCCACATTATAGTTTGCATGAACTAAATAAACATCCAACAGTTTATTTAAAGCAGTCGGTAAAACATTCGGAAATCACCGTGAAACTAGAACGGTTATACATAAGCGTAACCACATACCTGTTCAAAGCAACTTGAAGTCCAAATATTTAATATTCAGGAACAAACAATCAAGCAATCATCAATATCCTGAAATTAATACATAA
The DNA here is from genome assembly GCA_963693085.1 of Alisma plantago-aquatica. Taxonomy (NCBI): domain Eukaryota; kingdom Viridiplantae; phylum Streptophyta; class Magnoliopsida; order Alismatales; family Alismataceae; genus Alisma; species Alisma plantago-aquatica. Next base: position 1,290,926,630 of record OY856409.1, read on the forward strand.
CATCCATGCGTCATTGTTTTATTCCAAACCTCCTCAAGATCTACTTGGATTCCATTTTAAGATTTATAGATCATACTTTAGGGTTTTAGCTTTCATTATGCATTTATTATTGTTAATGTTTGTTTTGTCCACAAACCCTAATTTCAACATTATAGACACCATTAAAAGTCAATTAAATCCCATATATATCTCTTTTACACTAAAACTACTATCTTTATCAATTTAAGTCATGGCAAGATCATTCATGTTTAGGTTTCTTTGAATTGACAAATCAACAAAGAATTATAGTTCGATTCTCCAGGAACCCCAATTACTACAATTCTCATTATTTATGTCAGTAAACCCTAATGTATCATTAATTCCACTTTATACACTAAGAACCCCAAAATATCCACATTAATGATCTTTTATACTCAAATTGGATTTATAACAACATAACTTTGTCTTATTTATAGATTCACACAATTAAAATCATTAAAAGACATATCCTCCTTAATTAGGGTTTCTAAGCCCATTAATGCAAACTTAGGTATATGAAACCCTAATTTAAGCTAATTATGTGCAAATATCATCCCTTTTATTATCAACAGATTAATATTCATTCTAAACATTCAGAGAACATCACTATACTCAATTATTATCAATACCAAGGGTTTTTCATTAATTAAACCAGTAAATATGATAACTTTACACCCTTTTTAAGATTTCAAGCATAGTTATGCACATAATCTCTAAATTAACCTAATTACGTGCAAAGATTATCATTTTCAATCTTAAAGTATCTTTCTACAATTAACAGGTTATCATCAACTGTAGTGATCCATTAAACCCTATTAAACACATTAATCATATCAAATTAGGGTTTCTTAATCTTTAATTCATTAAAGATGATGATTTATACTACTTTTCGAACTATGATCATATTCAGGCTGTAAAACTATTTTTAATGGGTTCCTTGAATTTTTCTGATCAAAATTCATATATCATATGTGCCAAACGGAGCTACCAATCTCTAGATATGATTTTAGTAAGAAAAAGCTTACCACAACCAATGAGGAGCTGCCACGTCAGCCCGTATGTGCTTTCCTTGCCTGCGCGCATCGATGACTTAAGTTATAACGATTTTACTGAAATACCCCCGCACGGCAAACCGGCTCTTCAAGCCCTGGAAGGGCATTTTTGTCCAAACGCCTGGATCTCCTTCAACCTCACGACGCAAGCCATGGGCGCCGACTGCAGCCTGTTCAGGGTCCGTCGCGGCTCTGGTTCTCCTTCCCCTGACCCCGACGACTTCTTCTTTCGGTTCCCCCATGTCCGCCACCCCCTACCGTGCTCAGAAACGCACTCAAACCACTACTGCGGTGGCGTAGTTAGACCTGCAAGTCGTGGCCGACCTGCAGCCCTCTTGCACCGTCGTGCCAGGGGTCAGAGCAGTGTGGGTGTCAGAATCCTTTCTGGGGTCATGGGAACGTCGTTCTTCCTTTCTACCCCCATCCTCAGATCGTCGTTGCTCTAGGGAAACACCAGCCATACGGCTAGGGTTTGGTTGAAGAAGGTGAGGAGGAAGAAGAAGAAAGGAGAGATGGCTGTGTGGAACCTCCTTCCCACACGACCCAGAACTCTTCCCCTTATATAGGGGTGATATCCACGCCGCCAAGACGTTCATACAAGGAAAAACGAGCTCCTATCCTAATAGGAAGCAAATTCCTTTAAGAAGCTAGTTTCTCTCTCTCTCTTCACATCCCTTTTCCTTTTTGATATTCCTTAACTCATGAACACTTAGGAAAACAAGAATTACTTCTTTCTCTCTTCTGTACTTGCCTTTTTATCAAAGGTCACGAAATCATGTTTCCTTTTAATTACAAAATACCACTTTTTGAGAAACAACACAAAATTCCTTAATAATGCATCACATTATCTTCTTATTTTGCAACTTTGATATTTTCTCTTTATTCCTCTTCTACTTTCCTCATTTGGTATTCCTTTTATCATTAGGAATTCTTGGAACACAAAATTCTACAAAGGATCATTCAATTATACCTTTTTCCTCTTATTTTCAACATGTTTCCATTATTATCAATTTCTTTCTTCGAAAAGAAATATTTAATTAATTGTTTCTTTCCTCATTGCTTTCTTTTTGCTACTCTGGACCCCTTGGAAACCAAAGAACCCAAGAGGCACGAAATCCTCTTTGGATTTGCCTTCTAGAGGTTTCTACATATTTCTTTTCTCGAATATTCAATTATCCATTTATTTCCTTGTTATTTGGGGCCCAATAGCCAATAAAGCCCACCAAGCAACCAACCAAGGCTATTGTGAGAGGAATCCATTTAATCAAAACAAATCATATCATTATTTGTTCAATTAGCTTTAATATGAGAAATTACATTTCTCACTAATTAATGCCCAAAAATTGGGGTTATAACATCCTTCCCCTCTTATAGGAATTTTGTCCTCAAAATTCAGGCAAGCCAACAAATAATTCAGGACAAGACTTTTCCATGTCCATCATTGGCCCCTATGTGGCTTTGCCGTACTCATGGTGTTTCCAAAGAACCTTTATCATCACATATTCTTTTCTCTGAGTTCTTTCATCCTGGCGTCTATAAACTACACAGGTGACTCAGGCCATTTCAGCCTCCCTTGGGGCTCACTAGGTTCATTGCTCAACACATGGTCGGGGTACCTCACATAGTGCTCTAAATTGGACACATGGAACTCATCTCACATTACTCTATCCTGAGGGGTAGGGTCGAACCTAACCTTCTCCACCCATCCATCTCTAATGGACCCATGTATCGGGGACTCAGCTCTCTTAGCTATAACTTAGAGGGGTCGGATTTTCATGTCATATTTTCTCCCACAGTAACTTGTATGTCAGTCTACTTTGCATCTGCTCACGACTCTCATCATCTCTAGGCTCCTTTCAGCCCTTGCACGATCAAAGTGACTTCATCTACACGCACTGGGGTCCCTTTTTCTAACCATCATGTGGTACTTTTCTAACCATCATGTGGTCCTTTCACCAACATCACCTTACTGAAGTGGTGACCGACACAACCTCCCCTACAGAGCTTCATATAAAACCCGATACTGGCTATGGTGGTCATTATCACATCTTTCATAGGACAAGAACTGTCTCTAGATATCACCCTGAACGAGCACACATGCCCTCATCAGACCCTTTAGTCTGGATCATACTAACCATAGTTAGGGGTTATAAACTATACTAACATTGAGTTTTTCATGTACCTACTTCCACTTTATGGAAGCAAACCTTTAGGTCAAACTCAAGAATCCTTTGAACTTTCTTCATGGTGTAATTGAACCATCTTTCTCATGGGTAATTCAACTGGATATGTCCCTTAATCGAACTCTTCCTTTCTTATGTCATCTAGGTAAGGCGATCTACCATAACCCTTATTGTATCTCGACCTTCCTCGATCCAGGGAAGACTTATCACAACATCCATAGTGTTGAGCTCTCATTCCCACACTGGGTTACTGGGGTTCGTCCTTTACCTCATGGCTTGCATGGACATAAACCCCATGCAACCTCATCTTAAGCATCCAAAGTACTATTGCCATTTTACCACCATGATTTCTTGTATGTCATGACTTTCAAGATCAATTCCTTTGAAACCCTAAATCACTCTTGTCAGGGGTTCATCACCTTCTTTTCCAAAGAAGTGCACTTGAGGCTCTACTACTATCCTTTCATTGCATCCAGGACTAGACTGGCTAACCAAACAACCATAACTTTTCAATGTATCTTATTTCATCTGAGTATTGTCCGAACACCTCTCCTTTTCAAACTTAGGGTTAGCCAAACAACCTCTTCTAACTTCTAGCTAAACAAGTCAGATGTATCTCAACCAGAGCATCGATTACCACTTCACATCCTTAGGTATTAGGTAACATTACACTTCCATGCATTTCACTTATCACGTCACCTCAAACTATATGTTTATCTTCATAAGAACACTCTCTAATTTCATCATCATGGTGATCAAACTCAACCTGATATAACTTGTAAGTTCCACATAGATCATGATAAAAACATCCTCATAAGGTGGCTACCTTATTCCTCTTAGTGTTTGCAAGCCATCCATGTATCATTCACTTTACCAGGGTAGGTTATCTTCTCTATCCCCATTTCTCGTGGCAACGTTCCAACCTACATCATATCTTATCCTTGGTGTATGGCATGCGTAATGTCCTATCTCTCACCCCCATAACAAGAGGAAATAAGCATTTGGCTGCAGTCCAAATACAGAGTTCTTCCTGTTCCAAGAGTATAGATGGTACATCCCACCTTGCCAGTACACATTTACATCTAAGTTGCAACGTGCCACATATGTCTCTTCATCACAAACATCATGATATCAAACCAGTCTTGAACCTACTGAGGTTTATATCCTTGGTCATCTCCTCTAGGTCTATAGGGTACCGAATCTTTTGGGGTCATCCCTCTTCCCTCATGCATCAAGAGAGTGCCCTACTCATCTGCCCTTTGGGTCCCATGAGTTCATGAAGGTGATCAATCTCCTAACCCATGGCCCTCAGACAATGATAGCTGTTACCTCCCGACCCTATGGTCATGTGCAACTGGGGAATCAGGCAACTCCTACTTTCATCGGTCTAATCCCTACCCGACCCTAGGATAGACTTAGGATTCACCATTATAGTACATGTTCACTTAGAACCTTACCCAAGTCTTCATCATCTCTCTTTCTGCCATCATGGGCTGGCCCTCATCCTTTCATAGGGATCATGGCAACCTGCCTACCTTGGTCAAGCCCTATACTGGTTACCTCCATCGTAACACATCCATATGCACTTAGAGATGGATATATATGGGCCTACTGGTTCATTCTCATACCATGTACTTTTCAATTAACTTCTCAAGATCCTGTGAGACCTCTTCAGGTCACCTTAAACCATCAAAACTGATATACACCCTACCAAAGGGGTCCCTCTCCCAGGATGGAAAGAAAACCATCTCTTGACAACAAGATCACAAAAGCTCTAAGGTATAGGGTTTACATCCACACGGGCCTATTTAACCCTAACAAACCATTAAGGCATAAGTAGATCACCTACTGTACCATGCTAGGTCATTCTTGTCCTCTTTCCTCAAAGTTGGATCAAAATCATACCATTCTTTATCATCAACCTAGCTGTGAGGGGTTCATCAAACACACCTTAAACTTCAGGGGCTCCCTTTTTCCTCTATACATGAGGATTACCATGCTCAATTCTATAGGAACTCAACTTCTCATCATGAGCATTAGGTATACCACTTCCCCTCTTAGGCCTAGGAACCCTAGGTTCACTTGTAGGTGTCCAACTGCATGCTCTATCTCTCAACTACGACCCAAGCATGCAAAAGGCATGACATGCACTTCTTGTCATCCCTCCACTTGAGCAACACTTAGGGTTGGGTCCTCCTTAAGGACAGTCCTCAAGGTACAAGGCCCCATAACCCTCTACCAAAACCTTTCTAAGCCTAAGGAGCTCTTCTTCCTACTTCGGAAGGTAAACATCTATACCATAGGCACCGGTACCAGAAGCTTCATCTTTTCTCAAAGGTTTGGTTCCTCTAAAGACAATCAACTTTCAAGGATCGATCATGAGGCAACCACTATTATCCATTGTTCCTCATATCCCAGGGTTTTAGGCTTCCTACCTTCTTGCTGGGTTTCCTGCTCTCTCTAGAGCTAACCCCACATACAACCTCACCATTAGAGGTCCTCTTTTCATGAAGGATCAACCTCAAAGGTATTCTCTACATGGGTGAGGCCTAGGTTCGAACTTATGGTTGCTCAAGATAACCCTTTATGCTCCATCATGGTTCCTTATCTAGGGTTTCATCCTACCGTCAGCACTATGACGTGCCCTAGGTTCCAGCTATGCCCTACTTGCACAAGCCCATAGGGTTTCTATGGTCCTTCACTAACATCATCAACTAAGGAGCTATCCTTTACCCTGACATGCACGACCCTTCCCAGGGTTGGGTTGCCAAAGGTGCTAGGTCACCCATGGATCATATGGCATCCCAAGGCATGTTCTTTCAAACACCTGGTCTGACTCATCTCTCTCTAACCTTCCCTTAGGGTTAGGGTTAGCATCATCCTCCGAGGATATGCCAGGTCTCTTCTTGCAATGGAGATTGCTATCTCCAAGACTAACTTATCCTCCTGACAAGAAGGTCTAGCCTCAGGTCTCATCTGAGGACATGACATCTTATGTCATACGACCTAAGCATGTATCTATTATTTATTTCACACTTAATCTATTAAGCTTATGTCCGTGACATCTTATTTACATGCCTTTCATTAATTTAGTGGAGGATTCCTTAAACCTTATTAACCTTACCCATACCTCAAGAGGGTGAGGAGAAGAAAGGAAACCCTAATCCTTTAGGTCCTTAACAGAATTTTGTGATGAGAAGGGATGAATAAGATGAGAGGTCCTAAAGGTATCTTATTTCGATTCATACCCTAAGACTTTGGCCAGGCGGTCACACGGGTCCGGGAGTCCTCGTATTCCGACTAGCGGTGCGGAGGAAAATCTTGCCAGCCCCCGGTCGTGATCCCTTTCTAGACACCTCTGTCTTTTGGATACTCCTCTAATAACTCCCTCGGGTTCTATGGAGTTTGTAAAATTTAATAATTATTAATGGTTAAATGAGGAACCTATGCTCTGTTACCAAATGTTACGACCCCACCTCCCGATAACCCCCAATTAAGGGAGATCAAGAGGTTGAGCCGCACCCATTAATCCCGGATCAAAGGTTCGACATATAACCATAAACAACCATTAAATTCTAACAGACTATACTGAAAATGGTAATAAAATTTTTCTTTACATACCTTTTGAAAACTTGGTTTTCTATCCACATCGATACTAATCTATCTAATCCTCCTTTGTACTTTAATTCTCTTTTAGTATCACAAGTGCCACTTTACTGTTTGTTCTTTTCATTGTACCTAAAACGCCGACAAACAAAACGTCGATCAGCCGAAGCTGGTATGTGGAGGAAACAGATAATGTTCAACTATGGTAACAAATATAATCGTTCAATTAATCATTTAACAATCAAGATTACATTTTAAGCCATACAACTCAATCCATACATATTCTCGAACTCTATGCTGTCCCTGCAGTGGACATGAATATCACCTCTCTTTTAGGTAATAGAGTCGCATGGCACTATCCGAAGATAGCCCAATATCTAACTCATTATGACTTGATGGTCCTACCTCCATGGTAGCCATGTACTAAGTCAACCATAGACCTGATGGACCTACCCAATAGGTAGCCATGTACTAGGTCATCCATAGACCTGATGGACCTACCCAATAGGTAGCCATGTACTAGGTCTTTCTCTAACCTGATGGACCTACCCATAGGTAGTCATGTACTAGGTTAGCTATTATGTCACAGAGAGAACCAGGATCTGAGTTTGTAGGCATATACTCTTTGTGATAGTCATAGCCACATTATAGTTTGCATGAACTAAATAAACATCCAACAGTTTATTTAAAGCAGTCGGTAAAACATTCGGAAATCACCATGAAACTAGAACGGTTATACATAAGCGTAACCACATACCTGTTCAAAGCAACTTGAAGTCCAAATATTTAATATTCAGGAACAAACAATCAAGCAATCATCAATATCCTGAAATTAATACATAACATCCATGCGTCATTGTTTTATTCCAAACCTCCTCAAGATCTACTTGGATTCCATTTTAAGATTTATAGATCATACTTTAGGGTTTTAGATTTCATTATGCATTTATTATTGTTAATGTTTGTTTTGTCCACAAACCCTGATTTCAACATTATAGACACCATTAAAAGTCAATTAAATCCCATATATATCTCTTTTACACTAAAACTACTATCTTTATCAATTTAAGTCATGGCAAGATCATTCATGTTTAGGTTTCTTTGAATTGACAAATCAACAAAGAATTATAGTTCGATTCTCCAGGAACCCCAATTACTACAATTCTCATTATTTATGTCAGTAAACCCTAATGTATCATTAATTCCACTTTATACACTAAGAACCCCAAAATATCCACATTAATGATCTTTTATACTCAAATTGGATTTATAACAACATAACTTTGTCTTATTTATAGATTCACACAATTAAAATCATTAAAAGACATATCCTCCTTAATTAGGGTTTCTAAGCCCATTAATGCAAACTTAGGTATATGAAACCCTAATTTAAGCTAATTATGTGCAAATATCATCCCTTTTATTATCAACAGATTAATATTCATTCTAAACATTCATAGAACATCACTATACTCAATTATTATCAATACCAAGGGTTTTTCATTAATTAAACCAGTAAATATGATAACTTTACACCCTTTTTAAGATTTCAAGCATAGTTATGCACATAATCTCTGAATTAACCTAATTACGTGCAAAGATTATCATTTTCAATCTTAAAGTATCTTTCTACAATTAACAGGTTATCATCAACTGTAGTGATCCATTAAACCCTATTAAACACATTAATCATATCAAATTAGGGTTTCTTAATCTTTAATTCATTAAAGATGATGATTTATACTACTTTTCGAACTATGATCATATTCAGGCTGTAAAACTATTTTTAATGGGATCCTTGAATTTTTCTGATCAAAATTCATATATCATATGTGCCAAACAGAGCTACCAATCTCTAGATATGATTTTAGTAAGAAAAAGCTTACCACAGCCAATGAGGAGCTGCCACGTCAGCCCGTATGTGCTTTCCTTGCCTGCGCGCATCGATGACTTAAGTTATAACGATTTTACTGAAATACCCCCGCGCGGCAAACTGGCTCTTCAAGCCCTGGAAGGGCATTTTTGTCCAAACGCCTGGATCTCCTTCAACCTCACGACGCAAGCCATGGGCGCCGACTGCAGCCTGTTCAGGGTCCGTCGCAGCTCTGGTTCTCCTTCCCCTGACCCCGACGACTTCTTCTTTCGGTTCCCCCATGTCCGCCACCCCCTACCGTGCTTAGAAACGCACTCAAACCACTGCTGCGGTGGCGTAGTTAGACCTGCAAGTCGTGGCCGACCTGCAGCCCTCTTGCGCTGTCGTGCCAGGGGTCAGAGCGGTGTGGGTGTCGGAATCCTTTCTGGGGTCATGGGAACGTCGTGCTTCCTTTCTACCCCCATCCTCAGATCGTCGTTGCTCTAGGGAAACACCAGCCATACGGCTAGGGTTTGGTTGAAGAAGGTGAGGAGGAAGAAGAAGAAAGGAGAGATGGCTGTGTGGAACCTCCTTCCCACACGACCCAAAACTCTTCCCCTTATATAGGGGTGATATCCACGCCGCCAAGACGTTCATACAAGGAAAAACGAGCTCCTATCCTAATAGGAAGCAAATTCCTTTAAGAAGCTAGTTTTTCTCTCTCTCTCTTCACATCCCTTTTCCTTTTTGATATTCCTTAACTCATGAACACTTAGGAAAACAAGAATTACTTCTTTCTCTCTTCTGTACTTGCCTTTTTATCAAAGGTCACGAAATCATGTTTCCTCTTAATTACAAAATACCACTTTTTGAGAAACAACACAAAATTCCTTAATAATGCATCACATTATCTTCTTATTTTGCAACTTTGATATTTTCTCTTTATTCCTCTTCTACTTTCCTCATTTGGTATTCCTTTTATCATTAGGAATTCTTGGAACACAAAATTCTACAAAGGATCATTCAATTATACCTTTTTCCTCTTATTTTCAACATGTTTCCATTATTATCAATTTCTTTCTTCGAAAAGAAATATTTAATTAATTGTTTCTTTCCTCATTGCTTTCTTTTTGCTACTCTGGACCCCTTGGAAACCAAAGAACCCAAGAGGCATGAAATCCTCTTTGGATTTGCCTTCTAGAGGTTTCTACATATTTCTTTTCTCGAATATTCAATTATCCATTTATTTCCTTGTTATTTGGGGCCCAATAGCCAATAAAGCCCACCAAGCAACCAACCAAGGCTATTGTGAGAGGAATCCATTTAATCAAAACAAATCATATCATTATTTGTTCAATTATCTTTAATATGAGAAATTAAATTTCTCACTAATTAATGCCCAAAAATTGGGGTTATAACAATAGCACATGTACATGAACAATAAACAAACCATACACACATGTTCACCATTCAACATATAATTCCATAATGAATTGTTACAACATTTGATATTACATATTGAATAGCAAACTATACATATACATGTACTACCACTAAACTACAGGATCTTAAGACAACATGTCCACCTGTACATCAGTTCGCTACACAACTCTCACTATCCTGGATCTTCAAGAACATAAGCCACAACCTAAACAAAAGATTACATGCGGTACACGTCAGCACAATATTTCATGAATATTGTACTGAGTACGCCTACGTGTCTTTTATATACCTCTCATCATATCTTGGCAATAAGATAAAACTAATATACTTGGCAGTAACAGAAGAATATAAGAAAAGCATATACTTGCACAAGGATATTCATTAACAAAGAGAACACATATTTTAAGCTTATTTTCCATTATATACCAAGGCCTTTATGATCACTACCAAAGAGTTAGATCATTTGTACAAGGTGACCACTACCAAAGAGTTAGGTCATATGTACAATGTGACCACTACCAAAGAGTTAGGTCACTTCCAAGCACACTGCCAAAGAGTTAGTGCTTTCATATAATGGAACATATATATTATGTTTGATGTGTTCATAGCAGTAATCATGGAAAATCATACAACATATCATACAAGAACAATCATTTCATCCAATATCATATGCCAAGTATTTTACTACACATATAACACAAGCGTATTGTATAATAAGCCAAGTAAGAGGTAATGACGTACCTTCCAAAGAGATAATCTAATCACCACATATTCTTGATGTCATCTATTTCTTTGTTAAACCTGATTAACACATGATCATATACTACCATCAGATTCTCATCATCTTACATCTCATCTTAACCCTAATCGTGTTCATATTAGGGTTTGCTTACTCATTTGGATATGTGCACCATTACTTGTCTTATATTCATCCTTATGTGGTATTTATGTTACTAATGCTATATTCCAGATTGGGATACATAATCTAACATCAGGTTCCATATCATTATTTATACATATTAACTCTAAGTTAAATGTATTACTCGAATTAGGGTTACATCACATGTATTACGGGTCATATTCATATAACATGAATTATATACATCTAAATGATATTCGATTTACATCTTAGCTTCAGATTACTGATATGAACTTACTCTGTAATATCCATCATTTATTGAGCATGTATGTATTTAATACATTTTATTTAGGGTTATTAGCCCTAATTAGCCATATGAAGTAAATTATATGCTTTCATTCATCAACATCATGATTACAGACATCATGTGGGTTAAGAACATTATTATGGAGTTACTGACATTTTTCCATAATTTTAGGTCTTTGTTTATTATTTATTATGCATGAAAAGACCATTTTACATCTTACATGATTACTCTGATATTAGTTCGTCAAAAGCCTGATATTATGCTTCCATCTTGTTCTACACATTTTTCTAAGAATAATGGTACCTTGTTTGTATTTTTCTGGCCATCCAACTAATTACTATGATTTATCAAACATCTGGATATAATTAGGGCATTTACCTTTTTCGGCCAATGAGAGCCCTCCATGTGGCCAGGGTGGGGCGCCTCCTTTACTTGTTCTTCCCAATCTGGATCTGTGGTTGGGTCCATGGATCAGGGGATCCGGTTACCCAGGGTCGCTTTCCCCTTTCTCGCGATCTTGCAAGCGATCCTCTGTTTCCTCTGTGAAACAGAGGAAACAAGTTGTCTTCCTCCGAGCAAGCTGTCCCTCCAACGATCTACGGGGCTAGAGCTCAACAGAGCTTCTCTACGGCTCTGCCGGCCTCACATGTTGCTGTGGCAGCTGTTTCCTTCCCGACACACGCTCACCAAGTCCCTAATCACGAGTCCGTTGCTTCATTCACCAGTGCCGCCGCGTGCCTCATGGAATAGCGGCCCACCACCTACTCAGTGCCGCTGCCGCCCTCTTCGTCCACAACGACTAGTTGTTCTCCGCCCAATGCTATGTGCATTCATGGACTTCTGTAGCTACATGGTTACTCGACAACTTCTCGAAAACTCCACATCCTGGAGCCGCCGACTACAGCTGCCGCTGAACAACAGATGAAAAGAGGCGTCTGGCGCCTCCTCCACGGCTCTTTGATCTAAGGCTTTGGAAAGCATCACACAGCCTCCAGGAACATCTCTGCACCCTCTGATCGTATTGGGGAGGTCTAACAGTCTACTCCCAGCTCGGCCTTCATCTGTGATCAATCGGGATTCCTCAGCCAGTGCAGCGAGGATCAAATCAGACTCTTCCCTGACTTCGCAGCTCCGTAAGGATGCTCCTTCACCATACGTCCTATCACCAGACAGTCTCCTCCTCAGGAAAAACTCCTACCTCTACCTCATTCTTCCAGATCGTTAGTCCATCTGTGGTCTTCATGGGCAATGGAGAAGGCAGGGGGACGACCACTCGTTCTCTGATGTTTCTCGTGACTTTGCATCCCAAATGAGGGGTAGGTGTTTATCTGCCCACTCCAAAGTTACCCTCAACCCACGACCTTTGAGTAGAAGATCATGGAGTCGTCCATGATCATGTAACTACAAGGACTGAGTCCACTACAGTCAGATGGCATCCAAGGACCATGAACGCTGCCTCAGCTGAGCCGATCATATCTAAGGGTCCTGATAAGTGCTCAACAAAACCTGATCTGTGGCCACTTAAACAAGGCCGCACTGCGCATGTATCTGAGCGGTTGAGTCAACCACAGACTTACTAATATCATAGCCTAGTTTAAAGAATTGAGAACTATATTCACCAATCATGCACATATGCATAACAATCTTATTCCAAACTACTCAAAAAAACATATTGTTCCATCAATTATAATCTCGAAAAGTCCTTCTAGGAACCTCATGACTCAAAGAAACTATAACCATAACTTTGTCACTATTTCAAAAGGGTATTTAGGATCCTCAAAATCCACTCCATCACATCCTACACACCTTAAAAGAAATTCCATCCTTAGAATTAAGCCAGAAAACCCACTTTGTAACATCATATACATCTTAAAAGAACTTTCATCCTCGAAAGTAAGCCATACTCATACTTCTAGGGAAAACATTCTCTTGCCTTCATCCACATGTAGGCATCATTCTATGTGTAACATATCCATAAAGGTTACCTAGAACTGTGTATCCAAAGCACTATTAGGAGGTTTTAAAAGCATCAAGGGTGAACCACTCATCATAATCATGGTTTAGGGGTTTAGTCTACATTAAGACGTATCTCATATGCTAGGGTTGCATCCTTATCTTTACCCATGCATTAGGGTTCCCCCATCATATTATCATGTTCTAAAGGACTTAACTAAGATTAACTCATTATCAAGGTGTTATAATTGTTATGTTGTGCTAACTGTCAAACTATATATTTCATCTTTATTAAGCACTATGATTAACACCTCATGTAACATGTTTCATTCTTTTGATCTCATTTCATTTCTTATCATAATAAATTGCAACATTTACAAGTGATTTCTTCATAAGATTAGCCATCTCTAATATATCATCATTATTCATTTACATGGTTAATCATTTATGCATTGCCATCTATTAAACCATCTCTAAGTTTCCATCTTATCATGTCTATATATCACGTCTCGATATTAAATCACATATTTATATTTATTATATCCTGGTTGTGCTAAACAAACTTATGTCCGTGGCTTATTAAACATATATCAAAACTTTATCTAACCCAATTGAGGTTCTCCTAACCCGTATCATGAGGGTACTGTCATGCTCAAACTCTTTGAGCTAACTCAACTCTATGAGTATCTCATAAACAAAAACTTTATCTTCCCTCTTTCATCTAGGGTTACCAGGTCTACCTCATTAGCACTAGTGATAGCTTTACAAGCTCTAGCCACATAAGCACAAACCAAACATGCTACAACCTACTATTCATAGGTCTTCTACCCATGAAACATGCTTACCCAAAACTCTCTCCTATACACCACTAGATTCCTATGTGGGAAGCCACCAACCCGAGCATGAGGCTTCACAGAAACTAACATAGCTACCTCCTCCAGGGTCTTGGGCTCTCTCCCTCACCCAGATAGAAGACACTCATATTCATGTTCACATGTTCATATATAACTAGCCTCTCTCTATCTCGAGGGTTTTGGTCTTCCCAAGGACATCTAGGGTTCAACAAGACTATAGGAATCATGCATAAAGTGACTCAACTCAATCACTCAGGAGTATTCTAGTTTAGGACATATCATATCACATATCTCATAATTCTCATATCTTGGAGTTTAGGTTCTCTAACCTCCTCCCTCTGGGTCTCACTCTCTCTGGAGTTAACCCTATAAATGGTCCCAACACTAGATGTCCTCCTTTGTAAAAGAGCTTGAGGCTCATGCTGACTCTCATCCTTGTCTTAGCTTAACATAACTTATCACATAAATCCTAGTTACTTACATCATCAAAACTTATCTCAAAACCTCAAAAATGAACTTAAATCCTCGAAGACAAACATAGATCATCAAAACCATCTTATGTCATCTATGTAAGACTTACATCATATCATCAAGACTTATATCATCTATTCCATCTATCATATATTCCAAACAAGGCTCTAGACATCTAATCTAGAACTACTCTCTCTTCTAGACTGATGTCATTCACTTTCACTTAGGTTGCATGACCACCTCCTACTCGTACATGTGTGGGGACACATTTTTGTAATACATATACATATTAAAATATTATATAGTTTTTCTCCGATAAAACAAGCGTCAGAGAAAACTATCGAGGTTCGATCCGTTTGGAATCAAAAACCAAATCCTAAAAACAAGTGTCCCACACATAGTAGAGAGTACAGTGTCATGAAAAACTAGTGAAAAGGGTGAGAACATGGTGTAGACGAGTGTAGCTACCCTAGACAACGAGCACTATATGTCTAGGATTTCTCTTCCCTTGATGCACATCATTTCCAAATAGTGCAACGTCCCATACCACTGCACTACAAGGAAAGAACGACATCTAAGGACTTACTTCTCAACAAGCACCAGTCTAGACCTAGTTCTCGGACATCTAGGTGCTAACCTAGAGGCTAGGTCAGATCTAGTCTCTAAAAGACGACTAATCTAACCCTAAAGATTATTAAGTTCAAGGTTCCTTAGTTTTGAGTTGCATAATGAGCAAATGTCAGGCTTTGCTATTGTTCATGCTCTGATACCACCTGTGACGTCCCCAGATTTTCTAAAACTTAATCTGATGTGAGACGTCCAAATGGAAACCCTCACCTCAGCAAGCATTCCAATTTAAACATCACACACTAGGCTAAGAAGAAGAAAATCAAGGGAGTCAGAAGGAAACAACAGTAGCACATGTACATGAACAATAAACAAACCATACACACATGTTCACCATTCAACATATAATTCCATAATGAATTGTTACAACATTTGATATTACATATTGAACAACAAACTATACATATACATGTACTACCACTAAACTACATGATCTTAAGACAACAGGTCCACCTGTACATCAGTTCGCTACACAACTCTCACTATCCTGGATCTTCAAGAACATAAGCCACAACCTAAACAAAAGATTACATGCGGTACACGTCAGCACAATATTTCATGAATATTGTACTGAGTATGCCAATGTGTCTTTTATATACCTCTCATCATATCTTGGCAATAAGATAAAACTAATATACTTGGCAGTAACAGAAGAATATAAGAAAAGCATATACTTGCACAAGGATATTCATTAATAAAGAGAACACATATTTTAAGCTTATTTTCCATTATATACCAAGGCCTTTATGATCACTACCAAAGAGTTAGATCATTTGTACAAGGTGACCACTACCAAAGAGTTAGGTCAGACCACTACCAAAGAGTTAGGTCATATGTACAATGTGACCACTACCAAAGAGTTAGGTCACTTCCAAGCACACTGCCAAAGAGTTAGTGCTTTCATATAATGGAACAGATATATTATGTTTGATGTGTTCATAGCAGTAATCATGGAAAATCATACAACATATCATACAAGAACAATCATTTCATCCAATATCATATGCCAAGTATTTTACTACACATATAACACAAGCGTATTGTATAATAAGCCAAGTAAGAGGTAATGGCGTACCTTCCAAAGAGATAATCTAATCACCACATATTCCTGATGTCATCTATTTCTTTGTTAAACCTGATTAAGACAAGATCATATACTACCATCAGATTCTCATCATCTTACATCTCATCTTAACCCTAATCGTGTTCATATTAGGGTTTTCTTACTCATTTGGATATGTGCACCATTACTTGTCTTATATTCATCCTTATGTGGGATTTATGTTACTGATGCTATATTCCGGATTAGGATACATAATCTAACATCAGGTTCCACATCATTATTTATACATATTAACTCTAAGTTAAATGTATTACTCGAATTAGGGTTACATCGCATGTATTACGGGTCATATTCATATAACATGAATGATATGCATCTAACTAATATCCGATTCACATCTTAGCTTCAGATTACTGATATGAACTACCTCTGTAAATTCCATCATTTATTGAGCATGTATGTGTTTAATACATTTTATTTAGGGTTATTAGCCCTAATTATCCATATGAAGTAAATTACATGCTTTCGTTCATCAACATCATGATTACAGACATCATGTGGGTTAAGAACATTATTATGGAGTTACTGACATTTTTCCATAATTTTAGGTCTTTGTTTATTATTTATTATGCATGAAAAGACCATTTTACATCTTACATGATTACTCTAATATTAGTTCATCAAAAGCCTGATATTATGATTCCATCTTGTTCTACGCATTTTTTTGAGAATAACAGTACCTTGTTTGTATTTTTCTGACCATCCAGCTAATTACTATGATTTATCAAACATCTGGATATAATTAGGGCATTTACCTTTTTTGGCCAATGAGAGCCCGCCACGTGGCCAGGGTGGGGCGCCTCCTTTACTTGTTCTGCCCGATCTGGATCTACGGTTGGGTCCATGGATCAGGGGATCTGGTTACCCAGGGTCACTTTCCCCTTTCTCACGATCTTGCAAGCGATCCTCTGTTTCCTCTGTGAAACAGAGGAAACAGGTTGTCTTCCTCTGAGCAAGCTGTCCCTCCAGCAATCTGCGGGGCTAGAGCTCAACAGAGCATCTCTATGGCTCTACCGGCCTCACATGTTGCTGTGGCAGCTGTTGCCTTCCCGACACACGCTCACCAAGTCCCTAATCGCGAGTCCATTGCTTCATTCACCAGCGCCGCCGCGTGCCTCATGGAATAGATGCCCGCCACCTGCTCAGTGCCGCTACCGCCCTCTTCGTCCACAACGACTAGTTGCTCTCCGCCCAACACTATGTGCATTCAAGGACTTATGTAGCTACACGGTTACTCGATAACTTCTCGAAAACTCCACATCCTGGAGCCGCCGACTACAGCTGCCGCTGAACAGCAGATGAAAAGAGGCGTCTGGCGCCTCCTCCACGGCTCTTTGATCTAAGGCTTCAGAAAGCATCACACAACCTCCAGGAACATCTCTGCACCCTCTGATCATATTGGGGAGGTCTAACAGTCTACTCCCAGCTCGGCCTTCATCTGTGATCAATCAGGATTCCTCAGCCAGTGCCGCGAGGATCAAGTCAGACTCTTCCCTGACTTCGCAGCTCCGTAAGGATGCTCCTTCACCATACGTCCTATCACCAGACAGTCTCCTCCTCAGGAAAAACTCCTACCTCTACCTCATTCTTCCAGATCATTAGTCCATCTATGGTCTTCATGGGCAATGGAGAAGGCAGGGGGACGACCACTCGTTCTCTGATGTTTCTCGTGACTTTGCATCCCAAATGAGGGGTAGGTGTTTATCTGCCCACTCCAAAGTTACCCTCAACCCATGACCTTTGAGTAGCAGATCATGGAGTCGTCCACGATCATGTAACTGCAAGGACTGAGTCCACTACACTCAGATGGCATCCAAGGACCACGAACGCTGCCTCAGCTGAGCCGATCATATCTAAGGGTCCTGATAAGTGCTCAACAAAACCTGATCCGTGGCCACTTAAACAAGGCCTCACTGCACATGCATCTGAGCGGATGAGTCAACCACAGACTTACTAATATCATAGCCTAGTTTAAAGAATTGAGAACTATATTAATCAACCATGCACATATGTATAACAATCTTATTCCAAACTACTCAAAAACACATATTGTTCCATCAATTACAATCTCGAAAAGTCATTCTAGGAACCTCATGACTCAAAGAAACTATAACCATAACTTTGTCACTATTTCAAAAGGGTATTTAGGATCCTCAAAATCCAATCCATCACACCATGAGTGTACCATAGTTGGGAAGGGGCTAGGTGGAGAGCTCAAATTTTGGATCTAGAATTCCATCTCCATACTTCCCGCTAACAAGATTTTCTCATATGGGAAGCTACTCCCACTGTATCACACAATCATTTAGTAGGCAGTCAAGTAGGAAGTCATGGCGGTGTGGCTACAGGGGAAGTCGTCAAGGGTGAGGTAGTGGTAGGTGATGTCTCAGCTGTGGATATTGTTGCCCCTACTTAGTCACAACCTTACCTACCTTAACATGCCACAGTGCTCAACAAGGTGGAGGGAGCTACTATGGCTGAAAGAAGGTAGTTGTTACAGCGACTCTCATCTCTAAAGTAGAGAGAATACCAAATGATTATGCCTCTTTGACCACCTCCACCTCTTCTTAAACCTCATCCACTGTGAAAAAATCGCCATTGGGGTAGCACATGGCAACGGTGATGCTGTGTGCATGGAAGCAGTTGTGAGCACATGACAACAATGGTTATGAATGCATGGTTGGCAATGGTGAGGAAATCACGGTGGTTGTGAGTGCATGACTGTAGCGGCGACGAGTGCATGGTGGCAGTGGTGACAAGTGCATGGTGGTGGTGAGTGCAATTACTTCATGAATGTAGCATAGAGTGTATGGAAATGGTAGCAATGAGACAATGGTGGCAACTGTGAGTGTTGGTGGTGCTAAGTATGACAATGAGTGTATAGAGCGGTAAATGTTTGGAATAGGTGGAAAGAGGTAGCGGTAAATGTATGGAATCCCATGGGTACCCTACCACCAATGGAAGAAAGCCATGGTTTCATGGAGCGGGTTTCCGCAAGGTTAGCATTTTTTACGGTATGGTATGGCATGGTATGGTATGGGGCGGTTGCTAGAAAAACCACCACATTTCCATACCACTTGCTACCATTGCTAGCAAGAGGGACACATCAGGTGCAACTGCCCTCTTCCTGACCCTCGAGATCCAGGTCCAGTGGTAGCTCAACTAGTGGTTGCAACACCCGATCAACCCTACATGTGGGAGAGCATAGATAGGCTCTAGTCTTCACTATTGATAATGAAGAAGCTCAGGCCAATGCAAACTGTATCATAGAAGGTAACCATCCCTAAAACTCTATTTCCTACCCTTTACCATGAAGTGCATAGCTTTATTATTATAAATGTGATGTAGGCATTCTTGATTATGGGTCATAATGTTAAAGCTTTATTCGAATCTGATTCTACTAATACTTTCATCTCAAGAAATCTCATAACTATGTTTTGTTTGGACTTCAAGGACTTCAGATATGTTTTAGAAGTCACTACCCCTAGTGGTCGTATCTTCTCTTCCCTCCTTAAGACACCAGTCATACATGTTAAATATATTAACAATGAACTCCCTTGCCCCCGAGTGTATGTGATCAGGTAAAGGTCAAACTGGACCTTTCTCTCCCTTTTCACTCTAACTAGCACACATCCATGTGGGTGCGATTAGATTAGTTGGCATGAGCCCATTGGCTCGGCCTAGACTATTTGGCAAGGTCGTGACTCAGGTTCATCGCCTAGGTGGTGAGCCCTTATTGGCCAAAAATAATTAATTTTTACTAAATCATAGAAAATTATAGGATTATCCAATGATAAGTAATATATGAAAGTTGATAAAAAATGTAAGGATTCCAATACAATTAGTTTTAAGACCTAGTTCTTCTTAGAATTCTTAAAGTGTCAAAAGTTACTAACTTTTTTAATGTATAAAAAGCATGGAAACCCTAATTTCTTGGTTTTAATGAATATAACTTGCTTAAATGACTTTAACAGACAAAGTTTAGTCTTTTTGGATAAAATGACATATTTGAATTAGTCTGAGATTAATAATACATATAACTTCAAGATCAGGGTTGTGAGTAAAAAAGGCATTGAAAGTGACAATTTGTGTTTGGGAAGCCAAATCCCTAATGAAACCCTAATGAAATCCTAATTTGACTGCAGAACCCAATTCAGTCTTAATATGAGTTTATGAACAAAATAGTAATACTTGGGTGTTATGCATTAATTTTGGGGTATTTCTTGATTATTCTCAACTACACCTATTTACTTGGACTTTGAGTTACATGTGTGAAAGGTATATGGTTACACCTATGACGAATCACCTTAACCCACTTTTGTGGTTTCTCAAAGTTTTTATAATTGAATTGCAATTAAAATGCTTGCATGTTTATTTTCTTTTGCAATCTATAAAGTCTCTATGATATCATCTTACATAAATGTAACCTACTCAAACCATGAATTATCTCTGGTGAGTTAAAGAGCATGGGGTGAATAAAGTCAACATGGGATGATTGGTGATCAAGCCTGGAAAGGAAGATCACCTCAGGACAATCCTAGAAAGGAAGGCTTGTGTATGAAACCAAGCCTGGGTGGGGAAATATTATGAAATGTCCACTGTAGGGACCAAACCCTAAAGAGAGGGTTCCCCATAAAGAGGCTCCCCTATAGAGAGGGCACACCATTGACAAAAGAGGATGAGGGTGGCAAGGTTAAAATGAGAAAATGCTTGTTCAATTTCGTAATCATAATTGTTGCTATGGCTAATTATAATGTTACATATACATGTGAATATTTTGTTTCCCCCACATACTGGTATATCTTGATATACTGATCATTGTTTTGTCTTTAGGTTAAACTGCTATTATTCTGCAAAATGGACATACTGAGAAGAAGGAACCAAAAGGAAAGATACTTAAAGTTACCATGGAGGATGTAGTTAGATAGATTTTAATTTCAAGTTGCAAATAATATATTTCCATATCCTATAACTCCTTATTGGAGAGTTTATCTTTCATTTTGTATCAAAATCCTTTTTCCATTATGAAATTCTTTGATTATTTTGGTTTATTTGTAAACCTTGATCTTGTAAGTTTGATAATGGCCATTTCCCTCTCGGTCCACCTTAATTGGGGATAATAAGGGGAGGTCATTATAGATGTTGTAACATCAAGGTTTTGAAACCTTGAATAAAATGATCTTAGAAGGAATCATTTGAGTACCCATATTACCAAGGTGCACCTTCATTTCAGGGAGCCCATCACTAAAAACTCTATGGTAATGCTTGCTCAACCCATAGTAGTATTAGTATGGGTGACTATTGGGAAGTTGATCTTAGAATGTGCATGAGTGAGTATAACGACGCAATCAAGGCATGTGCTGGTTTGTTGGGCCAATCATCATTTCTAAAACTCTACAAGAGCCTTGGTTAGTGGAATAGAGCATTATAATTATTCTCTTTTTATTATAATATTTCTATACATAAATTTAAATACATCGAAGTCATTCATATATAGTCCAAACTAACATGTCATTTAATGTCAATTTTTGTGGACACATGTAAGTTTGTATATGTACGTAATTATATGTGCTCTTGCTCTCTTTTACCAATGAATCATGAATCAAACAACACAATGTAGATATAATTTCTAAATTCTTACTGAATGCCTAAGAATCCATATATATATATATATATATATATATATATATATATATATATATATATATATATATATATATATATATATTTATATAGGGTGTTCATTCAATACCCGCGCGGGTAGCCTGATTTTTCGCTACCCGCGCATCCAAAAGTGTAACTATATGGTACACAAAAGTAACTCTAAGATCAAAAGAGTAACTATATTGATAAAAAAGTTAGTATATGACTAAAAAAGTAATTGTGCAGAAAATATACAGTCAGTAAATATATGGACGTATTTTTTGATTTTGGTGGGGCAAATGATATTATTTTTAGATGAAATTTTTTGGGGAGCTAGATAAAATGCTCCTCTACAATTGCAATTTTTTTTTAAAAAAAAGTGATATGAAGGGTGTACGGGTATTAAAGATGAACCCATATATATATGTATATATATATGGCTTTTAATAATGAAAAGAATGAGATTATTATGTTGAATTTTCTTGTTAATTACTGTTAAAAGTTCTGAATTAGTTATTAGAACAAACATGTGCATCTATATTAGTATGAATAAGACAAGTATTAGGGAAATTGAATGAGAACTTTGTAATACTATCAACATCGACAGATTATGAATACAATCTAAGAATTTATTAATATGTTCATACCATCTTATATTAACTATAGACATGCATATATGAATTATATATGTATAGAACAATGTGATCCATATGTGTATAGATGAGTTTACTAATTTGAAATTCAACAAAGATTCAAATAATCAAGTAATCTTCAAACATACATCATTAGTTATCTTATTGATAATGATGTCTTTAATAGACAATTTGAAACATATGAGGAGAATACTAATACATAGATCATGTGCTTGACTTGAACTCCACTGAACAATTCCATGGTTCCTTGGTTGAGGATGGATTCTTGTTGTCCATGGTGTTTCCTAGAGAAATTGAGTTTCTCTCTGTGTTTGTGTTGTCTAGGGGTAGTAGCATCTCACAAACATGGAAAAAATTGAATCATGTATTACATAATTGAAATCCATGTCATTAGGTGGAGGAAGATAAGATAGGAGGAGCCAAGAGTGGTGGTGGTGATGCTAGATCTTGATGTGATACATACTTCAAGGTATGTTATATTAAGGTACTGTAACCGACTACTAACATGCATATATGAATTATATATGTATAGATAAATATGATACATATGTGTGTAGATGAGTTTACTGATTCAAAATTCAACTATGTTTCAAATTATTGGGTTATTTTTTATATACATCATTATTTATCTTGTTGAAATGTTAGCTAGACTAGAACATTTAAAACATATGAGAAGGATACTAACCATTGATCATGTGCCTAAATTGAACTTCACTAATCAATTCCCCAGTTCCCTAGTTGTGGATGGATTTTTGTTGTCTGTGGTGTTTTTTGGAGGCATTGGGTTTCTCTTTAGATTGGGGTTTTCTAGGGGTAACATGACGTCCTACCAATTTGTTAGTTGCAAATACAATTTCTATCGAAGGGGATGACATCTTGGAAAATATTCTTTTAATCCCACAAATAAGGAGTAAAGTAAACCATCTATACAAGAAGAAGGAGGAATGCCAGAAGGTGGAGGAAGATGAGGTAGGAGGATCCAAGAGTGGTGGTGGCAATGCTAGAAGTTGATTTTATATGGAATTGTAGGTTTGTTATATTCATGTACTATTATAAGGGCTGATACATGGCCAACTTAAGAAGACATATGCTATCGAGGAGGAAGAAATTATTTTAGATAGTTTCTTATCATCCTTCTGGTGGTGGAAATCTGAGCGGTGAATCTCTATCGACCTCCAAATTGCAGATGACAACTTCTCGCTTCCATGTCATTGTGCTCGTGGTAAACAAGTTGTGGAAACTAGATTTTTTGTGGGCATCGAGAGGAGAGGGACAACATGCAAAGAAGGAAGGATAAGAGATGGCTTAGCCAGGGGAGAGGTGACCATACCAAGAATTGTTGGAGGTTATGATGAGCGAGGTAGGTGTATGTGATAGAGCTCCTTCTCTTTCTCATAGTGTCTTGTAGGTAGGCTCAAGGAAGAAGAAAGTGAGAGACTTCTTGGGTTTTTGTGCATGGAAGGGAGAGAAGAAGAAGAGGACGATATGAAATAGGGAAGAGACATGGAGAATAAGATATTATCCATCATCCATTAAAGTGTTGGTGACATATATCTTCTTGAAA
This sequence comes from Alisma plantago-aquatica, assembly GCA_963693085.1. NCBI lineage: Eukaryota > Viridiplantae > Streptophyta > Magnoliopsida > Alismatales > Alismataceae > Alisma > Alisma plantago-aquatica. The sequence continues at coordinate 1,290,950,838 of OY856409.1, forward strand.
TGGAACAGATAAACAATAAGAATAAAATGTAAATCTCTACATTAGGATAATGACATTTTAATTCAATTAACGTAAGCTAAACTAAGAAATTAAAACAATTCAATAAATAGGTAAATGAAGTCTGGTTGAAATTAAAGTTCAAAGGATTATACATTATACCTAGGAGTACTTATATAAAATATTAATGTATTATTTTGAATTAGTGTAGACCATTAACTAGTTTAAGACATTATTAGAATTTTTATTTCTCTAGAAGAGTATAATGGTCTAACCACTCTCTAATATATTTCTAAAATCTAGTAACCAATGTATATTAATAAAATTACTTATTTTAAGGCATATTAAATTAGTTTAGCAAATAAGAAAATTGAATTCTATGACTTGTTAAAAGGGTATAATTAAATTATTTCTTACATTATTATTTACCATAAGGAGAGAGCATATTATATTATGTACCCTAAATAGATTTGTAAGTTGGGGTTTTATAATAATTAAGATAATTTATTACAATAGGGGTATTAAAGTCATTTCAAAGGTAAATAACAGTGTAAATAAGTCATAAATACAAATATATGTTAAACACTAAATTATTATTTAAATAAGTTGGTCACTTTTTCTTCATCACATTCATGCATATAAATATTTTTATAAATATTATCCTTTATTAATCAAGACTTAATAATTGTGAAATATTACTTAGAATTTATTTTGTTACAACACTTCTCTACATAGAAAAATTTCATCCTCAAAATTACATATATTTATAAAACACTCTTAGGTATTGGTCAAACTAATTTTTTTGAACTTCTTATAACATTTTGTATTATCTTAGGTTAGCATGTTGTGTTTGGGCTATACTTATACATATATTAGATTGTGTCAATTAATAAAAAAATAGGATTTTAATCACAATTAGATGACATAACCTAGCACCTCAAAATTGATTTGTTGTTTGGAAAATGAAAGTCCTTCCAACATATTCTTTATATCTCAACATCGGTATGGAATTCAACTACACCATATTAGTATCTTCTCACTTTTTTCTCACAAAGTTTCCTCCATTGGATACACACACACACACACACACACACACATATATATATATATATATATATATATATATATATATATATATATATATATATATTATAGTAACTGAAAACTACATGTCTTGATTTGTTAATGCATGTTCCTAAGTTCTCTACAAGATGTCATAAAAGTATTCAATATTTTAGTGTGACCATTTGTCTTTTAATTAATGGTGTTATTCAAATAGATTTGAGTTAGGATTTCTCTAGGCAATCCAATTTAGTTGAAATTGTGATGTTAGATTTTAGATCAAAGTTATTAATGAGATTGGTTAATTAGTTTAGTTTTTCCACTTGGTACCATTCTATGAAGTCATTCTATAATATGTACCTCAATTACCCTTATAACAAATACATTTGTCATTACTATCAATATGTATATTCTAATATGTTATAACACTGTAGCCCTAAAAATCATCCATGAAATCATCATTTGTCAAAACTAAAGGGGAAGAGGATTAGGGTTTCCATGTACCAACAACCATACAATATTTTTATATGCACCATCAACAATCGCCAGCTACCTATTCATAAGGCTTTGTAATTGATATTAGTCAAAACCTAGTGTCCACATCATTTAGGGACGCTATTCCAAATTTATGCTTGTAAAATGTTAAAACTTGGCTTGAAAATCTTATGTAGAAATCAAGATTTTTATTCATATAATTATATAATAAAATACGTTTCTACGATAAACAACTTTGCGAGGTAAAATGCAAAGTGGTAACAAATTCAATGCGATAACCAAAGTCAATGGACTTTTCACAAGATGACACTTTCATGATTCAAGATAGTTTGATCTCATCCAATCTTCAACTCAACAAATTATATGAATCAAGTGGATATCTTCACCTGAGGCATAGATGGATGATTTAAGGGAATCAAAACTTATTGTACATGGATGAATCTATTATGTACTATATAATGAATTTAAATACTAAGGGTCATAATAAATCCAAGTCATTCATGATAGTTTTCTTCACTCAACTACAATACTTGTGAATATTTGATGACCCTTCCTTCTTACAAGAGAAGAAAACCTATTCTTGTTAGATACATTATTATCTATTGCATACTCTTTTTAACATTAAAGTCTATATATGTTTAGTGTATGTTTGTTCTTAAACTTACAAAATCATTCTTAACAGGGAGGCGACCATGAAAACTCCATGTCTGGGTCTTGTAAGCTTTGTAAGAAAGATAGATATTTATGTAAAGTCTTCTATCAAACTCCTATAAGATCTAGATAATCTAGAAACACCATATCTCATAGGTAGGTGCCCCTTCTACTCATAACCACTTCTACATTTGTTGGGTCCACTTCAACATGACTTGTAAAGATCAATTGATTCATGACCACTTCTATATTCATTGGGTCCACTTCATCATGACCTATAAAGATCAATTGATTCAACCTTTGGTGATATCTATACATTCTCATGGGTCCATCATTATTATGTAAGTCAATAGGATTTCTAAGGTTAGGCATCGGGTGTTAGAAACCCATGTTTAAATTTTCATGAATCTTTTTAATCCATGTTGAGGATAATACCAAACTTTATCATATATAGGGTCATAAGATATATATTAGAATTCCCATATATGTAGGAGGCAAACAATAAGGGTCTACATAGATATGTGGTTTGCAACCTACAATTAGATCTATGTACATCCCTAATGTGGTCATGTAAGGTGTGAGGTAATGGAGAAAAAGCCCAAATGATTCTCATGAAGTGAAGGATCAGGAAAGAGAACTGTAAATATGTGAACTATTGGAGGAGAGAGTAAGATAGGTAGAGACAAGACAACTTAAAATCTGTCCTCAAATCCTTAGTCAATATATTGATGTTCAAACTTTGTCTTAGATCCTAAGTACTAAAGCCTACGGTTTAAAGATGTAATTCTACTAGAGATGATAACACAAAATTCATTGTGAAAAGACCATCCTAACCGACATCTAAAAATAGGGAAGTCATGTGAAGGAACAATTAGGGTTTCTATATTTAGACATACTGATGTTTCAACTATGATAGCTCTAGTAACAAATTGTAACTACGGTGTTTTTAGGGTCCCCAAATTTATTTTTATGCGGTAAAGAAGTAAAATCCCACTAGTTATTCTTGATTTATTTAGTTGGTTTAGCATATTCATTTAATCATATTAATCATTTGATCCTAAGGAATTTAGAGTATGATGTAGTCGAAGGATAAATAAGGCATCATATAAAACAATCAACAATCCAAACTAATACATGTTGTATCAAATACATGGTGTTTACAAGATATATGATTAAAACAATCTAAGAATCTTGTAGAGGACAACACCTAACTTTTTCATTATGAAACCCAAGACAAAGAGTCCAGGTTATTCTATCTTTCGATCCAACTTGCATTTATTTAGTCCTAGAAATAATCTTGAAACAAGTATACGAATATACCCAATGTAAATAAAGAGATAAAGATACATCGAAAAATGTTTGTATGTGTTGCAGATGTTATTTTGGCATAAAGCATAAAAGTTGAGGAAGGAAGAAAGTTACAAAGATTATAATTTAATGAGAGCATACTAAATGAAAGAAGAATTATGAATCAAGATACAAGTAAGATTTTCTTATGAGGCATTCCATGAGGTATCAATTTAGTTGATTATTTAACTTGTAATGAATAGTAGTGCAACAATGTATAAACATCAAACAAACAATATACATGTGAACCACTCAACTAGTAACATCTAGCAATAAAGAAAGCAATAGTTGTATCCCCACATACTACATATTTAGGGACTAAGACCAAAGGATCATGTGCAACCATGGCCATATACCCTCAGTTTAGAGACTATGCCTAAGAAGCATGTGCAACTAAGACCATACACCACAAAATTTAGGGAGTAATCCTAGGAGCATGTGCAACTAAGGCCATACACCCACTCAAATCTTAAACTATACCTAACCGTAACTATTTCTAGGAAAATAGAGTATGACAAGTAGTTTATAAACCATTACATAAATAAGGGTTCCATATATAGTATCAATAATGATTAATATGAACACATAATATATTTTCAAAAGATTGCTTGATTCAAAACAATTAAAGAATATGCCTCATTCAATAAGAAGGCAAAATAAAATGGGTATCAAAAAGGTATAAATGCCCAAAAATCTCAATTGAGAAGCACATCCCTCATATTCCTGACTTAGCCTATTCATTGGTATAGACATCCAATAAGTCCTTCCCAACCTAATAGGGTTTCATACACAAGTTAGAAACCAACTAGTAACAAAAGGTATAGTTAAACCAAGATTATGTTGCTTACTATCAAAGTAGGTTTACTAATACCCATATGTGTATGTCGTTATTACAAAAGGATATACATTGATGGTTCAAGTTATTATTTGTCATTATCTATAATCAAGGTTCTTTCCCAAAAACTATTTATATGAAATAAATCTTATTCTCATTCTAATATTATAATTCTCTACATAAGTTTAAATACTTCTAGGTCATTCATATAGAATCCAAACTAACATGTCATATAGTATCGAATGTAACACATGTATATTTAAAAAGGTACATACTTATATATGCTCATTCTCTCTTTTAGCATTGAGTTATGAATCAAAGAAAATAATTTATTTATACTTCATAGATTCATATTGAATGCCTAAAAAACACACACACATAATATATATATATATATATATATATATATATATATATAGTGTCAGGCTAGAAGACACTCGAGTGTACAGATCGCATAGATACACTCAAGTGTGTTTGCATATCAAGACTATTTTTTGCAAAATGTAAACCATTGATCTTCACTGTCATACTATAACTAGGCTACATACAAATTTTGAGCCCATTTGGTTGAGTGTAAGTCACTCATCCAAGGGCAACAAAATCAACACACGAAACTAATTTGAAATGCATTATTTTTTTTGGTCTTTATAACATGACCTATAGATGTCCAAATGTGCTCAAATTTTGCGTATGAGCTATTCACAAGATGTTTAAGAAGATCAATAGATTAGATTTTTGAAAAAAAATATTACATCATGAAAAACTACGTGAGTGTATTCTGCTCCGAATACACTCGAGTGTATTCTCGCCTGACTATATATATATACATATATATACATATATATACATACATATATATATATATATATTGATGGTTATATTGTTATTACAATCTAAATTATGTTCATACCATCTTATTTTGTATCCAGACATCCATGTATGAATTGTATATGTCTAGACCAAGTGTGATACATATGTGTTTAGATAAGTTTATTGATTTTCAATTTAACTAAGTTTTAAAATATCATTTTATTCTCTAATATACATCATTAATTATGTTAGTAATAAGATAGCTAAATTCAAAAATGTAAAATATATAAGAAGGATACTAACCCATAGATCGTGTGTCTGAATTGAACTCCATTAATAAATTCCCTAGTTCCCTAGTCGAGGTTGGATTCTTGTTGGACATGGTGTTTCCTAGAGGCACTGGGCTTCTCTTTGGTTTGGGGCTGTCCATGGGTAGGACCTCCTAAAGTTCATCATTTGCAGATGGAATTTCTACAGTAGTGGATGACATCATGGGAAATATTCTTCTGACCTCATAAAAATGGCAACAACTGAATCATTTATGATATAATGGGGAGACATGCCAAAAGGCAAAGGAAGATGAGGTAGGAGGAGCCATAAGTTGTGGAGGCTATGCTAGAGGTCGATATGACACCAAATTTCAAGTTAGTCTTATTTAGGTGATGTTATAAGGGATGCTACATAGACAAGTTGAGAAGGTGCATGTTGTAGGGGAAGAGGAAATCGCTTCAGATAGTTGCTAGTCATCCTTTGGGTGGTAGCAACCTAAGGGATGAATCCATGTCAAATTCCAAGTTGTAGGTTGTGTCTTCTTGCTACCATGTCGTTGTACTCATGGTAAATTAGTGGTGGCGGCTTGGGTTTTTGGGGGTGTGAAGAGGAGAGAGACAACAAAAGTGGAGAAAGGAGAAGAGGTGGTTGTGTCTAGGGGAGAGGAGACAAAGTCGAGCATTGTGGAAGATACTACTGATTGAAGTAGGTGGAGGTGATGGAGCTCCTTCTCATTCTCATGAAGGCTTGCATGTAGGATCTGTTGGTATGTATGCCCTGAGAGCCAATCATGGGATGATTGATGGGATAAATTAAGATTGATTTGATAAACATCAAAGGCAAGCTTCCAATTCTTTCTGGTTCAGCCATATGAGATAGTGATAGAACCAATTGAATGTCTAGAGAATGACAATACTCAATGACGTATGATTTCAGGTTCAGGACCTGAACGATGAGATCATACAGATGCTAAAAGTTTGTACATTCTTGTTATGTCCCTAGTCGGATGTCATTGTGGAAGGTAGATAGACAGAAATGACACACAAGACTAGATTGTGGTGTTGGTTGATGACATAATCTCATTAGTCATGATATAGAGATATCAAACCAAACACATAGGTACTTGTTAGAGAACAAGTGTACCGGACAGACCCACCGTGAGTTTGACACATGGAACCATGACATGGTAGTCACAGTCAGTACTCACAGTGATGGTGGTGAGTGTGATTCTTTGACCTGAAATCACTACACTCAACACATGCCGTTGGGTACACTTTGACATCATCAAACACAGCCTGAAACATGGGTTGTTATAAAGGTGATGATTGGGTGGCTTTGACACATGGGGCTTTTGAGGGGTGAGTGATAGATATGGGATTTGTCCCTCCTGAGGGAGTTTGATATCCATGGCCACTTGATGAGTAGGATTGAGAAAAGTGTGCACGCATGTGTGAATCAGTATGTGATACTGATGTCATAACATATCTCTTCCAATCTACTCTGAGATCAAGAAAGTGAATGAACATTGACAGGATGACTGTTCCATGCCTCGAGTTCATTCGAGATATCAATGATAAAGGAATTATACATTCACTGTAACACCATTCACGGATTGTAGAATTGAAAGTTGTTCTCCAACTTTCTATTTCACTTGGGTAGCACTGATGTGTGACTAGGCACCGCTCTTTGCTTGTGAAGTCATAAGTGTTATGGACTTTCACTGCCAACGTGAAAAGGACCTGCTAGGTCACACACATAAGATTTAACCTGGAAGAGGAGTTTTGTCCACAAACAATGTTTAGATTGATTATTAAAGGAGTTTAGTAGTTAAATTAAATATTCAATCAATTGATAGCTCAGTATCATAATGTTCAAGGTGTTGGACTGATTGATTAGAGTATCGGATTGATTGAAACTGCAATTGACTGTTTCTGCACAATCTGCACTCCCAACCGATCGGCTCATATTATGAACCGATCAGCTGAGCATGGTGAACCGATCGGCTCAGGTGGTGAGTCGATCGGCTCATGGACAGGGTGAAATGACCAGTTCAAGTGTTGAAATGATCGACTCAACGGTCCAACTGAGCAAGTTGGGAAAGTAGGATTGGTGAGAAATTTGCTTTTTCGTTTCACTTGCCCAATTCGATTGGGACAAGGATTGGTATTTGATACCAATTAGAAATAAATGATAAAAAGTCAATCGGGAACTGACCAGGACCACAAACCGACCGGTTCAGAAGTGAACCGACCATTTCATGGGTCCCAACCGATCGGTTGAGGTGTCAACCGACCGGCTCAGGTCCCCAACCGACCGTTTCAGTTGTGAAACGATCGGTTCAGGTTGCGAGTTGGTTGTTTTTGTGGAAAATCTCAAACCCGTCTACTCCTGCTTTAGTCCCGCATTGCCCGGGATAGAGAACCCTGTCCCATGACCCTCCTATATATATGGGGGTATTGGGGGCTTCTCAAAAACACAACTCAGTGCAACCAGTTGCTCTGTAAAGTTGTCGTTCTCTCTGGTTTTGGTAACCGAGAGAGCCCGAGCAAGTGCTACCCGATAAGGGAGGCACAACAAGGGAAAGACAACTGCAGAAAGCGACTGGTGGCAGGAGAGTGTGTCAGTGACTAGTACGCTGACAGGAGGGTGCGACTCCTTCCAATTCCTTGTGGGACAAGGAGATTGGAGTTCTAGGTGGTCCGTGTGGTCTACTTCAGAGGCGGGAGATTTCTACCGCTCGGAGGATAGCTGTCAATCCCGACAGTCCCAGTGAGACCAGGAGTCATCAGTCCCAGTGCGACCAGGAGCTGCACAGACATCGTCCAAGACAGGAGGTGAAGACCGCACAAGCCGCGAGGTATTGTCGTCGAGCAAGCCTCGGGACAAGGTATGATTCCACAAACCATCCTTTCTTATTGTATAGACGTTGACACATTTCCTTATTCTGGGTTTGGGGAGGAGATATTTTTTTGTTTCCGCTGCCTTCTCTACCTCTCCTAAAACCCAACAGTGATATCAGAGCCACGTCAACTGCTCTATACTTTAGGATTATTGATATGATCGATTTTGGTTTGTCGCCTTTATTTATTGCATACAATGCGAATAAAATTGGCTTTATGCATGTCCAATCCTAAATCCACAAATCCCAATATACATATATGATATGTAATATTAATGCACTCGATACACATCACCCTTAAACGAGTTTTGTGGTGGATGTATAGCGTGGTTATGGCCAATAAACCCTATCTGTGTATGGTTGTATGTGGTTGCTTGCATCTCGGTCTGCGCACCGATCTTCCTTCTCCTATTCCTGATGTAACTCGAAATAATTCAAGATTTCTTTCCTACCTTTGCTCCCCTCGAATGTAACTCGAGGTTTCTCTTTTTATAATGTAAAATAGGATAGAATTTTATTTCCTATTATGTCAAAGAACGGAGGACATCCTGATGACAGCTGAGACGATCAGTTCAAGGGGTGAACCGATCGGTTGACGTTCCAGACGATTGGTTCAAGGTGTGAGCCAATCGGTTGATGACCGGTTCGAGGAGCGAGACGAGCGGGTGGCGGCCATGAAGAGATGCACGATGACCAGACGAACCGATCGGTTGGAGGAGCCAACTGATCGGCTGGTGGCGCCCAACCGACCAGTCTGATGGCGAGCCGATCATTCACGTGATGAGTTGATCAAACCCAGAAAGGCATAGCACAGAGTTCATCATATACAGGTTGCATGTGATGTAGACCTAGATGACCGTGATTACTCTTGGCTCGAGGAATCACATTAGGATGGCCATAATCATCGCTTTTATCATTTTGCATGTTTTCTGTGGGATATAGCATGTATATGATACATACTATGTATTGTGGTGATTGGATATGTATATGTATATAAAACTAAATCCCTCATTAAATATTAATGTTTTAGATACCTTCCAAATGTGACACACGTGAAAATCTTGATCGACCAAGTGTGGGCACTCCCTAGCGTGGTGCAACATCTATCTCGTGGAAGCGTGAAGGATGAATGTGTGGGTCTGCCCTAGCAGGGTGCATATTCATCATGTTTGCTTTGGGTCGGACTTAACAAGGTGATCTAGATGTGATCTAGTACCTTGAGGCATGGAGATGATCATGGCAAGGAGTTGCATATGACATCTTATCAAGAGTTGCATATGATGCAATTGGCAAGAGTTGCCTACCTGAGAGATCTAAGTTGTTGGTGACAACCCTAACTGGTTCATGACTTAAAAGATTTTAGGATCTTGCCCACTAGAAGATTCTACGCTGCAATCTTCCGAATTGATGGTGAGGGCTATCAATTTGAACTAAAATAGTGGGAGCGATAATTAATTAAAGGCCTAATTATATCGTCAACTTTTCAAATCAATCAAATAAGTCAAAAATAAGTTTTTGGACTAAGATTGCATATTTCCTTTTGTAGTACAAATGGCAACAAACAACAATCACTTTTCTTTGCGATCGGTCCTTGAAAAGGACATGCTGAATGGGACAATCTTCCACGACTGGTATAGGACATTGAGAATTGTTCTCACTCAAGAGCGAAAGCTCTATGTCCTGGATACTCCAATTCTAGAGGAACCGGCTCCTACCACACCAAAGGCAGAAAGGGATGCTTACAAAAAGCATTCTGATGATGCCATTGAAGCAAAGTGCTTGATGTTATGCTCTATGAACCACGAGTTGCAGAGACAGCATGAGAACATGGGTGTCATTGAGATGATTCAGCATCTCAAGAACATGTATGAAGATCAAGCACGACAAGAGAGATATGATGTCTCAAGGGCACTGTTCAAGTGCGTCATGACAGAAGGAGATCCAGTTGGTCCTCACATACTCAAGATGATTGGGTATGTGGAGAACTTGACAAGACTGGGATTTCCACTGAGCCAAGAGTTGGCTACTGACGTGATACTGCAATCGTTGCCAGAATCCTATAGTCAGTTTGTGATGAACTACAACATGAACAACTTTGATAGGCCACTGTCAGAGTTGTTGGGCATGTTGAGGACATACGAGACACAGATGAAGAAGGATAAGCCTAAGTCTGAGATGGTGATCACGAGAAAGAAAGGCAAGTCCAAGCGCAAGGGCAAGGGTAAAGCTAAGAAAGGTTCTGATGCTAGCCAGGAGCCCAAGCCGTCTTCAGCTCTCAAGGCCAAGGGAGGCATGACCAAGAAAGGAAATTGCCACCATTGTCAAAAGCCAGGACATTGGAAAAGGAATTGTCCTCTCTATCTGGAAGAACAAAAGAAGTAGGAGGCAACATACGTCTCTACTTAAAGGTGTCATGAAAATAAACTTGTAACACTTTTTGAGGTATATGATACCAAGATGTAAAGTGTAAAGCACTCAATAAATGGGGCAAGTGTTGCCGCCATAGATAGGAGTACTTTAGTTTATTTTCAGCCTAAAAGGCTTGTAATACAGTTATGAAATGCTATTTCATATTTGCCAATAGATAGAAACACTTTATTTTTGCATATTGTATGACAATGATGGCAATTAATAAAGAGATGTTTCAATATGATCTTTGTGGCAATGCCTTGTTTATGTTGTGGTATTTGATATGCATAAGATAAAATGATACCTAAAAGTTATAGATAACCCAAACAATCAAATTAGCATCAATCATGAGAAATTCATTTCTAGTTTCCATGTGATGGATAAATCTAGACTCTTTTGGTTAGAGAACCAGTAAGAGACATGAATATCTTGGACATGATTAATCAATCTTCACTAATGGTAGTGGGAGAATGATTATCCTATTAGGTATGATACATGTGATGTATTTACATACCTATTGGAACACATGCTAATACTTCAAATGGTGTTTGGAGAAATACCAATATGAATATCTTGAAGTGTTCAAGATTATCATAGATGAAGTACAAATTAGGTAAAGTGTTAATTCTTGATGAGATCAATGAATGAAATACTTGGACCAAATGTTTGAGATCCTTATGAGTGATTATGATAGTGTATCATAGTGAACTCATGATTAAGGCATGATGATGTCTAAATCAAGAAGGAATCATACTCTAAGGAGTTAGAGAATGATTATCAAATAACTAAATTCTTCTTAATAAAAGAATACCCCTCACTAATAAAAAGAAATTAAGAATCACAAGGGTTGTCAATTCTTATATCCTTACACTTCAATTATCTATATGATGAGTATTCGACAGGGCTTTTAAGCGCGGACATAATCCAACCTATAGCACAGATTAACTAGATCATACTATCCATACCCTTATATGAATCTGTACCGTACGCCGGGATAGGGACACAACACACCGATCACGGACTCATTCAGCCTTATACTTCTAATAATAATAAATAGATATAGCGGGCACCCTATTTTCAATAAAAGCGTCACAGTGACCCCAATCTGATGTGGTCGAAAGAAAGGGAATGAAGTGTCACACTCAGGATGGTCGACCTGCCTCCTCTGCTGTTCATGTGATGAGTCAACTATCTAGATGAATATGAGGAACCGAATTTTGAGTTATGGTTTATGACCATTACATCCTAAATGACATTCATGTGAACCATAAGGTATGGCCTTGATGGTAGCACCCATTGGATGAAATCCATAAGTGTAAATGAGTCTTAAGTGTTAAGACACATGGATAACATTTTGAGAAGGATGATGCTTGTTGATTGCAACTTAATGACTAAGACATTTGGCATATGGATACTAAAACTGTATTCCTATGAGGAATAAAACAAGGATGTGTACGTGACACAACCTATAAGGTTTATGAATCTACTAATGCAAATGAAGTCTATAAGTTACAATGGACTAATCAATGTGATTGATTGAGTACAAGAAACTCATAATTGGATCTTTACTTTGATGATATAGTCAAAGGGTTTGACTGATATGTCAAAGATAAAGAAGGGATCTGTGATTTAGTGGGAGCGTGTTCACATTCCACATGTTGATGTGAAATGGAAATGTTCTAGAATGGAAATCCAACAGTGGAAATTATCTTTAAGGAAGATAGAGATGTTTCCTATGTGATAGGAATAGAGATCTATAGAGATAGTTTTCGAAAACCTCTTGACCTGAAAAGAGAAAGCATACATTAGCAATCTGTACTGAAGGGTTCAGTATGCACAGATTCAGTGGGAGAAAATATGTCCATGCTCCATGGAGTTAGTATCCCAAGGCCAAGTGTCCAATTCTTATGAAGAATGGGAACACTAAGGATAGATATGGATCTATCATGTATGTAATAATCCCATTATCTTGCATGTATCGACATGGTAAGAATAAAATGCATTCATCATCTTGTATGTAGGACGTGAAAATATGATGTGCGCATCCTAATAACTCATATGTGGGACATGACGAGTGGATGTATGTCTACTTCCAGTAAGGGTTACTGGAAACCATAAGAACTTGATAAGTACTTGAGAAGTACTAGTTCTATGGAGATAAGGAAGAGTTCAATGTAAAGAGTTACATTGATGCGAACTTCCGAAAGGACAAAAAATTAATCGCAAAATATATATAGGATATATAAAAGTGAAAGTTTTTTGATGATTGGAAGTGTTCCAATAAAACCATTTAAAAGGGAAATGCCGAGTATCCGTGTGTTTGAGAACAACAGTGGATACTATATGGGTCTGGAAGTTCATGAGATGAACTTATGGATATTCCACTCATTGATGACAAGTATGGAATCCTTAATCATGCAATGTGGCTAAAGGTTAGCAAAGGAATACTAGATCGCATATTACGGAAACTCCATCTCATACGTGTGACGTACAATGAAGAGATGAGAGACATGCAATTTGTACTGACTTTGGCAAGGTGTTGCCATTACTCACTATGATCGCACTAGAGCAGAATAACATGTGGGACATGTTTGAAGATCACTATGAATATGATTCAAGGGTGATTGGCTCACAGTGCAAGTGGGAGTCTGTTGGTATGTATGCCCTGAGAGCCAATTATGGGATGATTGATGGGATACATTAAGATTGATTTGATAAACATCAAAGGCAAGCTTCCAATTCTTTTTGGTTTAGTCATATGAGATAGTGATAGAACAGATTGAATGTCTACATAATGACAATACTCAATGACGTATACTTTCAGGTTTAGGACCTGAACGATGAGATCATACGGATGCTAAGAGTTTGTACATTCTTGTTATGTCCCTACTTGGATATCATTGTGGAAGGTAGATAGACAGCAATGACACACAAGACTAGATTGTGGTGTTAGTTGATGACAGAATCTCATTAGTCATGATATAGAGATATCAAACCAAACACATAGGTACTTGTTAGAGAACAAGTGTACCGGACAAACCCACTGTGAGTTTGATACATGGAACCATGACATGGTAGTCACATTCAGTACTCACATTGATGGTGGTGAGTGTGATTCTTTGACCTAAAATCACTACACTCAACACATGTCGTTGGGTACACTTTGACATCATCAAACGCAGTCCTGAAACATGGGTTGTTATAAAGGTGATGATTGGGTGGCTTTGACACATGGGGCTTTTGAGGGGTGAGTGATAGATATGGGATTTGTCCCTCCTGAGGGAGTTTGATATCCATGGCCACTTTATGAGTAGGATTGAGTAAGGTATGCACACATGTGTGAATCAATATGTGATATTGATGTCATAACATATCTCTTCCAATATACTCTGAGATCAAGAAAGTGAATGAATGTTGACAGGATGACTATTCCATGCCTCGAGGAAATGGGGGTCGTGGAAAATTTCATTCGGGATATCAGTGAAAAAGGAATTATACATTCACTGTAACACCATTCACAGATTGTAGGATTGAAAGTTGTTCTCCAACTTTCTATTTCACTTGGGTAGCACTGATGTGTGACTAGGCACCGCTCTTTGCTTGTGAAATCATAAGTGTTATGGACTTTCACTGCCAATGTGAAAAGGACCTGCAGGGTCACACACATAGGATTTAACCTAGAAGAGGAGTTTTGTCCACAAACAATGTTTAGATTGATTACTAAAGGAGTTTAGTAGTTCAATTAAACATTCAATCAATTGATAGCTCAGTATCATAATGTTCAAGGTGTTGGACTGATTGATTAGAGTATCAGATTGATTGAAACTGCAATTGACTGTTTCTGTACAATCTGCACTCCCAACTGATCGGCTCATATGATGAACCGATTGGCTGAGCATGGTGAACCGATCGGCTCAGGTGGTGAGTCGATCGGCTCATGGATAGGGTGAAATGACCAGTTCAAGTGTTGAACCGATCAGCACAACGGTCCAACCGAGCAAGTTGGGAAAGTAGGATTGGTGAGAAATTTGCTTTTTCGTTTCACTTGCTCAATTCGATTGGGACAAGGATTGGTATTTGACACCAATTAGAAACAAAAGATAAAAAAGTCAATCGGGAACTGACCAGGACCACAAATCAACCGGTTCAGAAGTGAACCGAATGTTTCATGGGTCCCAACTAATCGGTTGAGGTGTCTGCTGACCGACTCAGGTCCCCAACCGACCATTTCAGTTGTGAAACGATCGGTTCAGGTTGCGAGTTGGTTGTTTTTGTGGAAAATCTCGAACCCTTCTACTACTGCTTTAGTCCTGCATTGCCCGAGATAGAGAACCCTATCCCATGACCCTCCTATATATAGGGGTATTGGGGGCTTCTCAAAAACACAACTCAGTGCAACCACTTGCTCTGTAAATTTTTCGTTCTCTCTGGTTTTGGTAACCGGGAGAGCCCGAGCAAGTGCTACCCGATAAGGGAGGCACAACAAGGGAAAGACAACTGCAGAAAGTGACTGGTGGCAGAAGAGTGTGTCAGTGACTAGTACGCTGACAGGAGGGTGTGACTCCTTCCAATTCCTTGTGGGACAAGGAGATTGGAGTTACAGGTGGTCCGTGTGGACTACTTCAGAGGCGGGAGATTTCTGCCGCTCAGAGGACAACTGTCAATCCCGACAGTCCCGGTGAGACCAGGAGTCATCAGTCCCGGTGCGACTAGGAGCTGCACAGACACCGTACAAGACCGGAGGTG
The DNA here is from genome assembly GCA_963693085.1 of Alisma plantago-aquatica. Classification (NCBI taxonomy): domain Eukaryota; kingdom Viridiplantae; phylum Streptophyta; class Magnoliopsida; order Alismatales; family Alismataceae; genus Alisma; species Alisma plantago-aquatica. The sequence goes on from OY856409.1 coordinate 1,290,966,359, forward strand.
AAGACTGCGCAAGCCGCGAGGTATTGTCGCCGAGCAAGCCTCATGACAAGGTATGATTCCACAAACCATCCTTTCCTATTGTATAGACGTTGACGCGTTTCCTTGTTCTGGGTTTGGGGAGGAGAATTTTTTTTGTTTCTGCTGCCTTCTCTGCCTCCCCTAAAACCCAACAGGATCAAGGAAGAAGAAGGAGAAAGAGAGAGACTACTAAGGTTTATGGGCATGAAAGGGAGAGAAAAATAAGAGGAGGAAATGAGATAGGGAAGAGACATAGAGAAGAAGAGATTATCCATCACCAGTTATTCTAGGAGGCATATATCTTCCTGAAGTAGAATGGATGAGCAATAGTCATGAAACGGAGAGTGCTACATTGGATATAAAATGAATTGTGGCATTTTATTATTTTTTATGTGAACCAATATAAAAATTCAAAATTTTAATTAAATATGTACATGAAGTTTGATTGATATCAAAATTGAAATGATTGTAAATTAGACTAAGGAGTACTCACATAAATTATTAGAATATCATTTTGAATTAATGTAGACCATTAATTAGTCTAGGAATTTATTAAGCTTTTTATTGCTCGAAAAGTGTAGAATGGTCTAATCACTCTATATTATAGTACTAATTGCTAGTGTTTTAGGTGTATTACTCAAATTAACATTTTTCAATGCATTTTATATTATTTTATAAAATAAGTAAATTTAAATGCTAGGATTTATTAAAAAGAATAATTTCTTACTTTATTAGTTACCATAATGGAGGAGAGAGCCAAAAAAATTGAGGAGAGAGCACATTATGCATTATGTCACCTAAATAAATTGGTAAGTTGATGTTTTAGGATAACTAAGATAATTTATTATAATAGGGGTAAAAAAGTCATTCTAGAAGTAAACTAAAGGTGTAGATGAGTTATGACTAAAAATATATTTTAAACATTATATAATTATTGAAAATTAATTTGATCACTTTTCTTCATCATATTTATGCAAAGAAATGTTTTTGTATAAAAGAATATCCTTTATTGATTAGAACTTAATAATACTAAACTATTACTTAAGATTTAGTCTATTACACTCTACCTAGTAGGGAAACACCTATACAAGAGACAATCAATGTTGGAGCTAGAAGGTGGGGTTGTGCTTAGGATATGATGTCTCCTCGAGTGGCTAATCTTGCACTTGGATTCTCCACCCCATAAACCTATCCTAGTTAGGTTGTGTGATTACATAGGCTTAATCAACTTATAGGTAGATTGATGAAGTGGCAATTCCTATTGTACAATCGCCATGATACCTCACAAAGAATGACCATGCTTCCATGGATGGATCTAGTAATACAAATGTTAAAAGAGGGGGGGGGGAGTCATCCCCGTATGTATTGTTTTCTCAAATGAGATCTTTGACGTCTTAGATAAGCCCTCCACCATACACACTTGTAATACAAGACCTTAATGGATACCATCCTACTAATAATTTAGGTGGAATCAAGAGCTTATAGAGACATGGCTCACTTCCTCATAGACCTTCAACAAAAGAGAAATGTGATTCATCCATCTCATACCCTTGTCCTATGGAGATAAATTATCCTTTTTACATCTTAACAATATCATGTATAACTCTCTCACTGTTACCAAAGAAGTGTTGGTTCACCAGATCCACATCTTTGTGGAGGTGGGAGGCAATGAGGTATATGTTAGATATTTTCCAAAGATGTTTTGACATCTTCTATAACAACTTAAACCAGACACCTTTGTATGAATCAATTATCAGTGATCAATACACCAATAAATTCATTCTTCTATCATCTGATCCCAAATGTTTTGTATTATCTTCTAATAACCAATTTTAATAGTATAATAAAAATATCCTAAAATTGGAACCAATGTTTTATGCACACATATTTGAACTTTTAACAAGTTTATGAGGGAAGAAGATTGTCCTATCTGTCAAAAAGATTTCAAAATATGCTTATTCTAAGGGATACTTAAACCAATAACACATAGCAATAAAACTTCAAACCAGCTTGGTTACTAGATGAAGCTCCAAACGTAGTATTACACATCAATATGTAGTTTACTACATTGTCATGTATCAATATTCTATTTCTGACTAGACCATATAGACATGGGAATTTGAACTACATGTGTACATAAAGGTTTTGAGCACTTTGGTGTACCCCAATATACATAATTTTCTATTCATTTAATTGTTCACTATATTTACACACATAATATATCGAAGTATATTTCTGCTTAGTAATCATGTAGTCATTAAACATATTGGTCAATAAACCCTCAAGTCATGGATGATAATAACTTGATTCATAAATATAACATGATTGCTTCAACTAGTATAATTTCCTCACATACCACAACATGACCATGTGCTTAAGATGCGGCAGAAGATCACCAGGGTCATAGAGTTCTCACCACATCATCTCATTCCAATACTGGGTTTCAAGATATGGAAATACCCTTAAGTGGACCCAGATGGAGTTTTTGTTATCTTATTGCCTATTGATACTTTGCACTCGATTTATTATAAACACTAAAAAATTGGATGTTACAACATGTGAGTTACATGAGTGATAAAAGGAGAGGGGGAGACCTTAAAATCATATTTAGCAAGTAGAAAGATGATCCACCTGAGATAGGTCTAGGAATTATTGTATTTTTATCTTCATCAACTTGGTGACCATGTTTGTTCCATGAAGATAGGTGGATAGTGTAAGGATCGATCAAAAGCATAAGTTATAGTGGATTGTAGGTTATATAGGTCAATATCAGGTTTTATACAAAAGGGTTTAAATTCTATAACTAAGTAAAACATATAGCCAACATTAATTGTAGAATGTACATTATATATATTTTCCTTCCTATTATTTTTAAAAGAATATTTTAACATCTTGTGGGATATTGAGGCCAATTTAGTTATTAATCTACTTTATCTACTTAAAGATGACATTTCATATGTTTGATGGAATATTCTAGTTTAGAATTTTTACTACTTAGTTAAGAATATTAGTTCATGTGGTTAGGTTTTTTCAATTATGGGTTGCCGAGGAAAAATCCTAGATTCTACCAAATTAGTATTTTGGATTTTGTTTCACTATCTAGCATATAAGATGACAAAATCAGAGGCTCATGAGATACTTCTATTAGATAAAACCATGCTCCTATATATAGGAGATTGGGGGCACTTACAAGTGGAATCAAACCCTAATGGGTCAAACATACTTGGGCTTAGATACATGATAAGCATATTAGCTAATAACTCTAACACTCCCCCTCAAGCTGAACATGGGAAAAACACATGTCCAACTTGCTAATACATAGAAAAGGGTAACACTAGCCCATAATCAATTGTGTGATCCAATAAGAAAAATATCTAGTCACCCCCTAAAGAAGGTAGGACACAAAATAAAACAAGCCTTCTACCCCTGATGAAGATAAGATTAATGTAGAAAAATTAGAAGTAGAGTAGAATTACCCTGAAATTGATAATCATAGACTAGTAGTAGAAACCACAAACACATTTATAAAACTTTAATGAGCATCCATAGCACAATTAATATTGGAATATATTTTTAGAATTCATGAGTTATCATTGTCGTCGTAGTTTGGAATAAGAAGCAATGACACCATAATGATGCATGGTAGTTGGGATACAACACTGCTATAGGAATATTGCATCATAGTAGGTTGGCAATGTAATTGATACACACTACTATACCACTACAATAGGTGTCAACAATGCATAGATGATTATTCATAAAGTAGACAACATGTTTGGAAGAATAATCTTATATTATTTGGCAATAGACATACTATGAACTTGTAACTTGATTACATCTAATGGGCAAATAAAAGTACCCACTATAACATTGATGGTGGATCGAGATGAGGGGCGGGATTAGAAGTGATGTCACTATTGGTGTATGATACTTTTTCATGAATATTATACAATTGCATACACCTCTATACTTCGGGAAAGACTAGGAATCCACTACACCTTTTTTACCTATTTCGTGTCCAAACCAATTGAGTAGGCTTCTATTGCAGTAAGAGATAAAACATGCCTTACCAAATCAAGTTTTCTCACCAGTTGACTGAAGTTGTTCCATCACCTACTAGTAGCGGTGGCACCCCTTCTTTCTCTTAGGGAGAGCGATGGGAATTTCCAACTGGATAAAACATTTCTTTCTATTGGTGGCGCCTTCATTCTTAGAGGAGCCTATGCAATTGTCATAGTAGAGGCAAGATGTGGTATTAGAATCATCTAGGTAAAATAAATGAGGAAAGGGTATTGAGGAGAAATTTATATAATGGTACAAGAGAGAGAGAGAGACAAAGAGAGAGAGAGAGAGACACACATAGGTGTCTTTGGTGCTATTGACTATAAACAAGAAAAAGGAGGGTGGGGCAGACTTCCATTGAGTAATGAAAGATGGAGTAGGAAAGAAAATATATGGAGGGAGAGGGGGTTGGAAACAAGGTGTACTAGGGTGAAAAAGGCAAAAAGTCCATTTGGAAAGGGAAACAAAAGTGGGAATGAACTAAAGAAGGAAAATAAGAAAATGAAGCATGAATGGAAAAGATAATAAACTTTGTTAGAATTCCACTGAGAACTAGAAAGGGGCAAGAAATAAATGAAAATTAAAAGAAAATGGTGGAAAGAAAATCAAAACATAACATGGTAAAAAGGAATTAACTTTTTTCTAGAAAAAATAAAGCAAATTGCCTAAGACATCTTGCACTTATGTCCTATTTTAGTTCTCAATGAATGGTTACCTATGGTTGAGATGATATTGAGGGCAAGGATTTTGATAAACCAACAGGATGTGGAGAGATATAATGTAAAGAAACTCAAAGAACAATCACAAGTTTCCATAAAGGCTATATAGATTCTTGAGAGGCAACCGTGCTAAGAATAGGAGGTGTCTTCCCAAAGGTGATGAATGTATATCCATCCCATGATCATTGCATATTTTAGATTAGTTTGGCTCATTTCAAGTAGTATTATTTATTTTGTTTTGTTGTTTGGTTTTGTTCTCAAAATATTAGGATTTTGGTAGAATTTCTCACTTTTATGTAGGGAAAAGTGCCACCTAACTCAAGACCATGATAGTGATAAAATTCCAACTTTATCTCAAGTTTAAGAGAAGTTGGAGGAATGAAAGAAGAAGAATCAACATTTTTTTTTGGCAAGCCAGTCGAACGACTGGGTTCTCTAGTCACCAAATTTGAATGACCACGAAAGCAACCTCCCAAGCACAAGTTAATTGGCAGACTAGTGTTACGAGTTGGATGATTGAAATTCATGCTTTCCAAGTTAATACCAACATCATTTTTTCCAAGATGGCAATCGGACGACGCACCTTTCCAATCAAGTGGTTGGAATTAAGTGATTCAAAAGTCAATGACCCATTGAGCCTTTGGCGACCTTCCATTTAACTGAATGATGGATAAATCATGTCACCCCCAAGGGGATGTGTGATATCTTGGATTTATCTCTCCTTTAATATACTCTTTCTCTCATTTCTAAGTGAACTTTATACCCAAATGGATATCAATTTCATAGTTTGAGTACTTTCACACTCCAATTCGGCCACACTATTGACTAATATTACAATGTGTGACATTAATTTGTATAATTAAACTAAGCATCATGCCTTTATACATATATATACATACATACATATATATATATATGTATATATATATATCACCATCTTGAAAATTAAATTGAACCTCATTAACATGCCCTTCACACTCTATAATGTATGTCATGTTGTAGAGTTTTCAATTATGAATCCAACTATACATAAATCACTTCAATTGTATCTATAAATCAAAAGATATGGCTTTTGAATATGCCTATTTAATCCTCATTTTTATTTACATTTTAACCCATATTGGGCTATTGTGGGCACACACAACCCGATGGGGCACTCCCAAACTTTGATACATCAACGATCCCTCCTCTCAGCTTGACTCAATAAAAGTCAGCCTTTGGATCATGCTCCACATATCCATCTCCTCCAATCCAACAATGGACAACTCGTCTTCTACCTCTATACACGTTGTTGGTGGGGGTGGTGTTGCCACCACCTAACCCCACCTTACTGCCACCCAATCACCTATCTAACCTCTTTTAACATAATAAACTCCCCAAACTTTGTTTTTCTTCTCCCCCTTCCATTATATACTCTTTTCTTCCTATTATGTGCCCCTGACACCCTTTCCCTCTCCTTATTATACCTCAAGAACCCTAGCCTCCACCATGGATTCCAAGCTTTGGAACTCACCTCTTAGCTACACCTTGACCCATTTACCACCACCGTAACCTCACGTGACCTTGGCATAGGTGGTCGGATGGGTTCTAGGGCTTTCCAATCCCTCTTGCGCCCTCACCTTGTGGCGTCAGTGAGGTAGGATACAACAACACTATAGGAAACATGTGCTGGGGCAGTGAGGAAGACCACCATGAGGTGGCGGTGGGCGATAACCTGACGCATGATTATGATCAGACGATGCAGGCAAATGACAAGTAGTCACAAGGCAGGTAGATGTGAGCGAATCACCTTGTGACACATGGCTGGGAACTTCACTCATAGGGTTCACATGAGATAAAGAGGGACATGGCCAGTGGATCATTCCACAACCATGATCCTCACATAAATGAAAAGGTAACACCTTGCTTCATTCCCTATAGTTTTCAATGCATATGTTCTAAAACACATTACTCTCTACTCCCTTGTCCATTGGTGATGAACTTATATATCATTTTGATCGTCTCAATAAGATCTAAAACTTGGACACATCCTTAGAATTAAATTCCCTCATTTGTTCCCTTATTTACCTAAAGAGATAACTTTAATAATTTTGATTATAATTGATGCATGATTATGATAAAGCTTGGACCTTTAATTATCATTCACCCTCCTAATAATGAAATCATAAGGTCTTGTGTATTCTTGAAACAAATGATGGTCCTAATCACCCTTCTTGTACTTTTAACAATTTAGATGCATATATGTGACTTGTTTTGAATACAAATGATGGGCTTTGACCTAAATTTCTAGTCTCTTTTCTACTTGATAGACAAATAGACTCCCCCTAACCTTGAAAATTAGTAACTCTATGCTTCTCTATGACACTAACATCGACCCTAAACCTTTTTTCTATTATTTTGTCCATATGGCTTTTTATGCATGTACCTGACTCCCTTTTTGGTGATACCTTGTTATACTTGATCAAACATTGATATCGACCCCCTTGGTGTTTCACACCCCATTAGATCCTTGACATCAGTAGCATTATGATGTGTTGTGAACTAAATGGCTAAGACCAAACCCTTTTGCAATATAAGGATGTATGTGACTCCTATCCATCCATCTTGACTTCTTATGTCACACATATAGATTTTTTATGTTCTTGTGACCTAATGCTTATGAAGATCTAAATCATATGATCTACCCTATAAAATATGATTTCACTTTAACCCTTGTGGCCCTTTGATGTGGATGTCCAGCTAAGTCCTATGTTAACCCCTAATTGCATATTAACTATGTTGATGTGTTCACGTATGTTGATACCAAGTTTTAACTTTGATGCCTAGACCCTAAAAGATATCTGTCTAACTTTGAATATGTTTCCCATGTCCCTATGTTGCTGATATAGATAATCCTTTATGTATGGACCTCTCAAACTTGTGAATCAAAACCCTGGTTTCTCTATTGTGAGTCTTTTGACCTTAAATTCAAGTACGTGACTTAAACCTTTAAGTATTCATTAAAAATAGATGAAACACTGAAATGAGATGAAACTTGAACCACACCTTCATGATGACCCAAAACCAACAAAAGATAAAAAAAATTCAATTAACCAACATTGAACCTAACTTGACCTAAACTGTAAGAATGGAGCAATCTACGGTTAATGATGTGAATCTAATACATGCATGTAATCTTATTCTTGGTTAGGCATTTCTTGTGACTAGATGGTCAAGGATAGGTTAAGAATATCTAAACTCAAGTATGAGATTTAATAATTATATGGTTATGATTTTTTTTAATGTAAGTCGGGAGGCAATCTTATTCATCCCACCCTTGCCATGCGAGCAAAAACCAAATTCGAGCTACACACACTAATTAAGATGGAAAAAGGAAACATGGTAGTATTACTACCATTACAAGTATCCCTAACGATGAGGTCATGGACCTCCCTAGGGGGTGGACATACGTAGTGTATGTCATGGTGTTTTTAAGGGCAGCTTTTACTAAGGCATCAACCACCTCATTGGCATCTCTTCTAATACGCGTTACACTCCAACCATGCTTCAAAAGGGTCTGGATTCTTTGTAGCTGTCGCGCGTATCTAGGATTGTTCCGTTCCTGCTGATATATCATATTGATGACTATCTGGGAATCAAGCTCAATGCATACCGTGTCCCAGTTATTTGCTACTGCTATTTCAACAGCAAGCCTGATCCCCTCAAGTTCAGATTCAACTACATCCCCTGAATGTAAGGACATGGCTGCTCCTCCTGCCCATCGGCCAAGCTCATCTCTAATGACCATTGCGCAGGATGCATTCTATTTTTTCACTGCTGCATCTGTGTTTATCTTTAAGCTCTATGGACCTGGTCTCTTCCATCTGCTTTCTTCAGTGCTTCATGTTTCTACTGCAATATTGGTTTCAGCCCAGGCTGCTAGTTGGGTGCTAACTTCGCTGCGTATGTATCACACTTGCTGCATAAGATGAGGGCATCTGTTCTCAAAGGCCTCTTTGTTCCTAGTATTCCATATGTGCCAGCATGTTACTAGGAAGGTGACTGAGGCATCATTATCTTCATGTATGTGCTGATACACCCACTTCTTAATATTGTTAGAGTTTGTAAACTCCTAGTGTATCCCTCCAGTTAAGACTATGTCCCAGACGCTTCTGGCATGCTTGCGATCTCATATAGCATGTAGATTGTCTCGTCCTCCTCTTAACATTTGTGGCACATATGATGATTCATCATTTTGCGTTGTGCCCTTCTGCTATTTGTGAGAAGTGCCTCGTGCATCACAAGCCAGAAAAAGGTTTTGATGCAAGCCGACACCTTCTTGTTCCTAAGGGTTGTCCAATTTCCTACAACCTTGGTTCCTTTGCCCTCTTTAAGACGATTATAGGCTGATTTCATGGTGTATTTCCCGCTTCTGGTATGGGTCCAGACTTTGACATCATTTCCGTTCCTTTTCAATGGTGGTTTGAGTCGTTTGATTTTGTCCACAATCTGGCACGGAAGCCATTCCTCATGGAATCATGTATCCCAATCACCATCAAGGTTGATCATGCTTGCCACCTTCAGATCCATGAGGTCGTCGGGAATTTGTTTGAGTGTATGATCCTTTAGTATGGGCCCATTCCTCCACCACCTATCTGTCCATACATTCCTATTGTGGCCATTCATGGGAATTATGTATGAGTTTTCTTTGATGAAAGACCTGCCAGCAATAGCCGCGTGATCCGATCTTGAGACGTTATACTTCTTCTCGACGCAGCTGCTGAGGTAGCGTTGTCTCATGCCCTTGTTCTAGGTTGAGTCACGGTTGCTACTAAGGCCCCAGGCGTGCTTGTATAGTAGGGCTAAGTTCCAATCCCTCATGGTTTTCAAGCTGAGGCCGCCTTCACTCTTATGGTAGGTGATTTTGTCCCAGGCAACAAGTGCCCGAGGGTGAGCTTTGTGGTTTCTGCCCCAAATAAACCTTCTAATGGAGCCATCAATTCTGTCACAAAGTATGAGAGGTAGCACAGCTGTCTGAATAGCATATGTAGGCATGGATGCAAGCATCACTTTGGCGAGGCAGATCCTTCCTGCGAAGGAGAGACTCCTGGCAGACCAAGCTGAAATCCTTCCATCTACTTTCTCTAGAATCTCACTATAGGTGTGTTTGTTGACTTGATGGTGTATAATCGACAAACCAAGATACTTTCCTAAATCTGTGGTGCTCTGGTAACCGCCGAGCTCACTAATCCATTTTCTGAGGGGCCAATCAACACTAGCGGAGAAGAAAATCCTTATCTTTGTGATAGAGATGGCCTGGCCAGAGGCTTTACCAAAGATGCGGAAGCATTCCTTTATAGTTTTGATCTGGGAAACACCGACCTGTGCAAACAGAATTAAATCATCGACGAAGCTGACGTGTGAGACCTTAGGTCCCTTAGCACCCATCTTCACTGGTTTCCAACTTCCTTCATATTTACTTTCTGATGTATCAACTGGGTAAGTCTCTCTAAGCATAGTACAAAGATGTAAGGAGAGAGGGGGTCTCCCTTCCTAAGGCTCCTGCTCGCTTTAAAGGGTGTGGACGTTTTGCCATTCCATGCAATTCTCATATCACCTTTGGTGATAGAGGACATAATGTAGCCTGCAATGTTTGGTGATATACCTGTGTGTTGGATTGTGTCCTCAATGAAGCCCCATGACATTTGGTTGTATGCTTTTGTGAGATCCACCTTTATCGCCATGGTTTTCACACCTTTCTACCTCTTCATATAGTGTATGAGCTCCTAGACAAGCGCAATGTTGTCAGTGATGCACTGTCCCAGTATGAAGCTACTTTGGGATTGGAAAATCTAGTTGGATATATGCGGCTTTAGCCATTCGAATACCAATTTTGAGACAATCTTCATGGACACGTTGTTCATAGAAATGGGTCTTAGATGTTCGCATCTTTCTGGTATAGGGATTTTGGGTATGAGGATGATGGTTGAGTTGCAAAGTTCATCTGGAATGGATCGGTTGGTTATTGCCTCCTGAATAGTCTTGATGATGCTGCTGCCTACTATGTTCCAGTTCAGAAGGTCCCATTTACCCCGTCTGGTCCGGCTATCTTCATAGGATCCAGGGACATTGTGATGGCTTTTAATTCAACGTATGTGGGCTGTGCTCCCATCTTAGCAATCTGTTCCATAGAGGGGACTTCAAAGGAACCAGGGCACTCAGTATGGTCCGGTTGGCTGTGAACAGCGGGGGCCGTGAGCACCTTTTCAAAATGTTTAGAGACGAGCTCCATAATATTGGATTCCTGAGTAACCCATTCACCCTATTCATTCTTCAAGGTGGTGATAGTGTTTTTCCTTTGCCTCTGATTGTTGTAACTCTGGTAGTATCTTGTATTTTTTTCGCCCTCTTTAAACCAGTTAATGTGGCACCTATGTTTTAGGTCCTCTTCCTCGGCTTTCAGTATGCCATCCAGTTCCGTTTGGAAGTCCAGGCACAACGCGTTCGAGACTTCACTGTATTGGTTTTCCAGGTCTGTTTGGAGACGATTTATGTTTCTGATAAGCCGATCCTTTCTCCTCCTTTTCTCACAGTTGGTGTTTCTATCCCAATCCGTAATAGGGCCTTGAGCTTCATTAAGGGCCTCGTTGAAATTGAGGTTCACATTCCAGATGCTGGCAAGCATTGCCTTAAAGTTTTATGTCTCTTACCAAGAAGATCTGGTTATGAAGCGGGGGATATGTTTCTGACGTGGATGAAATCATACCAGTAAGGGACAATGGTCCGAGCCCAAGCGTGGGAGATGCTCAACCACCGCATTAGGGTAGTCACTGATGAAAGCACTATTAGCAAGGGCTCTATCTAGTCTCTCCTAGAGAAGCCCGTACCTGTAGGTGAACCTCATGCCTGAGAAACCTAGATTAATGAGGTCCGCTTTCATCATGGTGTGCTGGAACATCACAACTTCGGTGCTGTTGAAGCAGGTGCTACCACTTTTTTCTCTTAGTTCGTTGATCGTATTGAAGTCTCCAAGCATGAGCCAAGCCGACTTGAATTGATTCCCCATGTGGATAATATGTTTCCATATAAGTTGTCTCGTTCTAATCTGAGGGCTTGCATAGACAAAGTTTATGTGACATTGATTATTCACTTTGCATGAGATGAACTGTCGGTAGCTGTTTATAATTTTCACAAGGCATTAATTAGCATTCCAACAAATCCAAATGCCTCTGGAGAACCCCCTCACTTCAATGCGATGAGAGTGCGTGAAACCCAGTCATTGTATTTTATGAGTGGCATTGTCAACGCTGATCCTGGGTTCTAGAAAGGCAACAATTTTTTATTTGTATATAACCAGCAATTCTTTTAAGTTTCAGCATTGGTTGTCACTCCCAATGTCTCTTGTGTTCCAGCAGAGAACATCTACCATCACAGTAGGTATTAGAGGGGTAGGGTGGTCTTATGCAGCTTGACCACTGCATGTGGCCTCTTTCTCCTTATGCGACTCGTCATTGCCTTCTTCAGGTGCCTTAGTTGCGCTTTGGGCATTTAGGCACGGGCCTTCTTCTGTGCTCGTACAATGGTGCTACTCTAACCTTCTTCATTTTGGTTCCGGTGCCCTTTATCTTCCTCCTCCATGGAAGAGGTGAGAATGTGTTGTCATGTTTCGTGCTCCTCTTTTCGTTAGTGTTATCATCTTCGTTTCTAGGCAGACCATCTTCCTCCATGGTGTCCTCGTTGCACAGAGCTGATGTAGCCTCGTTATTTCCACTTGTTGCTTCTGTGTTTTTTCTGCTCATGTGTGTGACTTCAGAAATGTGTTTCTCTTCTGTCTCACCCATGACAGCAGTGTCTTCTTCATTTTGGTCATCCTCCATCACCTATATGACCTCATCCACTTCTAGGTTCACTATTGAGTGTTGTTGTTTTGAAGCATTTCTACTCTTTGCTACCTTCTCCGCGGTCCCTTGGCCATTATTGGTTATGTCCTTTAACGCTTCTCTTTTGCTGTCAGCTATATCAAAGGATTTCTTTGGGCGCCATTCCTTAGTTGGTTTCTCGCTACCCATATTCTGGCCTCCGTAGCTTAGTTTTTATTTTCCAGTGTCCCTCAGGCCATTCTCAGTTGGTTCCAACTCTTCCTGCTCATCAAGGTTAGCAAACCTATTACCAGTGGTCATGTCACTGTGGGGTTTGTCTAATTGCCTCGTTTGTCTGGTATGGCTTCTATGCCTGTTGGACCTGCTTTTCTGTTGCTGCCATTCGTCTACAGTACTATCTTTCTCTCGGATCTGGTCTTTGTTTTTGGGTCGCTCCTCAACATTTAGCCTTATCTCTTTGGCTCTGTAGTATTTCTCATTGTGGCCCAGCTTACCACAGGTGGTACAGGAATCTGGGGATACTTCATATTCCACAAGATACTCGATGCCATTGATATAGATCGAAGGGGTCAGAATCTTTGTTGTATCAATCTTGATTGCCAGCCTGGCAAATTTGCTTCTTGATCTGAAGGCTGTATGGCTATCCACCTTTATGAGCCTTCCCAGTGCAAGCCCTATGTATTCAAAGAGAGTGGAGACATAGAGATGAAGAGGTAGATCTAGGATTCGTACCCACGTCACAACATACTTTGGCATCTCCGCAGATGGTTTGAAGGTAGGGAACTAATACCAGACCGCAAGACAACAACCAAAGATTTTCTAAGGCCCTCCGGTTCTAGCAATCTCATAGTCTTCTTTGCAAGAGAGTTGAACATGTAGTAGCCCATGTCCAGTTCGTACATGTTGAATCTGCCTCTGGGGTTCCACATGTGTTTGATGCGGTCCCTCATAGTCATAAACCCCACATCTACACCAAGCAGTCTGATGACTACAACATATTGCCAAGGCCGGGCAAGGTCATCCTCGGTGTCCGGGTCAATAAAGATGGCCGGTGTTCCTTCTAGATCGGTCAACACCATAGCCTCGTCTGCTAGTTTATCTTCAAATAATCTTTCCAGGAAGAATGTCTCTTGATGGTTTCCCTACGTTGAACTATTTCCGCCCACGACATTGCTGTAGGACGGTTTGCATCCTCTATGTTGCATCTCCGTAGTGGGAGGCGTTCTATTCTCTTGGGCGTTCTCGAGTTCTGATTTGTCTGCGGCATGACCCTCTTTATCATGTTGTTCGGCCTGGAGCTCTTCGAAGGTCTGAGACCCTCGCATCCATGTGAAACAGAATTTGATTCCGGCCTGTGGAGCCATAACCCTAACTCCCGCATCTGTGCCGCCTTCTTTCCTCATCGTCCTCTTGTCCAGATCCTTCCTACGACCTCCTTGTACCCCCATGTCCCCTTCAAAACCCCATGATGATCGTTTTCCTCTTCCTCCCGTTGGCCTTGGCCGCCCGCGCCGCCTCCTCCGAGTTCTCCACTCCCCCCGCTCCCCTCCATTGGTTTTCTTTCTTTAACCTTGATTGTATGTATGCTTGTTTACTTGCTGAAATATTTCCATGTAGTGTTGTAGTATAGTACTTGATCCTTTATTTCATATATTTTATAACTTGAAACATAATATATAACTCCACTAGAGGTTCACCTTTGAATAAGATGACCCAAAATGTCTCTCGGAGGCTTACCTGAAGTGAGTCACGACCCACCAATCCAATTAGGTGACTGACAATTCAGTAGAAACCACAACATAAAGGCCATTTAGCTAACATGACAAGCCATTCTGGCGACTAGCCTGACAGACATGAAAAAGAAAGATAATTTTCGATCCATCCAAAGCAAGTTTGGTGGGTTCATGTCTATCCATATATATAAAAAACTTAACCTAATGATGGGGGGTCATCTACACTCAGTTCCAAAATTCTCTTTTGGTGCATGGTCCAGAGAGAAGAGAAAGGGACACGATCCTCTACACGGAGATTGTCATACCTACTATTGATGGAGTTGAGAACTTCTATTAGAGATCACTGGCTACCTACATCACTATCTTGAGTGACATGATCTGTTCTCTATTCCTTTGTATTCTTTCTTTCTCCATGGATATGAGTGAGTAGACTCCATAGTTGGGGCATTAGGAGTAGCCTTAGTGCTTGCATTTTGTTCTAATCTAGCATCAAACTCAGTATATTAGATAATTAGATCATTCTTAATTCATTTATAGCTTTCTCTTTATATTGATCATTTGATTTGCATGTTTGATATAATCCGAAACATAGATATCATGAAATTTAAGATTAGATCATCAAATGAATGTGTAGAATTAAGAATGAGATCCTGGAAGGAGTTCTATGGGACGATTGAGTAGTAACCCATGGGTAGACCAAAGGCCCATGTGAAATTTGATCCTTGTGCCAATCCATGTTTTGAAGGGAGGTAAATTCACATGGTCCTAATTAAGTTATTCATAATTATTGATTTGTAATGGTTAGAAATATGATATATGTAATGACAAGAAAATCCATATGTTTCAGTTCTCTTTAACTATTATTTTCAACCCTCTTTGTAATCATTTCTATTACATTTCACTCATTAGTTTGACCTTAGCTACTCGATTCTCTCAATAATTGATTGAATTGTCCTTCTTAATTACATATTCAATAATTTTTTTAATCAAATTGTCCTTTGGGTTCAAACCTTTTAGTTGTACTACAATATACTTAGCCACTTGCGGGTGAGTGAATTTTCTCATAGAAAAATGATTAAAATCTAGGGATAATCTATCTGAGGGATTTTCATATGTAAAAAAAACTCACATTAAATTTTAGAACCATTAGCAGGCACAACAAAACATTTTTCAAATCTGACAGTTGATTTTAATTAATTATTCCTTTTTAATTAATATTCATTCACATCTACTTAGAATTTTCTTCTCCAATCTATTCTTGTTCATTCTCTTTGCAGGTACTAGTGTGCATGTGATGCTATACAAGCATTGAATCCACACCACTTGACCTTGATCCCGTGATTAAAAAGACTTTCCATTGCCTGAACTGAGCAAAATGAAATAGGATGGATGACATGGAAAAATCATGATGGGTGAACATGGCTTTCATTTTAGACATAGACTCTCATCTAGGAAACAAGACTCGATATATCATAGAAGAACAAAGTTAGGGAGGCCATCATTCTTGAAGCTGAATGAAAGAAGAAACTTAGGAACTTCAATGTCCCTAAAGCTACAATGTGAATCTCCCAGTGGTTCCTCCTTCTATAAAAGCCCCACAATTCAAGACCTACTTGTAGTGGGTCAGAATGATGCAAGCAACACCTTTACTAGTAAAAAGAGGCAATGATTGCCAAGAGCACTTGCATCAATTTGTAAATCTATGTGAGTTGTATAAGCAACCCAAGTATGAGAGGATTCTATAAAACTCCATGTGTTCAATTATTCTTTGATGGATAAGGCAAAGATTTGGTACAATGCAATGGAGGGTGATAACATAATGACTTGGGAAGATCTTCAAACCAAGTTCTAAGCGAAATAACTACAACAAATATACCCATTAGTGGCATTTGACAAATTCCGGTAAAAATAAATAAATGACAAAATATATTTAGTGGCATTTTTGACATTTTAAAAAATGCCTCTAGTAGCAATGCCACAAGAGAGATAGTGGCATAAGTTGTAAATGCCACTAAATATTCAGCTTTAATGGCTTTGAATAAATGCCACTTATATGCCACTGAAATATCATTTGGCTATAATGCCACTATTACATCAATTGACTTTTATAAAAATGAAATTATTTTGCATTACAATGTTGTATGAAATTTTACTTGTTGTGTATAATGGTGTATAAAAAATTCCACTATAATGGAGTAATTATCATGTATGATGCCATTTTCATGGTTTCTAACTATTTTTTTAGTTCATTGCCTTATTTTTTTAATGAACACCACTTGAAATTTCAACTCACATTTTAAAATAATAAATTCTATATATCAATATTTTTATATATAGTCAAATACAAATTACTTAGAGAGAAAATTTTACCATTCCCCTTTTATTAAATACAACACACATGAGACACTCTTTCATACACCATTATGCTAAGTACAATAGTTTCTACATCCTTTTACCATCTTCCTTGTCCACAATTTGTGTTGAATGTTTTCTTGACATCAAGAATATGGGTTTATTGAATTATCTTCACAAATCATGCATCACTATTCTTCACAAATGTGGACTTCTTCATAATCTCCTTACCAGAATGCATTTCAATTATGGTGTCCATCTCTTTCTCAAACAATGATATGTTACTCATTCTCACAGTTCTTACCTACAATCAAGGAATGCCAAGTCTAGAAGTGACTTCTAAAACCATTAGAATGAACTTATAAATAAATCTATTCAAATGATAAAAATAACTATTGAAATTACCTTGATGTGGTATATTGGATGCATTACCATTAAGTAGATAATCCTCAACAATACTGCAAAGATGTGTGACACTCTTTAACAAACCCGTTCAACAATTATATTTCCCTAAACAATCAAAACATGCAAGTAGCTAGTCAATTGATGAATTCACACTGAACTTGACGCTTATACTTTACAGTTACAGTTAATTTTTATAAAACATCCATTTGACATCTAGTTCTGTACTTTTTATCTTTCTATATGTACATAATTTTTTGAAGTGGTAGGGGGAGTGTATTTAAAATAAACCTACACTAGAATATAGAAGCCGATCAATATTTTAAGAGCATGCAAAAAAGATAAATAGAATTACCTCAATATGCAACATAGATGTTCCATAATTTGGTAAAGAAACTTATTTCTACAAAGAAACATCAGTATTAACATTGGTTTGTCTGACTATCATACCTTGATGGTAGTTAAATTGGGACTTATAAAATGTTTACTTCTTTTAAAACAAATGCACCTACACCAATAATATACATGTCATGAGAAGGAATGAATGATGAACATATTGTATTAATGATACAATTCTAGGATACGTTCAACATATATTCATTACAAAGTTTCTTCCACTCATAATTTCATTTAAAATGGAAAACATTTATAAAACAATTATCATTTGTTGTTATTTATTCATAATAGGATCTAGGTGCATTCATGGGCCTCACTAGAGTATCATTGCAAACTTGACATCTTTTATTTCTTTCTACAAAATGTAAAGAGACTATATCATATATAGAAGCCACCCATTGTACTGCACCATCTAGGGACTCCTACTCATTGGATGTGGTCACTTCCACTTTACTTAAGTAGGAACATTCATTCAACAAGCTTCACCATCAGGGATAACTCAAGAAAATGAATTGTAGGCAATGCAAGATGTATGTTCGTAGTGGGATCACTAAATGCAAAGTTATATGCCATGTTGGATGGATAAACATATGTGTGGGAACACAAAGTATACATGTGTACTCTCATTAGTGTCTCTAGAAGAGTTATGGACTTTGTGAGATCAAACAGGGACTGTCTAGGGAAATACAAGCTTCTAGTTCAAAAAGTAAGAGAGCTATGCAGAAGGGAAATGTTCTTACAAACAATATACAAAAATAGAAAATAGAACCACCTCATGGATTAGTTGGCAAAGAATTTCTTGATACATTCTTCCATAGAAGGACCTTGTCTTGAGTGTTCCCCCATTCATCAAGGACCTTTTCACACAAGAAAGAAGTGAAGTAATTTCTAGTAAAAGGGAAAGTGGTGGTGTTGACCAACCTGTAAGAGAGGAGGACCATATCAGTAATGAATGTGTGGACCCATATTTCCCACTAGTAGGTTTCTGAAAAGAAAAGTGAATACAACCTAAGGATTGTATATGTCATTAGTTAGGTGATTAATACACATAGGTACTACATACTCACAATCCCACCTCGAGCGTCAAACTTTTGGATTCAATATTTTTCTTTCATTCAAGAGAAAGCAATATCAGGCAGTGGGCCTATGCCTTAACGATTCTAGTTGTTAAGCACAAAATTATTTCATATGTAATAAAAAATAAAATTGCACCATCAATCGAAGGACAATTGGTCACAAAGGAAGTGTTCAATAAGTTGTCTCGATGATAACATATACAATAAGATTGTTTTTCATCTTGGAAATTGATGCCAGAAGAGAATGCAAAAACAAAGATGAATATGGACATTATGCACAATAGATCAAGATGAACTACAATATAAAGTAAAGCAAATCAAAATCATAACATTTACCTAAATTTGGAGGTCTCTTGATTGAAACTGACTATTAAACATATTCAAGATTAGCTCAATATACATCTCTATAAACCTATAATTTACAACTAGCAACAATTGTGTATATTACAACATTTTTCTAGATAGTTGAAGTCCATGTACCATCAATCCAAGGTATAGCATCCCTAATATGGGCTAAGAATAGTGTGATCTTCCTCCCAACTTCTTCCACCATCAACCGGGAATCACTACCAACACTCTTCATCAACATTGCTGAAAACCAAAGAAGAATTTAGGGGCAATAACATCTACGGTTGAAGTAGAAGCAAGAGAAAATAAAACACCAACAAGTCGTACATATACCAAGGAAGAAGATCAAATGGCACAAAACTTCCTAATTCCAGCAATAGTGCCCGGGAACTTCACAATAAGCTTTCTGATTTGAAATTTGCAATCTCAAATATCATACTCGTTGTAGCTCCTGTCCTGCAAGAGTGAAAAACAAACTACATAGAGACGCATGTGTTGCTGGTGAAGTACAATGTTTGCCTGATTATCCTACATTTGGCATCCATGTAGTTGAGAAACACATCCAACATGCTAACCAGACCCTTCACCACCTAGATGATCTCTTCGTGCCCCTTCTTATAAAGGTCCATAAATGAAAGTTCAAGTGCCTGGATTCAAGCCCCTTTTCCTACAAACTAGGATGTCAATCCATGCATCTATTGTCTAAAAGAAAACAAATAAGTAGATAGCATCCAACTGTCATGATCCAACAATAACATGAGACAAAATATACTCCATATAGATACTTAAATCAGAAAATTATTTAGTGAAGCGAGACAGATTTCACATTCTTGTGGAACAGAACATGTATTGGATAGTGGTAACTAGCAAGCTCACTAACAAAGAACTTGTCCTCAATGTTTTGTGGCCTCATCTGGCATGACCGAGCTACGAGTGTGGCAACCTCCCTAACCACCATTGAGTCTTTACCATTGGTCCTCCTAGTTTCCCCAAAGATTGAGGAGTCTGGGGGAGTAGGGTTTGCAACAATATTGTTCTCTTCGCATGGGTGCATCCCTAGGGCCGACAGGATAGAAATGGCCAAACAAGGGAGGCATTAAAAATTGCAATATAACTTGATGCTCCTAGCCGATCGAGTGCATGGTTGGATGAATTGCACATTTAACAAAAAGGGTCTTTTTCCAAAAATATCAAGTTATGAAAAAACACGAGAATGGTTTGGCAATAATAATGGCTAGTGTAAGATTAGTAAACACCAATATTGTTTGCTTCCATGTGTAACACTTGAACTAGCTTCTTTAGTCATGATTTAATAATAAAAGCCACTATAAGTATACATATAATATCTTTTAAAACAAATGACACAATACTAAATGCCACTAATGGGCATTTTCATTGTAGTGAATGTTATCCTCCTTTTCTTACCAATCAAATCGGGAGAGCATATCACATAGTTCTCTATGGTCCTGTGGGAGTCTCTTAATGAGGCTTGGGAACGACTCAAGGAGATCCTTCACCAATACTCACATCATGACATTTCAGAATTTCTACGAAACCCTACCATACCAAATGACATTATTCAAAACAAAAATGCGATCGAAAACTAAACATTCACATAACTTAGAAAAGAGGGGTAGATTAAAACTGATTCAACATTTCTAGTATGTCAAGAAAACATTACAAAGAGGTCCATCAACCTATATCACATCACATACCATATCAGATATTTACATACATATCCAGTGGTAATTTGTCACAACATGTATACAAAATGGATGTTCCACATATACATGCTATATACAAACATACACAAACTACAAAAAACACACGTCGATACACATATAATATAATAAACATTCCATGCCTTGACCCAAGAGAACATGGACGATTCTAGGACTCTACAGAACTACTATACAACCTTCTACTTCTACAGTTCTCCAAGCTGCTCTTCTTCAACATCATGATCTTGACCACATCACTGTCGACCACCTAAAAAGATATGGTGATCCACGAGGTGAGACCCATGTCCCAACGAGAGATATAACTCTCAAGCAAAGGTTATTGATAACAATATGTTATACTATTAAGCAACACAAGTAGATTTAAATTAGCTATGAAGATTAAGCAAGATAAGTAATTAAAATAGGTAAAACATAAATAGCACAATATATAGGGAAACAAGTAAGGCTACCATTTACTATATGGATGAATTCTCTTACCACATTGCATAACAACTAAACATTATAAGAAACAAGGCAATGGTTAACATCCAATGCGAAGCGTGTTTTAACCCCAAATAGATATATGAAACAACTGGATTACATCTTTTATTAAGACCTGAGGAGTTTAGGTATACCACTCAACTCCAACTGACCACTACTAAGTCAAAATCTGTGCCATACAACATCTTGGATGCTGGAATCCTGAGATCTCATCTGCCCTTGGTCAATACGAGTTCGCCATAGGGACACATAAGGGCAAGCTGCGACACATCCTAGTCCACCCTTGGTATATAGTTCACGACACTAGTGAACAACCTAGTCCATCCTTAAATGGTCATACTACTAGTGAAACCAGGGTATACGAGCCCAAAAATCTAATGTTCAACTTCAATTGTCCTCAATCACATCATAATTACTGAATCATAATTATTTAAGATACAACCTCGACCGTTCCCCTGCCAAGGTATGACCGCAACCATCCTCGTGAATATGCATATAATCAACAGTATACGAATTTGAGCTTCCATTAAAGGAGAACACATTACACCATCCAGTAAGTCTTGACACTGGAATATATCTATGGCACATGGAGCTACATGATTAGGGTTTTACTTGATTAGTTAATGACAATTAGGCATGTTTTAACTACATCAATCGAGTTACATATAAACCCTAAAAGAGTTCTAAAAAAACAAGGTAGGTTGCAACTTCAGAAGATATAAAACATAAGAGATATAATGTTGATCACATAACCACATGGTAATACTCCATTTCCATATATGAGCCCATACTCATCATCATACCATCACATGTTACAAATCCTTGTCAGGTCATAAAGAGTATAACACCTCAATTAGGGCACAAAGCCATGTCTAAGGTCATCAGACCATTCACATTGTTCCCTGAAGTGCATCGTTATCTTTCCATGCCTTGTCAAGGCACATCATTCCATCACCGTACATGTGATACATAATCTGATACAATATTACATTTACGAGTGATGATATTCATATGACAACACATAGAGAGAGGAAGTATTGTATCATTATAGTAATCACACAAGAGTTTATCTACCGTCATCACTTACTTGCATTTGGGTTAGGTTAAGCATGATGAGTTGAATTAGCATCACACATTAGCACTTGACAAAGTCCTTATGATTGTATTCATTAGAGGGAAAAGGTAACACTATTAGATCATGTGAAACCAAGCACCAATGAATTAGGGTTACATAAGTTACATAATCAAAACTCCATCAATCATAGACCAGGAAACATATCGACCATATTGAAGAATTCTCATCGACCACTAAGGGTTAGAGATGTCATGACTACTGAACATAAGAAGGGTTTTCTACTACAGAACTAGGATTCACCATCTTCACCGACCACTAAGGTTAAGTAAATTCAACAACCACTAAGGATGAGTAACATTTGGTGGCTGATGAGAACATAAAGCATTGGCAAACACTTAGTGTTAGGGTTTTTAGCCACCGCATAAGTTAGAAAACCTCTTCGACCGCTAGGGTTCCAAAGCACAATGAGCATCAATCTAGAAAATATTGTGACCATAGTGAGGTACAAATCTGATTGACCCATCCATGGAGAGATCCAAAACTCGGCGACCGCAATGTATTAAAACTTGGCGACCAAATCAGAGTTTAAAACTTAGCAACCACCATAGCTCAAAATCCCTTCAACCACATGGATTAAAACTTGGCGACCATGGAGAGACCCATAACTAATTGACCACAAGAATCCAAACATATTGGTTATCATCAAAATCTGAAGGGTCATCAATTTGCATGACTAGTGAGAAGATCAAGTAAAAACCCTAATTTAACAACCACCAAGGGAGATAGAGAGTAAAAACCAACATTTTCACAAGCATGCAAGGACCAAAACTTCCATCATAAAAGAAGGTTTGTGCACTAGTATTAGGGTTCATCCAAGAGGAATTATCTACTCAAGATCACCATGTAAACACAAACCCTAAGTAAAGGATATTATTTTTCTACTAGTAACAACATTTTTAGTGTAAGATTATGTGAATGCAAGAAGTAAGTAAGCAATAATCACGGTGAAAGTTATATAACTCACCTAAGAGATGATGTAGAAACTCCAAACAACAAAGAAACTCGAACGAAAGATGGTAGGAACCCTAGCTTGAACACTCCTCACAGCCAAGTTAGCTTCTCCTCCAAAATGAGAGAAAACCCTAGGTAGAGAAGGCAAGAAAGAAGATGTTCTTCAAGCTCTAAATCAAGTACTACCATGGGCTCAGACAAGAAGAGAAAGAAGAATTGTAGGAAAGTAAGGTAAATGTAGGAAAAGAGGGAGATATCACTTACCACAACCAAGAAGAAGGGCAAGGAAGCACCAAACATTCACAAGAAGGGTAGATTCAATCCCTAGATCAACCTGCAAGAAGGATCGACCAACCTCTTTAACCTTGAGCTCCTCAATCACCACCAAGAAAGAGGGGACAAGATCCAAGAGGAACCAAGGGAGAAGAGAGAGAAGACTAGGTGTGTAAAGATGTTATTTTCACGCAAAGAGAGGGGTTTATATAACTTAGGTTTAGAGGGAGAGAAAGAGGGTTAGCTGTCATGCCAAACATGCCATGTGTCCAAGAGGTATCGTACATGCAAGCACCATACACATCCCTACAACTAGGGTGATAAAAACCAAGGAAAAACACATACCAACTTGGTCCAAAAGAAGCAAATAACCAATGAGAACATTTGGCAACCAACTTACCAGAAAAACAAATTGTCGCTAAATCCAATTCTAGGGATTCTTGGCAACCTAGAGGAGTCTTGAGCCTCATCGACCACCAATACTAGAGGGCATACACAAAAAATTATCGATCGCCGAAACCAGAGCCAAAAGAAAACTTCACGATCACTTAAAACAAGGTGGTCACACCCAAGGTTACCCATCAACTAGGGCATCCATGCAAACCCTAATCTCAACTTGAGACATCACCACTCAAACAAAGGCGTGACAAGGCACCCCAAAGCTCAACCATAACCAACATTATGTGAGAACATATGAGGTACAACATGCATGTGACAAGATGCAACAAAGACCTTAGATGTGGTTATATTGCAGTTAGGTCCAAAACAAGCACATATATACATAACTAGCTCAAACAATGTCCAAACTAAACAAGACTTGAAACATAAGCTTGTCACATGATATAAAAGCACATAATAAAGTTAGATTAACGTTTTTAAGCATCTAATCATGATATGCACGCATGTTCAACCAGAAATCAAGGCTATGGGTCTTATAACCATAAACCCCTAACAAGGATCCCCCCAAAATCCTACGCGAACAAAGAGGGGTACTTCCTACACATCTCATCCACTAACTCCCATGTGCCTTCATCCACACCACGATGATGCCACACTACCTTAACTATAACTATATCTTTCTTCTTCAACATCTTCACCCTTCTATCCAAGATCAACACAAGACCCTCAACATACGACACGCCCTCATCCAACTCAGCCTCTACTGGATGCAACACTTTCTCTGTATTTGGGTGACAATTCGTTAACATGTAGACATGGAAGACATTATGCAACTTGTGCAACTATGGTGGTAGCTCCAACTTGTATGACACCTTCCCAACACGTGCCAAGATAGGGTGTGGTCCCATAAACCTAGGGACCAACTTACCCTTCCTTCCAAACCTCAACACACCCTTCCAAGGGGAAACCTTAAGATACACCCAGTCTCTAACTTGGAACTTGAGCGGTCTACATTGGCTATCGGAATAAGACTTCTATCTGTCCTAGGCTGCCTTCAGTTTCTACTGTATCACTTTGATATTCTCTATAGTCTACTACACTAGCTCAGGACCCAAAAGCTAATACTCACCTGTCTCATACAAAGAAACTGGGGACTGATAATGTCTCCAGTACAAAGTTTCATAAGGTGCCATACCTATGCTCCTCTATTAACTGTTGTTGTAAGTGAACTCCACCAAACTTATATGCACATCCCAATTGCCAAGAAACTATATAACACATGCTCTCAATAGATCTTCCAACATCTAAATGGTCCTCTCTGACTGACCATATGTCTAAGGGTGTATGGTGGTACTAAACCTCAGTTGTGTACCCATAGTTGTATGCAAACTTTCCCAAAAATGACTCAAAAACTGTGGACCTTTGTTAGACACTTTGGTGACTGGAATATCATGCAAACAAACTATCTTATCCACATATATTTGTGCCAACGTCTCCATTGTATACATTATCTTGATTAGAAAGAAGCGAGCTGACTTGGTCAAACTATCAACTATCAACCAAATTGAATCATGACCTTTATCTATCCTAGGAAGACCAACCACAAAGTCCATGGTGATATGATCCCATTTCCACTATAGTATCAACAAGGGTTGTAACATTTTTGTACACTTCTGATGTTCAGCATTGACCTGCTGATCGACTAGACACCGAGCAACAAACTCTACCACATCACTCTTTAGACCTAGACACCTGTACAAATATTTCAAATTATGGTACATCTTGGTACTTCCAGGATGCATCACATACAATTAGGAATAATCTTTCTAAAGAGCCATCTTCCTCAGACCACCAACGTCTAGAACCACTATCCTATTGTGAAAGAAAACTATCCCATCCTTTATTGACTCATGAAAGCCATCAAACTTCTTACTTCCATACTCTTCCCTAATATTCTATATCACGATATCATTCCTTTGCGCATCTCTGATCTTCTACATCAATGTTAGCTTTACCTACAACTGTGCTAACAAGCCTTCCAACATGGAAACCTCCAATTGCACGTTCATCTACTTGAGCGATATGGACATGTCTCACTTGTGACCTACCATAGAGTGTAACTTGCCTTATCTGTAGATGATGACAAAGATGACATCCTGCTCAACACATCATCTACCACATTCACCTTTCCTAGATGGTAGTCTATCATGCAATCATATTCCTTGATCAACTCCATCCATCTTCTCTGCCTCATGTTACTCTTATTTTGAGAAGATATACTAAGGTTCTTATGGTCTGTGAAGATCTGACTCTTCTCTCTGTATAGATAGTGTCTCCAGATCTTCAAGGCATGGACCACAACTTCAAGCTATAGATCATGCGTCAGTCAGTTCTCCTCATGTTTCTTGAGCTGCCATGAATAAAAAGAAATCATGTTCTTGTCCTACATCAGCATGCATACAAACTCGTTCTTCAACACATCACAGAAGATGATGTAACCTTTCCCTCACTCTGATAGAACCAACACCGGTGCATTAGTCAACTTCTCCTCCAACAACTAGAAAGAATGGTGACACTTGTCTTCCTAGACAAAAGGGGCACCCTTCATGGTGAACTTGGTTAGGGGTAACACTACAAAATTGAAATTCTTAATGAATCTCCTGTAATAACCTGCCAAACCTAGGAAACTCTGAACCTCTGTCTGTGTCCTGGGATACTCCCATTCTAGCACTAAATGT
Source organism: Alisma plantago-aquatica (assembly GCA_963693085.1). Classification (NCBI taxonomy): domain Eukaryota; kingdom Viridiplantae; phylum Streptophyta; class Magnoliopsida; order Alismatales; family Alismataceae; genus Alisma; species Alisma plantago-aquatica. The sequence goes on from OY856409.1 coordinate 1,290,993,042, forward strand.
ACCTTCTTTAGGTCCACACAAACACCTTTAGTAGATATGATGGGACCAATAAAAGATACCTCTGTCAACCAGAACTCACACTTACTGAACTTAGCATACAACATGTGCTACATCAATGCCTAAAAAAGATGTTGCACATGTTGTTGTCTATCTCTAGAGTATATCAGGATGTCGTCTATAAGCACAACCACAAACTAATCAAGATACGGTATGAACACCCTATTTGTCAGATAAATAAAAGATGTCAGCGCATTGGTCAACCCAAATGGCATAACCACAAATTGGTAGTGACAATACCTAGTCTAAAAATCAAACTTTGGTATGTCATCCGCCTTGATCCTTAGCTGGCAATATCCTGACCTCACATCTACCTTTGAAAACACCGTATCACCTCTCAACTAATCAAATAGATCATCAATCCTTGGCAACAAATACTTGTTCTTTATTGTGACCTTGTTTAACCGTCGATAATCTATACATAACCTCATGGAACCATCCTTCTTCATCACAAACAACACAGGAGCACCCCAAGGGGAAGTACTTGGTCTGATGAAACCCTTGTCTGAAAACTCATACAACTTTTTATTCAACTCCTTCATCTCTACTAGTGCCATCCTGTAGGGTGACTGGGCTATGGGTTGTATTCTAGGAACAAGATTGATCTCAAAATCAATCTCTCAAGGAGGGGAACACTAGGATATTCTTTTGAAATACATCCTAAAAATCTCACACAATTGACAACTCCTGGATACTTGGAATCCTCACCTTGGTATCCACAATGTGTGCTAAGAAAGCCTCACACCCTTGTCTCATTAGCCTCTCTGATGTAATAGCTGGTACCAAGCACGTAGGAAAAATCTTCCTATCTCCTTGGAAGATCCACGTGACCTTTCCATCATGGAAGGCCACCACCTTGGAACTACAATGCAAAATAACCTTGTACTTCTCTAAGGTATCCATCCCTAGGATCACATTGAATCCATGCATGTCAAGTGGCATAAGGTTCACTTGAATGCTACATCCTGAGATAGAAAGAACGCAAGATGGACACACCCCCTACAACTCGACGGAACTAATGAGAGGATTTTTAAGAAAAAGGCTATCATATATACTACAAATAGGAGGATAACAACTATTTATCACCTCTCTAGTGATAAAAGAGGTTATCAAATTGGGGTTAACCAAAACAGATATGAAAGAAGATGTAGATGAGTCACAATGAAAAAGTTCCATCTGACCTGTCATAAACTTCAGATTGACCACTTCCTCTGACTGTCTCTTGGCATATAATCTCGTCGTAGCCTGTCATCATCCATGCCCTCTTCTAGCTGGTCTAAATGATCTCGCCTGCATTGCCTACTATGTCCTCTACCACCACCACTGCTAAACTATTGATGTTGCAAACCTTGCTGACTCTGTCTCAACTACTGCATCAATTTTTCATCCTTCACATGGAAAAATCACTTGATGTGTCCTACTTGTCCACACTTGTGACAAGTCCTTGAATCAAATTGTGGCATATACAACCCTGTCAATGACATAGATGTTTCACTACATGCTCCTGCTTGCGGAAAACTATGACCTTTTCCCTTTCTCGGGGACCACTGTGACGACACTCCAGGTCTAGACTCAAAGAAAGCTGACCTCTATTGTGACTGAGGTGATGAAAACCTTGGCTTCTTAAAACCACCATATGACTGCCCCTGAAACTGACCTGGACTCTTCTTAACATTGGCTTCACACTTCTCTATATCGTCCACCCTATCCTACTCACTAACTCCACAATGGTAGAAAACCTCTCCCTATACTCCAAAGAAGAAGATGTTGTAGACAATTACATAGTCATATCCTTCTCAACCATGTGGATCCTCTCCTTATCTATCACTACCATATGAGGACAGAACTCCAGAAGCTCCATAAACTGGGCCTCATACTCATTGATACATTGAAACAAGACGTTTCCTTTCAAACTATGCTATCTTCTCATCCATATATGTCTCAGAGAAGTAACAACTCACAAACTCCTACAAAAACTCTTCCCATCCTAACGCAACTCTAGGTATTTTATCCTCCTCTATGGCCCACCAGTGGCCAGCACTGCCCTTCAAAATATAAACAACGTGATTCACCTTGTCCTCTTCTGGAATGTTGAGGATCTTGAATGCCTTCTAAAGCTTTGTCAACTACATATCATTGCCATCTGGATCTGCTGTACCCACATATTCGATGGCTCTAACATGACTCATCCTCTCAAATGTCTTCCTAGAACCCTGAGATTCCACATTACAGATAGCAACCCTAGCTAGAGTACGATCGCTCTATCCACTATATGCGTAACTGTGGCCATAATCTATCCAAACTTGGACTAGAATGCTGGATTGGACATGGTTGCTGGGTTGAAATGAGGCACTACGGGCTGCTCCAGGCACATCTTAGGCACTCTATCATCTCGTGCTTGCCTCCTAGCACCACCTCTTGTCATGATGTAACTACTCTCATTGTGTTCTTCACGTTCTCTAGACACATCTGCATAAGCTTAAGCTAGAATAATATATGTTGGATTATGTAAGAACAAACAAAACCTAAGTCCAATGTCCTTGTAGACTCAGTGAACCTAGAGCTCTGATACCAACCTATCAGTGTGACACCCTGCCACACCAAACGAGAATACTCAAAACAAAATGTGCGAGCAACAACTAAACATTGACATAACCATAAAAGAGGGTGAATTCAAACTGATTTCAAAATTTCCATTATGTCCAAAAAAACATTACATCAAGATCCATCAACATGTATCAAATCACATACAATATCAAGTATTTACATACATATCCAGTGGTCATCTACCACAATCTGTATACCAAAGAGATGTTCCACATATACATGCCATATACAAACATAGGCAAACTGCCAAAAACATGTTTCAATACACATATCATTAACAAAATAGCCCATCCCTAGACCTAAGAGTACATGGATGACTCTAGGACTCTACAAAACTACTATCCAACCTTCTACTTCTACTATCCTCCAAGCTTCTCTTCTTTGACACTATGATCCTGACCATATAGCTGATGACCACCTAAAAAGATGTGGTGACCCACAAGGCAAGAATCATGTCCCAGCAAGAGATATAACTCTCAACCAACAATTATTGATTACAACAAGTTATACTATTAAGCAAGATAAGTAGATATGAAGATTTAAACTAACTATGAAGATTAACATGGATACGTAATTAAATAAGTAAAACATAACTAGGACAATATATAGGGAAATAAGTAAGCTACCACTTTCTTACAGTTGAATTCTCTTACCACATTGAATAATAACTAAACATTATAAAAAATATGGCAAGAGTTAGCATCCAATGTGAAGCATGTTTTAACCCTAAATAGATATACTACACAACTATATTACTTATTTTATTAACTGCATCAATCAAGTTATATACAAACCCTATGAGGGTTCTACAAAAACAAGGTAGGTTGCAACTTTAGAAGATATAAAACCTAAGAGATATAATGTTGATCACAAAATCACATGGCACTACTTCATTTCCATACACGAGTCCATACTCATCATACCATCACATGTTACAAATCCTTGTCACATCATAAAGAGGATAACACCTCAATTATGACACAAAACCATGCCCAAGGTCATAAGACCATTCACATTGTTACATGCAAGGACATCGTTATCTTTCCATGCCTCATCAACGCTAATCATTCCATCACCATACATGTGATGCATAAGCTCATACAACATCACATTTAAGAACCATGATATTCATATGACATCAAATTAGGGTTACAATAACATAGAGAGAGAAAGTACTCTATAATTATACTAATCGCACAAGAGTCTATGTACCATCATCACTTACTTGCATTAGGATTAGGTTAAGCATGATAAGTTGAATTAGCATCACCAATCAACACTTTACAAAGTCCTTATTATTATATTCATTCGAGGTAAAGGTAAGACTATTAGATCATGTGAAACTAAGAACCAATGAATTAGGGTTACATAATTTACATAATCAAAACTCCATCAATCATAGACCAGGAAACATAGCGACCATATCCATCAATTCTCATCGACTACTAAGGGTCAGAGATGTCATCGACCATTGAACATCAAAAGAGTTGGCGACCACAGAACTAGGGTGCACAAAATTCATCAACCAATGAGGTTAGGTGACTTCAACGACTGTTGAGGATGAGTAACATTGGTGACAGATGAGAACATAAAGCATTGGTGACCACTTATGGTTAGGGTTTTCAACAACCACATAAGTTAGAAAACCTCTTCGACTTCTAGGGTTCCAAATCATAGTGACCATCTAAGCAAGGAAATGTTGTGACAATAGTGAGGTACAAATCTCATCGACCCATCCATGGAGAGATCCAAAACTTGGTGGCCGCAATGTATTAAAACTTGACGAACAAATTAGAGTTTAAATCTTTACGATCACCATAGCTCAAAATCCCTTTAATCACATGGATTAAAACTTGGCGACCATGGAGAGACCCAGAAGTCATCGACTACAAGAATCCGAATAGGCCAGTTATCATCAAAATCTGAAAGGTAATCAAGTTGCATCACTAAAGAGAAGATCAAATCAAAACCCTAATTTAACAACCACCAAGGGAGAGAGAGATTAAAGATCAACATTTCCACATGCATGCAAGGATAAAAACTTCCATCATAAAAGAAGATTTGTGCACTAGGATTAGGGTTCATCCAAGAGGAGTTATCTACTCAAGATCACCATGTAAACACAAATCCTAAGTAAAGGATATTATGTTTCTACTAGTAACAACATTTTTTGGGTAAGATTATGTGCATGCAAGAAGGAAGTAATAAATAATCACAGTGAAAGATATATAACTCACCTAACCTCATGGCCAAGCTAGCTTCTCTCCAAAAAGAGAGCAAACCCAAGCTAGAAAAGGCAAGAAAGAAGATGTTCTTCAAGATCTAACTCAAGCACTACCATGCAATACCATGGGGTTTGGCCAAGAAGAAAAAGAACAGGGGTAGGACAACAAGGAAAACATAGGTAAAGAGGGAGATCTCAATTACCACAACCAAGAAGAAGATCAAGGAAACACCAAACAATCACAAGAAGGGTAGATTCAAACCCCAGCTCAACATGCAAGAAGGATTGACCACTCTCTCCTTCACCATCAATCAAGAGGGAACAAGATCCAAGAGGAACCAAGGGAGAAGAGAGAGAAGACTAGGTGTGTAACTATGTTATTTTCATGCAACGAGAGGGGTTCATATAACTTAGGGTTGGATGGAGAGAAAGAGGATTAGGTGTCATGATAAACATGCCATGTGTCTAAGAGATCTAGTCCATGCAAGCACCATACAAATCCATGCAATTAGGGTGATAAAACCAAGAAAAACCATCAACCAAATTAGTCTATAAAAAGAAAATGACCGATGAGAATATGTGGTGACCAACTAACCAGAAAAGCAAATGGTCGCTAAAGCTGACTCTAGGGATTCTTGGTGACCTAGAGGAGTCATGAGCTTCATCGATCTCCAAGATTAGAGGGCATACACAAAACTTTATCAGCCACCAAAATTAGAGCAAAACAAAAACTTGGTGATCACCAAAAACAAGGTGGTCACACCCAAGGTCACCCATCAACTAGGGCATCCATGCAAACACTAATCTCAACATGAGACGTCACCACTCAAACCAAGGTGTGACAAGGTGCCCCAAATCTCAACCATAACCAACATGATGTGAAGGCATGTGAGTACAAAAGGAATGTGATAAATTGCAAGAAAAACCCTATATGTGGGTAAATTGTAGTTAGGTCCAAAACAAGCAAATATATATATACCTAGTTCAAATAGTGTCCAAATTGGACCAAACTTGAAACATAAGCTTATCACATGATATAAAAGAACATCACAAGGTTAGATTAAAGTTTTTAAGCATATAATCATGGTAAGAAAGCATGTTCAACAAGAAAGTAAGGTTAGGGGTCTTACAAATTTAGTTGATAGAAACATTGTACAAGGGTGTTCATGATGACACCAAGTAGTTCCTAGATTACATATATGATGGAAATTGCATGTTCAAAAACTTTGACAACACCTAGGAGGTTGTCAAGAGAGGTTTCCATATTAAATCTGGTCTCATTTATGATTTTCCAGAGGACATTTAGGTGTTCTCAAGGTGGCTAAAATAGAAGATAGCTCTGAACTCAAATCCATAGAAGACTCTTTGAATAAGTTGTCCTTGAAGTGGGAAGTCAAATCCATAGATCTGAACTCAAATTTGTACAATCTCATGCTTAGGTGTTGAACTCAAATCATATGTCATTGAGTCAATATATTCTTAGGATATTATTAGGTTTATTCATCTTCTCAATACTAAAATGAACATAATAAGCATAATTGACTTTAATTAATTATCACATCAAATAAAAATTCCATTTTAAAATCATCAAATGATGGTTATTACGGCTTATAAGCAACAATTATGGTATGGTACCATTACGTGTACATCAATTTTGTCACTTGTAAATATGAGTGGCTAGACCAGTTAACTTGGGTTAGGAATAGCCACTAAGGCTCTCCCAACATATAAATATTAATATCCATACAAATTTATATAATCTTAGCAATGTTTATCTCCTTACTCTTGTTCATGAATGAATCACTTGTGTGATTAGTTACCGTCTTGTGATGTATGTTTCTAATTCATCGAGAGAGAAGTAATAAATTAGAGCCACACGTAAGGAGTGGTGTGAATTCATGAAAGTTTTGGATTACTGGATTTAATGATCATATGTTTGCATATTTGATTGTTTATTTGTCATCTTGAAAGAGAGACATGCTTATAATCCATACCTAACATGATATTGAGAGAGGAGGAAACAAAAAATGTTGATAATGTGCTAAGGGTATACAATGGCTACGAGAGTTTGCATGTTGGTGAGTGAGCTTAGTTGGTGAAACCAGATCCATGTTCTACCTAAATACCAAAATCCTTTAAAAGATCTACAATTTTTGTTTTGTTTTGTAAACTAGTTTTTTTACTTTGTTGTTATTGACCTTGTTTTGTAAGGAACGCCAAGTCTCCCCTTTGTTTCAACTTAGCTAATTCATGGTCCTTTAACATTTCTAATTAGCCAATGTAGTGACACCCGAGTGGTAAAGTTGATGTTGTATGACTAAGAGGTCACATGTTAGAAACCCCTGGCAATAAGATCAATGAATTACCAATTTAAAAATACATTTCTTAACTAGTGAGAAGCTTAGTCAGTCTGATCGCAATTTAGTCCTATACTTCCAATTCCAATCCAGATCATATATGATTGTATTGGACTACTTTTTATTCAATCCAGTCCACAATACAATAAATTTTCTTATTTGAATCCCAAGTCTTGTCTATGTTTAGAACGATGTACAATCCTGGACTTGGATACATTTTGACTTCCGTTCCAATTTTCAAGTACTAGAAAATTTGTAACATGGTTACCAACACTTGTATAGGACTAAGAACATGTGAGGATGACACATATGATAATGAATGTTTAATCATCACATTCATAATGCATTATTTTTATATTTGCATGTTGACCAATATATGACACATAATTTATATGTATCTGTGAGAAAATGCCATACCAAAATTTAATCATCTAAGATGGTTCAACAAACCAATTCAGGGTGGGGGGACAACATTTCTGAGGTACACACTGAGAGAAAAGTGGAGATATCAAGATTCTATTTATGATTCATTTGTGACTAGAATAGATTTATTGTGGAGCTTGTAGAAGACAAATAAAAGTGACCTAATATTGATGTTCTTTAGGAGAATTATCACATACAAAATTCCACTGTGGAAGTTATGGAGACCATAAACTACTTTTAGTGACTATATAAAGACAAAAATCTCCTGAATTGGTTGCATTGATAGATGGTTAGGGTCAGAATAGGAGTCCAACCCATGCCCCCAGAACTAAGATTAAATCAGGCTAGTTTTGGGTTTTTTAATTCCTATGTAGGTCCCTATACTAAGAATGGGTTTCTATCTAGAGATTGATCCATGACTTGAAGTGGCTCATCGCTACAACCATGCAACATAAGGGCCTATAAACAAAGATAATGAGGGAGGCCATTGAGATGATCTCATCCTATATTAACATGTTCACATAGTATATTAACCAAACAAAATGAAAAATCTATTGTGAATCTTTCATGAATGATATAGGTGTGGTTGAATCTATTAGATGTCAGTAGTTGTTGACACCAAACATGAATGTTTGGTGTATTAAAGGTGGTGGTTCATGATGTTCATGATAAACATGAGGTTTTTCTCTTGTGAAGAAGAGAAGGGAAATTACTTTAGCTCACTAGTGTAATAATTGGTAGATGGGGGAAGATAGATAGTGCACAACCACATCAATAATGCATCCAACAAGTGGGTAAAAAACATCATCTTTCTCAATTGAAGATGAGTCCAACTTACCTTATTTTGTGGTGAGCTATAAATTGGTGACAAAATGCTAATTTTCTAAATGGAGGAACAAATTAGAATGTGTATCATACACAAATTTGGGGGGGGTCTAGGAGGGATAGATCCCTCACCCAATAATACTTTTTAAATATGTATGTCATCAAAACAATACATAGAGGGAAATATATAATCCCAATTTTATATACAAAGGAAAAGTATGTCGAACTGGTACATGTTGCTTTTCTATCATATTCAAAAATCTCATAAATCCTTGTCAAGACATATCTTTTAGCATAAAAGGAAAAGCATAGTAGAAACACAGAGATAGATATTTAAAAATGTGTTCTATATGTAGTGCTAAAATTTGGCACAGTTTGCACTTGGTCCTTTGCTTTCTTGTTGTAGACCCGAGTTTAATTATTTGTTTAGACATGCTTTTTATCAATAACATAAATTGGAAAAGGATGACACTCCAAAATATCTTATCTTATTATTTGTTTTCATTGTACTTGTGATTTGGAGTAGGGATTTAACATATAGTTGGGCTCTCATATTGTAAAGAACATCAATGTTATTCATTCTACATAGTTTTAGATTTCATCAATTGTCCATTAACATTTTTATATATTAATTGTGAGTGTCTTTGGTTTGTAATTGTTTTTATATTTTAATTTTTTCATTCTATTATGGGCATCTTCTGCCTGAATTCAGATGTTACTTTATTTATTATTTCATTTATATTTGAATTTAATATCTAGTTAAAAAGGGTTAGCTGCCGCACGCTAGGGTTGCCGCTCTCTGGCGACTGAGGAGGCGACGTCTGTGTCTCCTTCCAGAGAGGGGAGTCCCTCCCCTCTCTCCGACCACCATGGCCGCGACGGAGACTCCTTCTACTGAGCAACCTTCCACCCAGCCCTCCTTCGTCAAGAAAGCTTGGAATCAGGTTCTCCGCGACATCGACACCAGCAAGGAACTAGCTTACGATCTGCCGGAGAAAGTCGAGGGGAAGCGGTTCGTCACCATTGATGAACCTACATATGAGGCCATGGAAAAATGCTGGGAGCACACTGCTATCTTGTACGTTATGGGCAAGCGCCCTTACTATCACCACCTGCTGGCCTGGATACGTCGTGTATGGAAACCCAAGGGTGGGTTCGACCTCTTCTCGAAGCCTAACAAGTTCTTTCTCCTTAGATTCAACTCTGCCGATGATAAGAAGAGCATCATAGAAGGTGGACCTCGATGGTTCGACAATAGACTTGTGGTTGTCAAGGATTACAAGACCGACGGCGATCTTCACAAGGATTTCTTTAGTTCTATTCCCGTTTGGATCAGTATTCCCAGTATGGGAAGGAACTGGTCGCCAAGAGCCGTTGGGATTGTGGCCAGCGGCGTGGGCAAGCTTCTTCAAATTGACTATAAGTCTATTGGCCTTGAATCCCTTGGCGAGGCGAGGGTGTTGGTGGAGGTGGAAGCTGAGGAAGAGCCCCCGGAGGAGATCTGGGTTAATATGCCCCGTAGAGAACCTGCCCCGGTCCAGATCCATTACGAATACATACCTAAACGATGCTCAGAGTGCAAGGTGTTCGGGCATGACGACAACAACTGTCCGCTCAAGCCTGTGACTGCTGTGGATTCAGTTTCGATTACAAAACCTTCACAGGTTTGGCAGGTCGTTGGACGCAAAGGCAAAGCTATTGCTATGGAGGAGGGGGCTGTTCCTTCTGATGGCGCTGTAGATCAGGCTGGTGACGGTGCTTCAGATCCGGTTGGTGTTGGATTTCCGTCAGGTGAAGGATCATCAGGTGCTGCTGTGAGCGATGGTGTTACTGCCCCCGGTGGTGTTCCTTATGTTGTGAGAGATGGTGCTACTGCCTTCGGTGGTGTTCCTTCTGCTGCCTCCGGTGGTGCTGCCTCTGTTAGCGGCAGTGCTGCGGGTGATGGGCCGCCAGTCGTCAGCGTGGAGGTTCCTTCTGCTGCGGATGAAGGGTCTGATATTGCTGCTATCGTGGGCGCTGATGCTTCTGGTGCTTTCAGTGGTTCATCCAATGTTGTCGTTGGCGCAGATAGTGATGGCACTGCTAGTGGTACACCCACTGTTGTTGTGGTTAGTGACGCTGCTACTCCAATCAGATCAAGCACCTCTGGTGCAGCTTCTTCTTCTTCGTCTCATATTTCGAAGTCTTCTAAAGGTGGCGGGTCTTGTAAGACCCGGTCCTCTTCTATAGGTCTTTAATGACCTTCCTCATGACCAATGTTTGTGGCTCGGGGAAGCCATGTAAAAAGAAGGAAGTTAGAAGGACTATCTTGGATAATAAAGCTACTGTGGCCGTTCTTGTTGAAACCAAGATTAAATCTCATATGATTCATACTTCTGATCGCATGTTCCCTAAAGGATGGCTTTGGGTTTCCAATCATTTGCATGACCCTAATGGACGCATTTATATCGGTTGGAATCCCAATTGCTGGGTTACCACTTTATCTGAGATGGATGACCAGCAGGTCACTATGAAATGTACTAATAAAGGTGGTCTTAACATATATATTACTGTCGTCTATGCTAGGAATTCTGTTGCCGAACGCTCGATCTTGTGGGATTCTCTGGTTAGAATTGCTGGCACCATTAATGAAGCTTGGCTTATCACTGGTGACTTCAATAACATCAGGAAGCAAGAAGAAAAAGTGGGAGTTCGTGAGGTTCCATCTTCTATTCTTAGCTCGTTTAACACTGCCTTAGATAATGCAGGTCTCACGGAATTACCTATCATTGGTAAGGAGGTCTACACGTGGCATACCAAACAAGGTGTTGCTAAACGAGTTGCTTGTAAACTTGATAGAGCTTTTGTCAATGATGCATGGATTTCTAAATTTCCTGGTTCCAAAACTAAGTTCATCACCTGCTCCTACTCTGATCACTGTGCCTTGAACATTAATATGAAGTCTATTTCCTTTAAGAAGAAACCTTTTTGATTTCTCAACTTCTGGATGGACTGGGAGGGCTGCCGGGACATCATTAAGGATGCTTGGGCTTCTGAAGTCATTGGTAATCCTCTTTATCAATTCTGTCGTAAGCTCAGTATTGTCAAGGATAAGTTGAAAGCTTGGTCCAAGAAATATGTTAATCTCAAAAATCTGATTGCTAGGGAAAGAATGGAGCTTGATGATATTTCTGCTGTTGTACAACATTGTCCCCTTGATTCCGATCTTATTCTTGCTGAAAAACAAACTCTAGCTAGATTGGATGTTCTTCTTAAGGCTGAGGAGGTTTATTTCTGGCAACGTAGCAGGATGGAGTGGCTTTCCAATGGAGATAGAAACACCAAAGTCTATCATACCATTGTCAAGAAGAGGGATGCTATTAATTCTATCACTGAGCTCTTTGACTCACAAGGTAATCTTTTGCAGGATAGTGATGCCATCGCGAATGATACTGTTGATTTCTTTGAGCAGCTCTATAATCAGCCTCTCTTGGCTTCTAGTTCTTGTATCCCAGAATGGACTCCTCTTGTCTCTAGCAATGATAATAACATGCTTTGTTCTACTCCGAGTTTGATTGAAGTTCGTGCTGCCGTTTGGAGCATTGGACCTCATAAAAGCCCGGGCCCGGATGGCTTCAATGGATATTTCTATAGACATAATTGGGATATTATATGTGATGATCTACATAAGGCTGTTAAGTGGATTTTTGAAGGTGGTAACATGGTAAGGCAAGTCAATCATGTTTTCCTTGCTCTCATTCCTAAGAAGGACAAGGTCTCTTCTCCTGCGGACTACAGGCCCATCTCTTGCTGCTCAATGCTTTATAAAGTCATTGCAAAAGTCATATCCAAAAGGCTAGCCAATCTTTTACCTAATATTGTTTCTCCTTTTCAAGGCGCTTTTGTTAAAGGTAGAAGTATTGAGGACTGCTCTCTTCTTGCGGCTGAATTTACTCTTAAATTTAACCGTAAGAACAGCCCGCCTGCTGCTTGCATTAAGTTGGATATCACTAAGGCTTTTGATTCTGTTCGCTGGTCTTATTTATGGGACTGTCTTCTTGGTCTTGGCTTCAATGATAGGTTCATCTCTATTCTTAAGCAATGTGTGGAAACTACGTCATTTTCTCTCTTGTTGAATGGTTCCTCGGTAGGGTTTTTCAAAAGCTCTAATGGTCTTCGTCAAGGTGACCCTTTGTCACCTTTACTCTTTGCTCTGGCTATGGAAGGATTCAGTAGATGCATTGAGGTTGCTTATGACAACAAGCTTATTCGCAGCTATCCTATCAACAGGACCAAAGCTCTCAGCCACCTTCTGTTTGCAGATGATGTTCTGATTTTTTTTGAAGGTCGTATGCGCAGCCTTGTCAATCTGAAGAAAATTCTGCATGAGTTTGGTGCTACATATGGTATGAAATGTAATCCAAATAAAACCCACATTTTTCTATCTTCTTCATGTCGCAACAAAGATGCCTTGATCAATTGTCTGGGTATGCAGCAAGGCACATGGCCATCTAAGTATCTGGGATTCCCTATGGCAGGTGGTAATCTTAGAAGGCGTCACTATCATGAATGTTTGGACAAATTGAGAGATATGATACAAAGATGGCCGGGTTCTAAAATCTCTATGTCTGGTTGCATAGTCCTTATCAAACATTGTGCTATGGGTTTGATTATCTATTGGCTTCGTATGGGGGATATTCCTCCTACTGTGTTACGTAGGATGGAATTACTTCTCTTGGATTTCCTTTGGGGTAGCTCCAAGCATCCTTCTTGTTGGGCTCACTTGGCCTACCCTCTTTCTGAAGGTGGCCTTGGCTTCAAAAGACTTGATGAGCTTGCTGATTTCTACACTTTGCAACGCATCAAAAGATTCACTCAAATGCAAAGCATATGGAGCACATGGATGTCTAGCAGATATGGCAATTCTTTGACTGTACCTTCTAGTTGCGACTCTACTTGTCATAAGCGCATGGTGGCCCTTTGGCCGTCTTTCTCCTTGTGGGCGGGCAATGATCTCTGGAACAATTACAGACAACGGCGACCTTCTGATAAAATCTTTGATAATCTTTGGTCTTCCAGGCACTATCCTAGGTGGAGCCTTACTTGCTTTAGAGCTCTTAACAACGTTCTTCCTACATGGGAAAAAATCTGCTCTTGGTCAGGTGCCCCCGTCCCTGCATGTTTATTGTGTGGTTTACACAGTGATTCGACATCTCATTTGTTTGATGGCTGCAAATACTGGAGATATATCTGGGGTCGAGCACAACTTAAACTTAACATTAGAACTTCTTATTCTCTTCATGAATGTCTTACTGAGCTCGGCTGGAGATCCAAGCATGCTAGAATCATTGAGCTTTGGGCTATCACCGGTGCAGCTCACCTTATTTGGACTGAACGCAACAATAGATTACATAATGGAGGCTCCTCGGACTTCGTTATCATCTTCAATCATCTTGCTTTGGAAATCAAGAGAATGTACTTTTCTTTTAGATCAACGATTGATGTACCTCCTATAATTGCTAGGAATTGGGATTTTCTGAACCATTTCCTATGAGCTTGTAGCCACATGTTAGGGTGTGGCTTGTAATTTTGTCCCCCTTGGGGGTTTTGGAATATACTTACCCAATTTTCCAAAAAAAAAAATTAATGAATTACAAATTTTAAGCCTTACAACTATTATAATCACTATATTGTGGATCAAGTCAACAAATTGAAGAGATGAATCAAGTTAAAGAAAAAGAAATGAACCAAACAAGTTCATGGTACCAATAAAGATCAAAACTATTAAAAAAATGGGGTACTCAACATCATACAAAATTAAGTACCGGTTAATGTAAGTAAGGGAATTATTTTTTAAAGAACATCTATATTATTCTTTCTTCATAGTTTTATTATCCTTCAGTGGACCTCTTGGATCTTCAGTCATATATAATGAACATCTTTTCGATTGAATTTTAGTGTTCCTTTATTTATGATTGCTTTTATCTTTTAATTTTTTCATTCATTGTTATGAGATTCTTTCACTTGAATTCATATTTGCCTTTATTTATAGGTGCTTTTATCTATTTTTTTAGTTTCTCATTATTGTCGTTTCTGGGTTTCCATAACACCATTAATATTTTGGTTTGGTTAGATTCACGGTGAAGTTCATATTGTAGTTAATATTAATATAAATATTTTAGTTTATGACATACATGACACAATGTTAATGTAGACTTGTTTAGTTTGCAGATAAAATTATAATGAACATTGTTAAAATTTTAAAATACTATAATGATTGGATTGTGAACAAAACTTATATGTTGAATTGATTAATCAGGTTTAGATAAAATAGCGAACCAAACAGTTTCTTGGTCTAAATGTGGATGAGCACTATGATAAAATGAGCTTGTAAGCTTTTAAGAGAGATCTTCATTCTATGTTGAAATCTATTTCATTTTACATGCTAAGTGTCTAATGAGATATCTATCTGGAACTAGCTATATGTTGATTGACAATAATGAGCTTACACATCTCAACCCTGTAGTTATAGATATCATACACATACATGTATATACTCTAAATAGTAAGACAACAAGTAGAATAGTAATGATTAGCCAAAGATTCTTGTCATTTTTGAGATGGATACAAAATGGATAGTATATATCACTAACATATTTATAGGTACAATTCTAGAGACCATATTTTTACTCTTATGATGTAGTTTGTTTTATTTTTAATAACATTAAAAAGTCCATGTCTTTATACACTCATTTGTTGAGATAAAAGTGAATCTTTAATTTGATTAATCTTTGTATCTATATTAAAACAAATAGATGCTTCCACACCACTCAAAAGTATATTCTCATATTTCTTTTCTCAATAAGCAACATATTTGTTTTACTAGACATCCTACATGCGATCATGAGAAAGAAGTACTCACACGAGTTATGTATGTGTTTGGCACATTTTTATAAATAAAACCTCATAGAATATATTGTTTATAATATATAAAAAAATCTCTGAGTTTGAACCTATCTAGATATTTGAGGAGAAGTATCCTGAGACTATTACGAACTTCTAGGACATGGCTCACATTGCTGGACTTCCAAAGAAGATATTGGCCTTTGGAGAAAAACTGGAAGCATGGGTGGACAAGAATTTAGTAGTCTGAAGATAAAGATCAAAGAGGTGGAGCATCTTGTTAAAGGAGAATAGAAAAAATATCTAGATAATATGGTCTTTGGAGATTTTGTGAACTCTTGAAACAATTGGAGTAATATTACATGATGCAGGATTCCTACTGGTGTACCATGGCCAGAGTTGATGAGTGAAGGTTGGCGATAAGAATATGACATATGTTCATTACAAAGCTTCTCAGAGGAGGAAAAGAAACATTATTGAGGGCTTGAAAGACAAACATGGGTGTGGAAAAATAAGGAAAAGGAAATTGAGGCTATAGTGCTTGAAGTTTTGTAACATCCCATGATTTGTGGTCTACAATAAAATAATCTTAAAAGGAATGATTGGAGTACCCATGTCACGAAGGTGCATCTCCTTTAAAGGGAGCCCATCACTAAAGAACTATGTGGTTAAGTGTGCTCATCCCAAAGTAGTACTAGGATGGGTGACCAACTAGGAAGTTTATCATGGCTTGCGTGTGAGTGAGGACAAAGTGCACAGTTAAGGCTAATGGTGGTCTGTGGGGCCATTCATCATTCCTGAAACTTTACTAGAGCCTTGGGAAGTGGGTCCAAGTGTTACAAATGGTATCAGAGACAATTCCCCTCTAGTAGGTGGGGTCCACTTGGGTCTGTGGCATACCAATTTTTGAGCCTTGTGGTTCAGGTATGTTGGAAAGGACTATCCTAGTTGATGGAGCCACCCTTGCACAATATCCATGGTTGGAAGTTGGGTGTACATGGGTCATATGGGTTTGCACTGAAAGAGGGATAGATTATGAGGCCATATAGTTGAACTTGATGAGGATGTTAAGAGTCCAAGTGGGGGAGATTGTAACATCTCAAGATTTGCGGCCTTCAATAAAATGATCTTAAAAGGAATGATTGGACTACCCATATGACCAAGATGCATCTCCTTTACAAGGAGTCCATCAATAAAGAACTCCGTGTTTAAGTATGCTCAACCCAGAGTAGTACTAGGATGGGTGACCAGTCAGGAAGTTTATCCTAGCTTGCACATAAGTGAGGACAAAGAGAGCTGTTAAGGCTAGTGGTGGTCTTTCGAGTCAATATCATTCATCAAAAACTCTGCTATAGCCTTGGGAAGTGGGCTTGAGTGTTACAATTTTTCCGATTTCTTTTTATAATTAGAAATCTATCGTGATTAGAGGATGCTACAAGGGGGCTAAAAAATTGAGTTGATGAGGTCATGAATAACATCCTGGAGTTGAATATTTCATATGAGGAGACATTGAAAGATCTTAAGCAAACACACCCAAAAAAAGTGCCTGTACCAGACACGATGAAACCTATCTTCTTCTAGAAATTTTGGCATGTGGTGGGCAAAGATATTTGCAACTATATCAAATAATGGTGGAAAGACTAAAGAAATATTGAGGAGGTAAACTCATTGCTTTTTGTCCTTATTGTAAGGTGGAGAAGCCTAAGGAATTGGTTGAGGACCAACCCTTAAACCTATGTGATGTAGTCCACAAAATTTCTTCTAAAGTTCTAGCCAATCGGTTGAAATCACTCATGGATCATACTGTCATAATAAATCAAAGTGCTTTTATTCCTGGTAGAATGATTATAAGCAATACTCTTATTTCCTACAAGTTGTTTCACCAGATGAAAAGTGGTGAAAATAAATAAAAAGAAGAATCATGTCTCTAAACCTAGATATGTCGAAGGCCTATGACCATGTAGAATGGGATTTTCTGAACTATGCACAGAAGAAACTGGGGTTTGTGGCGAGATGGTGGAAAATGATTTTGAGTGTGTTTCTACTATCAACCAAGCATTTTCTATCAATGGTGAATGACCTACGAGGACAAAGCCTTCCTGTGATCTGTGACATGATGACCCCCTGTCTCCTTATTTCTTTATCTTATGTGTTGAAGTTTTTTCTAGTTCCATCCTTTCTACCACCTAGAACAATCTTTTGCACAAGATTAAGGTTAGTAGATCTTCCAATTACATTTCTCACCTCTTCTTGTAGATTACAACCTCTTGTTTGCTTTTTACTATCATCCAAGCCTTTTCTATTAATGGTGATCGATCTACAAGGATAAAACCTTCCAGGGATCTGGGATAAGGAAGCCTTCTCTCTCCTATCTCTTTATTTTATGTACTAAATATTTTTCTACTTCCATCCTTTCTACCACTGAGAACAATCTCTTGCTTGAGATTAAAGTTAGTAGATCTTCCTAGTACATTTCTCACCTCTTCTTTGTAGATGACAACCTCTTATTTTCTAGAGCATCTCATCAAGAATGCTTGGTTTTAGCTAATATTATTATCTAATACGAACATGCATTGGAACAAAAGATAAATTTTAGAAGATTGAAGTTGCTTTTAGCAAAGGAGTGCCACATACCAAAGAACAAGAACAAAAAGATCTTGTCAAGGTGAGATAAGTACACTATCATACAAAGTACCTTGGACTGCCCACGACAATTGGGAGATCCTAGAGACATGTGTTTAATTTTTTGAAAGAGAGAGTTTGGAAGAAGTTGCACGGTAGGAAAGAAAAGCTTCTACCTAAACTGGCAAAAGACATCATCATTAAATCGAGCTATTCAATCATATATTATTAGTGTTTTTCAAACACCACTAAACACTCTCAATGAAATCCAAAGTGATATAGTGAGATTCTGGTGGGGGGGTGCACGGAAAGAAAAATTTCTTATCAATGAGGGGCAAAGTTATGTAGACCAAATAAAGCTTGAGGCATGGGCCTTAGAGACACACATGCTTTCAATTAGGTGTTACTATAAAAATAAGTCAGGGGGCTTCTTAAGAAGACGAATTTTCTCTTCTACAAAGTCCTCAAGACAAGATACTTTCCGAGAACATCCATACTTGAGGCTTCTAGAGGATATAACCAAAGCTTTACTTTTTTGGATAAATCTAAGCTTTACATTGAGGAGACTATGGGGAAAAAAACTATGATCCTGGAGGGACTATATTGGCGTGTTGGTTATGATAGAGATGTTAATATTTGGAAGGACAAGTGGTGTACGACAAAGAAGACTCATTGATAGACTTTTACATGGAGATAGTTGGATATGTCAGAATTCGCCAAAGATTTGATGTACGTGGAGACTAGACAATGGACAAAGGAGGTCATTATTGATCTGTTCCAGGAGGCTATTTGTAAGGGTATTAGGAGTATACCTCTTAGTACTTGACTACCAGAAGATACTCCTTTTTGGTGGTTGGATACTATGGGTATTTTTTGTACAAAGTCGTCTTACTGGCTTTGTCACTTGGGTAGAACAATTTTTTTAGCAAGTCATGATACGATAAATGACAAACTGTGGAGTTTAATTTGGAGGTCTGATTGGCTCCCCAATTTGACTCATTTCATAGAGCGGGATTGAAATTTTGGTGGTTATATGTTATTTCTTTTTGATGATTTGGGAATGTACCTCAGAGTTTGAAATTTAGGTTATTTTGAGTGTTGGCTTCAATTTATTGCGTGGTTGACAAACTTGAATGCTTAAAATGTTCGAGTCCAAATCACACAAACATATATTTCTTGAGTTTCTACCCTTCTGGCACTCCACCCTTTGCTGTGGGCTTTGGAGGGGGGAGGGCAGAAATTTCAAGGATATTTTAGTGTACACAACAATCACCTTTCAGATTAATGATTTTGCCTACTACAGATCCTACATAAGATGTTTAGTGAAACTCTTTTGTTCATTATAATCTTTAACCATATCTACTAGGCAACTGATGTTGTCACTAAACAACCAAGGATTTGAAAAGCTTATTATTGAAGACAAGTTCTACAAGAGTTAGCATGGCACACACAAATTCTTAGAAGGCATGTTGTGGATAGACTAGAATTAGTGTGGCAGGACTTGAGAAGTTTTATGTGGCGGACTGACTATGTTACCATGGACAGTCAACATATTTCTCCATGCAAAACAACATTTGTGGTGGTAACCATGAACAATTGTTGGGTCCGAAGTGTTGCACATGAGGAGCAGAGGAGGCTACTAGCTGTATATAACTTGCAAAATGGATTTTATGATAATTTGGACAATATGCTTTTATGCTCCGTAGAATGATGATCCATGAAATAACTAAAAGTGTTTTGTTTTTCACAAGATAAGAAGAACCATTTATGTATTCCTATTGTTTATTATTCTTTCCACTGCTTTGACTCAACAAATTGCTATTAGAGCCTGGTGATCAATAACAATGATGACTAAGTATGTCATCGATAATTTTGACTACACAATCAACTTTGGGTTATAAATGATCAAGATGTGCGGCCTACTGGTGCAACAGAGTCTCACTAAAGCACTGCTAAGAGTGAAGAATATGCTAGCTTCCTTGGCTGTTGAGAAGAAGCAAGAGATGGATGAGAAAGTCCCTAACTGCCATCCAGTTGTCACTTCCATAGACAATTCTTGGTGAAGTTGCTAAAGAGAAGACCATTGCAGACTTGTGGTGGAAGCTTGAATCTCTTTACATGACAAAGACTCTCCAAATAAAATTCATCATAAGCAACATCCATATCTATTGCTCATGGCTGGAGGTACATCTATTCGTAATCATATTGATCAGTTCAACTTCATCATTATGGATTTGGAAAATATTGACATCAAATTGGAAGATGAAGATAAAGCCTTGATTCTCTTACTCTCTCTTGCCCCTTCTTACAAGAAATTCTGTGAGACCATTTTCTATGGCAAAGACTCCAATAAGGTATACAAAGTAATGTGGTCTCTTATATCTAAATCCTTGATAGAAAAGGAATTAGTTGTTCCTTCTAATGGTAGACAAGAAGAGGCTCTCCATGTAAGGGGTCTATCAAAAGAAAAAGGCAATAATGAAGAATAAATCTATGTCTGGGCCTAATACTACAAGTTGCAGAATAAGTAGAGGCATGAAAGTAAAGATCTTCAAGAACAACCTGGTGGTGCCAATATCGTATAAGAGGATCTTGATTTTGTTCTCATGGCATCCTCTACTTCAGGATATCAAAATTCATGGATTCTTGACTCTGGTTGTTCCTTTCACATGTGTCCTATAAGGGATTGGTTTTGCACATATACTATAGTTGAAGGTGGAGTTGTTATTATGGCAGACAATTCTACCTACAAGACAATTGGAACTGGATCTATCTACATCAAGATGTTTGATGGTGTTATTAGAACCATCCCCAATTTCCATCATGTTAAAGGTCTTGCTAACAAACTCATATCTCTAGGCACACTTGACAAAAGTTTTTCTACATGCTTCTAGAGATGGAATCATGTCCATTTACAAAGATGAAGTTGTTGTGATCAAAGGTCAAAGATATATTAGAAATCTTTACTCACTTAGTGGTGAAACTGTCATTGGGACAACTGTTGTTTCTTCTTCTTCATCCACTTCTGATCTGGATACCACCAAGCTTTAGAATATGAGACCAAGAAAGGTGTTGCTATGTTCTCAAAGAAAAAGGATTCTGTTGCTACTTTTGATACATGTCCTTGTCCTAGTGTCACCAAACATGTGGAGCTAGAGGTTGATGATATGTCATAATCACAACATGGCAGTTTGACACTTACTGCAATTAGTCAACATACCTTTGACAATATTGAAGACGAGGTATCTGATGCACAACCCTATAGTGTTTCTCATGACAGAGAAAAAAGACATATTAGGCCACCATTAAAACATTCAGATTATGTTGTTGCTTATGCTTTAGTAAATAAGTAGGACATTGATGATGTTGGTGAGCCATCTACTTACAGTAAAGCTGCGGGGTCTCCAAATTCTGCTATGTGGGTTGCTATTATAAATGAAGAGATGGAACCTCTTCATAAGAATCAGATCTGTGAGTTTGTCAAGACTTCTACTGATAAGAAGATCATCAACAAAGATAATCCTGCTGATATGATGACAATGCTACTACCAATTTCAAAATTCAAGGCCTACGTAGACTTAATTAGCCTTCGCAGCTGACCGTGATGCCCATAGGTCCTATTTAATTTGCAAGACATGATGTAGAATAGTATCTTAATCTTACTGGTCAATGGAATACCATGTTTTGTTAGATAAAAAAAATTGATTAGGATTGGATTTAGACGACATTTTAAACCCAAATCATTGGGACTCAATGTTCCACCAAAACCCAGGGACTTACGTGGTTTGAAAAGCCCCGCTCATCCGATGCCCGTTCTCACTCCCATTCGTTCGTCCATCTGAAGTCTTCATCCACCGCCTCTCTACCTTTGTATCTGCATATCATCTTCTACACACCCATAGTCAGCCGGTACCTACGCCACTACCATCGCTGGAAGGTTCCCTACTAATCAGCTGTGCATCGTGCTCAAGGGTGTGACTCTCATTGATTTTGTCTAGTTATTGTTATCTCCTTCCTTTCTCTGCAAGACCCAGTTCAGTGGGAGTTCCCTCGCACTCATAGGTCGTCGACGACATGCTAGGTTTCCCTCCTTCCCTTCCACCCTAGCCGAATAGCCGATATCACCTCCCTACTACAACACCTTTGAATCTATAACTTTGTGGTTGACTTCCGCAACACTTTTTTTAGAGTGAATTCATTCCCTTCGTTAGCATCTTTACATGCATGTAGCTTTCGGCCTCTTTACATGCATGTAGTCATTATCAACCTTTATTTAAGTCTGCAAATTCTAAATCTTACTCCAGCCAGTATGATTAGAGATCTGGAACTTGTCGATCAACAGGGAATATCACACATATTTTGGATTAAAGCACAATGGAGTGCTAGAGCGTGACTATCTCTGTCGGAACTACAAAATATTATCCACCTCACATCCAAACACAGGTTGCCAGATTCAATCTCCTTTTCTTTCCATTTACCGGCCAATCCCATGCCTCACTATATCCATTTCAACTCCTATCAATTAAACCAAACACAACCTTAGGGGATGGAGGAGAAGAAGTTTGTTATTTTTCTTGCAAGATGCTGACTTCGAGTCAACTTGGAGATAAAAATCGGCTCAGCGGAAAGAACAATGAACAACACATACTCAATGAAAAGTGAATAACAATCCACACAAACAATGAATATAAGATTTACATAGTTTGATCTAGATGACCTACTCCATGGGAGGAGAGAGTATTTTACTATTACAAGAAGATTATAAATGAGAGATACTCCTAAACAGAGAGGGAGTCCAAAAAAACCTTTAAAAAGTTCCACCTAAAAAAGAGAGAGAACTCTCTTCGGTACAACACTGTACGTTGCTACTTTTCTATATATTGATACTTTTCAGTAAATGAAAATTCCATGCCCGTACGATCCTATATATAGGCTCCATGCTGTGGGGTCTGACTTATAAATCACGAGGTAAACTCAGCGGAAGCGATTAACTGGCAGCGGAATTATGAAAAATCACTAAAAATTAAAACTTTTTGGAAAGAGATCTTTAAACCATAAAACTCTTTTATAAGAAAACAAGATAATTGTTTACAACATGGTTCATCATTACATCTCTGTAAAATCACATCTCGAGTGATTACATACATTCATTGCCCTATTATCTGTACAAGGCAAGATACAAAAATTCTCGAGGCATTTAGCCAAAAACCTCAGATCTACCGACTCCTAGGACCTGAGAGTACATAGACGACACATAGGGCATACTATCTACAAGACTTGACAGTCAGTATCTCCACCTGAGATTCACTGCTGCCCCTGGTGTTGCTGCTTCTGCTGCTCACCCTCAGATGGGTTCCTTCATCCTCGGCGTCCACCTAAAAAGTCGAATCCCACGGGGGTGAGACAATTTGAATAATTGTCCCAGTGAGAGTTATAACTCTCTGCCAGAAGCTTTGTTATAGAAATAAAGGAATAACAATAAGCAATATGAATATAATCATTCAACAACAGGTTTAGTGTCAAGTAAAGAAACCTTTCAATTATAACTTTAATTGAATATCAAGCATGTTTCAATAAAGAATATGAAGAACATGTATACTAGTTACTTGAACATAATATAATAAACAATGTAACATCAATCATTGTTTCTCATAATTCAACCTAAGAAGTTATGCTACGTGGCTGATCATGTTTTTCAAACATTATTATGCCCTGCAGAGATGAGGTATACCGCTCATACTCCAATCGACCATTGTGAAATCGCATCGGTACCATACATAGGTCATAAAAAGAGCTAGATTCTTATGACCTCATCTTCCTCAGTCAGTGTGAGGATCAACATGCAGGACATCTCGTGTCTTTGCTATAATAGCTTTCCAGGGTATTCTGGCAACTTCGCTATTAGAGTCACAGTGGCGTTCTGTACTCTCTTCGTCATCGAGGGATCTCTTATTTATCCCTCATCAATGCGGCATTAAAGATTCCCTCGGGAGATTAGTGATATATCATCCCGGCATAAACATATAATGAAGGATTGATGGATTAAAGGTACATCTTACATCAATTCCTACACTAGGACGTAAGGATATTCACGTCCATAAACCCCCACATACTCAAAAGTATGTGCTCCAGGAGTTCCCTTAGGAAAACCTGTTTCACCATCATTAAACTACTGACAATGATGGATCTATGATCAGGGCTCTACATGATATGATTATACTTGATTATTTAAGTACATTTTAGTATTCTTTTAATATCAAGCATGTTTTCAATCATAAATCATTAAAACAACTGCTATAAAAGAAGAATACTAAATGTATCAAGTTTAACTCACATCAGTTATCATATGGATATCATTTCTTAATCATCTCATCACTATGATTCAAAAACAGGGGTATTCAAACCCTTAGAACATCATAAGTCATCTACAACATGACCTTGATTGTAACAATGTAATTATTGCTCATAGCTCTTACACCCTGTCCATCTCATATGTTACCTCTTAAACCAGGCAACATAGTATGTCACTATTCATAAAGCTTATAAAATGCTTTCAATGAATATGATATCGTAACGCTTACCTGGCTATGATCACTTCCTTATAAGAACCTGCATGGTCAATATATTTGATAATAGGCAATTTATCTCTATATCAGCTATTTATAAAGCAGAGATAATCTTTCAATTTAAGGGATGTACCATCATGCCTTTACTAAGGCTAGGTTTTCCCTATTCATTTCAATTAGGGTTATTCAATCCCTTTATCTTAATTAGGAATAGTGATTCCTTATTTCATACTTCAATCATGAAGTTTCATGCATAAAAGCATAACCCGGAATTAGGGTTTACTGTTCATTGCATCGTATCACCCTCAATTAGGGTTTACTATTCACATTACATGTTATTACCATAGAATTAGGGTTTACAGTTCACTTCAGAGTGAATTGAGGTCATACCATCATCATGTATGAAAATTACTCCCATTAATGCCTTCAAATTAGGTTAAGATTCTTTAATCACCATAATTAGGGCTCCCATGATCTCACTATGAAGGATCATACCCTAATTGTGTGCATTCATACATATTGGAGGTATTTTGCTTGATCCTCATTCATATTAGGAGTCTTCTCTCTCCTCTTGCTACTAGATGATGTTTACATCACTCTTGATTAGGTTAGGTCAAATCAACCTTGATTACATGAGTCAAGTCATCATCATTATGGTCATTAGGGTTTGCTTGATCAAGAGGAGTTGTCTACTTAAACCCTTCAAGGGTACTTTGGTAATCTTCTCTATTGACCATAACATGTGTTAATATACTAATTACTTAACCCCTTAATGACTTTAGGTATCTTTAGGGTTTAGGTTAATCAACTACTAAACCATCTTAACCTTCAAACCATCAAACCATCAAACATTCTTAACATAATTGAAACCCAAGCGGTCTTGCACTTCAACCTCCAAACAGTTTTGAAACCACATGGAGTTGTTGACCGTTTGGTCCCTTTGACTTTCAAGACCGCATGGCCAAGTACACCATCAAGACCGTTTTCCCTAGCTGAGGTGAAGACCGTTTGGTCATGAAGACCGTTTGGTCCCGTTGACCGTTTGGCCAACTTTGACTTTGAAACCGCATGGGCAAATCGACCTTGAAACTGCATGGTCACCAAACGGTCTTGGGATCGTTTGGTCTCAAATGGTCTTGAGACTGTTTGGACTCAAACGGTCTTGAGACCGTTTGGTCCAAACACCCTCAAAACTGCATGGACCAAAAAGTGTATCAACACTTCTAATTGAGTTAGGGTTTTCAATGTTGAACCCCTCAAACGTTCTTGTACTTGTTAGCCACTTATCAATTAAGTCAATTAGGTTAATCCTTTACTGATTTGTCACTCAATTGACCCTCAATTGGTAACCAATTAGGGTTGGGACCAATTGGATTAGGGTTTGGAATCGATCAACCTTCAACATACATCAACATGAGTCTAATTGATGTTGAACCCAGTGAACCATCACTCAATTGGGTCATGACCTGACCCCAAATGGTCTTGGGATCATTTGGACATCCTCCAAACGGTCTTGAGACCGTTTGCCCAAAGTTTCATCAAAAAATAAGTCATTCAATTAAGGGTTGAACCCTAATTAGGTCACAAAATCAACACTGTAATTATTCAACAACTTGATGTGATTGGACCCTCAATTGATCAAATCCACTTGACCCTAGACCTCCAAATGGTCTTGGGTGATCACCAAACGGTCTTGAGACTGTTTGGGTGATCCCCAAATGGTTTTGAAACCGTTTGGGTCACTCAACCCAAACTTCAACATAATTGCACCATTGAAATCAGCAATAAACCCGATTAGGGTTTAGGTGACTAATGTGCCTTCAACTTGTGATTTACTTGGAATTAGTTAATGATTCTTGGTGGGTGATTAGTCCATAATGTTTAAAGTAGATCCCCAAATGGTCAACACTTGTTCAACTCAACCAAACGGTCTTGGAGACCGTTTGCTCCAAATGACCTTGTGAAACTGTTTGCCCTCCAAACGGTTTTGAAACCGTTTGCTTCCAAACGGTTTTGCAAACCGTTTGGGCAAGAGGTGGAGGACCGTTTGCTAAAGTGAACATTGGAATTAATGCCACCTTCTTCTACCTCAAGAACATGGACTATTCTTCACAGTTTTGGTTGCAAGAACACTTGGAAGTATGGAAGAAAGGAGAACAAGCAACGTTTTTGTAAGAAGAAGATGCATAAGCAAAGCTTTAAGGTTTAGAGTTATAAAACCCGCCTTAGGATCAGATCTAGAGCTCCAAGCTTCGTAGCTTTAATGGTGTCTTGAGCTCCACAGGTCGTCCAAGGTTCCTTCCTCAAGAATTGGGTGGAGAAGATGGCTAGAAAGAAGAACTATGTAAGAAAGACTAACAAACCAACCTTGTAGCAAGATTTCCCCCATGATTTCGAGCTAGATGGTGATCAAGGCTTACCCAATTCAGCTTGGACGTTCTCCTATGCTCCTGAGCTCCTTGTTAGTCGGCCATATCAAAGGGATAAGTGAAAGGGTAAAGGGAAACGATCCCTTGCCTTGTAAAAGAATGGTGCCTATATACCTTGGGTATATTTTCAAGATATGGACAACTATTTTCTTATTTCTCAAGTAGGTCCTTCCCCTCTTATTAGGCACGTCTCTCCCTTCTACACTTAAGCAAAAACTCCTTCTTATCCAAGGTTTAGAGGAAAGGTGGCCAAACACCTTACTAAGTTGCATACATATAAAGGGTCATTTTACATACATCTTGATTATTTAATTATAAAGGTTATCCTTCTTATTTGATTATTCAAATGAAGCGCCCTCTTCATCATTTTTACTCTAGTTGATGCCAAGAGTCATAAAAGATACTCTAGAAGGTATATTTTATATGTTGCACCCTATGTTTTGGGTAATTTGTACTTTACACCAAAACTAGGGTTTAAAGCACAAGGATTGCTCCACAAGCTGCATCTTGGTGCCCAAGCTTGGAGAATCCATAACACTACATCATATACATATCTATGATGTCTCAACACCAGAGGAACATCTTAACATGTGCAATTTGCAAGTTAACCCCTCTAATTGGGTAATTTGCACATAGGTTCACTTTTAACAAAACAATATTACAACATTATTTAAAAAGGACAGAAAAGGAAATATATGTTCCTCAGAAGCTTTAATTATATATCAAAAGATAACCACAAGTGTCTAATCACAAGATTAAGCAAAACACCTAGGGTTAGTTCATAACCCAGGTCAGGGATGTTACACATGCCATAAGGACTCCGCTGAGAATATTATCCTCATATGAGGTTAGTACACAATAGGAGTCCAAGTTGTAAGTAGATAGAGCCATCTCCAACTCCAAATAGGAATACTAATCTAAATCCAAATAGGAACATGAGTTGGATTCAAACCAAGACAAGTCTAAAATAGGAATACCACACCATAAAGGATTAAGATTAGGACTAGAAGTCTTCAAGGCATAACAAATCTGTTTAGTGCCACATTTCTATCAGATTCATTTTCTAATGCAGTTTCTGTTCTATTTCATGAAATCATAATTGCCTCAAGCAGTACCTCTAAACAGAGACGGTTTGCCGACTTTGACATAAGTAACATGTAATGGGTTCTGTAGATCTAAATAGGGTTAAGGACTGGATAAAACCGTTAGTTTAAAGTACTTCTCTTGATCCTTGCTATAATTTCACTTATGTTGTCACATATACAACTGAGAACCCATGGAAGTGTAAAAGCTTAATTTATGAGGGAAGCTAAATCTAAATAAGGTTAATGCCTGGGAAATTTTTTTACTTCATTAATGTACTTCTCTTGATCCTTGATGCAATTTTGTTAATGTTGTCACATATACAACTGAGAAGTCATGGAACTATAAAAGCTCAAAGTACTAGAAAAGCTAGGTCTAAATAAGGTTAATGTGTGGAAATAACCTTAGTTAATGTACTTTTCTAGATCCTTTCTATAGCCTCTCTAATGTTGTCGCGTATACGAACAGCTATTAAACTGAAAAAGCTTAATGTAGGAGAGAAGCTAAATCTGAATCATCTTAATGCCTAGGAAAAACTTTCAGCTTAATGTACTTCTGTTGATACTTGTTATAGTTTCACTAATGTTATCACATATACAACTGAGCAACCATGGAACTGAAAAAGCATAATGTACGAGAGAAGTTAAATCTAAATAAGGTTAATGCCTGGGAAAACATTTTAGTTTAATGTACTTCTCTTTATCCTTTTTGTAATTTCACAAATGTTGTCACATTACAACTGAGCAGCCACGGAATTGGAAAAGCTTAATGTACGAGAGAAGCTCAACAAGAATTAGCGTGGCAATACTATAAGAAGCATGCATGTCGTGATAGACTACAACGAGGTGACATGAGTGCGTGTTTAAGCAGATATTTGCTGTGGGCGGACTATTTTATCATGAATTCCCACGTTCTCTCTTCACACGTGACGACTTTGAGCCTGAGGCGTTAGTGTATATCATGGGCAATGCTGCTGCACATGGGCAAGACAGGAGGTTTCTGTTTGTTATATGTTTGAGGGAAAATTTGGTTTTTGTGATGATCAGGAAAACGAAATTTTTATACGTAGTGGGATCGTGATGTACAAGATAATGAAGCTTAAGCGTAGCCTGCAAATGGTATGATTACTATCAGATAAAAAGCCATTCTACAGTCGGTTCGTGGTCCATCTCCTCCCACTAGATTTCTGTTTTCCCAAGGAGCTGTCACCCGATATTATTGTTTTATACTCTGTTTTATCTTAATATACGAATTTGCCTCAAGTGGAATCCTCTTTAAAGTGATACAATATACTTAAAAGTCCTACAAGAATGGGTTTTAAGACTGAACCATGTTTAAGGGGATTCGAGGTTTATATTTGTGTAATTGGGGGAAATTACACAGTCAACTTGAGGGCCTAATCTTCACATAGGGTTGCCCTGGAGTGGGGGAAAACCCAGAAATTATACGCAACGCTCTTCACCACGATAGTAGCGCTCAGCATCTGGTTATCTAATTTTGATTGCCTATCTTTTGTTATCGTCTGAGTCACGTCAGAGTACTGCATCACTACAGGCTCCATTGTTTTATTTGTCTTGGGACTAGTATCTGGAGCTTATTTCTTGGGTAGCTATGAGACTCTGACTGGGTGTAGTTGACGTGTAAGGTATGTCCAAGGAACCACATAGAAAAGTCAGTTCAATCAAAGCCGTGAAAAGTCTACATGTTGTCTCAGCTTGTAGAATGAGGATGCGTTGTACAATGACCTCTTTGCTACATTTATTTAACTTGTTGTTGTACTGTTGTTCCTTTTAAAGATATAATATCTTAAGAGACATTAAGTAGAGCACAGCTATTTCCAACGAACATGAATTAAAGCATTTGTTTCTTATTCAATTTTAAATCCTCTTCAGGAATCCCATTTAGCTATCTACGAAAACTCCCTGCATCTAGTGAATCTACTGATCACGCTATTATATTTTGTAGATAATAAAACACTAGAAAGAAGATCCAATGGGCAATTTTCACTGGAGGTTCCCAATTACCATAGATTAGACATACCATTTATCATAAAATATACCCTACCTCTTACTTGGGTTCTCCTTTCCCTTTCCTAATTCAATTTAGTCCTATTTCTTTGTCTTCCCGACGATTATCATTCCTATGGCAGCTGCCGCAGCAAGAAGGTAGCTGCAGTAGTCATTTTCGGCTAGAGGAAGCTTACGGGAGCTAGAAAGAGACGTATAACGACCAAACTAGAAGAAGGTACCGAAGTTAGAGTTATTTGAGAACGATCCCCAATCTGATGATCGGGAGTTAGGAAGAGGTAAGGCGAGAGAAACTAGAAAACCAGGAGAGAGAGGAGAGAATGAAGAGGTGAGTTAGAGTGAGAACCGCCGGGAGAATATTTTTTCTCCTTGTATTCAAATCAAGTTGGCATTTATGCTGTGTTTGGCAAAGCAGCAGCCTCTAGGCCGTTATGTAATGGAATCAAGGGCGAGGGCAGCATTCGACTGGTGTTTTAGTTGCAGCAACTGGAACGCAGCCCGTGTTTTGGGAGGGCAGTTCACCGCGTAGCCAAACGCAACATTAGCCCTTTTACACAGACACGGGCCTACTCTTTCTTTTAGAGCTGGATCGAACATATTGTCACAGCCCAACATTACACAGACACGGGCCTACTCTTTCTTTTAGAGCTGGATCGAACATATTGTGACAGCCTGTTGGGCTGTCTGCCATAACAAACTCACTTTCCGTTAGAATGATTCGCTGTGTTATTACTAACTTAGATATTCATGCTAATATACCCTCTCAAATTTGGCGAAGGTAGCCAAAATTAAAGTGTTTTTGCCAGACGAGAATGTCAGTCTTGAGGAAGCGCCTTAGTAAGGATATTTACCGGTTGTTGGTATGTGAGAACATACTCGGTGATGATGTGTCCTAGAGCCACATTTTCTTATATATAGTGATAATCAGTTTCCATGTGTTTTGTCTTAGCATGAAACTCGAGATTGACCATAAGATGTAAAGTACTATGTTAAAAGTGCTAGAAAGGTAAGACTACACGAAACACATGATTTTTCAATTTCTACTTTGTCGATCAAAATAAACAAGTTTCACAATTAAGTATGTTACATACACGTTTATATTGTAGTTTCTCGGTGATCAACCATATCGAATTGAAATATTTGATGATCTTTGAGAAATTTGTGTGAATTCTTTATTGGACATGTATACTTTTCCATCTGATGAAGAGAATTACACAATTGTACAAGGCATGGTGGTTGTTAGAATTGCAATCATTTATTTGTTTTGAACTTTCGAACTTAATCATATAACATATACTTCAAATCAATGTTATTCTTATATATCTTGTTGTAAACTCTTTTGTAATTATATATGTTGTTGTGGGTTTTTGTCATTCAATTGAGTGCAATGTGGTGTGGGTGAATGAGATTGGTTTTGTTTGTGCAATGTGGAAATCAATGTAATGTAAGGTGGGTGAAATGGGAATTGTCACTACTACATAAAAGCCTTTTAGCATCAGTTATTTAAGCTCTTTCGTGTCGGTTTCAAAGAGACACCTAAGTGGGCGCCTGTAACGCCCGGGCCCACTGCCCAAGGCTCTAGTAGAATTTCAGGAATGACGACTGGCCCCACAGACAACCACTAGCCTTAACTGTGCACTTTGTCCTCACTGACGCGCAAGCCAGGATCAACTTCCCGACTGGTCACCCATCCTAGTACTATTCCAAGCCGAGCACGCTTAACTATGGAGTTCTTTTGATATGTTTAATGTGTTTAATAGGGTTTAATGGATCTTTAGGGTTGATATTAACCTGTTAAATGTAAAATAGTACATTATGTTAAAAAAGGAAGAACTTTGCACGTGATTAAGGGAGACCGAGAGGTCGAAGCCGCACCCATGACTTCCGGATCAAAGGTTCGGCAATTAACCAAGAATAATTATCAAATTTTAACATACTAAACTGAAAAATTGTAAGAAAATAAACTTTGCATACCTTTTTAAATTTTGGATTTCTAACTTCTATCCACTTAATGATTCTACGCTAACTAATCCTCCTTGTATTTTTCTTCATGTATTTCACAATGTGACGATTTACTGTTTGTCATTTTGGCTTGTACCTAAAACACCGACAAACAAAACGTCGGTCAGCCGAAGCTGATATGTGGGGGAAACAATAAAATTGCCACTATGATAACCATGTAATCATTTAATTAATCATTTAACAATCAAGATTACGTTTTAAGCCAAACTACTCAATCCATACCTATCCACAACTCTGTGTTGTCCCTGTAAGGACTTATATCGTACCTCTGTAAAGGTGACTTGATGAACCTACCCTCTAGGCAGCCATATACTAAATCATTCATGACCTGATGGACCTACCCTCTAGGTAGCCATATACTAGGTCAGCCATTACGACACAGAGGGGATCAGGATCTGAGCTAGAAGGCATATACATTATGTGATAATCATAGTCACTTTATAGTTGCATGAAATAAATAGACATCCAACAGTTAATTCATGCATTGAGGGAAACATCGATAAAATCCTCGGGAAACTATTCGGTATAGTCATAAGCGTAACCACATACCTCATTTGACGAGTCGTGCAGATTATTCAACATTTACTTCATGTATATACAATCAAGCCAATCAACAGATCCAAGCAAGTAATTCAATCATCACATAATTCCTGAAAAGAATATGTACTCTATTTATTACACACTTTATCAAGAATATACTTTATTGACTTGGATTCTCTTTCTAGGGTTTCTAATCCGCATTAAGGTTCCAGTAATACTCATTAGGGTTTCTTAGACCAATTTCTTGAACTTTATCTCTTTTAGGTTAACAAACCCTAAAAGTACTCTTTTCCATTTATATAAACCCTAATTGCTCGAACTATTCATTTAAACACCCAAATTGACTTAGGATCATCATATCCCTATTTAATTATGGATTTGAACAATTAAAACATTTAAATGTCATATTTGCCTAAATTAGGGTTCTCAAGCTCATTAAGGCATATTCGTGCACGAAACCTTAAATTAAGCCAATTTTGTAAAAAGATCATCTTTTTAGATCCTATTTTCATTTTTATTAACCATATGTTAATATTGGCCTGAATTATTCATTGAACATCATTAAACCCATCTATCATCAAATCTAAGGGTCTTTCATTAATTAAATCATTAAAGATGATAGCTTTGTGTACTTTTCATATTTCAAGCATATTTATGTACATAAGCTTCAAATTAAACTAATCACGTGCAAAGTTCTTCCTTTTTGAACATAATGTACCGTTTTACATTTAACAGGTTAATATCAACCCTAAAGATCCATTAAACCCTATTAAACACATTAAACATATCAAAAGAACTCGATAGTTAAGCGTGCTCGGCTTGGAGTAGTACTAGGATGGGTGACCAGTCGGGAAGTTGATCCTGGCTTGCGCGTCAGTGAGGACAAAGTGCGCAGTTAAGGCTGGTGGTTGTCTGTTGGGCCAGTCGTCATTCCTGAAACTCTACTAGAGCCTAGGGCAGTGGGCCCGGGCGTTACAAATGGTATCAGAGCCATAACCCCTCCCATAGGTGGGGCCCACATGGGCATGTGGCATGCGAGTCTTGAGCTGTGCGGTCCAGGCAAGTTGGAAAGGGCTATCCGTAGAGATGAGATGGAGACGCCCTTGCACTGGTAGCCGTGGACGGGAGCTGGATGTCCGTGGGCCATTGTGGGTCTGCACTGAAATGGGGTCAGATTATGAGACCATATAGTTGAGCCTTGACGAGGACGTCAGGAGTCTAAGTGGGGGAGATTGTAACATCCCAGGATTTGAGGCCTCGGTTATAATGATCTTAAAAGGAATGATTGGACTACCCATATCACCAAGGTGCACCTCCTTTTCAGGGAGCCCATCTCTAAAGAACTCCATAGTTAAGCGTGCTCGGCTTGGAGTAGTACTAGGATGGGTGACCAGTCGGGAAGTTGATCCTGGCTTGCGCGTCAGTGAGGACAAAGTGCGTCATTCCTGAAACTCTACTAGAGCCTAAGGCAGCGGGCCCGGGCGTTACAGCGCCGCTAAAGGGGGACACCTTCGGCATCAGATCCCAACCGACGCCAAAACGTTTTTCGCCACCGAAAACGCGCCAGCAAAGGGACTATATGCGTCAGTTGTTTAGTAAAAATCGACGCCCAAACTCTTCCCACTACCGAAAACGTGCTAGCAAAGGGACTATAGGCGTCAGTTGTTTACTAAACAACCGCCGCCAAAACTCTCCCCGCCACCAGAAACATGCCAGTAAAGGGATTATAGGCGTCAGTTTTCTAAAAGAAACTGACGCCACATCATCCGAACCGACATCGGTTTTGTGATAATAACCGACGCCATATCCCCTGCCTGTCACCACGGCCATGCTTCCCAGTACGGCCGTGGTGCATGGTCACATAGACGTCAGTTTTAGGTTAAAAACCACCGCCGTATGTCTTAGGTGTCGGTTTTATTCAAATAACCAACACCTATGTTTTGATTTTTTTTTTCTGTCAGTCTGCAGACCTGCTGTGGCTAGTCACATGATGAGAAACCTGCAGTTCAAATATGAACTGCAGGTTTTACGACATCCATTGATATCAACCAACAACATGCCACAAACCTGAAAAATTAACATGATGGAAAATATTATATGTATGTGATTCACACTCATGTATAAGAATATTTAATTCATATTATTTTTTCATCACACGCATGTAGAAACCAGTAGCAACCCGCAATTCTATTTATTTCATCTCTTTTCACATTCAGACACATGTAGAAACATTCATGTATTGATGATTTTCACACACATATGACAATTCATAAAAATTCATTCACATTCACACAAAATTAATTATGAGAACAAAGTTATTCATTATTCATCATTGTCATCATTGTCAACAAAATCATATTGAAAAATTCGCACTCTTTGCAGGGCTTTTGCCCAATCTTCTCTTACGACATCTGATTCATCTCTCGTATAGGGAGCATGTACATCGAAATGCTTTGCACCTGTGTTGAAGTCCTCAGTTTTAAAGACCTACAAAGAGAATGACGTATATACATAATTATAATAATATATAATAAGATTCATATATTTCATATTATCTAACAGACTATGTATAATACCTGTTGTATGTTATCGATTTCCAATACGACATGTTTGATGATTAGGTCCATAAATCGCATCACATAGTAGGCACATGCCCAGCCGTTGTCTTGTGTAGCACACTATAAATTGAAACATACAAAATATTCAAAAATACAAATAAGTACAGTTCACATAAATAATATATACATTGGAGTCAGGAAATTACGTTCACATTCTCCCAAATGAGTGTTAGATTTTTTTTCATGGGGACCTTTCCTCCAGCTTTTTTGTACTCTTGTAAAGCCCTATACATGTTAATGTAACACATTAAATTGCATTATTAAATAGTAATGCAGAGTCGGATATTAACAGATATAAAAACATAAAATATTTCTTACGAGAATAATGGCCTTTTAATTGCATGTCCATATAATACATCCAACTCACTCCCTGCAGGATCTAGATAATAGACAGTGAATGTCTTGGGGACAATAACTAATAACTCCTAATGCTTAGCACTACAGGTAAGAAAGTAGAAAATTAATAACTCAATATCCACAGTAAAAATGTAATTTACTTGAGTCCAAATTACAAGCAAAGTAAACTTACTCGACATTGAATGGAGCTATTATCACCGTCTACCAAAATATTCAAAAGCATCACAGCAGTATGAAGTAACTGAATACAGGTCTGTATCTACAAGACTAATCAAAGATGGAACCAAAAATCCCACATGGGAAAACCCAAAATATGTACATGTCTTGTGTAAGTGACTGCAAAACATGTATTACATATGCATTAATATATAAGAAACTAGATTGCCATATATAAAACAAGGTATATGGATGTATAATCCAGATTTCCGTATGCATTAATCTCACCATATCCACAGATCTATCATAGATGTGTTCGGTCATTCATAACTAAACAACTCCAAAATATCTTGTATAAATATGTTGTTTTCGAATGTTTGACCTGCATTAATACATATCCAGAACTTCTATTACGTATGCATTAATACATATGCTAAACTTGTATAAATAGATTGTTATCGTATGATTTACCTGCAGCATTCTTCAGAATAGTAACATTTATAGGGCAATTTGGATTATGTTCACCGATCCATACTGCCACACTCCTACAATTAGAACCTATCGAGGCGTGTAGGTCCCCTGGAAGCCAACTTGGTAGTCGAGGAGGTGGAGGCTGAGATGTAGCGGGTCTCTTCTTTTTGACCTGTATATATAATTTCATATCAATTGACTCATATATATATACACACTAACAAATTAAAGTAATGAAAATTTATCATACAATATCAGTATAGAGGACATCCGCTTCAGGCCACAGTATCACTCCGCCTACTACCTCACCAAGTGTTTCAGCATCTGGGTGTGCATGAGGCAGTGTGAGATTCGTCCAGCCAGGGAGTACATGTATCAGGCTCACACGTACCATGCCATCTGGTACTGGACTCCCATGAAACATGCACCCTTTAAGGGGTGGGTAAGCCGATGCATGTGCAACGATATATCCTTCACTTTTTAGTCGGCATGGCTTCAACCCCTACAAATTTATGTACAGAATGTTATATGCATATGTACACAAACATATCATCTTGAATAGACTAGCTATTATATATGTCATAAAAATACTTGCAGATGACGTGCTAGGTTGTGGGTCTATAGGATTACTCCCAACCTCTATAGTACGAGCAACAGGAGAAGAGAGGTCCGCCACAGGTACTGTCTGAGTGGCAGTCTGAGATGCCTACCACTTGTTAATTGCTTCCTGGAGTCTTTTATCTACTACTTCCTCGACTCTCCTATCAATTAAGAAATCTACCTATACATGGATAAAAGAAATGCTAGTTTCTGATTATTGAATTCCCTTTCGCAATAACATTCTAAAATAAGAATAAGTTACCTCATCTTGTGAAAGTCCCACTTTTGGGACAGGTTTGTGCTGGGATGGCCCAAAGAACGCTTTGATGCCCACACCAGCGCCTACACCCCTTATATGTCCAGGATGCTCTGGGTTACCCAGAGCAACTGTCAGTTCATCCCTTGTACCATGAGGGATGAACTTTCCTTCCTTCCTCTGCTCGTGCAACTCCCGCTAATCACCATCAACAAAAATTCGTAAGTAAACATAACAATAATCAATATCGATAGATTGATGTAAGAGTTGATTTTTACCATTTTTGCATCTTCCTCAGCGGTTGCGGGCTTTGATATCTCTCCCTTCTTGTTTTGCCTCCCAGCTATCCACATAACATGACAAGGTAGAGGTGCAGGAGCAACAGTAGAGGACTCTGCAGTCTCCTGAGTAGCAGTAGGCTGAGTAGACTCAGCTTGTAGTCTTTGGCGAACGCCTGCATATCCTCTTGGACCCATTGTGTGGTCGTGCACATTCAGTGCACGCCTTGCTCGTTGAGCATCGCTGATAGCCTAGTTAGTTAGCACATTGATTTGGTTAGTAACACTAAAGGTTAATCTTGAATAGGTGAATACATAAAAATGTATATTAATTAAATTGGGAGTGGCGCTTAATACCTTGAATTCATCTGTTTTTCGTTGGGTAACAAACTCCTCCCATTCTTTGGTGTCCAAGTAGTTCCATTGTTGTGTGGCTTCCTTCTTCCTATATTTATTTTTCAAAGAGAATACAAACACAAATTATTAGTGTAGAGTTAGTGAAATACTGATCAATGTCTAGAATTGGAATCAATCAAGAACCTATTCTCAGCATCGTGTATGTAATCTCGGGTGAGATTGGTCCTATAGTTCCTTAGGACCCTCCCACAACGTTGCATCACACATTTACGATGCATCTTTTCATCCAGATCAAATATGCTCTGCAAATTAAATAGAATTGCTATTAACTAGTATCCTAAAAATTAGTAATCTACACAAATATAATTACAAATAATAATAACTCACGCATAGTTCCTTCCATATGTGGTCTTTTTTCCCCTTAGGAACTTTATGCCATGATTCTAGGATAGGACTGCAATGGCTGTGAGTAAGAACCCCAAGATATGAAACAAATGAGTTGCAGTTCACTCCATATGGATTTCCTGCCTGATCGAAATCCACAGCCAATTTGGGTCCATTGCCCCTTTGATGTATTAACTTGTTCATCATTGTGATGCCCCTCACTTTCTCAATTTTCTTTTGTTGCTCATCAAGTGCTGCAACAACTTCAGGGGGTACATCACCAGCCTAAAATTTGATAAAAAAACACACTTACATGATATAAATATAGGTTTAGGTGCACTACGTTCCTCATTCCGTCCATTGAATGCTTTGCACAACCTACGATACAGATGAAATTTTGGAAGAAACCTTTGATGAGCAAGATATACAGTCTTGCCTCCGTGTTTTAGTCGTATTGAATCAGTGTTCTCTTCACATATATGACACACTTTAGATCCTTTGACACTATATCCAGACAAATTCCCATATGTTGGAAAGTCATTCACAGTGCAAAACAACATAGCGTGCAAACAAAATGTCTCTCTTCGTGAAGCATCATAGGTCATCACACCTTCACCCCAGAGCTTCTTTAAGTCATCAATCATAGGTTCAAGATAAACATCGATATCATTTCCAAGTTGTTTAGGGCCCATATCAAAGACGACGACATAACATACTTATTTTTCATACACAACCAGGGAGGAAGATTGTATATAACAAGCATAACTGGCCAAGTGCTATGTTGGCTGCTCAATGTCCCGTACGGATTCATCCCATATGTACAAAGCCTAAGTCTTAGATTCCTGTCCTCTTCACCGAATTCAACGTACAAAAAATCAATCTTCTTCTACTGTGGGGAATCAGACGCATGTCGTAGGATCCCATCATTATTTTTCTTAACATCTGCATGCCACCTCAAATTCTTCACATCTATAGTATTGACAAACAAGCGTTGAAACCGTGGTATTATAGGTAGATACCACATCACCTTGGCAGGAGAACCACTTTTAGACTCCCCCGAAGTCGTCAATTTATACCTTGATGCACCACATTTTGGACAATCTTTCAAATCCACATAGTCCTTTTGAAATAATACACAATCATTCTTGCATGCATGTATCTTCTTGGCCTCCATTTCCATTGGGCACAACAATTTATTTAACCGGTATGTTGAGATCGGCAGCTCGTTTCCTTCAGGAAGAATTTCTTTCAACAAAGACAATAATGACGTGAAGCTTTTGTTTCTCCATCAATTGTTAGCTTTCAGTTTATACGATCTCAACACAGTGCTAAGATTCGTAAACTTACAACCCGTGTATTATAGTATCTCAGCATCATGCACAATGTTTCTAAACATGGGAGGTGGATCAGTTTTGGTGTGATCTGCCCCACAACTATCCAACATCGCATCAACGATGTCTACTGGAACTGATTCATTTACATCTACGTCATCGAAGGCAATTTCTTCTTCCACACAAGAACTGCTATCGACATCCACTGGTTTCGGGTTTGAAATCTCTCCATGCTAGTGCCATTCTGTATAGCCTTGTACAATCCCGTTGCACATGACATGACTTCTGATTTCGTCACCAGTGTTGACTTTCAAGTTGTTACCGCAATGCCTACATGGACAGTAGAGCCTATCTCTAGGTTGTTTCCTATGTTCCTCGACAAATCTAATAAACTGGTCAAGACCAGATATGAACTCTGGGGTGCAGCGATTGCGAATGGACATCCATGATCTATCCATTCTATGATCAAAGAGAAAACAAGCTATATATTACAATAAGATTAGGGTCTAGGGTTAACAGATTAGAGTTTATGCATGGTTAAAACTTTAGGCCAACAAATACATGTGCTTTCATTCTTATATATAATAAATGTGTACCACCTATCCCATTCTTGAACACCTAATCTCACTAGTAAGTGTATAATGTGTATTGGGTTTTCAAGAAAATTTCAGCAGCATTTCCCCGCTATTCTCTAAGTACATATGTACTTAGAGAACAAACGGGGAAATGCTGCTGAAATTTTCTTGAAAATCCAATACACATTATACACTTACATCCTAAGTGAGATTAGGTGTTCAAGAATAGTCCCAAACTGGGGACTATCCAAGATTTACTCCTAATGAGTAAATCTTGGACGAGTTTCTAGGCAAACAAATACATGTCCTGTCATTCTTATATATAATACATGTGTATAAAATACATGCAACATGGTTAATCCTAATCTATAGAGCATTATTAAATAATAAATCAAGAAATCAATAGTTTCAAACATGCAATAATTCACAATGCAATGTTATAAACTACATGCAACATGGTTAATCCCCACACTCTAGTAGACAAACTAACCTTAAATATAATGATGTATAAGAGATTAAGAAAAAAATTCTTAGGTAAGAGTAAGACGAAACTCAACATATATGCACAATTAGCATCAAATATAGGACAAAAGGGTAGATTAGAACCCTAATTTACTCAAACATGTATAAAAATTACCCTAATGACAAAAGGTCTAGGAATCTTTACTAGACATTATATGTATAGCTCTAATCATCATATTTAACATACTACGTTATTATTAACATCCAGATCAGATTAAGATCATACTATGTTATAACTATTGGTTTAATAACCCTATTTCCGCATGTACATGATTATCGACTTTAAAACCCTATAATTCATTAAAATCATTCTAATTCAATTTAAGATGTTGGGATCGCATAATTATATACTGACATCAGAATAAATAAAAGAATCATAATTAACATGATTAACAACATGCTCATCAAACTAGGGTTTTCTTGAATATCATCTAATATTTGTGTACTAACTATACCTTTGTAACAAGAAGAATAATAGAGCTTTAAGTATATTTTATTCACATTCTACTCATTTTTCTGATCAAAACCATATACAACATGTCTATAATTGGAACTAGCATTCATTTCCTACATTATTGGTAATATTAATGTGAATCAGAGCATTTTTTATTCACAATCTACGCATTTCCTACATTATTCGAGCAGGAGCAGGGTACCTGCTTGAGGGCAGAGGAAAAAGAGGAGGAAGAAGAGCAGGAGCAGGGTACCTTCGTGGTGGCGTTGGGCACGCAGGAGGTGTGGTCGGAGCGGAGCAGTGACATGGACAACAGGGAGCAGAGCCCTAGGAGCCGCGGCCGGCCTGGAGAGCAGCGGTCGGAGAACTGGCGGCGGCTGGCAGAAGCAGAGGTGGCGGAGGAAAAAGTAGCGGTGCGGTGACTGGAGAAAGCAAGTGGCGGCGGCGTCGGCGACTAAAGCACCAGCAAACAGTAGCAGAGGTAGAGGCGGAGGCAGAGGAGCAGCGAGCGACGGTGGAGCAGAGGAATCGCCGGACCAGCAAACCCTCAATCGTGGAAATGAATGAAACAAAAGGGGAATCGCCGGACCAGCACACACCTATTATGTTAACATTAGGTGTCGGTTATTAAATAAAACCGACACATAAAACTAATGGTGTCGGTTCTACAGAAAAACTGACACTTATTCTCAATGATAGTCGTCGGTTTTAACTAGAAAAAAACCGATGTCTATCTACATATGCCGATTAAAAATTTTTTCTCGATTAATGACCATAGTCGTCGGTTTGTATTCGAAACCGACGCTCAAAGGGTGTGAAAAATTTTCCACAGACAGCACGGGAAAACCCATAAGCATTGGTCACTGTTGTAAAATTGACGACCAAAATGTGTCCAATTTCTGTCTCGTGGATAACCTTTAGTCGTCGGTTTATTAGTTAATAACCGACGCCATATGTTAAATTTTGGAGGAATTTTTTTCGCTAGAAATTTTGGATTTAGCGGTTAATTTTAGGCGTCGGTTTATTATTAAGGAACCGACACTGAATAAAAGTGATACCCATGTCTGTTCGCCCTTCACAGATTGATGTCCGTTTATTTTATAAATCGACACTGTATAGTTTATGTGTCGGTGTATTTATACAAATGACGCCTTTAAAAGTGACGTTATAAGCCATTTCTGTAGTAGTGTGGATTGTTCGTGCAATGAAGTTCTCAGTGTAATATGGTGTAAGTGAAATGAGAATTAAATTATTAATGCAGTTTGGTAATAAGATTGATGTGATGTACACAAAATGAAAATTAAATTGTTTGGGCGATGTGGTATCACGTGCAATGTGTGTTGGTGTTGTTCTTTATCTTAAAGTATATTGGTTGTAATTCATGGGGCTGCTGAATTTCAGCATTTGTGAATCATATGTAACTTGTATTGTAAAACAATTTGGAACCTATAGTCACAACCATCAAGATATAACTAGTTGTTGATAGCATTTCCAATGAAGGTTTATTGGATCTGAACTGTCACTACAAGATATATCTTTAAACCATGGATAATCAGTTGTTGATTTTATTTTGAAAGACCGATAACATAATCGATTTTACTGGATACATCTCCTCCTCAGTCTGTGAAGACAAACATTAACAACGTAGTGTTTAATAAGTGATAAAGATATGAATTCTTACAATACCTAGACATCACTACAAAACCAATGACACGTGTCTTCTTCAACCATCATAGGAATGAATTTTTACTGTAGCGCTATTAAGGTTAATTAACTTGGGTTACTTGATTGGACATATTGAATCTATGACCATATCTTTATCATTGGCTGAGCTAGACATCAATGTCAAAACCACACTTATATAGTAAGTGATCTTTGTCTTGCATTTATCAACTATAACATTCTTTTCCTCTATCCACAATACTTTGGAAGATGAAACTAATGGTCGTTGACATGATAGAAGTATTGATTAGCATGTATGGACTGTACTATATAACTATAACACATCATATTTGGTCATACCTTAGATACATATCACTGGTATCGTGCATGGTTGACCAATATATTATCCCAAAGTTAGATGTTTGGGTGTGAATGTTGGTTGTACAGAAAGAATTTGCATTTATGGTGATCTCCTTTCTTATTGATGTCATTATGGTCGCATGCATCCCCACATGAGATATTATTATGTTTGATCTTTTTATGGCTAGTGATATGTCGTGGATTATGGTCGACTAATATAGAGATGACTCTCTCCGTTGAATGGGTACTTTGAAAGAACTAATGATTGTAGGGCACAAATAATGTAGAGAATTTTCTGACCAGTTGAAAGTGTAAGGGTTATCTACTTTGAATCAGATAA
Source organism: Alisma plantago-aquatica (assembly GCA_963693085.1). Lineage (NCBI taxonomy): Eukaryota > Viridiplantae > Streptophyta > Magnoliopsida > Alismatales > Alismataceae > Alisma > Alisma plantago-aquatica. Next base: position 1,291,036,427 of record OY856409.1, read on the forward strand.
GATCGTTTATAGACATTTCCATTCATTTGTACCATAATTTCTAGCTTGGTGGAAATGTAAATATAGTAGTGGAGTTTCCCCCAGTGGACGTGGGGTTGATGATTTTTTCTTGGGGTAAATTTAGCAAGGTGATTTCTTTGAGAAACATCAAGCCCTTCAACCTTCGTAGGAGTGGAGGGTCACCATCGACCTTTTGTTGGTACTGGTCCTAGAAGAGGGGTGGGAAATTGTGTAGGCAATGCAAGAACTTTTTTTATTTTTGCATGTTCTTTCTTATTTACAGATATATATTTCAATTTTGTTGACTGTAAGCTTATAGATACCTGCCATGACTCTCATGCATCCTTTTTAGTATAGGGATTACATGTTTGAGGGATTATTCAGGCGATATAGACCTAAACCAACCATTGTATGTTTTCCAAGACTCTTCTAAAAGGAATGAATGGTTGACTTCGCCTCAATTATTATATTGGCCTTGGATTCTATAGTCTCTAATGGGATTTTGTGGCTGGGTGATTGGTTGAATGTCTAGAAGCTACCCCAAAATCAAGATTATGGTTTTCAGGGAGTCAGGATTCTTTGTGACCTCTAGCATACCATTGCCAATGAGGTGTTTCATGACATGAATAATTACATTGCACCCATCTAGGAGATGACATGCACAATGGTGGAATTCACAATTATTTGTTTGATCAAAGTTTTTGGGTAGTGGATTCAAGATTATCCTTTGTGCTATGAATTCCAATGTGGTTTGGATCTTGGTAAATATAGACCTCTAAAGAAAACAACTGATAATGTGAATTTCCACTCAAAATTTGGTGAACTTTGTCAACTGATTGTGCTTGATAAACATTTGCATATAGGGTAGGAGCTAGGACTAGAACTACTAGTACATGTTCAGAGGTCCATTCTAATCAAGCAGTAGACTATTGGATGGGTGGTTGAAATGGTGGAAGATATTCCCCAAAGTTGGATCTCTTTTATCAGTTCCAACTCATTCTTAGTTATCCCAGTCTTTCCCTTATACTTCAAAATCTTAGAGTATATACATTCATACTAGAATTTGGATCTAATCTATCCACCATTATTATAGTAATTTGGTGGAGGATATGGCCATCATGTAGTATTTATGTTAACAATTTTTGTTGTTGTACATGAGAAATTGATGTCAATGTGGCTAAAACATTAGTGACTAAGTGTTGAGCCTTCTTGTAATAACTCTTTCCCCTAGGATGGAGACAACCTTAAAATAGTATTTTTGTAGTTTTAGATCCTATCTTAGTTTCTATATTTGGTAGTATTATTTAGGGAAAGGTTAATGTTCCTATAATCACCCTTATTGATTATAATTTCTATGTTGTAACGTCCCTGGATTACCATAAAGAAAGAACTTGAATATTAGCTTTTTGAAAATTATAGAAAAAATATACTTGAGCACCATGCATAAGACTTCTATAAATTTGGTTATTATCGATTTATTATGCATGCTCCCTCCACTATTTTAAGAATCTATTACACTAAATGAGATTACTCAAAACATAAAACAATCAATCACTAATTAATCACATACCCAAAAATATGGGTAAATTAAAACCGATTTCAATGTCAACACCCACTCAGAAACATTTGCATAAGATCCCAACATCTTTCTTATATCCATACTACGCCAAGAATTTGATACAAATTGTTCTATCACCTTAGCCACAACATATATACTTAGGAGAACAATATCCGTATATGCCACACAAACAATCATTAATATGCTATCAAAAGTCTGATTCATTTGAAACACCATATACAAATTTTTTCTCGCTCGGACCTGAGAGTACAAGGATGACTCTAGGACACACTAGACATCTAATCAACTTTCTTAAAGATTCATTACTATATCTCCTCTTTCTACCACATTTTTTTTGTCACTTCCGATTATCTAAAAAAATGTGGCGAACCACAAGGGTTTGACCCATGTCCCAGCAAGAGATATAACCTCCAACAATGTTTATTGATTCCAACATTTTTAGGTAATGAGACAGTTTAAGCAGTTTAATCATATATAAAAAATAAGTTCAATCATACTGATGATTAACAAAATACAAAAATGAGTAGATAATAACTATCTTCATTAGCCAGACTATTCTCATATCCCTATTAACAATATAAGGAATCTAGCAGCATGAGCATCTCTAACATCATGAATAAGTCTAGTATCATATGCATAGCTAACAACATCAGCATGTCGAACAGGCTGAACATATCAACATCATAAGAAGAGCTAACAACATAAGCACAACTATGTAGATAAGCATGATTAGTAGTATATGCATCTCTAGTTACAAAGGCATGGCTATCATGCCAAACATAACTAACTACATGATATAGCTAGCATCATGATTATAATCAACAGTAGCAGTATAGTTATCAACATAAGCATAGCTACTGTATGTATGCATCTACATTCTTAAGCATATCCACAACCTAAGTTTATCTACTATCTCTTAATTGCACTAAGCATCATCTTTATGTAAAGATAACAAATAAGGGTTATCATCCAATGTGAAACTGTTGTCTAAATGGACATTTGTAAATCCCTTTGTTTTGATAATGACAAACATTTCATTCTTGTTGATCTAAAGTGCTACTTGAGTGTTGCAGGAATAAGGTGAATGACAAAGCACTAGGGAATCTATATGATTGAATGATTGTAAATGTCATGAAATGTAATCAATTGTAAACTTGTACAAATATATAATGTACAAGTACTTAGACTTCATGTAAATCAAGCGTTAGATCTTCCCTAGCTAAACACCACATTTAGATAGGTCATCCCCTTCAATAGTGTCACATATGCACACTCATACACACACTTAATGTCTTTATTTGAAACATTGAAATAGGATCTATCTCGGTAGACAAAATCCTCGACCGAGACACTCTCGGTCGACAAACTTCTCGACCGAGAAAGACCCAAGTAGCCGTTAGACACAGCTGACAAGGTAGTTGACAGTTGGAGATAAACGTTGCAAAACACTTGATCCAGAGAGCCTGTCGGTCGATAAAACTTCGACCGAGTAGGTGTCTCGGTCGACCATTTCTCGACCGAGATGGACTCTGACAGCAACTGCAGAATTAATTAACTAGCCGTTGTTAAAGCAACTAACTTATACCTAACGGCTAGTTAAGCACTTAGAAACCCCTAGAAAGTGTCTAGAATGTCCTTAAGCACTTGTAGGACATTCCTATAAATAGGACATGCCTTAGGACACCTAAACTCACTTGTTTTTACACTTGAGCAATCTTTGAGCATACACTTACATTGAGCAACCTGTTTGTGAGGAATTGAGCATATTGACAACTGGCTACTTCTCTCAGCTCAAATTTCGTGTCCTATAGGCTAGCATCTCCTATCCACAGCAATCACAATTCCATACACATTGGTTAGGAGATCTACACGCTTGATCTAGGCAAATCAAGCCTTGTGCTTCAAAGGATAAGTTGTAATTTCCTCTTTCCTTTCTTGTTCACTATTATTGTTTGTACTCTCCTTGCTACTCCTAGGTTGGAGGCTGTAGATTGGAGAGGTTGGAGATCTTCTTGGTGAAGAAGGGGACCTTGAGCTACTTCAAGAAGGCTGGTGCAACGGGAGGTTACTTCTAAAGAGGAAGGCTACTTCAAGGGGGAGCTTGGAGTTACTTCAAGAAGGATACCTCGGGTTGGTGCATCTACTTCAAGTTAAGGCTGTTCAAGGGGTGTAAGAAAGTATTGTATTTTGTGTAATTCCTTGTGAAGGTAATAAAATTGATACTTTCAAAATCCCGGTTGGGTAAGCAACCGGGTAGTGGACTGACAACCTTAGTATTTGCTAAGGTTGGAACTACTCTAAACCCCTTGTCTCCTTCTTGATTTCTCATTTGTGGTTGTTTGAGTTAAATTATTGTTAAATTAGTTTAAAACCCTATTCACCCCCCTCTAGTGGTTTTTCAATTGGTATCAGAGCAGGCTTCAAGGAACCTTAACAAGGTCTTGAAGAATGGGTGACGGGGTGCTTAACAACCTTAACCTTGAAGGGACACTTGTTGCTAGACCTCCAGCGTTTGATGGAACAAACTACACATATTGGAAGTGAAGGATGCAGTTCTACTTCCAAGGCATCAATTGGGACTTATGGAGGATGGTGTCAACCCCATATGAGCTTCCTCAAACACAATATGCAGAGTGGGATGCAAATACGGTAAAGTTGGCTCAAATGAATGCCAAAGCTGTAAGCATTTTATATTGTTCAATTTCAGTAGGAGAATTTAATAGAATATCAAACTGTGACACAGCCTATGACATTTGGCATAGATTGTCCATAACTTATGAAGGTACGGTTCAAGTCAAGAATTCTAAGATTAGTATGCTTAAACAAAAGTTTGAACACATTCATATGGATCCAAATGAATCTATTAGTGAAATGTTTGCAAAATTCTCTTCTATTGTTAATGGTTTAAATGCCCTAGGAAAAACTGTTCTTGAAGAAGATCGGGTATCAAAATTCCTTCGATCACTTCCTCCTAAATACACGCCTAAGGTGACAGCCATTGAAGAAGCTAATGACCTCACTCGACTGAAAATGGAGCAACTCATTGGCAATCTAGAAGCTCATGAAGCAACCCTAGAAGAGGAAGAAAGAAGAGAACGTGAACTTCAACAAGGAAAGAAGAAGGATGTTGCTCTAAAAGCTTCAAAGATCATCACACTAGAAAGTGAGGAGTCAAGTGAAGAAGAAGGGGAAGAATCCTTGATCGTCAATGGTAAGAAATATAAAAGATTTAAGTCTAACAAAATTTCTAGTTCTTCTTCCCCTCCTAGGTGCTTTGAGTGTGGAAAGAAAGGACATCTCAAAAATGAATGTCCTAAAGCAAAGAAAGGAAAGAAAAGCTCACATAAGAAGAAGGGAGAAAAAGCCTATAAAGCTGCATGGGACGAGTCAAGTGAAAGTGAAAGCGGAGAAGAAAAGGTGGAATGTCTAATGGCAAGAGAAGATGATGAAGACTCTCAAGAGGTAAGCCTTCTTGATCTTCCTAAAGAAGAGTTAATTACTAGTCTACAAGAAACTCATGATAAGTATGTTGATGTCAAGAAGAAACTAAAGAAGGTTATCAAAACAAATGATGAGCTATATGCTATATTAAATGATCTCTCTTCTGAAAAGAACAACATTGATCTTGAGAATCTGTCTTTAAAAATATCTTTAAATGACTGCACTAGAAAGCTACTCACTCTAGAAACAAATGTTGATCTTCTCTCTCAAGAAAAGACTGAATTGTTAGCTAAACTAAATGATTTTCAGACTCAACCAATTATGTGTAACCATCTAGACTATGACAATGTTGTAAAAGAAAGAGACTCCCTATTATCTGATTTAGATCAAGCAAGAAAAGATTTACACAAGAAGATGGATGACATTGGTAAGCTACAAAGAAACCTACATGATTTAAGAAGAAAAGATATCCTTGATAACATTATGAAAATCTCCTCTAGTTTCAATGGAAGAAAAGGTTTGGGATATGCTCCAAAGAAAAATCAACCCAGAAGAATTACAGCATCTAAGACTCAGATTATGTTTGTACCTAAGAATACAATTCTTAAAAAAAGAAATGAAGTTGATTCTATTACTTGTCATTTTTGTCTACGTCTTGGACATTATTCATTTTCATGTCCTTATAAGACCAAGGATTCCGACTTAGTTTGGGTCCCAAAACCCCAAACTTAGTAGAGTCAAATAAAATACAGTTGATATATGATCAAATGCTTATTTTTGCAAATTATATTGTCTTATCTCAACTTAATAAAAGGTTTCATGCATTATGGTAATTTTCTGAAATATTGTACTGAAACAGAAACTTGGTCGGTCGAAGTATTGTCGACCGAACATAAAATCGGTCAAACTTTTGTCGACCGAGCAGACGCCTGTAACAAATTAAATCTACAACAACAAAACAACAACTTTCTCGATTGACGATTAGCCGACCGAGAGAGATGTCGGTCGAACAGTTGTCGACCGACTGAAGTTCTGAGTCAGATTTTTTATTCAGTCTGTAATTCAATGCTTCTAACCATACCAGACCATCACATGGGTACCAAAACCTACATTTTAATGCAGGATTGGGTGGTTGACAGTGGATGTTCCAAACATGTGACCGGGAACAAAGATGCATTTCAAACTTTTGAAGAAAAGAAAAGTGGAACAGTCACTTTTGGAGACAATGGTAAAGGTAAAATCGTTGGAATAGGTAATATTGGTACAAACCTCGAAATAAAAAATGTTCTATTTGTTGATGGTTTGCACCATAATTTGATAAGTGTTAGTCAATTGTGTGACAGTGGATATGATGTTCTATTTAACAAAAACTGCTGCAAATTATTAATAGAAAACACTACAAATGTTGTCTATGAAGGAAAAAGAGTTGGAAATCTTTATATTCTTAGACCTAACTCTATGAAATCTGTAGTAGGAAAATGCTTGCTTGCAAATGAAAATACTTTACAACTATGGCATAAAAAGCTAGGACATGCTAGTTCACATGTTATAAAAAAACTAGTAAAATATGATCTTATTCGTGGTTTGCCTACTTTATCCTTTGATCAAGTTGAAAACTGTGAACCATGTACTTTGGGAAAGCAAACAAAAACCTCTTTTAAACCTAAAAATGTACTTAGCACCAGTAGATCTTTAGAATTAATTCATATGGATTTATTTGGACCCATGAGGACACAATCTATTGGTGGCAAAAGATATTGTTTTGTTATTGTTGATGATTATAGTAGATATACATGGGTACAATTTCTTGCAACCAAAGATGATACTATTCATGTTTTTATAAAATTTTGTTCCAAGATTGAAAATCTATTACAAAGCAAAATATGTACCATTAGAAGTGATCATGGTGGAGAATTTGAAAATCATGTATTTGAAGAATTTTGCACATCTCATGGGTACACTCACAATTTTTTTGCTCCACGCACTCCACAACAAAATGGCATAGTTGAAAGGAAAAATCGATCATTACAAGAAATGGCTAGAACTATGATGCTCGAACATAACACACCCAAAACCTTTTGGGCTGAAGCTGTAAACACCGCATGCTATGTGTTAAATAGAGTAACTGTTCACTCCCATTTGAAGAAAACTCCATATGAAATAATACATTCTAAGAAACCTAGAGTTGACTATTTTCATACCTTTGGATCCACATGCTATATTTTAAATACCAAAGATGATAGAGATAAGTTTGATTCTAAATCACATAAAGCATTCTTTTTGGGATATTCTACCTCTAGCAAAGCATTTCGAGTCTACAACACTATCTCTAGAAAAGTTGAGGAATCTATTCATGTCTCTTTTCATGAAGAGTCCAAACCAGAAAATTTTGAAATAATTGATCTCACTAATCAATTCGAAAACTTAAACATACCAAATGATAGTGAGAAAGATACTACAAACAATAACCAAGCTGAAACACAACCTATACCTAGACTTATTAAGGATCATCCTCAAGAATTAATTATTGGAAATCCAAATGATAAAGTAAAAACTCGGTCTTCCTTTAAGGATGTTGCAAACATGGCTTTTGTTTCTATTATTGAACCTAAGAAGATATCTGAAGCTCTTAAAGATGACTATTGGATAATAGCAATGCAAGAAGAATTAAACCAATTTACTAAAAATGATGTATGGGATTTAGTTCCTAAACCACAAGATAAAACCATCATTGGAACTAAATGGGTTTTTAGGAATAAGCTAAATGAGGCAGGAGAAGTAATAAGGAATAAAGCTCGGTTAGTAGCACAAGGATATAATCAACAAGAAGGAATAGATTTTGATGAAACGTATGTACCAGTACCTAGACTTGAAGCTATTAGAATGTTACTAGCTATTGCTGCACATAAAAACATCAAACTTTACCAAATGGATGTAAAAAGTGCTTTTCTAAATGAAATCATTCAAGAAGAAGTATATGTTGCCCAACCACCTGGTTTTGAAATACCAGAAAAAGGTGACTATGTTTATAAACTTAAGAAAGCACTTTATGGTTTAAAACAAGCTCCTAGGAACTGGTATGAAAGGCTCAAGACTTATCTTTTTGATAATGGTTTTTCTATTGGAAATTCAGATTCTACTTTATTTTTCAAAACATATACATCTGATTTTCTAGTTGTTCAAATATATGTTGATGACATTATTTTTGGAGCTTCTAATGAATCGTTGTGCACACAATTCAGTGACATTATGCAAAAAGAATTTGAAATGAGCCTCATGGGTGAACTAACTTTCTTTCTTGGTTTCCAAATTAAACAAACCCCTGCCGGGATCTTTATAAGCCAAGAAAAGTATACTAAAGAACTCTTAAAATGTTTTGGGATGGATCAGTGCAAACATGCTACTACTCCTATGGCCACTTCTATCAAGATTGATAAGGATGAAAATGGGGAACCTATTGATGATTCCTTATATAGAGCCATGATTGGTAGTTTGCTTTACTTAACTGCTTCTAGACCGGACATCATGTTTTCCGTTGGTCTTTGTGCTCGATTTCAATCGCAACCCATGCACTCTCATTTTCAAGCAGTTAAACGAATTCTTCGATACTTAGCCGGCACTACATGTTTTGGTTTATGGTATCCAAAAGGACAATCCTTGGATTTTAAAGCTTATACTGATGCTGATTATGTTGGTTGTCGACTTGATCGCAAGAGCACTAGTGGTGGCTGTTTCTTGTTAGGGAGAGCTTTAATATCTTGGTTTAGCAAGAAACAAAACACGGTTGCCCTCTCTACAACTGAAGCTGAATATATGGCAGCCGGATCTTGTTGTGCTCAAGTGCTTTATATGCAACAAGTGTTAAACGATTATGGTTTTACTCTTTCATCTACGCCTATCTTTTGTGACAACACAAGCGCTATAAACTTAGCACACAATCCCATTTTACACAGCCGAGCTAAACATATTGAAATCCATCATCACTTTTTAAGGGATCATATTTCTAAGAATCATGTTTCCCTTCATCATGTTGATACGGAAGATCAATTGGCTGATATTTTTACAAAACCGCTTCCACTAGACCAATTCAACAAAATAAGGAAGCAACTGCTTATCACTCCTTTGGAAGATGTTTTCTTTGATATTTGTGCTTCTTAACAATGTCGTTTATTTGCATCATTTTGGCCTTTAATGGACATTTTTTTCGAAATTGACGGGACATCTAATTAAGGGGGAGTTTTTCTTTTTAAACGAATATCTTTTTGAAATGACAAAGGGGGAGAAATAAATATAAATGCAAAACTCAATCAATGAGTTTCATAAACAAACTCTTGGCTTTACATTGAAAGTTGCTATATTCCCTAAAGAATTGGATTTCATGTTCCATAATTCATGAGGAATAATAAGCACACATTTTATAAACAAGAGAAGAAATTTACAAAGGTAATCTTCAGGTATGAAACTCACATGTTTTATATTTTCTTATTTTATATTTAGGAAATGTTTGTCATCTTCAAAAAGGGGGAGATTGTTGGCTAAATGGACATCTGTAAATCCCTTTGTTTTGATAATGACAAACATTTCATTCTTGTTGATCTAACGTGCTACTTGAGTGTTGCAGGAATAAGGTGAATGACAAAGCACTAGGGAATCTATATGCTTGAATGATTGTAAATGTCATGAAATGTAATCAATTGTAAACTTGTACAAATATATAATGTACAAGTACTTAGACTTCATGTAAATCAAGCGTTAGATCTTCCCTAGCTAAACACCACATTTAGATAGGTCATACCCTTCAATAGTGTCACATATGCACACTCATACACACACTTAATGTCTTTATTTGAAACATTGAAACAGGGTCTATCTCGGTCGACAAAATCCTCGACCGAGACACTCTCGGTCGACAAACTTCTCGACCGAGAAAGACCCAAGTAGCCGTTAGACACAGCTGACAAGGTAGTTGGCAGTTGGAGATAAACATTGCAAAACACTTGATCCAGAGAGCCTGTCGATCGACAAAACTTCGACCGAGTAGGTGTCTCGGTCGACCATTTCTCGACCGAGATGGACTCTGACAGCAACTGCAAAATTAATTAACTAGCCGTTGTTAAAGCAACTAACTTATACCTAACGGCTAGTTAAGCACTTAGAAACCCCTAGAAAGTGTCTAGAACGTCCTTAAGCACTTGTAGGACATTCCTATAAACAGGACATGCCTTAGGACACCTAAACTCACTTGTTTTTACACTTGAGCAATCTTTGAGCATACACTTACATTGAGCAACCTATTTGTGAGCGATTGAGCATATTGACAACTGGCTACTTCTTCTCTCAGCTCAAATTTCGTGTCCTATAGGCTAGCATCTCCTATCCACAGCAATCACAATTCCATACACATTGGTTAGGAGATCTACACGCTTGATCTAGGCAAATCAAGCCTTGTGCTTCAAAGGATAAGTTGTAATTTCCTTTTTCCTTTCTTGTTCACTATTATTGTTTGTACTCTCCTTGCTACTCCTAGGTTGGAGGCTGCGGATTGGTGAGGTTGGAGATCTTCTTGGTGAAGAAGGGGACCTTGAGCTACTTCAAGAAGGCTGGTGCAACGGGAGGTTACTTCTAAAGAGGAAGGCTACTTCAAGGGGGAGCTTGGAGTTACTTCAAGAAGGATACCTCGGGTTGGTGCATCTACTTCAAGTGAAGGCTGTTCAAGGGGTGTAAGAAAGTATTGTATTTTGTGTAATTCCTTGTGAAGGTAAAAAAATTGATACTTTCAAAATCCCAGTTGGGTAAGCAACCGGGTAGTGGACTGACAACCTTAGTATTTTCTAAGGTTGGAACCACTCTAAACCCCTTGTCTCCTTCTTGATTTCTCATTTGTGGTTGTTTGAGTTAAATTATTGTTAAATTAGTTTAAAACCCTATTCACCCCCCTCTAGTGGTTTTTCAGAAACGTCATGTATAATCCTAAATAAATATGTTATACGACTGCATTACATCTTGTATTAAACCATGAGGAATTTGCGGATACCACTCAAGTTCCAACTGACCACTACTTGGTCGCAATCAGTGCCATACAAGATCTAGGAAGAGCCAGACTCCTAAGATCTTCTTTGCCCCCAGTCAGTATGGGTCCGCCATAGCGACACATAAGGTCAAGATGCTATAGCCTAGTCCGTCCTTGGTACATGTCATGACACTAGTGAAAGGAGGTGGGTACGCATACCCTACCATCTGAGGTACAAATGCAGTTGTCCTCCAATCTCATCACATATATAATCATCGAGACACGACCGCAACCGTTCTCAAACTGAAGGTTAGGTATGACCACAGTCATCCTCCCTAAATACTTGAATGATGACAAATACCCGCATACTCATCAGTATGCACTCTGAGTTTCCCTTAGGAATACTCATTTCACCATCTGGCAAGTTCTGACACTCAGATGGATTTATGGCACAAGACACTACATGATTAGATTTTCACTTGATTAGTTATTCCAATTGAGTTAATTAAGGTTGCATCAAACAAATGGACATACAAACCCTAGTTCACATCTAGCAAGCATATAAGTATCATAACTTCAAAAGTTATAAAGCGTGTGAAACACAATTTCTCATCTCATCATCACACGGTACTGTTCACTTGCCATTCCTGAGACTACACTAGTCATCATACTATCACAAGATAAAAATACTTTTCACAATATCACAGGGTATCAACCCTTATCATCACAAGAGGATTACACCTCATTCAAGGCTCAACCATGCCCAAAGGCCATTAAGACCATCATACTATTCCCTACAAGATCATCATTATCTTTCCATGCCTTATAGTAAGGCTCAACAACATCACTTACATATAATACACCAGATCAGAACAATATTGCATTCATGAGCTAGGATATATTCATAAACAACCATATAAGGGTTATATTAACAAGAAGAATATTCCTTTATTACATCAACATGCAAGGAATCCATATATGATTAACCCTCATCATATTCATAATGCACATGTTTAGCATAAGAAAGTATCAACCATGTGGTTATGATAACCACCAATTAACAAATTAAGGTTATAATCATATTAAGGAGGTTATTTCACCATCATGCCATCATATAAGATGGTTAAACATGAATACTCATCTTTATCTATTTACATTACAGTTAGGTTCAACAAGATAAATTATATTAATGTTACTAATCATCACTCATACCCGAACCCTAACTCACATCATCCCCATTGGATCATGGATACATAAGGTGAAGCATCACCATCACATTCCATACTATTCTCAAGTATGAACCCACACATAAATCAAGGTGTAACCATCAGATTATAGCATACTAGGGTTTCAACAACAATAAGAGAGTACTCCATGATTGTATTAGTCATTCAAGGACTATTCATACCCAATTATCATCATTTAGTTATATCAAAGCTAGGTATAACAAGCTATACCTCATTAGGGTTACCCATTAAGTCATTATGGTAGTTATAAATCATAATCATATGAGGGAAAGGGTAATACTAGAAGTTTAAGGCATTGAACCATCAAATAAATCATAACATTACAGTACACGCTTCATCCAAAACAATGGGAATATTGAGGCATCAACTTCTAACCATTAAATGTTGAAAAGGTAAATCCATTGGTTGTTTACATAAGAAAACATCTTGAAAAAACCACCTATAAAGTCATTGAGTTGTTCTCTATAAAGAGTCACCATCTAACCATAGACATCCCTTGATTTACAACATAAAAGGTTCCATTGAGTGTAGGGTAAAACCCACAAGTGATTGTTTATTTAAAACAAGCCATCAATAAATGAGCTTCTTAAGTTGATCTCATAAAGGAAACCATTTAAATCAATTTATTAGGAGAAAAATATTACATTTAGACATCATTCTAATTTTTTGGTTGAAGAAACATTAGATCTTAACCATTAGGCCAAGTTCATATATTAAAACCATCAATTGGAGTATAGGTCCGACCATGGCATCAAATGACCCAAGAATTCATTAGTTTAAGGCTTAATTGATGCTACAACTACATGCTTAACTCACCATAGGTTGTAGAGACCTGATACACCATCAGTAGTGACCATTAAGAAACCATAGGTTGCTAGATCAGCACTATATTCATTAATCACCATCGAATATCAAACTAATATCACCATTGATTGATAACATCATTAGGGTACTTAGTTATTAATCACTAAGCTTATAATTAGGCCAACACCTGAACTAAGGGGTGAACGTTATTTGACACCCTTGGTCAGCACCATCAGTTTTCATGAAGACAACACCATTGGTTGTGGCAATGGTACCACCATTGAGTCATGTGTTTATAGAAGAAATCAACTTTAAACTGTAAAATTAACCATTGGTTGATAGGTGTTTAGCACCATCGTTTATCAAACCAACCTGATCCAAGTCATATCATACCTTAGGAATAACGTACACATGATCACAATTTCATCTAGAGCTGAAATAAGAACAAGGAACATTATAAAAATCAAAATCCAAGTCAAGCATAGCTTTTTAGTGCACAGATCATCATTTAAAAGAAAGAACATGAGCTAGCAAGCTTATGGTAAGCAATAATAGTGGAGCAAGTTATAAAACTTGCCTCTAATTAGAAGATAAAATCCCAAATAGAAGAAAACATGAGAATCTAGGGTAGAAAATCTAAGCATAAGTTGTGAACTCGTCCATCTAGCACCTGTCTTCATCAAATGAGCAAACCATAAGCATAAGGAGCAATAATGGTAGGGTTTTAGAGGTTGGAAGCATTTTATACCATGGAATAGTGAGGTTATGACATGGAGAAAGGTATGAGGAAGGACAACAAAGAAATAAATGTAGGAAAGAAGGGGATTCTTACTCTTTTATGCCAAGATCACTAGAAAGAAGCCTTTTAAACTCTAAAAGAGAGCAAAACAAAACCCTAGGAGTTTTCACCAAGAAATTCGCCTTCTTCTTCTATCTTGGACTGGTACTCCATAGATAAACAGATAGGTAAAGAGGTTCTTAGCAGGAGAGAAATGGTGGAAAGAAAATATTTCATTTGGGAGCTCAAAAATAGATATATAAAGCTCTATGATAAGGGAGAGAAGAAGCATGAGGTGCCTAAAAGCCTCTCCATGCATCCCTGACCTTAAACTATTAAGGATATACAAGCAGCCATACCAAAAGCTCCCCCACCATCCATAGAGACATGATTAGATCTCCTTTGTCAAATTTCTAAGCCAATCTAATAATTCATTGGTTGATAGCTCGTAAAGGTAGCTCATTCATAGAGGGGTAAACCCTAAAATACCCTTGAGGAAAACACCTCCAAACCAAGGTTCAACTAGGAGCCCATGGAACAACAAGATCAAGAGTGATGAGAGAAGATACAAAGAACATAATGAAAGTTATAAATTGCAATAAAAACCTCCCAATTGGGTAAATTGTAGAAAAGTCCAAAATGTACATAAAATTGCATAACTTGCATAAACATTGTTCAAATTGGACCAAACTTGAAACTTGAGCTTGTATTATAATTACAAATCATATCACAAGGTTGAAGTATTGTTCTAAGAATTCAGTTATGGTAATTAAGCATGTTCAACACTTAAACATGTTCAGGGGTCTTATAACTGTCCCACAAATTAAGTGAAGATTTCATATTATTTCGACATGAGTTATTTTGGTTCATCCCTTGTTAGAAATTGGATGATGTTCCATGTTTAATATTGATGAAGGGGTTGGTAAATTTAGCACAAGACTTCAACACTGGATGTAAGGCTCTAGAGGGGGTTGAATAGAGCTTCAAAATTCTCAAACGATAAGTTAGACCTTCAATATATATCAATCAAAGCCAATAGCTTAAGTGTAATTTGAAGTCTTAACAAAACAATCATAGCAAGGATGAGAGAAATTGAAACAAGAACTTGGACAAGGTGGTTTAGAGTGGTTCCACTCTCCAAACTAGGAGAGAGTCAATCCACTACTTAGAGTGGTCAACCTCTAGGACTTTGCAATCTGTCTATACTTATATTCCATTCATAAGAGATACAAGGAGACCACCATACATCCAAGGACTTACCTATTCAAGAAAAGAGTCTACCACCTACACAAGACTTACCCACTTGATCAAGATGTCTTCAGCCTTCAACAAGGACATACCCACACTTGCATCAAGTCTTTGGCCTTGTAGGAATTTACCCACTCTTCTTGAATCTTGGCCTTTCCCTTCTCCTTCACCTGGAGAAGTTCTTCAACTCTTCTTCAACCTTGAAAAAGAAGAAGAACAAAGTCACCTTCACTTGGAGTAGCTTGCTTCACCTTTGATTCTTTGAGAAAAGGGGTAGGGATGATGGAATAGAATGAGAGCTTTACAAGCACAAGGAAGTCGCTCTCTTACAACTGGCCTAACTTACTCATAATCATGAAATGCTATGTAAATGAGAGAGAGAAAGGGGATCAAGGAGTTGAAACACACTCAACTGTAGCAAGGACTTAGACTAGCATGAATGAGCAAACTTGGAATGAACTCCAAGGGGTCCTATTTATAGCTGAGGGTGTTCCCTTTAGTGTGGGATCACTTAAGGGTGAAATATAGTTATTTTCCAAGTTATAACAGATCTATTCTTGCTCAAAACAACTCACCAATGGTTATAATCACTTTATCTACATTTTTCATACAATACATTTGGTCGAGTTTCAATAAAGATAACTCGACCGATCCACTAAGTGACAAAGCTAATTTTCAAACTATTCGTCGAGTTTGTTCTAGGAAACTCGACCGATGAGTCAAAATTAGTTTTTCTTAGTTGATCGATCAATCAAATTTTTGTGAGTGTGCAACTCGATCGATTGGTCTCTCCAGAAAATCCATGACTGGATCGGTCGAGTTTCCAACTTGACTAATAAACAACCTGTGGAATTTTTTTTTAAATAGACATTTGAGTGATCAAACATTGGAATTAAGTGTCCCTTGTTTTGACCGTCTTACTTACAAGTCATATCATCAACACAAATGATTATAAAAATCATCTAAGGTCATTTGGAGTGATTTCCCAAATTGCACACTTGCATTGCTTTTGACTTGAACTTGAACAAGCTAGGGCTTGTGTAATTTGTTCCTTTTCATGTACCTAAAGCCTAAAATCAATCTTTAACAAACATATTAGATACATAGGAATGGAATGGTTAAGTCATTATTAAAATATGGGCAATGTTTAACTCTCAAGTCAACATTCTCCCCCTTTTTGACAATGACAAATCATTCCTCAATCATATTGAAAAGGATATGTAAAGTTATACCTTTGCATTGTGAATTGCAAGGGGATTCATGATTTGAACAATGCGAATTGCTTCCCTTCAATATATGATTACTCTTACCTACATAGTTTGTCTATATACACAAAGCAACATGACATATATACTATATGGTTCTTTAGCAAGTCACATGATAAGGCATATAATGAACAAGAAAAGGATCACATAGGTAATACAAACAATATGGCGGAGCTTCAAAACATTGAACTTATCTCCCCCTTTTTACATTATCAAAAAGGAAGGGGGGTAAAAGAGTACAAAAATGGGTCTTCTACAAGCGCAACCAAACACACATCCACAACATGCAATCTCAAAGCATACACCAAATAGAGATGAGAGAAACAAACAATATAAGTCATAAACAAAATATTGTAGACATGGAACCTACTCATGAGATATAGTAAATCAAAGAGTAAGTGTACACAGATGAAGATTACAACCTAGAAAGCATGTTCTAAAAAACAACTACAAGCCAAAATGATGAAAATTAGATGATAAAATAGTACAACTCAGAAAATGTGACCAGATGTTTTTAATACAAAATAGCCTAGAACAATATATATGATCCACATCTAGAATAAAAACTAGAAAATCTAAACATCTAGGTCATATATGTCCACATCATCAACATCTTCATCGAAAGCTTCATGCTCGTAGTCATCATCTCCGTATGAAGGTGCAACAAAGACAACAACTTCACCTTCATCACCAGAGGCACCAGTAGAGCCACCATCATACTCATAATCTTCAGAAGCCTCCTCACCAGTAGCAACAACACCCTCATTAGCCTGATCTGGCATCTCCTCATCAGTAAGAGAACCAAAACCACAATTGGGCCAATGGGCATTCTTCTCAGCCCATGACATGCCAAGAGCATGAAGCTCATTGGCCTGTGGGAAGGAAGGAGAAGAACTACCAAGACTAACAAGTAGAGTGGCCAAGGGGCCAGCTGTCAGAGGAAACACTCCAGGGGTAGATCCACCAACAGCAGAGGGTGTAGCAGTGGAAGCAGCAAGTGGTGGGGCTAGGTAAAAGTGATCATATGCATGAGATGCATAGTCACCTCCTGGGTAGGGTTGATAGGTAGGATTAGGATGTGCACATAATTGGCTCATGTTTGACATGATGGCATAGAGGTCCTGATGCATGTGCTCCTATACCTTAAGGTTATACGCTTGTTGATGCATCATGTAGCCCATAAGGGTTTTCTTGGATACATTAAAAAAGGTGTGGGTAGGTCAGGTAGGTTGAGGTGGAGGAGGTGCACGGGTGGAGGTATAGGTAGAGGCTCTAGGTGTGGTAGAGGATGGGATAGGTACATATTTCTAAAGTGTGGTCTCACTGATACAAACTCCTTTTTGGGAAGGTTTGTAATGAAGGTCGTGGAAAAGAGATTTTCCTAGTGGCAAGCTAAAAAGACCATAGATCAGGGCTAGGTAAGGAGGGTGTGTTACGACCTCACCTTTCAGTAACCCCCAATTAAGAAACACCAAGAGGTTAAAGCCGCACCCATTAATCCCAGATCAAAGGTTCGACATATAACCATAAACAATTATTAAATTCTAACAGACTATACTGAAAATGGTAATAAAATTTTTCTTTGCATACCTTTGAAAAGTTTGGAACAAACTAAACTTCTAACCTCAGCTGAACTATTCTAACTAGTTCCTCCTTGTTCTTTAATTCTGGAATTCACAAGGTGTCACTTTACTGTTTATTCTTTTCATTGTACCTAAAACACCGACAAACAAAACATCGGTCAGCCGAAGCTGGTATGTGGAGGAAACATATAATTTTCAACTAGGTTAACAATATAATCACTCAATTAATCATTTACCAATCAAGATTATGTTTTAAGCCAAAATACTCAATCCATACCTATCCACAACTCTGTGTTGTCCCTGTAAGGACTTATATGGTACCTCTATAAAGGTGACTTGATGGACCTACCCTCTAGGCAGCCAAAGTCATTCATGACCTGATGAACCTACCCTCTAGGTAGCCATGTACTAGGTCAGCCATTACGACACAGAGGGGACCAGGATCTGAGCTAGAAGGCATATACATTATGTGATAGTCATAGTCACCTTATATTGCAATATGAACATCCAAACAGTTTAGTTGCATTCAATGCGATTAAACATCCGGGAATCTATCAGAAAACCTAAAGCAGTTATTCATAATCGTAACCACATACCTGATTTGATGAGTCATGCAGATTATTAAACATATACTTCATGTATATACAATCAACCCATTCAACAGATCCAAGCAAGTAATTCAATCAACACATATTTCCTGAAAAAAATATGTACTCTATTTATTACACATCTCATCAAGAATCTACTTTATTAACTTGGATTCTCTTTCCAGGGTTTCTAATCCGCATTAAGGTTTCATTAACATTCATTAGGGTTTCTTAGATTGATTTCTCAAACTTCATCCCTTTTAGGTCAACAAACCCTAAAATACTCTTCCATTTATATAAACCCTAATTGCTCAAACTATTCATTTTAACACCCAAATTGACTTATGATCATCATATCCCTATTTGTTTATGGATTTGAACAATTAAAACATTTAAAAGTCATATTCACCTAAATTAGGGTTTTCAAGCTCGTTAATGCATAATCATGCACAAACCCTAAATTAATCCAATTATATAAAAAGATTATCTTTTTAGATCTTATTTTCACTTTTATGAAGAATAGGCTTAAATTATCCATTGATCAACATTAAAACCATCTATCATCAAATCTAAGGGTTTTTCATTAATTAAATCATTAAAGATGATAGCTTTATGTACTTTTCATATTTCAGCATATTTATGTACATAATCTTCAAATTAAACTAATTACATACAAAGATCACCCTTTTGGATCTTAATGTACCTTTTTGCATTTAACAGGTTAATATCAACTCTTATGATCCATTAAACCCTATTAAACACTTTATTAATTTCAAAATAGGGTTCCATAAGAATTAAAACATTAAAGATGATTAGTTCCATTACTTTTCAGATTTCAATTAGAATCAGACTTCAAACATAATTTATTTTGGTTCCTCTCGTTTTTCTGAGCAAGTTTCATATATAACGTGTCCTAATCGGAGCTACCGTTAATTAGATATGAATTTTGCAAGGTTTCACTTACTTGACCAATCTGATGGCGCCACGTCATCCAGCTCATGCAACACGACCCACCTTCAATTTATAATAGAATGTCGATTTTACCCTCCACTTAAGAGGTCCGTATTTTGTCATGCTGAGGGTAGAAACGTCCAGCGGCGATGGTTGTCTTCAACCTCGCGTGACCTAAACCTGGGCGCCGATCTGCAGCAAACATCGGCTGCCCTTCTTCACCCCGGACCTCGACGGCCGTCGGGGATGCTTCCGCTGGCTCCGTCGGCCTTGGCGCACACTGGGCGCCGTTGTTCCAAGCCTGAGGTGGCTTCTCCTAAGCCCACCAAGTCCGCAACCTGCTGCGTGTTGCAGGCCTTCGGTCGCGAGCTGTACGAAGGTGCGGGCATGGAGATGATGGACGATCTCCCCTATGACTTCGCAGGTGTGTTCTTCATTAAACGAGATCGATTATTAGCCCCTGGTGGCGCCATGGCCGCACCACTCCTCTATCTAGGGTTTTTAAGCAAAAACGATGTGGAAGAAGAAGAAGAAGGAGATGAGAGAGGAATGAACGTAGGGATTTTCTTGGGCTCGACCCAGGCTCCCTCTCCTTATATATATAAGGGTAGCAACATCCTATGATGCTTGCTCACGAAGAGAAGATATCCTTTCCTATTAGGAATTTGATTTCTTCACAAAAAGCATTCTCTCTCTCTCTCTCTCTCTCTCTCTCTCTCTTTAGTATTCTTTCTCCTTTTGATGTTAGGATTTCAAAGATTATTCCCATTATCTTACTTGTACTTGTGTTGGCACGAAATTATATACCTCCTTGAGTAGGAAATTCTTCCTTTAAAACAATTTTACAAAATTTATTAATAATGCATCATATCATCCTCTTATTTAGAAATTTCAGTATTTTCTCTTTCTTTCCTTTTTATTGGGACTCCTTGGATCCCAAGGCACTCTATATTTCAAAATTCATTTTATTGGAATACTCATTATCCTTCTTAATGCACCTATATGCATTATTTTGCATTATCATGTTTATTTCTAAATAAAATGATTCTTTTTGAGGATTTCTCTTTATTTCTCTTTTATTTTCCTCATTGGAATTCCTTTTATCATTAGAAATCTCATGGATACGAAATTTCCCCAAGAAATCTCATTTATGCCTCTTTCCACTCATTTTCCACATTTTCTCATTATTTTCCAATTTCTTTCTTCATAAAGAAAAACTTAATTAATCTTTTCTTTTCTTATTGCTTTCTTTTTGCAACCTTGGACTCCTTTTCACCCAAGGAACCCAAGAGGCACGAAATCCTCTTTGGATTTTCCTTCTAGAGGTTTCTACATATTTCTTTTCTTAAAATTCAATTATCCATTTATTAATTGAATTTTCTTGTTATTCAGGCCCAATAGCCAATAAAGCCCACAAAACAATCATCAAGGCTATTGTAAACAAAATCCATTTATTTGAAGCAAATTATATCATTATTTGTTCAAATATCTTTAATATGAGAAATTACATTTCTCACCAATTGAACCCAAAAATTGGGGTTATAACAGGGTGGGTGCCATGGTTGTTCTTGCCTGAGTCAAAGTAGGTTATGTGGTGGAGAACATATCTTTCTCACTTGACTCCTATGTTCTTCAAGAGACAATACATAATTACCACAATGTTTTTTGCAATTTCAATCTGATTTTTCTTGGGATGAATATTGCAGTTAACAACTAAGGCAAGTATGCGGTTATTGAGATCTAAGGAAGAGAAGGGAAGGATACACTTCTACCTATATGGGAATTGAGGCTTCTTCAAGAACTTATGAATATCAGGAAGAGTAATATCATACTTCTTGTAGAAGGTCTCAGGCTCAATTAGGTCAAAATACTTGGGGTAGTCCTTCTTCCAAGTGTCAGTCACTTCAGTACCTGAAAAGAAGATGTTCAAGGTATCCTTAGAGACTTGGAATTTCTTCCCGACAATCATGGAAGTAAGGACTACTTGCATATTGGGTGGTGGTATGAGTGTGTCATAATTCCATTACAAGTTAGCATAGAATTCGTGAATGAATTTTGTGTTGGTTATGGAATTGTTATAGCACAAGCGTTCAACACACAAGGCGAAGAGATGGTGATTGTATAACAACTCAGCCACTTGATCAATGACCCTTTGTCTATGAGGGGATGTCTCAAGAAGGGCAAAGAAAGGAAGGATTCCTAGGAAGGAGGTCTTGTACCTATTAAGAGCCTCATTGGAGACAAAGAAGGTGTCATCAAAGGGAATGTGATGCGAGTTGGTAGACGATGATGGTGCACCAGCTGGGGCACCCCTCTTTCTCCTATTGGTTGCCATGGAGACGAAGTGGAGAGAATGAAGCGAGAAAAAGTAAGAGAAACACCACAAAAACCCATCCACACACCTATGGTTGATAGGAAGGAGGTAAAGGGAGGTCGATCTAGGTCAAACTAGGGCTAGGGAGAGGATGGTCAGGGCTAGGGTTGAGGGCTTGATGGATCTAGAGATTGGATCAGTTGATTTTTCTCTAGTTGTGTGGGGACAAAAGTCGGCTGAAGCTAACTTATGTTTGCTCTATCCCGAACATCAATTGAGTTCTGTGACTCGAAAACTCAATTGATATGCTCTTTAAAAAATCTCTTGGCCTCCGATCAGTCGAGTTGGCAACTCGACTGATGGTCCAACTGAACCAACATTAGAAAATCAAATTTATAGCCATAGGAGTGCTAATTAAATTTATTTTTCAAGTCCATTTTGTATTTTAAACATACTTAGGAACATATCACTCATCATTGGGTACTATTTTGTGATAAAACATGCATTTGCAAAAAATACCCAAAAATACGAGAAAAATAAGAAAAAAAGAATATGAAAATTGACATTTAGCATGTTAGCAAGCAACTATGATCAAGAAATAAGAAAAGCTTATAGGATGTATGACAACTAGCTAGAAAGTATATCAGATTCATTCAAAGTAGTTATGAGAAGTTTAGATCTAATAAAGTTAAATTTCTCTCTAGCTATAGGTTTAAAGAAAATGTCTGCCAATTGATTTTCAATGTCTACATGTGTGATATAGATATCCTTTTTGGCAATGTGATCATGAAGAAAATGATGGAAAACCTCTATATGCTTAGCTCTACTATGCAAGATAGAATTATATGATAAGTTAATTGCACTAGTATTATCACAATTGATAGGAGAAGCGTCAAAATGAATGTTAAAGTCTTGGAGCATTTGCTTCATCCATAGGACATGGGCACAACAACTCTCGGCTGCAATGTATTCAACCTCGGTGGTTGATAATGCTATTGTGCTCTATTTCTTAGAGAACCAAGACACCAACCATGGTCCTAGGAGAAAGCAAATGCAACTTGTGCACTTTCTATCAATCAAGCATCCGACATAATCTACATCACTACAAGTTGTAGGAGTAAAGTCTCTTGACTTGGGATACCATAAACTAAAATTGGAAGTTTTGGATAAGTACCTTAAAATCCTCTTAACAACTATAAGATGTGATTTCTTAGGGTTTTATAGAAAGCGAGCACACAAGCCAACACTAAACATTATATCAGGTGCATAGGTAGTTAAGTAAAGTAAACTTCCGATCATACCTCTATAGATCTTCTCATAAACCTTCTCACCTTCTTCATCCTTATCATGTTTGGCATTTTTTGACATGGGTGTGTCCATCGACTTGGTGTTCTCCATCCCAAAGCGCTTGAGTAGTTCATTTGTGTACTTGCCATGGTTGATGAAGCTCCCATCTTTATTATGCTTGATTTGAAAGCTGAGGAAGAATGTGAGCTCACCCATCATACTCAACTCAAATTCACTCTGTATAAGATCACTAAATTCTTTGCAAAGATCAAGTTTAGTTCTGCCAAAAATGATATCATCAAAACATATATTTGAATGATAAGAAATTTTTTAGAAGTGTGCTTTAGAAATTAGGTAGAATCTACTTTGCCAATGATATACCCATGATCTAACAAAAAGTTCTTTAATTTCTCAAACCAAGCTCGAGGTGCTTGTTTGAGTCCATAGAGGGCTTTTTGAAACAAATAAACATGGTTAGGTAAACTATCATGTTCAAATCCCGAGGGTTGTGCAACATACTCTTCCTCCTCAATTGTACCATTAAAAAATGAACTATTAACATTCATTTGATATAGAAGAAAGTTTTTATAATTAGAAAAGGCAAGCAACATACAAATGGACTCAAGTCTAGCTGTAGGTGCATATGTTTCTTCAAAATCTATACCTTCCTGCTGATTGTAGCCTTTAGCCACTAACCTATCTTTGTTCCTTACCACTTTGCCACTTTCATCTATCTTGTTGTGATAGACCCACTTGTTGCCGATGATCTTTCTATCCCTTGGTCTTGGTACTAGGATCCATACTTTGTTCTTTTCAAATTTCTCCAACTCTTCTTACATAGCTAGGATCCACTCATCATCCCCAAGAGCTTCTTTGATGTTCTTTGGCTTTAGTTGTGAGATGAAGGTGTTGTTGGCTTCTAATTTGTTGAATGTAGCCCACGTCTTCACTCTTTCAAATGGATCACCTAAAATCATCTCTTTTGGATCATTCTTTGCAAATCAGGGAGTTGGATCCTTCTTCTCTTCATCTTTCTCTTCTTCTTGAGTGACCACCTCTTTTCCCTTTCGGGTGATGTTGAGTTCTTTTAGAATAGGAATTACCTCACCTACAATATCATCATTTGGAACAATATCTTTGGGAATAGAGGGTTTAGTCTCAATGAACTTAACATTTATGGATTCTTCTACTTTAGCAAGATCAACATTAAACACTCTATAAGCCTTGCTAGTAGTGCTATATCCAAGAAAGAAAGCCTTGTAAGATTTTAGATCAAACTTTTTTAGAGAATCTTTAGTGTTCAAGACAAAACAAGGACATCCAAAAACATGGAAATATTTGATAGAAGGCTTCCTACCACGCCATAGCTCATTGGGGGTTTTCTTTGAAGAAGGATGTGTAAAAACCTAGTTTTGCACACAACATGAGGTACTGACGACTTTGGCCCAAAACTTATTTAGAGTGTAATACCCTAAAAGCATGGTCCTAACCATCTCTTGTAGTGACCTATTATTCCTCTCTACATCCCCATTTTGTTGAGGTGTTCGAGGTGAAGAGAAGTTACGTGCATATCTAGATTCTTGAAAAAAGCATTCAAAAAGATCATCTTCAAATTCTTCTCCATCATCACTACGGATGGAAATGATCCTGCAAGAAGATTCATTCTCAACAGAGAAGACATCAAGTGTGTCACTTTTGGAAATGAGAAAGAATGTCTAAGTATATCTAGAGAAATCATCGACAATAACAAGGCAATACTTGGAACCACAAAGAGATTGAGTTCTCATTGGTCCAAATACATCAATATGAAGAAGTGCAAGAGATCTCTTGGTACTAAGGGATCATTTGGATTTGAAGTAGGACTTGGTTTTCTTTCCTTGGGTACAAGGTTGGCATTCCTCATCCTTTTCAAAATCCAATATAGGAAGTTCCTTGGCCAAGTCCTTTTTTCTCAATTTATTCAACTGATGCATATTTACATGACCAAGCCGATGATGCCAAAGAGAAATATCATTCCAATTGACTAATAGTCATCTACCAACAACATGCTTAATAGAGTCAAGCACAATTACATAAATATTACCACTTCTTGTTCCCTTATATATGACTTTATAGGTGAGGGAATCTAGAACCAAGCATTCAAAAGAAGTAAGTAGCTCAAGGAAACCATTATCACATAATTGACTTACACTAATTAAATTGTGATGTAGGCCATCCAAAAAAAGAAAAGTCTTGATACACAAAGATTCACCTACATCAACCTCACTTTTGACCCTACCTTTATTGTTTTCCCCAAAGGTAACTGAACCTCCTTTATTTTTGGTGAAGTTGTTGAAATGGCTTATATCACATGTCAAATTCTTAGTCCATCCACTATCAACAATCCATCTACCTTTTTCCTCTAAGAAAGGAGAGTATCTGTTCTCAACTCAAACTTTGGGATCCAGAGTTAGCTTGGGGACTCATTTCATCTTTGGGTTGGTCCCCTTGGACTTGTAAGGACAATAAGTAGAGTAATAATCATCACACTTGCAATGAGAACAAATCATAGGGTTCTTAGTGTAGGAGGACTCTCCAATGAAATAGGAGGTCTCCTTGATTTTTTTCTTACCTTTGGCTTTGTTCTTTCCCTTAGGTGATCCCCTTACAAATCCCAAACCACTAGTACCACTTTGTTTGGTAGAATGGTCAAGGATTTCATTTAGAGAGTTTTTCCCTTTGAGGAAGTTCTAGAAAGAGGTCCTAAGTCTATGATTTTCATCATTAAGAGATATGATAATAGAAGACAAACTAGTAGTATCATCTCTAGCATGAACAAGGTCAGCCTCTAGATAGAGGGCTTTAGTCAAATAAGAATCTTTCTTAAGAGAGATGGAAGTAATATCATTACTAGGCATGATAGGTCTAGAAGATAAATCATAACTTGACCAAGGAACCTAGCATTTTCAGATTTAAGCACTTGAATTTCCTTAAGGTAAACATCCCTCTCATCCCTATGAGGATCAACAATAAGCTTAAATTTAGCATTTTCAGTTTTAAGAGTTTCAAGCTCATTTAGGAACTGTTGATTATCTTCCATAAGAGTTTCAATGTTCTTAAGGTAGACTCCATTATCCACTTCAAATCCATTGTATTGGAGCTCAAGATAAAGATATTGTCCTTGAACGTTATCAATGCTCTCAAGATGATTTTTCTCATTAAGATCAAGAATTTCAAGTTTAGCATACAAATCATCAATAATTTTTCCTAACCTTTTTCTTTTAGATTTATATTTAGCAAAAGAAGAACAGGTAGAAAGAAGCATATCAGTAAGAGTTTCCTTAGATAAATCATGCTAGCTTACCTCACTTACCTCACCAATTTCTTCACTAGTATAGGCCATGAGTGCAAGATGGCACTCTCCATCTTCTTCGGAGCTAGAGCCACTTGAGGATGATTCCTCCCAAGCTGCATGAGCTGCATTCTTGTGTCTTTTCTCCTTCTTTTCCTTCCTCTTGTACTTGCTCTCCTTCTTGTACTCTTCCTCCTTCTTGGAGCTTCCTTTGTGGTGTGACTTTGTTGACTTGGGACATTCACTCTTGTAGTGTCCCTTTTGTCCACACTTGTATCATCTAGGAGTAGAGGAGAAGGATTTATTTCCCTTGAAGTTTTTTCCCTTGGTGTAGTGGCTTCATGCTCACTAGGGCCATCATCTTCACTAGAGGTGGAGGGAGATGTCCGACTAGCAAGTTGTTGTTGAAGGATGACTGCCTCCACTTGTGCATTGAAAGCACTGTCTTTTGATCTTCTTGGCTTCCTTTCCTTCTTGCTTGGCTTCTTCTTCTTACTTGTCAAGCCTTGTCTCATGAGCTTGGAGGTTGCCAATGAGCTCTTCAATTGGGATGTCATCAAGGCTCCTCACATCTTCAACGGAGGTCACCTTTGACACACATATCTTTGGTAGAGTCCTCAAGATCTTGGAGTTGATTACACCTCTACCCAAAGTGTTTCCCAAAGCAGCTAGGCCATTGATGATCACAGTAAGCCTAGAGTAGATATCCACAATCCCTTCTTTCTTGCCCATCTTGAAGTTCTCTAGAAGGATATTCAACATGTATATCTTAGCCTCCTTGACATGCTTTGTGCCCTCATAATTAATGAAAAATTTATCCCAAATCTCATATGGGGTGTACCCCAGATGAGATGTGGTTGAACTACGTTAGGGTAAGGGCTGCATAAAGAATGCATAAGGCTTTGGCATTGAGCCGGGCTTCTTTTAGTTAAACTTCATTCCATGTTGAAATAGCTCTGGTTGGCTCCTTGTATGGTGTGACCATCACCTTCCACATATCAAAGTTCATGCCTTGAATGTAGAACTACATATGCCTCTTTCAATAAAGGAAGTTGGTGTCGTCAATGACTGGAGGATGCATGGAGAAGCCTCCCTCTAGACTGAGTGAACCAAGTAGGTTGTTCCCATCTTCTCTTCTTGTGGGAGATTGTTGGAGAAGATCCTTCGCTTTGATACCACTTGTTTTATCTAAGACTCTAGAGGGTGGGGGGTGAATAAAGCTTAAAATTCTTACAGCATAAGTTAGACCTTCAAATTATATCAATCAAAACTAATAGCTTAAGTGAAATTTGAAGTCCTAACTAAACAAGCATAACAAGGATGAGAGAAATTGAAACAAGCACTTGGACAAGGTGGTTTAGAGTGGTTCCACTCTCCAAACTAGGAGAGCGTCAATCCACCACCTAGAGAAGTCAACCTCTACGACTTTGAAATCCATGTATACTTATATTCCATTCATAAGAGATACAAGGAGACCACCATACATCCAAGGACTTACCTATTCAAGACAAGAGTCTTCCACCTACACAAGGACTTACACACTTGATCAAGATGTCTTCGGCCTTCAACAAAGACTTACCCACACTTGCATCAAGTATTTGGCCTTGAAGGAATTTGCCCACTCTTCTTGAATCTTGGCCTTGCTCTTCTCCTTCACCTAGAGAAGATCTTCACATCTTCTTCAACCTTGAAGAAGAAAAATAACAACTTCACCTACACTCAAAGTAGCTTTCTTCACCTTTGCTTCTTTGAGAAAATGGGTAGGGAAAATAGAATGGAATGAGAGATTTAGAAGAACAAGGAAGTAGCTCTCTTACAACTGGCCTATCTCACTCATAATCATGCAATGCTATGTAAATGAGAGAGAGAAAGGGCTCAAGGAGTTGGAACTCACTCAACTATAGCAAGGACTTAGATAGCATGAATGATAAAACTTGGAATGAACTCCAAAGGGTCCTACTTATAGTTGGGGGTGTTTCCTTGAGTGTGAGATCACTTAAGGGTGAAATGTGGCCATTTTCTAGGTTAGAATAGATCTATTCTCACTCAAATCAACTCAACAATGGTTATAATCACTTTTTGTGCATTTTCTGTACATCACATTTGGTCGAATTTCAATAAAGATAACTTGACTGATCCACTAAGTGACATAGCCAATTATCAAACTATCGGTCGAGTTTGTTCTAGAAAACTCAAATGATGAGTCAAAATCAG
The DNA here is from genome assembly GCA_963693085.1 of Alisma plantago-aquatica. Lineage (NCBI taxonomy): Eukaryota > Viridiplantae > Streptophyta > Magnoliopsida > Alismatales > Alismataceae > Alisma > Alisma plantago-aquatica. Next base: position 1,291,065,066 of record OY856409.1, read on the forward strand.
TTTTGGTTGGTTGATAGATCGGTTGAGTTCTATGAATGTGAAACTCAACTGATTGGTCTCTCCAGAAAATCCATCACTGGATCGATCGAGTTTCCAACTCGACCGATAAACATGTGATTTTTTTTCTTCTAAATTGACATTAGAGTGATCAAACAGTGGAATTAAGTGTCCCTGATTTTTACTCATCTCAGTTACAAGTCATATCATCAATACAAGTGATTGGAAAAATCATCTAAGGTCATTTGGAGTGATTTCCCAAATTACACACTTGCATTTCTTTTGACTTGAACTTGAACAAGATAGGGCTTGTGTAATTTGATCCTTTTCATGTACCTAAATCTTGAAATCAATTTTAGACAAACATATTAGATACATAGGAATGGAATGGTTATTTTATTATCAAAATATGGGCAATGTATAACTCTCAAGTCAACATTTAACATCTTTGATATCTACTGATTGTACTAGGATAAATCTAGTCCCTCAAGTTTCCTCTAGAATGATTAAATCAAGAGTTTTTCCTAATTTTGAACTTTTATTATGACAGTGTTGTTTGTGAAGATGTAGAATTTAGATTCCCACACCCTTAATGTTTAGAGAACTATGGAACTTCAAACTTCTTTATCGTATAGGCCTATGGAAGTCCATATAATTTCATGATTTTTTTAGGCATTTCTTCTGATCATGTATCTCCTAGTTGCTTTCTCGATGATTTAGTGTGATTTCAACTAGATCTAATTGAATTTGGAAGAATATCATAGTGGTAGGCATGTTATCAGGTAGTGTGGTGTTGTCGGCTATTGATACATCTACGAATACTTCTAGTATGGTGTATACGTGGATTCATGTACCAAAGGTTTTGTAGGTATTGTGGCTAGTACTAGATGTGTTATGATTCCTTTGCTTCTTGGTTTTAGAAGGTTCAACTTCTTTTTTTTTCTTATTTGACTAGTTTTACAAACGATAATGTAATCTTGAATTTTCCATTTTGGTGGAGCTACATCTAGTGCTAGAATACGTGGGAATGAGTTTTTCATGCTTGTTGGTGGTGTTTGTTATTTGGTCCATGGTGAATTCTTCATTGGTATCCCAAATAGGTAGTATGAGAAAGTGAATGTCTTATTTGGATGCCATTTCTTTGTGGATGTCAGACTCTATAGTGAGTTCGTTGTGTCAATGTTTTTATCATTTTTGTTGTATGAGTTCTTAGACTCTAAATCCATTTCTTGAATGAGTTCCTCGAGTTTGTCAATTTCCTATTCCATAAGTGTCATGATGGATACCGATATAGTATATGTTGATGCACACAGCTAACCAACACATTGTTTTTAATGGTTCCCATGGTTGATATACTAGTCTATGTCTTCTTGAAGCTAACACTCAGAGATTCATTCTGGAGACATGTTCATACATGTAATTTGTCACGAATTGGGGAACAACATTTCCATTGGTTGTTGTTGTGATTCTAGACATGTGTGTCAGTGGTGTAGGACATACCTGTAGATGCAAGGCCAATGATGGAAGTACCTTTAACACTCCATATGTTAGTGTCAAAATTTAGAAGATCAAGCAAGATTTCTTTGTACGAAGCAACGGGATTTAAAATCAAGTGTTTTTTATCAAAGAAATGGCTGCCCCTTGTATGGCTAGGAGAAATTATTGTAAAAATTGCACTCACAAAGGAAAAGGGTAAATGAATAAATTTTCCCCTTGATAAGAAAAGGGATAGGATCATCAATTGAAATGTTCTCGAAAGATGGGGATAAAAGAAAAAAGAAAAAAGAAAAAAAAGAAAAGAATTTTGCGCTTGCGTATTAAGGGGTTGTGGTTATGTCCTTGGAAGATAAAAAACTTGTAGGTGACATGTGATTCATAGAGTTTCTCCAGTTACACCCGGATTGATAGAATAAATGAGAATGTGCATCCTTATGGCTAAATTAAGTAATTTCTATTGTATATCATCTGACAGATTCTTTCAGTATTTGACTTCTTTTCATTCCGTGAATGTCATAGGTACAATCATCCTATCATGTTGGAAACCTGAATGATTTAATGAAGTGATTATTTATATACAAATCATTTTAAGTGTAGTTTGACTTCCTTTAAAGGGATATGGTGTTACTAACCTCTAGTCATGTTTTTTGATGTGGGATGGTTGATCATTTCCTTTCTATCTAGGGCCCTATTTCACACGTGGTAGTTAGCTTGAACTAAGAAAACCACATTGTTATCAATTATAAGAAAATATGGCAAATATTCTTGATGCGAGAACACTCAATGTATGCTTATCTCTTGTTCTTCAAATAAGATCGAGGCTTATTGTACATTCTAGCTCATACTAGAATGCTATAATAAGTTTATTGTTGGTAAAAATCGTATGAATCTTGGTTTTGATGTTGGTTGGTACTCATCGTTGTGAATGAAGATTGTACATGTATTTTAAAATGACTAAAATTATTTGATATTTCAAACATGTACGAATGTTACAAAAAACTCCCAATTTTAGCCACATTTTGACATCGTATTAGGTTTCAGAAAACCTTGGGTTTACTAAAATCACATCCTTATCCAGGTTTAGTAAAATTTGTTGAAATAAATTTTACCTAAGGGTTGAACTATGTATTTGGGTTTGAAAGTGGTTATTAACAAAAAATGCTAAAATTTTGGCAACATTTTGACATAATTTTTTTATTCTTCTAAAACTGGGTTTACTAAAATAAAAGACTTACATAGGTTTTATGTAATTAGGGGTTTAAAAAGGTTGTACTAATACATTTAATTGTTTGGGATTTTGTACCTATTTGGATTAAAATTGAGTGTTACCAAAATACTAAAAAGGCCATAGCAATTTGGTATCATTTTTGGTTTAAGAATTGGATTTATTGACATAAAATCATTATGTGGGTTTGATGTAAATCTAGTTATGAAAAAGATAGCATCAAAAGGTTGATACTTGTGGGATTTATAAATGCATTGGGTTTAAAAAAATATTGTTATAAAAATGTTAAAATTTTGGGACAATTTGACAACATTTGGGATTTGAAAATTTTGATTTGCCAAAATCATGTTATTATATAGGTTTGATGTAAATTGGTTTGAAAATGCTTGTAGATTAAGGTTGAAATGCCTATGATTTCAAACCTATTTTTGTTTAAAAATATTTTTGCTAAAAGTTTGAAATTTTAGCAAAATTGCATACCGCTTCAAGTTTTGGAAAAAAATGGACTTATCAAAAGCAAATGTAAGGGAGTTGTAAATAAGATTGTTCCAAACTATTGAAATGTTTAATATTTCAAACTTGGGTTTGAAGACTATTGTTAGTAAGGATTCTAATATATGCAGAATTTTGACAATCATTTTAGATTTTGAAAAAATAATGATTTACCATTGTGTCAAATTGTTGGAAGTATTTTGACCACATGGTGGAATTCACTTTGAGTATTGGATAGGACATTTGAAAACAATCGTATCACACTCTTTTTTAGTTTTCATTCTATTTCACCAATATGTCATTAATGCCTCCAAACTTACACTTGACATGCCAATCTAGATCAAAATCCTCAAGTACCCACTGATTGACCTATTTAGGTTAGTTTTGGGTGATGAAAATTACCAAAAACTTAACATCACCAAAATTAATACAAATTGATTTTGTTATCGAGTTTGGCGGATGAGATATAGTCACCCACAGGTGACCCAGTTAAATAAATAAAAATGTTAATATTAATATAATATTTGTGTCACTCTTAGAAAGTGCCACACTAACACATTTATCTGATAGCTAATATTTTGACGTAATGTATAGTAAAAGAAAACAAAGTTCAATGCCCATCATGGATATAAGTTTTTATTTTTTAGGTTAATGGAAACAAAAATTTATGTTTTATAATTATTATGTTAGTGAACATATAGATATATCTATTACATGTTTTACATTCAACTACAGCAATTTTATTCTCCTTATTTTCACTTTTTGCTGTGGATAACTATAAACACATGACATTTTCAGAATAGCTTACATTAGATGACAAAATATAGTGTTTTCATTGTGGTATAATATGCTGTTTCAACAACAATATCATTTATATTTCCCATTACATGAAAAAACAAATGGCTATGTTTTTTTTAACAATTTTATGTTTAAAAGAAATAGGTATTACATTGTGTTTGACATAAAATACATTGAATGGTTTCTTTCATTTTTTAATTTTCAAAAAAATCTATAATAAACCATTTTCCTTTTTGTTTTAGTGTATCAACTAGCTACATCTTTCATTATACACATATTATATGGACACCCCTTGGTCAACTCACAACCTACTATGTCGGGTGTGAGTGTGTTATTGGAAACATGTTTAAGATAGGGTCCTTTTCAACCCACACTCGTACTACTATCACCCCTAATGACCCACACCAAAGTTAAGCCACCCACCCATTTGACAAGTTTAACCTACACATGTAATCGGTGAATATATGGATCATTATTTTTGTTAGGGTATATTTCATCCTAATTAAGTCTCTGGTTTAACAAGGTTTAAGTTCTGCCCTTATATATTTCTTGATCATGATGTCCGCAATTGATCATAGGTACAAGGGAGTGGGAATATTTGGGGCTAAGGATGACCGAATTATACATGGTCCCTACCACTACTCATGTCCTAGTGTCTTTCTGACTACATCGTGTGAGTGCTACTCTTCCTTCCTTGAAGCCTTAAGAAAAGTATGGTTCATGATCCTTTAATCAAATAGGTATCCATTCCATGAATTATGAAAAATGCGAGAGAACTACATACAAATGCATGTGTTGTGCCAACCTATCACAGTAAACAATATTACTCAAAAAATTAACACTAATTAAGTACATTACCTAAATGGTACAAAATTAAAACCAAGTAAAATATACAACCATAACTAGATACGTTTACACAATGGGTCAAATCCAAATACATACAAATATGTTCCAAGTAACTTTATATGAGTTCCATGGCCTCAATCATAACCCATTAAAAAAGATGTCATCCACATATATACAACATGCACTTTTTAGGATATACAAGAACAAATAGAGTTGATATAAATGATATACAAAATTCCTTTCCCATACCTAAGTGTACACAATGATGACTGTAAAACTCTACATGACCCAACCAACCTCTCGGATTCTACATCTCTACAAACTGCACCTCCCGCTACTCTATATCTGACAACGCTGCTGATCACCTAAAAAGGGTGTGGAAACTAAAGAGGTGAGATTCATGACCCAACGATATGCTACAACCTACAATAATATTTATTTCTTACTAGAAGATTATGTACTTAGAAAATAAGACATATAGTGTTACAGAGTTGAAAGACCATGTAATTTATATAGTAGATCAGACATAGCTAGAGTTATAATACATTATATTTTTCTTACTACACTATAAATTACCTATAAAAAAAAAAAAACACAAGAAGTATTATCATCCAATGCGATCTGACAAATAACCCTAATAGGTACACTACACGAATGAATTATATATTTTATCACGCCCTGGGTAGTTTGAACCATATCGCTCAAACTACTAGCCGATAATTTTGAAGTCAAAATTGGCCCCGTATTAGATATAGGATGACTGAAGTCCTAAAGATATCTTCTCCTTGGTCAGTACGAGTAACATCCATAGTGGCATATCAACCCAACTACTAAAAAACCTAGTTCGTTCTAGGTACACATGCCAGAACACTAGAAACCAGGGTATAAGACCTCAAATCTAAGTGATGACTGCAATCTCTCACAATCATATACACATTCAAGACATGGCTTTAACCTCTCTCTAAAACCATAAAATTAGTGTGACAGGGATAATTCCTCCCTGGGCCCACATATACTCAATAATATACAACTTTGAGCTCTATTTGGATTACTCATTCCACTTTGCATCGAGTTCTTGTGGTAGAATAGTTCTACAGTCACAAGGCACAACTAGATTCGAGCTCCACTTGATTAATTAAGCCAGTCAAACATTTTGATTGCAACAATCAAGTTGCATACAAACACCCTATAGACTGTACAAAATAATTTGGGCTCTCAACCTCATAAGATATAAAGTGTATATAACAATTTCATATCATTGTAGGCATAACTGTTCATACTCTCAAAACTTATAGAAGTTGATTTATAGACTCCCAAAGGAGGATCAAACTTTAAATTTATAACCCGAAACCTTCATGGACACACGTAGCTTTATTACGGGGTAGAACACATGGATGTGGGGATGTTTAGGAAGCTTAAGATCTCACACTTAAGTCATTTAAGCCAATCTGATAGTTGATAAAAGTATGGAACTAGAACTTGTCTAGAAAAATGCCACGAAATAAAATAAAACAATGTAAACAAAACAAAACAAAACAGAGTTAGTATGATTATACTAATCAAAGAGAAGGAGTTCCTGGCTCTGAACCATAAGTTGGCAAGTCTATGCACCCATTCTTTGGCGTAGACAACCCTCGAACACCCAAGTAAGCAAGTACATCCAAACATAGTACGTACTATGGTATCTGTTCCTATGGGATCACCCCACTCGCTTTTATACATCATGACTAAAACCCATCAATGATATGAGACCTCTATCGAGGATGATAAATCAACACCCTAGAATATTATAGATACCCTCTCAGGTCTAGATTATGCTGAGATGCTAGGAACATGTGTGATCTGGGCAACACCTGGTAGTGGGCCGGACCGTGCTGGGCTGGGTCCGTCTGTGCCCAGGTCTATGGTTCTGCACAAATCACCTTGAACCATCGTATTTTCATATTCCAATCCAAACTACCTTCTCTTATCTATTTCCACAACAAAACTCTTTATATATGCAGAAATAGAAGTTCAAGCAAGAAAGAAATCAACCAAACTAGCAATCATAACCAGAAAATGAAAGATAGAATAGAATACATGCTAGATCTAGAATAAAACAACTTTCTTAAGGTAAGAGTACATAAACCTACCCAAAATGGGATACATATCCAAGAAGGAGCTCAACTAGCCATGTACAAGCATAGTTGGAACCGAACAAAGATGGAATAACATCATTTGTACATAAACAAAGGAGAACAATAGAAGAAAGGAGAAGAAGAAGAGATTTATCCCATAGAGGAGAGGTGGATCTTGCTCCTTGGCCTCCGTATGGGCCGAATCTTGTCTTTGGGTTGTCCTCCTTGGTGTTCTTACCTTCTTGGCCTCCTTTCTCTTCAATTCCGTCCCAAGTAAGAACTTGGTGGGTGTATGGAGGTGGAAGATGGTTAGAAATGATAGGAAATGGATGAATGGAGGTGGGAAATGATGGTAGATGAAACAGAGAAATGGACGTAGGATGAGCACTTCAGCCTTTTCAGACCTTGGAACTCTCCTAGGGGCTCTTAGAACCAAAATGTGGAACCGAAACAAAAATGTTGAACCCAAAAAATCTCGGTGTCGTGGAGAACTTCTCCAAGTAGTGAGGGGTGGGTATTTATATGTAAAGGGGAGTGCGATAAGTGTTAGTGACACCTATCATGATTACTACTCGGTCTCAACTCGACCATGTCGAGCCCGGCATGACCGTGCCAGGTGTAGCGGTCGAGATATGTCACCATCAAGACAGATGTCACAGGCGCAGAGCTTGTAGCGGTTGAGACTGTTGTCGCGGTCATGATGGTTGCCATGGTGGAGACGGATGCTGACCCTTGTCCTTGGCGCGTCCGTGTCAAACGTCTCGATTGCAACAGAGGAGATTCATCAGCATTTGCTTTGTGTTACAGTTGAAATTAGTGGTGCGGTTGCGACGATCTTGCCACAGTTGTGGTTGTAGAGGTTGCGATGAGTGTAGCGGTTGCTACACCTTGACCTCCGCCCGACCGTGCTAGGATGGGTACAACCGTGCCAAGTGTAGTGGTCAGACGATGTAGCAGTCGCGATGATGTAGCGATCATGATGATGTAGCGGTCACAATCCTTACTCTTTAAGGACAAACCCATCGTATCCTAAGTTGGTGTACATAACGCGACGCTTGTGTGGTAGAATATGGAGAATTGATGTGAAGTTTGGTTCCTGCAAGTCTCTAAATTGGCTAGTTGAGCAACTCTATCTTTGAAAATAAACAAATTACTAAAGTATTGGAATCTTGGGTTATTTTTGGCATATTAAGGCTATAATGACATAAAACCATAAATAATTTCTTAGCATAAATGCCTAAATTTGGGTGTTATCAAACACCCCAAGACTATACCCTTTCTTGTCTACAAGAAGACAATGCTCAAAGAACAAAAAGATAACATAAAAATTAAGCATGGTGATAAATGATAAAGTTAAGAAAAATACTTTAAAACATCAACACTCTTGATATATGTCATTTTTGAGTAAACCCTTAACAGTCGAGCACGATCCCACTAAAGTGTGATCAAAGAGCATTAATGCAAGATTAAGAGATTTCACTACAACTTGTTAGTACTTGTAACATCCCTGACCTGGGTTATGGACTAACCCTAGGTGTTTTGCTTAATTATGTAATTAGATGCTTATGATTATCTTGTGGCATGTAATTAAAGCTCCTAAGAAACATATATTTCTATTTTTGCTCTTTTTAAACAATGTTGTAGTATTGTTTTGTAATACATGGACCTATGTGCAAAATACCCAATTAGAGGGGTTAACTTGCAATTTACACATGTTAATATGCTCCTTTGGTGTTAAGACATCATAAAAATGAATATGATGAAGCATGATGGATTCTCCAAGCTTGGGCCCTAAGATGCAGCTTGTGGAGTAATCCTTATGCTTTAAGCCCTAGTTTTGGTGTAAAGTGCAATTTACCCAAAATATAGGATGCAATATGTAAAATACACCTTCTAGAATATCTTTTATGACCCTTGGCATTAATTAGAGCAAACATTATGAAGGGGGCGCTTCATTTGAATAATCAAATAGAAATGATAACCTTTGTAATTAAATAATCAAGTTATAAGTATAATAACCCTTTTATATGTGCAACCTAGTATTGATATTAGCTTTCTTTACCTTTAGACCTTGGGTTTAAGATGAGTTTTGTTTAAGTATGAAGAGTAGAAATGTGGCTTAGAATAAGGGAAGGACCTAGATGAGAAATCAAGAAACTAGTTGTCCTTATGTTGAAGTTTTACCCAAAGTACATATACACCTTTCTTTGCAAACCAAGGAACCGTTTCCTTCACTTCTTCACTTTTCCCCTTTCTTAAACCAACTTAGGCAGAGCTCTGGAACAGAGGAGAACGACTAAGGAGTTCTAGGTAATTTTTGATCATCATCTTGCTCGGATTCATGGAGGAATTCATGATACAAGGTTGGTAGACTAGCTTTTCTTACTTAGTTCTTCTTTCTAGCCGACCTTTCCCAACCAATTCTTGGAGAAACGACCTTGGCCAACCTGTGGAGCTCAAGACACCATTAAAAGCTTGGAAACTTGGAAGCTTGGAGCTCTAGGGACGACCTTAAGGCGGGTTTTATAACTCTAAACCCTTATGCTTTGTTATGCTTATCTTCTTTCTTGCAAATAGTAGCTTGTTCTTCTTTCCCCTACTTTCCCTTGCATTCTTGCAAGAAAAACCGTGATGAACATACCTTAGTCTCAAGGTAGAAGATGATGGGCATTAATAACAATGTTATTCCTTATCTTACTTTACCAAACGATCTTGCACCTTTGGTCTAAACAGTTTGCAAACCCGTTTGAAACCAAATAGTTTCAAAACTGTTTGGATTCATACGGTTTGCAAGACCGTTTAGAATCAAACGGTCTCCAAGACCATTTGGGAGGTTTGACCAAGTGTTGGCCGTTTAGAGGTCTTCTGAACACATTATGAATTAATCATCTACAAAGAATCATAATCTAATTCCAAATAAATCCCAAGTTGAAGGCACTTTAATCACCTAAACCCTAATCGGGTTCAATTGCTGATTTCATGGACCAATCATGTTGAAGTTTGGGTTGAGTGGCCCAAATGGTTTCAAAACCGTTTGGGAATCACCCAAACGGTCTCCAGACCATTTGGTGACCACCCAAGATCATTTGGAGGTCTAGGGTTAAGGTAATTTGATCAATTGAAGGTCCAATCACAACAAGTTGTTGAAATAATCAAAAGGGCTGGTTTGTGACTTAATTAGGGTTCAACTCTTAACAAATTGACTTAGGTGTTGATGAGACTTTGGGAAAATGGTCTCAAGACCGTTTGGAGGATGTCCAAATGATCCCAATACCATTTGGGGTCAGGTCATGGCCCAATTGGGTGATAGTTGATGGGTTCAACTTCAATTAGACTCATGTTGAAGTATGTTGATGGTTGATCGATTACAAACCCTAATTCAATTGGTTCCAACCCTAATTGGCAATAAATTGAGGGTCAATTGAGTGTCCAATTGGTTAAGGATAACCCTAATTGGCTCAATTGATAAGTGTTTAACATGTATGAGGTCAATTGAGGGGTTCAACATTGAAAACCCTAATCAATTGCAAGTGTTGATGCACTTTTTAGGTCCATGCGGTTTTGAGGTCTTTGGGTCAAATGGTCTCAAGACCGTTTGAATCCAAACGGCCTCAAGACTGTTTAAGGGCAAATGGTCTCAAGACCGTTTGGGGGCAAATGGTCTCAAGACCGTTTGGGGGAAAATGGTCTCAAGACCGTTTGGGCCCAAACGATTTCAAAACCGTTTAGATCCATGCAGTTTCAAAGGTGATTTGATCAAACAGTTTCAAAGTCAACCATGTCCAAACGGTCAACATGATCAAACGGTTTCAACACCGTTTAGGGGCAAGAGGTCTTGAGTGTGATCTTGTCCATGCGGTCTTGAAGGTCAAAGGTACCAAACGGTCAACCCTTCCAAATGTTTTCAAAACCGTTTGGAGGTTGAAGTGTGAAACCGTTTGGGGACTTTTAGGATTAAGAATGCTTAATGCTTTGAAGGTTTAGATGGTTCAATGGTTGATTAATCTAAACCCTAATGATACCTAAAGACATTAAAGGGTTAAGTAATTAAGCAGCTTGACCCATGTTATGGTTAATGGTGAACACTACCAATGTACTCATGAAGGGTTCAAGCAGACAACACCCCTTGATTAAGCAAAACCCTAATGACCATAATGGTGATGACTTGACTTATGTTAATTAGAGTTGACTTGACCTAACCTAACATAGAGTGATGTAAACATCATCTAGTAGTGACAGGAGAGAGAAGGCTCCTAATATGAATGAGAATCAAGTAATATACCTTCAATATGTAAGAATGTACATGGTTAGGGTATGATCCATCAAGGTGAGATCATGAAAACCCTAATTATGATAATTGATGAATCTTAACCTAATTTGAAGGAATTAATGATATAATTTCATACATGATAATGCTATGAATTCAATTCACTATGAATTGAATAGTAAACCCTAATTCTAGGGTAATAACAGATAATGTGAATAGTAAACCCTAATTTAGGGTGATTTAATGAATGGAGTAATTCTGGGTTATGCCTTTTGAGTATGAAACCCTAATTATAAGTTGTAACATGAGGAATCTTTATGCCTTGTAAGCTAAGAGGTTCAATAACCCTATGATGAAGTGAATAAATCCAAACCCTAAAAATCAATGGTGATATGTTGATCTTAGCATGCCCGTGCTAAGGGGCACGACCGTGGTAGCTTGCCCTTGCACGACCGTGCAAGGAAGCACGGCCGTGGTGTCCTATAAAGAAATTGAAAAGTTTTGGTATTGTGATGATATTGTTATATATGCATATCCTCAATTATACTAATCATGCAGGTGGTTAGCAAGAAGTAATCATAGCCAGGTAAAGGTTATGATATCATATTTATTGAAAGCATGTTATTAGCTTTATGAATAGTGACATACTATGTTGCCTAGTTTAAGTGGCAATATATGAGATTGATGGGCTGTAAGAGCCATGAATAACATCAAGGTCATGCTGATTAGATGACTTATGATGAGTTGATTAAGAATTGATATCCATATGATAATTGATGTGAGTTAAACTTGATACATTTAGTATTCTTCTTTATAGTAGTGTTTAATAGTAAAATGCTTAGAAACATGCTTGATGTTAAAAGAATGTTGAAATGTACCTAACTAATCAAGTATAATCATACCATGTAGAGCCCTGATCATAGATCCATCATTGTCAGAAGCTAAATGATGGTGAAACAGGTTTTCCTAAGGGAACTCCTGGATCACATACTTTTGAGTATGTGGGGGAATATGGACACGTATATCCTTACGTCCTAGTGTAGGAATTGATATAGATGTACCTTAATCTATCAACCCTTCACTATATGTTTATGCCGGGGTGATGTACCACAAATCTCCCGAGGGAATCTTTAAATACCGCATCGATGGGAGATAAACAAGAGATCTTTCGATGGCGAAGAGAGTACAGAATGCCAATGTGACTCTAATAGCAAAGTGCCAGAATACCCTAGTAAGCTATCTTAGCAGAGAGACGAGATGTCCTGCATGATGATCCTCACACTGACTGAGGAAGATGAGGTCATAAGAATCTGGCTCTTTTGATGACCTATGTATGGTACCGATGCGACTTAGTAGTGATCGGTTGGAGTATGAGTGGTATACCTCATCTCCGCATGGCATAATAATGTTTGTAAAATATAATCAACCGTGTAGCATATTTGCTTAGTTTAAACTATGAGAAATAATGATTGATGTTACATTGTTTACATTAATAGCCTGTTCAAGTATCTAGTATACATGCTCTTGAATGAAGTGATTGCTTAAGTAGAAGATGCTTTACTTAATATGAATCCTTCTGTTGAATGAATTAAGTTACCTTGCTTATATTATTTCTTAATTGTTATAACAAAGCTTCTGGAAAAGAGTTATAACTCTCGCTGGGACAATTATTAAATTATCTCACCCCCGTAGGTTTCAACTTTTTAGGTGGTCGCCGAGGACGAAGGAGCCAATCTGAGGGTGAGCAGTATCAGCAGCAGCACCAGGGGTAGCAGTGAATCTCAGGTGGAGATACTGACTGTTGAGTCCTATAGTTAGTATGTCTTGTCGTCTCTGTACTCTCACGTACTAGGAGTAAGTAGGTATGAGGCTTTTGGCTTTAAGCCTCGAGATTTTGTATCTGGATGTATATAATCACTTGAGAGGTGATTTAACAGAAATGTAATGTCAAAACATGATGTAGACTGTTTATCTTGTTTCTTATAAAGAAGTTTATGGTTTAAAGATCTTTTCTTAAAAAGTTTTAATTTCTAGTGATTTTTCAGTAATTCGCTTCCGCATTTGTTTATCCCATTTTGGCGAAGTGAGTTGCCACAGTTAAGTGGTATCAGAGCTCTAGGTTTGCTGAGTCTATAGAGACATAGGACTTAGGATGTTGAGTCAAATATTAGTGTCTTCCAGTATATCTAATAGTGTCTTCTGCTCCTCAGGAGAAGAAGATAAGTATGGATGTCTGGACCTCACGAGGAGCATGTGGCAGGGAGTAGTGTTGCTGCACCCCGAGAAGGTGCAAGGAACCTAGAGATAGAGCAACCTGTGCCTGAGCCACCCCAGTTTAACCCAGCTGACATGGGGAACCCAGCCGTTCAGACCATGTTTGGGTAGTTTATGACTGGCATGACACACATCACAGATAGGATGCCCATGCCTGCACCTAGGGCACCTGCCCAGTCAGAAGGACAAGGTATTGGTAAGCCGTTCGAACGACTTCACCGAGTCGGAGCGACCGAGTGCTTTGGAACAGCTGATCCCGTAGATGCCGATCTGTGATTGAATGAGCTCGAGAAAGCCTTTAGAATCATGAACATCCCAGAAGCTGAGAAGGTTAGACATGCTGTCTATCTTCTCAAGGGGAGTGCTGGTCATTGGTGGACCATGGAAGAGCAGAAGAGGCCTAGTGTGGAGGTTGCCTGGGAAGTCTTCCGGTGGGAATTTATTAATAGATATTTCCCTAAGACGTTCCTGGATGAGAAAATCTCTCAATTTGAGAGGTTAAGGCAAGGTATGATGAACATTAGTGAGTACGAGGCTAAGTTCATGGAGCTGTTGAGGTTCTGTCTGCATATGGCAGCTATAGATGAAGAGAGGATTAGGCGGTTCGAGAAAGGGGTGAATGCTGAGTTGACTACTCTCGTGTCTGCCCTAGAGAACCGGGAAAGGTTTGCTACCTTCGTTGAGTCAGTCCAAAGGATAGAGAGGTCCGTAGCAGAGAAGAGGCAAACCCATAAGAGATATCTTCCATTCCAGGGATCTTCATCTAGAGACTTCAAGAAGCCTTGATTTTCTGTGCCTACACCACCACCACCCAGACCTAGTGCTCAGACACAGTGGACACTGAGTAGAGGTAGAGGACGAAGCTTACCACTACAAGGAGCTCACAGTTCAACATCGATGTCAGTCACATGACCACCAAGACCACAACAAATGGAAAGAAGTTGTTACATATGTGGAAAGGTGGGGCATTTGATGAAAGACTACAGAGCTAGACCAGCAAGCGTGACACAACCATAGAGGCAGAGTCAGCAAGGATCCCAGAAGAGGAAGTTTCCAGGAGCATCTAGAGGACGTGGACAAGTGTCCTAATCTGGATCGTCAACACCGAATCAACCACAGGCAACAACAAGGTTCTATGCAATGAACCCACATGATGTAGTGATCAACCCTCGGGTTGTGGCAGGTCAGATGGAGTTGTTATATTCTGATATGTCTACATCCTGTGTTGTATCTGTTTTGATTGACCCAGGTGCTACGCACTCCTTTATCACTCGAAGAGTGATTCGTAATTGCAACTATGACAGTCAGTCATAGGGCAGATAACCTGTTGCTTGAGACTTCGTTGAGAGGGTCTGCCGTGTTGCAGGAGGTATGCTCTCCCTGCATCCTCTTCTTTTCTGATCATCGCATTCAAGTGGATCTTATACCACTTGAGATGGAAGGATTTGATATAATCCTTGGGATGGATACCTTGGAAAAGTATAGGGTTGTCTTGGATTGTGAATCCAAGCAGGATGTGTTTGCTGATGAAAGTGACACATGGATCATTCAAGGAGAGAGAAAGATTCTACCTACCTGTCTGGTAACAGCTATGGTTGCTGAGAAGCTGATGAGGCAAGGATGTGATGCATTCTTGGCCCATGTGGTAGATACTACCATGGATAGTCCTAACCCTACTGAAGTTCCTGTAGTCAGGAAATTTGAGGATGTATTTCGTGAAGAACTTCCAGGTGTGCCACCGCCTCGGGAAATTGATTTTGAAATCAATTTGATCCCAGATACACAACCTATAGCGCAAACACCGTATAGGATGGCGCCTGTTGAGATGGAAGAACTCAAGAAACAACTGCAAGAGTTGCTTGAGAAGGGTTTCATCCTACCAAGTACTTCACCTTGGGGTGCTCCGGTCCTCTTTGTTAAAAAGAAAGATGTATCAATGCGGTTGTGCATTGATTGCATACAACTAAACAAAGTAACAATAAAGAACAAGTATCCTCTGCCGAGGATTGATGATCTTTTTGACCAGTTGCGTGGTGCAACCATCTTCTCAAAGATATATTTGAGGTCAGGATATCATCAACTCCGTATTAAGGACAGTGACATACCCAAGTCTGCCTTTAGGACAAGGTATGGTCACTATGAGTTCACAATTATGTCGTTTGGACTAACTAATGCACCAACTGCATTTATGGAACTCATGAATAGAATCTTCCGACCTTTCCTCGATCAGTGTGTTGTTGTCTTTATAGATGACATTCTGATCTATAGTAGAGATGCTCAACAACATGAACAACATCTTCGTCAGGCTCTAACTTTGCCAAGAGAACACAAGCTATACGCTAAGTTTAGCAAGTGTGAGTTCTGGTTGCCAGAAGTATCTTTCCTTGGACATGTGATATCTGCCTCGGGTATTCGTGTTGATCCTAAAAAGGTAGAATATGTTCTACAGTGGGAACAGCCGAAGACACCAACCGTAGTTTCTTAGGGTTGGCTGGCTATTACCGAAGGTTCATTAAGAACTTCTGTAACATCCCAGGATTTGAGGCCTCGAATAACATGATCTTAAAAGGAATGATTGGACTACCCATATCACCAAGGTGCACCTCCTTTTCTGGGAGCCCATCTCTAAAGAACTCCATCGTTAAGCGTGCTCATCTTGGAGTAGTACTAGGATGGGTGACCAGTCAGGAAGTTGATCCTGTCTTGCGCGTCAGTGTGGACAAAGTGCACAGTTAAGGCTAGTGGTGGTCTGTGGGGCTAGTCGTCATTCCTGAAACTCTACTAGAGCCTTGGGCAGTGGGCCCAGACGTTACAAATGGTATCAGAGCCATAACCCCTCCAGTAGGTGGGGCCCACATGGGCATGTGGCATGCCAGTCTTGAGCCGTGCGGTCCAGGCAAGTTGGAAAGGGCTATCTGTAGAGACAAGATGGAGCCTCCCTTGTGCTGGTAGCCGTGGACGGGAGCTGGGTGTCCATGGGCCATTGTGGGTCTGCACTGAAATGGGGTCAGATTATGAGGCCATATAGTTGAGCCTTGACGAGGACGTCAAGAGAATAAGTGGGGCAGATTGTAACATCCCAGGATTTGAGGCCTCGGATAACATGATCTTAAAAGGAATGATTGGACTACCCATATCACCAAGGTGCACCTCCTTTTCCGGGAGCCCATCTCTAAAGAACTCCATAGTTAAGAGTGCTCAGCTTGGAGTAGTACTAGGATGGGTGACCAGTCGGGAAGTTGATCCTGTCTTGCACGTCAGTGTGGACAAAGTGCACAGTTAAGGCTAGTGGTGGTCTGTGGGGCTAGTCGTCATTCCTGAAACTCTACTAGAGCCTTGGGCAGTGGGCCCAGACGTTACAACTTCAGTTCTATAGCCTTACCCTTGACTAAGTTGACCCGGAAGGATGTTCCTTTTGTTTGGAGTGATAAGTGTCAGCAATCTTTCCTGCTACTGAAGGAGAGGTTGGCAAGTGCACCTGTACTTATGTTACCTGAGCAAGGCAAGGGATACATAGTTTTCTGTGATGCCTCCAAGAATGGACTCGGATGTGTGTTGATGCAGGATAAACAAGTGATTTCTTTTGCTTCACTACAACTTAAGAAACACAAGGAGAATTATCTGACACATGACCTGGAGTTAGCTGCCGTGATTCATGCCTTGAAAATCTGGAGACATTATCTCTACGGGGAGACATTCCAGATTTTCACTGATCATAAGAACCTTAAGTACATCTTCTCTCAGCATGAACTTAATATGAGGCAACTCCGCTGGATGGAGTTAATAAAGGACTACGATTGTACAATTGATTACCATCCAGGGAAGGCCAATGCGGTTGCAGATGCTTTGAGTAGGAAATCAGCAACATCAACCTTAGATAGGGCAAAACTAAACTCTTTAGTATGCTCTAGGAGAGATATGCTTATCTCTTTAAGGAAAGACAATGTACAATTGAAGGTGTCATTGTTAGCTGGGTTGTTGGCTGAGATGCATATAAAACCTACCCTAAGAAAGAAGATTAGGGAGGCACAACAAGTTGATGCTGCGGTTCAACAGATTAGATCGGAGTATGGTGATGAGAAGCGAGACGGTTTCCATGACTCAGATGGTCAAGTGGCATGTTATCATTGTAGGATGATAGTGCCAGATGTGGATAACTTGAGAAAGTTAGTCCTGGAAGAAGCTCATTCTTTGATGTATGCTATGCATCCAAGAAGCACCAAGATGTATCAAAACTTGAAAGATATGTATTGGTGGCCTGGAATGAAGAAGGACGTTTCTGAGTTTGTTATGCGGTGTCCTATGTGTCAGCAAGTCAAAGCTGAACACCAGAAGCATGCAGGAACAATGCAACCTTTACCCATACCGCAGTGGAAATGGGATCATGTAACCATGGTCTTTGTTGTTGGCCTACCTAGGACAAACAAAGGGCATGATTCCATTTGGGTAATAGTTGATAGGTTAATAAAGACAACTCATTTCTTGCCTGTCAAAACAACCTATTCTGCTGAGAAGTTAGCACAGTTGTATGTTGAAGAGATAGTGTGACTGCACGGAGTTCCAATCACTATAGTTTCAGACAGAGGTCCCCAGTTTGCGAGTCATTTTTGGGAACGACTGCATAAAGCTCTAGGAACCCAGTTAAGGTTTAGTACAACCTTTCATCCATAGACTGATGGACAGTCAGAGAGGATTATACAAACCTTGGAGGACTTGCTGAGAGCATGTGTTCTCCACTTTACAGGAAGTTGGGATCTACACCTAAGCTTGATAGAGTTTGCCTACAACAATAGCTATCAACATAGCATTGACATGGCACCTTATGAAACCTTGTATGGTAGACGTTGTAGATCACCCTTATGTTGGTATGAGACTGGTGAGTATCAGCTTTTAGGTCCTGATCTTGTGCAGCAGACCACAGAGAAGATTAAAATAATACAACAACAGATTAAGACTGCACAAGATAGGCAAAAATCTTATGCTGACAGACGTCGTAGACCCTTAGAATTCCAAGTTGGAGACAAAGTGTATCTCAAGGTCTCACCATGGAAGGGAGTTCTAAGATTTGGTAGGAAAGGGAAGTTAGATCCTAGATTTATGGGGCCTTATCCAATCATCAAATGGATTGGAAATGTATCCTATAAACTAGAGTTACCACCAGAGTTACAAAGGTTACATCCTGTGATTCACATTTCTATGCTGAGGAAATGTCACCCTGATACAGAGTCAGTTTTACAGCCTATGGAGGTAGAATTGAATGATGATATAACTTATGAGGAAGGACCAGTGTCAATCCTTGATAACAGAATCAAAAAGTTCAAAAAGAAAGATATAAGTCTTGTGAAAGTCCTCTGGAATCATCATGGTGTTGAAGAAGCCTCATGGGAACTAGAGGAAGAGATGAGAAGGAAATACCCTGCTCTTTTCTCTTAAGTATGTTTTGTTGATTTCGGGGATGAAATCCTTGTAAGGGGTGGATAATTTGTAACATCCCTAACCTGGGTTATGGACTAACCCTAGGTGTTTTGCTTAATTATGTAATTATATGCTTGTGATTATCTTGTGGCATGTAATTAAAGCTCCTGTGAAACATATATTTCTATTTCTGCTCTTTTTAAACAATGTTGTAGTATTGTTTTGTAATATAGGGACCTATGTGCAAATTACCCAATTAGAGGGGTTAACTTGCAATTTACACATGTTAATATGCTCCTTTGGTGTTAAGACATCATAAAAATGAATATGATGAAGCATGATGGATTCTCCAAGCTTGGGCCTCAAGATGCAGCTTGTGGAGTAATCCTTGTGCTTTAAACCCTAGTTTTGGTGTAAAGTGCAATTTACCCAAAATATAGGATGCAATATGTAAAATACACCTTATAGAATATCTTTTATAACCCTTGGCATTAATTAGAGTTAAAATGATGAAGGGGGCGCTTCATTTGAATAATCAAATAGAAATGATAACCTTTGTAATTAAATAATCAAGTTATAAGTATAATAACCCTTTTATATGTGCAACCTAGTATTGATATTAGCTTTCTTTACCTTTAGACCTTGGGTTTAAGATGAGTTTTGTTTAAGTATGAAGAGGAGAAATGTGGCTTAGAAGAAGGGAAGGACCTAGATGAGAAATCAAGAAACTAGTTGTCCTTATGTTGAAGTTTTACCCAAAGTACATATACACCTTTCTTTGCAAACCAAGGAACCGTTTCCTTCACTTCTTCACTTATCCCCTTGCTTAAACTGACTTAGGTAGAGCTCTGGAACAGAGGAGAATGGATAAGGAGATCTAGGTAAGCTTTGATCATCATTTTGCTCGGATTCATGGAGGAATTCATGATACAAGGTTGGTAGACTAGCTTTTCTTACTTAGTTCTTCTTTCTAGCCGACCTTTCCCAACCAATTCTTGGAGAAATGACCTTGGCCGACCTATGGAGCTCAAGATGCCATTAAAAGCTTGGAATCTTGGAATCTGGGAGCTCTAGGGACGACCTTAAGGCGGGTTTTATAACTCTAAACCCTTATGCTTTGTTATGCTTATCTTCTTTCTTGCAAATAGTAGCTTGTTCTTCTTTCACCCACTTTCCCTTGCATTCTTGCAAGCAAAACCATGATGAACAGACCTTAGTCTCAAGGTAGAAGATGATGGGCGTTAATACCAATGTTAGTCCTTATCTAACTTTACCAAACGATCTTGCACCTTTGGTCGAAACGGGTTGCAAAACCGTTTGAAACCAAACAGTTTCAAAACCGTTTGGATTCATGCGGTTTGCAAGACCGTTTAGAATCAAACGGTCTCCAATACCGTTTGGGAGGTTTGACCAACCATTGACCATTTAGAGGTCTTCTGACCACATTATGAATTAATCATCTACAAAGAATCATAATCTAATTGCAAATAAATCCCAAGTCGAAGGCACTTTAATCACCTAAACCCTAATCGGCTTCAATTGCTGATTTCATGGACCAATCATGTTGAAGTTTGGGTTGAGTGGCTCAAACGGTCTCAAGACCATTTGGTGACCACCCAACACCATTTGGAGGTCTAGGGTTAAGGTAATTTGATCAATTGAAGGTCCAATCACAATAGGTTGTTGAAATATTCAAAAGTGCTGATTTGTGACTTAATTAGGGTTCAACCCTTAACAAATTGACTTAGTTTTTGATGAGACTTTGGGAAAACGGTCTCAAGGCCGTTTGGAGGATGTCCAAATGATCCCAAGACCGTTTGGGGTCAGGTCATGGCCCAATTGGGTGATAGTTGATGGGTTCAACTTCAATTAGACTCATGTTGAAGGATGTTGATGGTTGATCGATTACAAACCTTTTCAAAACCCTTCCAAACGTTTTCAAAACCGTTTGGAGGTTGAAGTGTGAAACCATTGGGGGACTTTTAGGGTTAAGATTGCTTAATGCTTTGAAGGTTTAGATGGTTCAATGGTTGATTAATCTAAACCTAATGATACCTAAAGACATTAAGGGGTTAAGTAATTAAGTAGCTTGACCCATGTTATGGTTAATGGTGAACATTACCAATGTACTCATGAAGGGTTCAAGCAGACAAGACCCCTTGATTAAGAAAAACCCTAATGACCATAATGGTGATGACTTGACTTATGTTAATCAAAGTTGACTTGACCTAACCTAATATAGAGTGATGTAAACATCATCTAGTAGTGAGAGGAGAGAGAAGGCTCCTAATATGAATGAGAATCAAGTAATATACCATCAATATGTAAGAATGTACATGGTTAGGGTATGATCCATCAAGGTGAGATCATGGAAACCCTAATTATGATAATTGATGAATCATAACCTAATTTGAAGGCATTAATGATATAATTTCATACATGATAATGCTATGAATTCAATTCACTATGAAGTGAATAGTAAACCCTAATTCTAGGGTAATAACAGATAATGTGAATAGTAAACCCTAATTTAGGGTGATTTAATGAATGGAGTAATTTTGGGTTATGCCTTTGAGTATGAAACCCTAATTATAAGTTGTAACATGAGGAATCTTTATGCCTTGTGAGCTAAGAGGTTCAATAACCCTATGATGAAGTGAATAAATCCAAACCCTAAAAATCAATGGTGATATGTTGATCTTAGCACGCCCGTGCTAAGGAGCATGGCCGTGGTAGCTTGCCCTTGCACGACCGTGCAAGGAAGCACAGCCGTGGTGTCCTATAAAGAAATTGAAAAGTTTTGGTATTGTGATGATATTGTTATATATGCATATCCTCAATTATACTAATCATGCAGGTGGTTAGCAAGAAGTAATCATAGCCAGGTAAAGGTTATGATATCATATTTATTGAAAGCATGTTATTAGCTTTATGAATAGTGACATACTATGTTGCCTAGTTTAAGTGGCAATATATGAGATTGGTGGGCTGTAAGAGCCATGAATAACATCAAGGTCAGGCTGATTAGATGACTTATGATGAGTTGATTAAGAATTGATATACATATGATAATTGATGTGAGTTAAACTTGATACATTTAGTATTCTTCTTTTATAGTAGTGTTTAATAGTTAAATTCTTAGAAACATGCTTGATGTTAAAAGAATGCTGAAATTTACCTAACTAGTCAAGTATAATCATACCATGTAGAGCCCTGATCATAGATCCATCATTGTCAGAAGCTAAATGATGGTGAAACAGGTTTTCCTAAGGGAACTCATGGATCACATACTTTTGAGTATGTGGGGGAATATGGATGCGAATATCCTTACGTCCTTGTGTAGGAATTGATATAGATGTACCTTAATCTATCAACCCTTCACTATTTGTTTATGCCAGGGTGATGTACCACAAATCTCCCGAGGGAATCTTTAAATACCACATCGATGGGAGATAAACAAGAGATCTTTCGATGGCGAAGAGAGTACAGAATGCCACTGTGACTCTAATAGAGAAGTGCCAGAATACCCTGGTAAGCTATCTTAGTAGAGACACGAGATGTCCTGCATGATGATCCTCACACTTACTGAGGAAGATGAGGTCATAAGAATCCAGCTCTTTTGATGACCTATGTATGATACCGATGCGACTTAGTAGTGATCGGTTGGAGTATGAGCGGTATACCTCATCTCCGTAGGGCATAATAATGTTTGTAAAACATAATCAACCGTGTAGCATATTTGCTTAGTTTAAACTACGAGAAACAATGATTGATGTTACATTGTTTAATTAATAGTCTGTTCAAGTATCTAGTATACATGCTCTTTAATGAAGTGATTGCTTAAGTAGAAGATGCTTTACTTAATATCAATCCTGCTGTTGAATGAATTAATTTACCTTACTTATATTATTTCTTAATTGTTATAACAAAGCTTCTGGCGGAGAGTTATAACTCTCACTAGGAAATTATTCAATTGTCTCACCCCCGTAGGTTTCAACTTTTTAGGTGGTCACCGAGGACGAAGGAACCAATCTGAGGGTGAGTAGTATCAACAGCAACAACACCAGGGGCAGCAGTGAATCTCAGGTGGAGATACTGACTGTCGTGTCCTGTAGTTAGTATGTCTTATGTCGTCTCTATACTCTCAGGTCCTAGGAGTCAGTAGGTCTGAGGTTTTTGGCTTTAAGCCTCGAGATTTTGTATCTGGATGTATACAATAACTCGAGAGGTGATTTAACAGAAATATAATGTTAAAACATGATGTAGACTGTTTATCTTGTTTCTTATGAAGAAGTTTATGGTTTAAAGATAATTTCTTAAAAAGTTTTAATTTCTAGTGATTTTTCAGTAATTCGCTTCCGCATTCGTTTATATCGTTTTGGCAAAGTGAGTTGCCACAATACTAATGAGTGTTTGAATCATAATGATATAGTATTGAAGCATTGTCACATAGGTGATCACGTGAGTGATGAGAAACAAGCCATTATCATGTATTCATGTAGAGTAATCAGTAACAACACACCTCCCACTTATTTAGGTCCAAAGAAGAAACAAAACACAAAAAGACTCTAATGACTTCTGAGGATCCTGATCTACGTCAGGTTGGTCCATGTAATTGTTGGGAAATATGGCATCAGGTAGGAAGCATAAATAAAATTTTTACTAACATATTTCCCATTAACTAGCAGATTACGTCAATAACTATGTAATGGGAAGGATGATTTTGCGAAGATATACCTGGTCCTGGAGAAAGTCCAGTGACAATTCTGATAGATGTGTAATCTGTCTTAGATGGTTTCTGTGCAGCTCCTGGTCACACTTAGACTTGTCTGATTGCTCCTCTACGGACATCAGACTCAGATAACTACTACAACGACTCCTCATATCTTGCGACAAACATGAGTTGACGTTGCCCTCCTAGAAGTAGCCAACATACTCCTGCCTCTAGAGTAGTCCACATGGACCAACTAGAACTCATGTCGTCCTACAGAAACAGACAAGAAGGAGTTGTCCCTCTCGTTGGTGTACTAGTCACCAACATGCTCTCCCACAACAATGATCCTCATTTGTTGCTCTCCCATGGCTATCCCTCCCTAGTCAGGTAGGACTTGTCAAGGATCTAGTGGTTACCACTACCAGTGAGGACAACACTTGTCAGAGCAACTGATTCTTAATTGTCTATGTACTAGTTGTACTTTGGGAAGCCCCCAATACCCCTCTATATATAGGAGGGGTTAGGGTTTCCAATCCCCAACCAATGTGGGACTAAAGTGAGAGTAGAAAGGACAAGTAGATCTTGAATTTTGGCAACTTTTTCGAAAGTTTCACAACCTACGTGTGATGAAACAATCATCTCGCGTGCGAGACGATCATTTCTATAAGCAAAATGACCGTTTTCCACCTTCCAGTTCTGCACATATGTTGGCAATTCAATTCCAATTCGTACTCAACATGACGTATCCCCAAAATGGGCATTTGGTGAAACTAAGACAGGCATCTCACACCAAACCAAATGGCCGTTTGGTGCAACAATGATAACACCCAAATCTACGCATATTATCTATGCATTTTATCTATAGTTTCGTGTCACTTTGGTCTTAATATGCCCAATAATGCTCATGTTTTATGCTTTCTTTCTCTCATTAGATAATGTAGTTAGAATAGCCAATAATGTAGCCAATCTAGCCAATTTTGGGACTTGAAGGCACCAAACCAGACAAGACATCTATTCTCCAAAGATTTCTCCCCAACACATGGTTTTTGCGGCAACTATGAACCCACCACGACCATGGCAATCCACCCTGACCTCAACCGTGGCAATATGGCACGACCGTGGTGCCCATTGCGACCGCGGTCTACAACACTGCGACCGTGATTCCTCACCACAACAGTGGCCACCTGCCACAACTGTGGCCATCCACCTTTTCTATGACCATGGTCGTTTGCCACGACCGTGGCCAATAACCACGACCGTGGCCAATAACCGCGACCATGGCCAATAACCGCGATTCCTTGCCACGAGCGTGGCCATTCGCCACAACCGTGGCCAATAACTATGATTGTGGCAAATAACCATGACTGCGGTTGAGATGATCCAATCCATAAACCACGATATAAACTTAGCGGAATCATTCGATTAGCAGCGAAATACAAAAAAAAATTACCGGAAATAAAAACTTTTTGAGACAAGATCTTGAAATCATAAAACTTCTTTTATATAACCAAGATAAATAGTTTACATATCTGATAAATCACTTCTTGAGTGATTATACACAACCAGATATAAAATCTCAACATTCAAAACCAAAATCTCAGACCAACTAACTCCAAGGACCTGAGAGTACAGAGACGGCATAGGACTAACTAACTACATGACTCAGCAGTCAGTATCTCTACCTGAGATTCACTGCTACCCCTGGTACTGTTGCTGCTAATACTGATCTCCCTCAGACTGGTTCCTTCATCCTCGACGACCACCTAAAAAGTTGAAATCTACGGAGTGAGACGATTTTAAATAATTGTCTCAGCGAGAGTTATAACTCTCCGCCAGAAGCTTTATTATAGCAATCAAGGAACAATATAAGTAATAAAAGCTTTCAAGGTAATCAACAACAGATTGACATTAAGTAGGACAACAACATTTAAGAAAAATGAAGAAACATGAATACTAGCATAAGCAGTGTAACTTCAATCATGTATCTCGTAGTTCAACCTAAGCAGATATACTACGCAGTTAATTATGTTTTACAAACATTATTATGCCCTGCGGAGATGAGGTATACCGCTCATACTCCAACCGATCACTATTAAGTCGCATCAGTATCATACCTAGGTCATCAAAAGAGTCGGATTCTTATGACCTCATCTTCCTCAGTCAGAGTGAGGATCAATATGCAGGACATCTAATGTCTCTACTACTATAGCTTACCAGGGTACTCTGGTACTTCGCTATTAGAGTCACAGTGGCATTCTGTACTCTCTTCACCATCGAAAGATTTCTTGTTTATCTTTCATCGATGCGGTATAAAAGATTTCCTCGGGAGAATAGTGTTACATCACCCCGACATAAACATATAGTGAAGGGTTGATAGATTAAGATACATCTACATCAATTCCTACACTAGGATGTAAGGATATACAAATCCATATTCCCCCACATACTCAAAAGTATGTGATCTAGGAGTTTCCTTAGAAAAACCTGTTTCACCATCATTTAGATTCTGACAATGATGGATCTATGATAAGGGCTCTACATGGTATGATCATACTTGATTAGTTAGGTACATTTCAGTATTCTTTTAACCACAAGTATGTTTCCAAGCATTTAAATATTAAAACACTGCTATACAAGAAGAATACTAAATGTATCAAGTTTAACTTATATCAATTGCCAATTGGATATCAAATCATCATAAGTCATCTCATGACCTTGATGTTACTCATGGCTCTTACAGCCTATCATCTCATATGATGCCATTTAAACTTAGGTATTATAGCATATCACTATTCATAGAGCTAACAACATGCTTTCAATGAATATGATATTATAATCCTTACCTGGATATGATTATTCTCTTATAAGAACCTGCATGGTTAATTCAATTAACAACAATAAACAATTCATATCAAGAGTTGTACCTTCATGCTTAAAAGCATAACCTGGAATTAGGGTTTACTGTACATTTCATCACATCACCCTCAATTAGGGTTTACTATTCACATTACATGTTTTTACCCTAGATTTAGGGTTTACTATTCACTTCATAGTGAATTGAACATCATAGCATCATCATGTATGAGAAACATCATCATTGATGCCTTCCAATTAGGTTAAGATTCATCAAACATCATAATTAGGGTTTTCATGATTTCACATAGGTGGATCATACCCTAATCATGCACATTCATATACATTGAAGGTACTTTACTTGAATTTCAACCATACCTGGGACCTTCTCTCTCCTCTTACTAATAAATGGTGATTACATCACTCTAGATTAGGTTAGGTCAAGTCATCATTGATTAGCATAAGCTAAATCACCACTATCATGTTATTAGGGTTTTGATTAAACAAGGTGTCACCCACTTGAACCCTTCAAGGGCACATTGGTAAAGTACACCATTGATCACAATCATGGTTCAATCTATTAATCACCTATTCTCTTAATGTCTTTAGGTATCATTAGGGTTTGTATTAGACCACCATTGAACCAATTTATACCTTCAAAGTACTAAGCAATCACAACCTTATAGTCTCTAATCGGTTACACACCTTCAACCTCCAAACGGTCTTAAGACCGTTTGGATGTGTTGACCGTTTGCTATAGTTGAATTCAAGACCGCATGACACTCAAGGTCATTTGTCCTCAAATGGTCTTGAGACCGTTTGGGTGCGTTGACTGTTTGAGGGTGTTGACCTCCAAACCGTTTGGATGAAACGACCTTGAAACCACATGAGTTGAAACGATCTTGAGACCGATTGGACCAAACGATCTTGAGATCGTTTGAGCCCAAAGGGTCTTGAGACCATTTGGCCCCAAATGTTCTTGAGACCGTTTGGCCTCAAACGGTCTTGAGACCGTTTGGATCCAAACGGTCTTGAGACCGTTTGGTCCAAATGGGCTCAAAATCGCATGGACCTCAAAGGTGTATCAAAGGTTATAATCGATTAGGGCTTTCTATGTTGAAGCCTTCAATTGGCCATATCCTTGTTAACCACTTATAAATTGAGTCAATTAGGGTTAACCTTAATCAATTGGACACCAAATTGACCCTCAATTGAAAGCCAATTAGGGCTGAATCCAATTCAATTAGGGTTTTCAATCGGTTAACTCTCAATGTTCAACAATGTGAATCAAATTGAATTTGAACCCATCATTTGACACTCAATTCGGCCCAAACTTGGCCCAAACGGTCTTGAGATCATTTGGACACCCTTTAAACGGTCTTGAGATCGTTTGCCCAAAGTTTCATCAAAATCTAAGTCAAATTGATAAGGGTTGAACCCTAATTAGGTCTAAAATCAACACTTTTATTCAATTCATCAACTTATTGTGATTGGACCCTCAATTCAACAAATTACCTTAACCCTAGACCTCCAAACGGTCTTGGGTTGTCACAAAACGGTTTGAGACCGTTTTATTGAACCCCCAAACGGTCTTGAGACCATTTGGGCCCTTCAACCCAAAGTTCACCAAAATTGGTCATTGAAATCACCAATTGAACCCGATTAGGGTTTTGAAGGTTGAAGTGCCTTCAACTTGTGATTGGTTTGCAATTAGATCATGATTCTTTGTAATTGATTAATTCAACATGTGTACAATATACCTCTAAACGGTTTTCACTTGGTCAACCCTACCAAACGGTCTTGGAGACCGTTTGAATCTAAATGGTTTTGCAAGACCGCATGAGATCAAACGGTTTGAGACCGTTTGATTTCAAACGGTTTGCAAACCGTTTAGACCAAATTGTCCAAGGTCGTTTGATAAAGTTACCTAGGAATTCATGCCCATCATCTTCAACCTTGGGACAGGTCGGTTACTTCATGGTTTTGCTTGCAAGAAATCAAAGAAAGATGGGGAAGAAGAAGAACTTAACTACTACTTGCAAGAATAACAATATGCATAATAAAACAAGAGGTTTAGAGTTATAAAACCCACCTTAAATGTTGTTCCTAGAGCTCCAAGCTTCCAAGCTTCAAGCCTTTAATGGCATCTTGAGCTCCACAGGTCGGCCAAAGATGATTCTCCAAGAAAAGGTTGGGGAAAGTCGGCTAGAACAAGAAACCTAAGTGAGATAACCATAAAACCAACCTTATACAAGGAATTCCTCCATGAATACGAGCTAGAAGATGGTCTCTTCTTACCTTAGAACAAGTTGGTCGTCTCCCTGAGCTCCAAATCTCTACCTTGGTCGGTTGAGCAAGATGATAAGTGAAGAAGAGAAGGGAATACATTTACTTGGTTTGCAAAGAAAGAAGCTTATATAGCTTGGGTTAGTTTTCAACATAAGGACCTCTAGTTTCATGGTTTCTCATCTAGGTCCCTCCATCCTTCTAAGGCACGTTCAATATATCATTACTTAATCAAAGCCCATCAAAGCATCAAGATCTAAGGGTAAAGAAAGCCAGCATGCAACTAAGGTAAATATATGAAGGGCCTCCTTACACGTACTAGGTGATTTTACTACAAGGGTCATTCTTCTTATCTAATTACTTAATTGAAGCGCACCTCTCATCATTTCTACTCCAAATGATGTCAAGAGTCATAAAAGATACTCTATAAGGTGTATTTTACAAGTTACACCCCACATTTTGGGTAAATAGCACTTTACACCAAAATTAGGGTTTTAAGCAAAGGTTTGCTCCACAAGCTGCATCTTGTTTCCCAAGCATGGGGAATCAATCATACTTCATCATATTCATTCATATGATGTCTCATCATCATAGGAACATATTAACCTATGTAATTTTGCAAGTTAACCCTTCTAATTGGGTAATTTGCACATAGGTCCCTGTATCACAAAACAATACTACAACATTGTTTAAAAAAGACAAAATTGAAAATGTATGTTCCTCAGGAACTTAATTACATGGCAAAAGATAATCACAAGTATTTAATTACATGATTAAGAAAAACACCTAGGTTTAACTTATAACCCAGGTCAGGGATGTTACAACGGTCTTCAACACTGCGACCGCAATTCCTCGCCACAGCCGTGTCCTTTAGCCACGACTGTGACTGATTCCCTCCACCACGACAGTGGCCGTCCGCCACGACCATGGCCAATAACCACGACCGCAATCTTCATCACCGCGATCGCAATCTCCACTCAATGAATCGCGACCATGGTGTTGGCCACTACCGTGGCCGACCCCGCGATATGCTGGTTGCGGTGTGCAATCGACCTCTATAAATATGTGTCCCCTCAGTCATTTGAGGGGGGACCTCAACAAAGGATGCCGAGAGGTTGCTGCTCTGAGATCTGAAGGTTCCTAGATCCCCATGGGAGAGTCTGAAGGTTTGAGAAGGCCAAAGAGTTCACCCTAATCTCTACTCTTCAACAAGCTTCCATCCGTTCTCTACCTATCCATCCAATTTCACCCAGATCTGAGGTGGAAACCCAGATCTAGACCAACCACCATTGTCCTCCACCTCCATTCACCCACCAAGCTGCTATTTGGGGTGGATCTAGAGAGAAAGAGGACCGAGGAGTCCAGATCTGATCAAGGAGGAGGACCAAAAGATGAGATTCAGCCTATACGGAGGCAAAGGAGTGAGAGCCACCTCTCCTCCATTGGCCAAATCTCTTCTTCTTCCCGTTTCTTCTACTGTGTTCCTTGGTTTCTTGTACAATGATGTTCTTTCATCTTTGTTCGGTGCTGACTATGCTTGTCCATGGCAAGTTGAGCTCCTTCTAGGATATGTAGCCCATTTTGGGCATGTTTTTGTACTTTTTCCTTAAGCAAGTAGATTTATTTCAGATCTAGTATGTTGCATGTTCTATTTTCTCTTTCTAGTTATGATTTCTAGTTTGGTTGATCTCTTACTAGTTTGAACTGCTATTTATTCCTGTATCGAGAGATCCGTTGTAGGAATGGTTAAGAGAAGATAGTTTGCATCTGAACCTGAGAGGAGGACGATCCAAGGTATTCTGTTCCTAACATCCTGGAATATCCTAAGACCTGAGAGGGAACTTAGCCTATTCTGAGGTTTTGATATGTCATTCCTCAAGAGAGGGTCGATGACATATTGTTGATGGTTTTAGTCACGCGTCGTGAGAGCGAGTGAGATGACCCCACAGGAACAGAGGCCGTTGTGCGTAGTAGATGCTTGCTTAGGTGTTCGAGGGTTGTCTACACCTGAGAACGGGTGCATAGACTGCCCAACTTGTAGTTACATAGCCAAGAACTCCTTCTCTCTGATTAGTAGAATCCTGTAGACTCTGTTTTGTTTTTTTTGTTTTCTTTTCTTTGTTTTATATCGTGACAAATTGCTAGACTAGTTCTAGCACATATTTTCATCGACTATCACTTTTGGCTTATCTGACCCAAGAACGAG
This sequence comes from Alisma plantago-aquatica, assembly GCA_963693085.1. NCBI lineage: Eukaryota > Viridiplantae > Streptophyta > Magnoliopsida > Alismatales > Alismataceae > Alisma > Alisma plantago-aquatica. Next base: position 1,291,096,053 of record OY856409.1, read on the forward strand.
ATCTGTGGCATCCTAAATGTCCCCACGTCCCTGTGTTCGACCCCGTAATAAAAGTTGCGGGGGTCTAGAAGGATTTAGGTTATAAATTTATAAGCTTGATACCTTGATTTGTCCCACATTCATTTCCGGACGCGAGAAAAAAACATAAACTTTTTGGCGTCGTTGCCAGGGATGTGGTTTTCCATGTTTACACACCTAAAGGATTTTGTTCGGTCACTATAAGTCTATATATATGCATAGTTTTTCTTTTGTTTTAAACTGTAGCACACCGTTCCAGAAAGACGTCATTAACTAAGAGAAAGCGATCATTACCAGTGGATTACTGAAAATCACTATAAATTAAAACCGTTTACAAAGAGATCCAAACACAGGAAAACTCTTTTATCTAGAACCAATATATTTTATTTACATCCTGGTTCATAAGTACATATCATGTACCATTCCTTCTCGAGGATTACAAGCATCAAATGCTCTATTAAAACTATACACATGCAACATAAGATCCTCGCGACATCAAGCCTAAATCTCAGATCGATTCATTAAAAACACTAACTACTAACTCCGAAGACCTGAGAGTACAAAGACGCCACATATGACTTTCTATACTAAATATGACAGCCAGTGCCTCCACGTGGAATATTACTGCTGTCCCTGTTGTTGCTGCTGCTGCTCTTCCCCTGCTATAGGGTTTCTGCCTCTTCTTCCGCATCTATCTAAAAGGGTTGGATCCCACGGGGGTGAGACAATTTGAAATTGTCCCAGCGAGAGATATAACTCTATGCCAAAAACATTATTATTGCAGATTAATAGAACAAAACTGAGCAATGGAATCATATATATTCAACAGCAGATAAATCAATGTCTAAATAGATTATAGCAATATTTTTATTCAAAGCATTTCAGCTATAACTTGATAAAGTAGCATGTCTCTTATCAAATAAGGAGATGAAGAACATGTATAACATTTATCCATCTAGGATATGCTAAGAAAGATAACATCAACCAATGATTCTCGTATTTCAACCTTAAGCAAATATGCTACACGGATGATTACATTTTACAATCATACTTAAGCCCTGAGGAGATGAGGTATACCGCTCATACTCCAACCGACCATTGCGAAGTCGAAATCGGTGCCATACATAGGTCAATGGAAGAGCCGGACTCCATCACCTCATCTGTCTCAGTCAGTACGAGACTATATGCAGGACATCTAGTGTCACTGCTAAATAGCTTTCCAGGGTATACTGGTAACTTCACTATAGAGTTATAGCCCGTAGCATATATTCTTTTCAGGATATGCCCCATAGCCAATGCCTGATATTGTGGAGTTATGGCCCATAGCCATACTCTTTATTGGGATATGGTCCATAACCATTCTTGTGCATTGGATATGGCCCACTGTCATTCCTATGAGGCGTAAGGATATATTCTCCCATTACCCCCACATATTAAAAAATATGCGATTTCCGGGTTATGCCGTGGAGCAACCCATTTCACCATTCAGCAAATTCTGACACTGATGGATCTATGGCCATGGCACTACATGATGATATTTCACTTGGTTAATTAAGTACATTACCGTATTCTTTTAGCATCAGTCAAGTTTCAAACAAGAATTATTATGACAAATGCTACAAGGAAAAGTATAATACATCTATCAAGTATTTTTCAAACTTTATAAAACATTGGGATCTCAATCCCTTGTCACATCATGGGCATTCTTATCCCTTAACATCTCATCATCATGGTTATGGAATATGGGTATTCAAACCCTCTGTTCATCAAAGAACACTTGTTACCACTTATCAAGTAACTAATACCTTCAGGTCATCTGACCAAGTAAACATGATACTTGCTACACAAGCATCTCACATGGCTCACAAGTCCCATTAAGTATCTTGTCACCTCTCACTAGGAAACAAATTATCACATGGCTTATAGGGCCATTACATCTTTTCACCTCTCACTAGGTAACAACTTATTCACATGGCTCACAAGGCCATTGCTCGTCTTGTCACTTCTCACTAGGCAACAATCTATTCACATGGCTCACAAGGACATTGATCATTATACTTTTATTCAAGTATTTAACATGCCTTACAAGGTTTATACAATAAAAAAATTACAACCTTCCAATCATTAGTATTCAATCATGCTTATTTATTCTCATCATTTATCATTAAATGAATTATCAACACAAGATATGAGTTCCTCTCTCATATTTACCAAAATATGATTACATCATACTTTATTAACTTGGCTTAACCTTTTCTTAAGGTACGTCAGCCTACACTTATCAAAGTGCATTACATCTCAATGTAACAATTGACATGACACACTTCATGTGTTACTCATCTAAGTATATTGGAATTAAGGTACATTAAGGTATATCAACCTTGAGGTGTTGAATGTGATATCTATCATGTCTTGATGTATCACTTCCCTCATCACTTTTATTTTACTTAAGTTCATCAACTTATCTTGTATTAGGGTATTTCCCATCCTAATACTTTATGCACCAGTTCATCACATTTATCATGTAATGTATTGGTCATAAGTCTCTTATTTGAATTATTCAACCATTGTCAATGATATGGACTGATCTTGAGTTAAGGCATTATTGATATAAGGTTATCCATTATCAACCACTTTAGGTGTTTCACTTATCAAAATATTAGTCACTATTCCATTATTAGGAATAGGGTTTCCCATCTTTATTAATTAGGGTTTACATAACATCACCCCATATTAGAGTTTCACATAACATCACCCTACATTAGGATTTCACATAACATCATCCTATATTAGGGTTTCACATATCATCATCCTAAATTAGGGTTTCACACATCATTATCTTGAATTAGGTTTCCTTATAACTTTTCCCCAAATTAGGGTTTCATGAAGCATCCTCTTAAATTAGGGTTTTTCATTATATTACCCTGAATTGGGATTTCTCATATCATCACCCTATATTAGAGTTATACCATTACCCTAGATTAGGGTTTAACCTAGCATTGCCCTAAATTAGTGTTAGGGCTCCTCAACCTTCTCGATTAGGGTTTCATGATATCTTTATTAAGGATCATACCCTAATTACATATTTTACTCATGTTGAAAGTGTTGAGGCTTAACCACTACATGATCATTATACATGTATGAATTGCTCTCTCTCTCATTCTCTCTAGGATGTTGATTACTCCAAACTTATCAACTTGTATCAACCCATTATTCAAGTATATACATCTATGATTATCATAGTGTATTGAGTTACTACTTTCATAAGCATCAAAGGTTAACCACTCAAAAGGTACTAATCACCTAAGTACTTGAGAGGTACAACCATTGTAATTAACTTTGATATACATCATTAACAATCATAGGGTTAATTGATGTTTCATAGCTTTGAGACTATTAGGTCTCCAAACGGTTTTGATACCTTTGAACCTTCAAACGGTTTTGACCTCCTTGACCTTCAAACTATTTTGAAACTGTTTGCCCACCTTAGGGTTGAGATCGTTTGACCTCCAAATAGTTTTGAAACCATTTGGGCATCTAGGGTTGAGACCGTTTGGTCTTAAATGGTTTTGAAACCATTTGGTGCTTTCAACCCTTGAAACCATTTGATCAAATTAACCTTGAGACCGAATGAACAACCTATCATTGAAACCGATTGAACATGAAACGGTTTTGAGACCGTTTGGTCTCAAACTGTTTGAAGACCATTTGATCCCAAATGGTTTCAAGACCATTTGGACTCAAATGGTCTCAAGACCATTTGGTCCAAACTACCTTGAGACCGTTTGGGCTCTCCAAGTCACCAGTTAAGCCAGACCCAATAGCCAATATGATAGATACGCACCATGCTTTGTGCAAATCTACATATCTACCATCACACTTCCACAAGATATTGGTCAATCAAGCCTGTCATGTATATTACTAATGGAAGGCATCTAAGACTTAATATTTAAGTTGAGGGAGTTTGTTTGTATAATTACATTTACTTTATCCAATTACCACATATATTACGTATCATATACATTCTATAACCACAAACAAGAACATGGAATAAATAAAACACCCTAGTGATGGTTATGGCCATATAATGTAATTCCTTGGAGCCACAAGGAATTACTACCACCTATGGTACACATCATATGGTACCTGTTGTTGGTGATGAACTATACTTGAACCAATCTGGGTTGATTGATTCAATTTTTGAACTGGTTGATTCGTCTCCTGGTCGCTCAGTGGGGCTCTTATGAAATGATCATCTGGTTCTCAGGTCCAAGTAGCATCTAGACACCTCCAGTCGGTTAGTTGGGCCACTAGTCGATCGATTCGTCCTCCTATCATCTGGCCTCCTTAGTCCTCTAGTCGACTGAGTCATCTCACGAGCCACTCGTTTGGTCTTTGTGTAGATCTTCATCTCACGTCGAAAACATAAATTAAAACGATCATATTTCTTATTACATTGTATATGGAAAAACCTTAAGTTACATTTGACGGAAAATAGGAAGAAAATCATTAATTTACATTTGAAAAGGAGTGAGAGGCTTGGTATGCAGACTGATTAACAATAGGAATAAATAACCACAACCATGCACACATAGATATGGGGTTTTGGCCATAACCATTCTTTGCATCCTACCATCAAAATTGATTTTGATGTCTATACATGTAAATCGCATAGATATATATATATATATATATATATATATATATATTCATTTGGGTTCTTAGGTGGTGATTTAGACAGACGTGCACATCAACCAGTTTAAATATTTGCATTGCATGCAATAAATAAACACGGTAAAATGAAAATATGATCATATTGATTATCCCAAAACATAATTAACTGACATGGCTATGATACCACTATTGGGAAATATGAAATCTGGTAGGCAGTGGAAATACAAATTTTTATTGACATATTTCCCATTAACATGGAAGGATGGTTTTACAAAGATATACCTGGTCCTAGAGCAAGTCTAGTGACAATCCTCATTGATGTAGATGCATGTTCTATCTTAGATGGTGTCTGTGCATCTCCTGATTGCACTTGGACTCGTCTGACTACTCCTCCACGAACATCAAACTTGGACAACTGCTGCAACGACTCCTCAGATTTTGGCACAAACTTTGAGTTGACTTTGTTCTACTATTAGTAGAAAATAGACTCCTACCTCTAGAGTAGTCTACACAGACCAACTAGAACTCCTATCATCCTACATGAATGGATAGGAAGGAGTTGTCTCTCCCATTGGTGTACTAGCCACCAACATGCTCTCCCACAATAATGATCCTCAGTTGTTGCTCTCCCATGGCTATCCCTCCCTAGTCGGGTAGGACTTGCCTGGGCTATCATGATTACCACAACTAGAGAGGACAACACTTGTCAGAGAAACTGATTCTTAAGTGTCTGTGTCGTGGTGGTACTTTGGGAAGCCCCTAGTACCCCTCTATATATAAGAGGGGTTAGGTTCAAGGTTCCTAGTCCCTAACCAATGTGGGGCTAAAGTGGGCCCTAACCAAGGTGGGGCTAAAGTGGGAGTGGAAAGGACAAGTAGATCTCAAATTTTCATAACTTTTGTGGAAGTTTCAAAACCTGCTTGTGATGAAATGGTCGTCTCACCCAACGAGATGGTCATCTCATGCACAAGACAGTCATTTCTATAAGCGAAATGGCTGTTTCTCACCTTCCAGTTCTGTACATATGTTGGCAATTCAATTTCAATTCGTACGCAACATGACGTACCCCCAAAATGGGCATTTGGTGCAACTAAAATGGGTATCTTGCACCAAACCAAAGGTCTATTTGGTGAAAATGAGATGGGCATCTCACAACAAGCAAGAGGACCATTTTTTACAAGTGAGACACGCGACTCGTAGCCCAGGTCAGGCAAAATTCCAACCAATGTACAATACAATCAACCTGACACTCCAAACAACAGTCTCAACACTTAAATTGATTGTTTGGCAGTGTAGTCAACTGATATGTTGCTTGAATTGAAATACCTAAACACTTTTATAATCAATTCTATTATTATTCAAGATCAAACTCCTGTTCTACATGAGTTCCAAAGTGTGTGACCCTATAGGTCCCATATCACCTTGGCAGTGAATGTCCATAACTAGCTTATAACATCACAAGCAATGAGTGGTGCCTAGTCGCACATCATTGCTACCCAAGTGAATGGAAAGTTGGGAAGCAACTTCAACCTACAATATGTGTATGGTGTTATAGTGTTTGTATAGTTCCTTTGACACTGATATCCAGATTGAACTAGAGGCATGGAGCAGTCATCCTCTTTATTATTCAATCTTGTTCCTTGAACCAGAGCAGAATGCATGAGATATATGTAAGCTCAATATCACATATTGACTCAGATGTGTATGGCCATATTTTTCATAGTATCACTCATCAAGAGGCCTTGGATATCATACTCCTGTGGGAGGCAAAAATCCCATATCTATCATTCACAGTCAACCCATATGTGTCAAAGTCACCCAATCATCACCGTTATAACAACCCATGTTTCAAGACTACGTTTGATGATATCAAAGTGTACCCAATGACATGCGATGAGTGTAGCGATTTTAGGTCCAAAGAACCACAAACACCACCATCACTGTGAGAGTTGACTATGATTTCCATGATGTTTGCTTCCATGTGTCAATCTCGCAGTGGGTCTTTCCGATACAATGTTCCCTAACATGTATCTACGTTCTTGGTTTGAGATTGCCATATCACGACTAATGAGATTTAGTCATCAACCAACTCACATCATGATCTTAGTGTTATTGTTGCCTATCTACCTTCCACAATAACAACTGATCATGGACATAATGAGAATGAATATGCTCTTTACATCCGTATGATTTTCCAAGTCACATACTTGAAGACATTCTTCATTGAGTGATATCATTCTGTAGACATTTATTATGTAATTCATTATCTCATAACTAAATATACAAAATAAAATGGAAGCTTGCCTTTATTATTATCAAAGAAAGTATCTAATTCCATATCATAATCATCTTATGATTGTCTCTTTGGGCATACATACCAACAATAACAAGCAACAATTGCTATAGTCTGAGCCAATTGGCCCAGAGCAGTGATACGAACTCTTCATATTGCCCTTGAATGAACCCTGCTATTGGGATTGTGTCATAGGTCTCCTATGGGTTCATAGTGACCCTCTAATGAGTCTTTGGGGTGGCACTACCAGGAAAGACATACCCGCATTCATGAGCGCAGTCATACATCGACTGGGTACCATTCCTCAACTCACCTCATAGAGAAAACAAACACTCTTATTTTGTTCAGACTCATGATTTTATTCTCTACATTCTATTTTTTAGGTTAGGGTGTAAATATATTAATCTTTTTGGGATTTTTGTGCGGTCAATCCTCTTTTGCACATTTTTATATTTTTATCTTTTTGACTCAATCTAGGATGAGAGGGCACATAGACAATCAATGATAAATAGTCCTACTTGATTATAGCTCAAAACTCATCATTATCTGCTTGATACCTGTGGGAAAATCAGTAATTATGATTCAAGTCCTTAGAGTAGAGGCAAGTTTGTGAATAACACTGCTTGGTGTTTTGATCAAACTTTATCTCTTTCCAATGGTCCTATATCCTGGATTTGTCATTCACAACATAGATCAAGCGAATAATGTTTTAATCTATGAAAGAGGCGCATAACCTTAGATTCATTACCCAACTTAAGGAAAGAGTCAATGATCAAGTCAAGCAAGAGATCAACCAGTTTAAGATGAGATTTGTGTATTTAGGCATAAAGATAAGCATTTTAGTTCTAATATTTGCATTGCACAACCTTAATTGCAAAGATACAAATTACAAAACAAAGTCTTACAAAGCTGAAAATATATGCTAAATAAAAGACACGTGTAAGATAAACATGCATGTATGAAAGGAAAGAACTAAAATGGAAAGGCATAATGTAGAGGGCGGTACACGCTGCCACCACCCCAAGCTTAAAACTTTTGTGTGAGACCCCTAACCTTGCTTAAAGTGTTGAACAAGCTTAATTATCATAAATTTATCTTTATAACCCTAAGATAACCTTTTTATATGCTTTGAAATCATAAAACAAGCTTAAGTTTCAAATTTGGTCCAATTTGGACATTGTTTGAGCAAGCTATGCAATTTTATGAACATTTTGGACTTTTCTATAATTTACCCAATTGAGAGGTTATCTTTGCAATTTATCAATTTAATTATGTTCCTTGGAAATTATCTCACCATTCTTGAGCTTTTTTAGCCATGGATGCCTATTTAAACCTTGGTGTGAAGGTGTTTTCCTCAAGGGTATTTTAGGGTTTACCCCGTCATGGATGAGCTACCTTTAGTAGCTATCAACTAATGAATTATTTGTTTTTCTTGGAAATTCAAGAAACTAGGGATAATCATGTATCTATGGATGGTGTGGGATCTTCTTGTGTGTGCTTGTATATTCTTAATAGTTTAAGGCCATGGACACTTGGAAAGATACTAGAACTTCAACTTTTTCTTTTTCTTTATCTTGAAGTTTCATATACTTGTCCCTAAGCACCCAATCGAGCCATTTTCTCTCCACCACTTACCTCCTTATGTGAACCTCATTATCCCTATGTTCTTCTACAAATTTTCTATCCAAGTATTAAGAAGGAGGGGATCTTTTGGGAAAAAGAATCTAGGGTTGCAATTGACTTCCTTTTAGGGTATAAACGACTTCCTTCTAGTGATCTTGACCTAAAAGAGTAAGAATCCCCTTCTTTCCTCCATTTATTTCTTTTTTATCCTTCCTCCTACCTTTCTCCAGGTTGGAACCTTTCTGTTCCATGGTATAAATTTCTCTAAAGCTCTAAAACCCTACCTCTCTTGCTCCTTATGCTTAGGGTTTGCTCATTTGATGAAGAAAGGTGCTAGATGGACAAGTTCACAGCTTATACTTGAATTTTCTGCCCTACCTGCTCGAGTTTTCTTCTGTTTGGGATTTCATCTTCTCATTAAAGGCAAGTTTTCTAGCTTGCTCCACATTTATTGCTTACCATAAGCTTGCTAGCTCACGTTCTTGCTTTTAAATGATGATCCATGCACTAAATAGCTATGCTTGACTTGGATTTCGATTTTTATAGTATTCCCTATTTTGATTTCAATTCTAGATGAACCTGTGATCATGTGTATATTATTCCTAAGGTACAATACGACTTGAATCAGGTTGGCTTGACAACCTATGGTGCTAAGCACCTATCAACCAATGATCAATTTTAGGGGTTTAAATTGATTTCTTCTATAAACCCATGACCTGATGGTGGTACCATTGCAACAACCCTATGGTGTTGTCTTCATGAAAACTGTTGGTCGGGATCAAAGGTGTCAGATGATGGTGACAGCCTATGGTCACCCCGTTAGGTCAGGTTTTTGATGAATTAGAAGTTTAATGATCAACCATTAAATACCCTACTAATGTTATAAATCAATGATTACATTAGCTTAATACTTGATGCTGATTAATGAATATAGTGTTGATCTAACAATGTATGGTGAAATAATGGTCACTAATGATGGTGGTTCAGGTCTCCACAAACTATGGTGAGTTAATCATATAGTTGTAACATCAATTAAGCCTTCGACCAATGGTTTCTTGGGTCACGTGATGCAATGGTCGGACTTATACTGTAATTCATGGTATTAACATATGAACTTGACCCAATGGTCAAGATTTAATGTTTATTCCTCCAATAAAGTGGAATGATGGCTAATGTAATATGTTGGTCCTAATAATGTGATTTAGGTGGTTTCATTTATATGATCAACTTAAGGAGCTTACTTGATGACAATGGATGGCTTGTTTTAAATGAACGGTCGATTGTGGGTTTCACCCTACTCTCAATAGAACCCTTATTGTTGTTAATCAAAGGATGTGTAGGGTTAAATGGTGACTTTTATCGATCACAACTCAATAACATCATAGATGATTCATTCAAGGTGTTTATGTAAATGACCAATGGATTTACCTTTTCAACATTTCATGGTTAGAAGTTGATGCCTCAATATTCCCATTGTTTTGGGTGAAGCATGTAGTGTAATGTTATGATTCTAATGATGAGAATTTAATGGTTCAATGCCTTAAAATTTCTTGTCTTACCCTTTCCCTCGTATGATTATGATTTATAATCACCATAATGAATTAATGGGTAACCCTAATGAGACATAGCTTGTTAAACCTAGCTTTAATATAACGAAACGATGGTAATTGGGTATGAATAGTCCTTGAATGACTAATACAATCATGGACTACTCTGTTACTATTGTTGAAACCCTAGTATGCTCTGACCCGATGGTTACACCTTGATTTATGTGTGGGTTCATACTTGATAATAGTATGGAATGTGATGGTGATGCTTCACCTTATGCATCCATGATCCATTGGGGATGCCATGAGTTAGGATTTGGGTATGAGTGCTGATTAGTAACATTAATATAATTTATCTTGTTGAACCTAACTCTAATGCAAATAGAAAAAGATGAGTATTCATGTTTAACCTTCTTATATGATGGCATGATGGTGAAATAACCTCTTTAATATGATCATAACCTTAATGTGTTAATTGGTGGCTGTCATATCCATATGGTTGATACTTTCTTATGATAAACATGTGCATTATGAATATGATGAGGGTTAATCATATATAGATTCCTTGCATGTTGACGTAATAAAGGGATGTTCTTAATGTTAATATAACCCTTCTATGATTGTTTATGAATATCTCCTAGCTCATTAATGCAATATTGTGCTAATCCAGTGTATTATATGTAAGTGATGTTGTTGAGCCTTGTTATAAGGCATGCAAGATAATAATGATCTTGCATGGAATATTATGATGGTCCTAATGACCTTTGGGCATGGTTGATCCCTGAATGAGTTGTAATCCTCTTGTGTTGATAAGGCTTGATACCCTGAGATATCGTGAAAAGGATTTATATCCTGTGATAGTATGATGATCTTAATGACCTTTGGGCATGGTTGAGACCTAAATGAGTTAGGATTTGGGTATGAGTGCTGATTAGTAACATTAATATAATTTATCTTGTTGAACCTAACTCTAATGCAAATAGGAAAAGATGAGTATTCATGTTTAACCTTCTTATATGATGGCATGATGGTGAAATAACCTCTTTAATATGATCATAACCTTAATGTGTTAATTGGTGGCTGTCATAGCCATATGGTTGATACTTTCTTATGATAAACATGTGCATTATGAATATGATGAGGGTTAATCATATATAGATTCTTTGCATGTTGATGTAATAAAGGGATGTTCTTAATGTTAATATAACCCTTCTATGATTGTTTATGAATATCTCCTAGCTCATTAATGCAATATTGTGCTAATCCAGTGCATTATATGTAAGTGATGTTGTTGAGCCTTGTTATAAGGCATGCAAGATAATGATGATCTTGCATGGAATATTATGATGATCCTAATGACCTTTTGGCATGGTTGATCCCTGAATGAGTTGTAATCCTCTTGTGTTGATAAGGGTTGATACCCTGAGATATCATGAAAAGGATTTATATCCTGTGATAGTATGATGATCTTAATGACCTTTGGGCATGGTTGAGACCTAAATGAGGTGTAATCCTCTTGTGTTGTTAAGGGTTGATACCCTGTGATATTGTGAAAAGGATTTATATCTTGTGATAGTATGATGACTGGTATGGTCTCATGAATGGCAAGTGAATAGTACCATGTGATGATGAGATGAGAAATTATGTTCCACACATTTTATATCTTTTAAAAGTTGTGATATTTATATGCTTACTAGAAGTGAATTAGGGTTTTTATGTCCACTTGTTTGATGCAACCTTAATTCACCCAATTGGGATAACTAATCAAGTGCAACTCTAATCATGTAGTGCCCTGTGTCGTAGAGCCATCTTTAGTGTCAAAACTTGCTGGATGGTGAAATGAGTATTCCTAAGGGAAACTCAGAGCACATACTATTGAGTATGTGGGGGTGGCAAGTTGAGGATATATCCTTGTCATCCACAATGCAGGATGTGGAGGATGGCTATGGTCATGCCTCATACAGCTGATGTGATTGAGGACAACTACAGTTGTACCTCGTATTAGGGGGTTTGGTATACCCTGGTTTCTAGTGACGTGATTTGTACCAAGGGCAGACTACTGGTTAGCATCTTGACTATATGTCACTGTGGTGTCAGCTTTGACTGATATGTCATTGCCTTTTTACTCATAATGACTGAGGGGAAGAGATCTTAGGATACTGACACTCCAAGATCTTGTAGGGAACTGAATAACCCTTCATAGAGGTCAGTTGGACTTTGGATGGTACGATTCAAATTCCCTAGGGAATAATAAAAGATGTAAGATATCCGCATAGCATATATGTTTAGGGTTATACACATCGCTTCATATTGGATGATAACCCTTGTTTGCTTTCTTTTCAATGAGATCATGTATAGTACAATAAGAGATAATAGATATACTTATGATGTAGTTATGCTCATGTTGTAAACATGCTTATGTTGTCAAATATACTGACACTAATGGTTAAGATGCTACTGCTAGCTATGTTTAACATTGCTAGCCACACCTATGTAATTATAAATTCTTAAACTGCTAATCATCCCTATTTAGTTCAATGTTTTATGATGTTAGTTCTACTTATGATATATATTAGTTCCCTTTATTTGAGATGCCAATATTGATAGCCATGTTATGTTACTAGACATATTCATGATGTTAGGGATGCTTATGCTACAAGATTGCTTGTGCTATTAGTAAGTAATATGATCATAGTTAAATTAAAGATAATGATTGTAATTAGAAACAATTTGATGATATTTGAGTAGATATTTATCTAGAGAAATGGATTTATTTATTATCCATATATGCATTGATGATCATACTTGTTGCTAAGATGATTTGCTTAATCTGTTTAGTATACTAGAACTATTCAATATGTTCAATTGATTATTAAATACTCCAACTGCTTAGTTATCTACTATTTAAAATGTTGTTATCAATATGCATTATTGGAGGTAATATCTCCTGCTGGGACATGGGTCTCACCTTTGTGGTTCACCACATCTTTTTAGGTAATCGAAAGTGACAAAAACAAACATGTGGTAGCAAAGAGGAGCTATAGTAATGAATCTTTGAGAAAATTGATTAGATGTCTAGTGTGTCCTAGAGTCATCCATGTACTCTCAGGTCCAGGCAGGAATAGTTTGTATATGGTGTTCCAAATGAATCAAAATTTTACCAGCATGTTAATGTATGTTGTGTGGCATATACAAATATTGTTCTCCTGTGTAGATATGTTGTGGCTAAGGCGATAGAACAATTTGTATCAAATTCTTGGCATAGTATGGATATAAGAAAGATGTTGGGCTCTTATGCAAATGTTTCTGAGCGGGTGCTGACATTGAAATCAGTTTTAATTTACCCATATTTTTGGGTATGTGGTTAACTGGTGATTGATTGTGTTTTATGTTTTGAGTAATCTCGTTTAGTGTAACATGTTATCACAAGTTGGTATCAGAGCTATAGGTTCACTTAGTCTATAGGGACACTAGGACTTCGGACTAGGATGATGTCAAAATTTGGAATATGACATAAACATATGGTGCATACTGCCTAATCTCAGTATTTGAGTGCCCTGGCTAGGTATTCAATTATTGAAGAAAAGGTAAGTATGGAACTCTTATATTGTTATCTTTCTGATTACTCTGATCAAGTAGTCATTTTGGTACAATCTAAAGAGAATAACGAATAAGAAATCATGGTGTGAATATCTCAATCTTACCTTAAAGAAGATGAGAATTGTATCATTATTGTGACGACCCCAATTTCTATATACTTTCCATAGTGGCATTCATAGATATGCGTGCACTCATATCGATAGATGTCAAAAGGGAAAATATAAGAGATTAAGGTAATCAACTAAAATAAAAAATTGAGCCAAGATCAAAGTCCACATCATCTCATAAAGCCACACAAACAATCATTCATAAGGATAAAATAAAGTCATTACATAAAAAGAGAAAAATATTGTTCTAGAGAAAGATAACTTTATTACATAGGATCTCAGTCATCCTCAACATCAACTAGGAAAATAAACTAACATCTAGCAAGAGTAAGATAAGAGGATTATATCTATCTAATAAATCCTCCATGCTTATTAATTTATGCCTTCAGGTACTTTGAGCATGCATTTCACTTTCTTTGTCAATTGTTCCTTGCACCTAGAAAATATGAGAAACAAAAACATCAACAAAGTTGGTACGTGGTAAAAAGTTACACTAATAAGGTTGCATAAAGGAAAATATTTGAAAACGAAGAAAGAGAGATAAAACCATTTCTTACGGTGAAAATTAGGTAAACATTCCTTTTATTACATTTATTTTGATGCGGTTGTACTACACATATTGTGCTTGACTTACATCTAGTGTGGGCAATATAACATCATCATACATCTAACATGGGCCAAGGAACCATACATCCATGTTAGGCATCATACATCCACACCAGGCTATGTGCTCTAGTAGCTACAACCCATCATAATCATTTATGTTCTATTAGATTTGGCAAAATATAACTCATACTAATTCAACCAAGCAATTATATCCAAATATGAGCATTCAAGATATTACATATCATAGGCAACCAGAAATCTAGTCTTATACTTATAAGACCACGTACCTGCTTGTTTAGATCAGATATCCAAGAATTTAGAATCAACAAGGATTAAGTCACCCTACAAGGAAAGCAAGGGTACAATGTTACTATTGGTCCATGTGACCACGACGAAGATATGTTGTTAGTTATTATTCCTTTCATGTTATCTTATTCAAATCAGGGATTTTCCATATTTTAATTGGGTTTTGAGAAATTACCAGATCTGATCCATCATAAAATAGTTTGATTTATACTATTTAATTTAATCAATAGAAGATTTTCATAATCTAGGGTTTCTAGGATGGTCGGATAAAAAGGAAAAGCAACCCCTAGGATATTAATTATTACATAAAATCAAGGTTCGATTCAGGGTCCATGACCATTCATGATCACTAATCATCATCTAATAATATTAGATTTGTTATAAAGGTGTACCTTTAATTACATGTAGAGAGAAATACTAGATTTAGGGTTTCTTCTAATCATTTTATCATTTATCAACTTAGACTAGTATTTCGAGTTATTTAGAGAACATGGTTTCATATAGGGTTAAATACATTTTAGAAGTCATACATCATCCAGGAAAACCATATTAATAATTAATTATAATTAAGGAGTTCATTTAGGATTTAGGCAACTATTTTTGAATTAGAAAATGGATCTTGGTTCTGATAACATTTTATTTGGATAGAGAATATTTTCTTGATCAAAATGGTATATAGGTTCAATATTTTCTGATAATCTTAGCATTTACTATGATTTTTCTAATAAAGTAAATGTTCTATTAATTAAGATAAAAAAAGAAAGGAAATTACCTTGATCAACGGCCAGAGCCGACTAGATCTACGACTCAGGTTGATTCAAGAATTTGCAGATGGCTTGCAGATTGCTGAGAAGGTGTTCGATGATTGGTCTGAGCAACTGGAGGCTACTCTTGACTTTAGTTGTTTGCTCCGAACAGGGGATCTGGTCCTTATTTGTGCCAATGCTCCCGTGAGCAAGGGAGGTTGGACAGGAAGAAGGAGTGGAGTATGTACAAGTTGCGAGTGAGGATATACTGCCTCGGTAGAAGCTTCGTGACTCTATGAAGCACATGTTCAAACCAATGGAGCTACATAGCATGAGCTACAATAGTGCAAAGAAGGAATCGATTCAGGCTGTACCTCAAGTGTTGATTAGCTGAGGGTCGAGAGAAGATCCGCGGTCCAACCTGGAGTCCTGCATGGTGCCCGAGTTCAATGCAGCAGCAAAAGGTGATCCATGGAGGTGGTCAGAGTCTGGTCGGGTGATGCCACAAGATGCTCCAGTCGATATCGGTATCTGGACTAAGAGACCCTTTTGTGAGTGTTGGGATGCCTCTGCCTCAGTGCAAGGATGGTACAAACGGAACCGATTGGAGGGAGGAGCTTTGAGGTGTGAGCAGGTCGCTGAGGTTCAGGCTGAGGAAGATGGAGTTAGGTGGAGAAGAGGGGGAGTGGTGATGAGAAATTGAGGGGTCTTTGCAGCTAAAGGAAGGGTTGCGGAGGTACTGAGTTCCTTAAATAGGCACCATGAGGCCTAGGGTTGCCTCCCCTATAGCGGCCAATGACTCCATGGTGCCGCCATTTGGGCGATTTTGTATCCCTGATCGTTAGGGATATTTCTTAGGGTCGTTGAAAAGATGAAGAGAAGTTGGATCTGAAGAGATAACTTTGACAAGATATGATCGAGAGTTGAGAGAGAAATGAGGGTTGACAAAAAAGGGCGCTAATGAGTAGGCCGAGCTCCGCGAGAAACTGGTGAGGAGGATGACTCAGTCGTCTCTTCCACCGGATCCAGATCCAGGCCAGGGTCCATCAGGGTCTAAAATCTATTATATACATTGATTTCAATTGGTTATATATCCTAAATGGTTAATCCAATTAAATTGAAATTTTGAGGAGAGCTTCATGACCTTATTGAGTAAATGGTATGATTTTGGGAACCAATTTCGAAAGTTTGATATGTTTATTTACTAAATACATTATCACATGTATTTTAACACCATAACATACTAGGGTTTGAATTTTTGCAAATTGTGACACATTTTTTTTCAACTGAGTGAGGAAAGTATATGAGGGTATTTTGGTCAAAAAAATGATAATAAAACTTTTAAGAGAGAGAAAATTTTATTAAAACTCACTTTGTCACATTCTCCCATCCTTTTAAGAGTTTTGCCCTCAGAATTCAAGCAGCCTGAAACAGATATGGATATTTCCGCTCGACTTCAGACATGAGCTCCCATGTAGCATCAGTTTGATCATGGTGGCTTCAGAGAACTTTCACCATATCTATACGCCGATTGTTGTGAAGCTCCTTTGTCTTTAAATCAAGGACTTTGATTGGTGAGTCAGCATAAGACAAATCATCTTTCAGCTCAAGAGGCTCATGATTCAGAATGTGAATGGGGTCTTTGACATAAGGCTTCAGATTAGATACATGAAAGACATTATGCATGAAAATATACTAAGGTGGCAAAGAAAGATGGTAGGCACATTCTCCAACCCTTTCAAGGATCTCAAAGGGTCCCACATAATGAGGACTAGTTTTCCCTTATTCTTGGACAAATCTCGAATAGGTTGGATCTTCAGAAAGACATGATCATCTTCCTTGAATTGACGTTCCTATCGGTGAGCATCTGCATATGTTTTCTTCGTATCCTATGCTTGCTTCGTTCTCTGCCTAATCAGTGCAACTTTATCTGCATACAGTTGCATCTCCTTAGATTTCATCAAGGTGTGTTCTCCGACATCGTCCCAATGTAATGGAGATCTGCACGGTTGGCCATATAGAGCCTCATATGGTGGCATCCCAATACTCTCCTGATACCTATTATTATAGGTAAACTCAGCTAAAGGTAGGTAATGGTCCCATGAGCCTTCCCAGTCAAGCACACAAGCTCGTAGAAGATCCTCCAGAATCTACACTGTTTGTTCTGACTGTCCATCTGTCTGTGAATGATAAGCTATACTGAAGTTCAACTTGGTGCCCAATTCTTCTTGAATCTGTTTCCATAGCTTTGAAGTGAACTTTAGGTCCCAGTCCGAGACAATGGATGCTGGAACTTCATGCAGACGTACAATCTCCCATATGTAGAGGTCGGCCATCTCAGACACTTTCGCAGTGGTTTTCACAGGGAGGAAATGAGCTGACTTGGTGAGACGATCCATTATGACCCATACAACGTCGTATCCTTTCCTGTTCCTACGTAATACTACCACAAAGTCCATGGTGATGTGTTCCCATTTCCATTCTGGGATCTCAAGGGGTTGCAGTAGACCGCCTGGTCTTTGATGCTCGACCTTGATTCTCTGGCATGTCAGACATCTGGACACGAAATCGGAAATATCACACTTCATGCCTCTTCACCAGAACTGACGTTGTAGGCCCTTATACATCTTTTTTGTGTCGGGATGAACGATGTACTTGGACCCGTGTGCCTTAGAAAGAATCTTTGTCTTTTCAGCTGACTGTTCAGGAACCCATATAAGGTTCTTATATCGAAGACCACCATAAAGACCCACAGACAGATGTGTATGACATTTAGCCAGGAGAGAGGAGAGCTCTGCAAGCTTGGGACTAGCTTTTTGTGCCTCCAAAAGTGCAGAATGTAGGTTGGATGTGATAGAGATGTTATTGACATGCATACGATCAGCCAGGAATTGTAGTCTCCAGCTTGCTAGGTCCTCCATGTTCCTCCATTCGGGTACAAATAGAGATGCACCCATAACTCTTTTCCTGCTAAGAGCATCTACAACTACATTGGCCTTACCTGGATGGTAACCAATAATGAAGTCATAGTCCTTTAGGTACTCGATCCACCATCATTGCCGCAGATTCAGATCCTTTTGCGTTAGAATGTACTTGAGGCTTTTGTGGTCGGTGAAGATATCAAATGTTGCCCCGTACAAGTAGTGCCTCTAGATTTTGAGATCATGGATGATAGCATCTAACTCCAAATCATGCGTGAGATAATTCAGTTCATTGGGTTTCAACTGTCTGGAAGCGAAGGCCACTACTTTCCTGTTGTAGAACACACCCTAGTCCATGTCAGGAAGCATCGGTGAATATTACAAATCCTTCAATTCCAGATGGTAGAACAAGGACAAGTGATGACGTCAACTTCTGCTTGAGATCTTGGAAGCTAGACTCGCAAGCAGCTGACCAGATGAAATGCTCATCCTTCCGAGTCAGCTTGGTCAGAGGTAGTGCGGCTTTGGAAAAGTTTGGGATGAAACGATGATAATATCCAGCCAGACCCCAGAAACTCTGGATTTCAGAAGGATTCCGGGGGGGGGGTGGGTTTCCAATCAAGTACAACAGAGACTTTGGTGGGATCGACAGATATATTACCCCCTGAGATGACATGACCAAGAAACATAACTTTATCAATCCAGAATTCACATTTAGAAAGCTTGCCATAGAAATTCTGGGCTCGAAGAATCTCAAGGACAGACTTTAAATGCTCTCGATGTTTTTCCATAGAATCAGAATAGATCACAATATCATTAATGAAGACGACCACAAACTCATCAAGATAAGGTTGGAAGACTTTATTCATCAAGTTCATGAATATGCTAGGTGCGTTGGACAACCCAAACGACATCACCATAAATTCGTAGTGCCCGAAATGAGTTTGAAAAGTAGTCTTAGATATATCTGAATCCTTAACCTTAAGTTGATGGTAGCCAGAATGAAGGTCAATTTTGGAGAAGACTTTAGCAGTACGAAGTTGATCAAAGAGGTCATCAATACAAGGGAGAGGATACTTGTTTTTAATGGTAGCTTGGTTCAGCATGCGATAGTCAATACACATTCACATTGAACCATCCTTCTTTTTAACAAAAAGGATAGGTGAACCCCAAGGGGAAATGCTAGGGTAGATAAAATGCCTATCAAGAAGTTCTTATAATTTTAACTCCATAAGCTGAGCAGGTGCCATCCTATACGGTGCCCTAGAAATCAGAGTGGTTCCAGGAAGAAGGTCTATGGAGAACTCAATGTCTCTGTTTGGAGGCAGCCCAGGAAGCTCCTCCGGAAATACGTCTTGGAAATCACGTACCACCTCCAGTCTTTCTACAGGCCCGTTGTCAGGACTAGTCTCTGAGACAAATGTGAGGAAGACTTTACATCCTTTAGATATTTGCTTTTTAGCTTTAAGAGAGGAAATTGTTACATTATTACAAAATCCACTTCCCAGAGGGATCACCATAGGAGAGGAATGAGGATGAGAGAGAACTACCATCTTATTTCTACAGTCAATGTGAGCATGATATGTGTATAGCCAATCCATGCCAAGATAAATATCAAAGTCTTCCATGGTTAAGAGAATGAATTCAAAGGGCATGTCATGATTTTCAAATTTTAGAGGGAGGACATCAGTTTTCAGCAATGTAGTGAATATTTTGCCACTAGGAGTTGACACATCCAGAATATAACCCAAGTCCCTTATATGTAAGTGCAACATTGAGGCCAAATTTTGAGAAATGAATGTATTTGTGGAACCCGAGTCAAACAATGCCTTAACAGGATGTCCATTCAAGAAAACAATGCCTACACAGGATAATTATATATTAAATAATTGAAGGCATTGAATAAGATATTAGATATATGAAAAAGATTTAAGGTTACCTTCGACAAGCTGGTTCGGATTTGCCCTAGACTCTTCTACTGTTACTGCGAACACCCTAGCATTGTGGTGTCCCTGAGGGGGTGGAGCACCCGCTGGAGGTTTGCCAAGGATAGACGCATTGGGGCACTTGGCAAGGAAATCTCCCTCCTTCTTACAGTTGTAGCATACCGGCTTGCTGTAGCAACAAGGCCCATCATGTCCTCGTCCACAAGTCTTGCATTTGTTGTGGTAATCCATCAGCTTGCTATTCTTCTGTCCTTTCTTCCCTGAACCTCCTCCTTTTCCTGATCCTTTATTATGGCCGGGGTGGAACTTCTTGAACTTCTCTTCCTCAGTGGTGGTCAACCCTAAATATCCCATACTAGAAGGCTTCTGCAATCCCTGCTCCCTTTCCTGCTTAAGGGCCATGTCCAGGGCTTCATCTATACTTCTGGGATGGGAGGCTATAACTAGGGTTTTCAGATGGGCAACAAGGCAGTCTACATAATGCTTAGTGAGGCGGTCCTCAGTCTGGATAGGGGCATAGTGTTCTAGAACCCTAAACTTCTGAGTATAATCGGCTACTGAGAGACTGCCCTACCTAAGCTCTATGTACATCTTCTCTTTCCTCTTCCTCTCAGCTATGGGTAAGAAACGGTCGGTGAAGAGGGTCTTGAAGGCTTCCCACCCCAAGTTGTCTACTTCCTCTCCCCAGTTCCTACCATAGTTCTCCCACCAGATCTTCGCCCCTCCCTTAAGCAGATGGGTGACGAATTTAACCTTCTTTTCTTCGGGTACTTCTAGGGTACAGAAGTCATTCTCTATGGAAAGGACCCAGGCCTCAGCCTTGTCCATGACTTCAGGTTGGTCTTCCCCCCAAAAGCTGTTAGGGTTGAGCTTAATAAAGTCTATCATCGTCACTTCCTTTTTCCTAGAGGAGCTAGGTTCAGGGGTTCCTTTTGTGGTGAGGGTTTCCATAAAGTCTAGAAGGAATTTCTTCTGTTCCTCCCACCTTTCCTTTACTGCAACATCAGGATCAGGTACTTCAGAGGTTTCAGGCTCTTTTCTCTTTTCAGAGGATGATTCCTCTGAGGCCTTTGAGTTGCGAGTTTTTGGAGGCATCCTAAAATTAATTTGAACATATTAGATTTATTACTTCAACAATTATTCTCGTAATTATCATTATTATCATCACATGGTATTTCATTATTCTACTTTATCAATTATTAATGTTCTTAATGTTATGATTTATGGAGGATATCCTAAAATCCTTATCAGTTGATCCTTAGGACTTTCTAAATACAGAGACTCCTTCCTAACCTTATAACAGAGGTAAGAGGGAAACTTTATTTTAAAACATGGATGAGAGGGGAAATTTTCCTATAGAAGGGATGAGAGGGAAAATCTATAGATGAGAAGGTTCCTAAATTAAGGTACACCCAAGAATAGGGGACACTTAGGGTATCGGCCAGGTAGACTTATACTGCCATAAAGGTAGCCTCGTGATTGCCAAGCTAAGTGGCTCGGAGACTTTAGTAAGACCCATGGCAGAAGCTATCCTAGACACCTCCACCCTTCACATCCCTAACTCAAGGACTACCCTAGACTCAAAATAGGGTGAATGACATTCATGTGACTTGATGTGTGAACCTGGCTCTGATATCAACTGTGACGACCCCAATTTCTATATACTTTCCATAGTGACATTCATAGATATGCATTCACTCATATCTATAGATGTCAAAAGTAAAAATATAAGACATTAAGGAAATCAACTAAAATCAGAAATTGAGCCAAGATCAAAGTCCACATCATCCCATAAAGCCACACAAACAGTCATTCATAAGGATAGAATAAAGTCATTACATAAAGAGAGAAAAATATTGTTCTAGAGAAAGATAACTTTATTACATAGGATCTCAGTCATCATCAACATCAACTAGGAAAATAAACTAACATCTAGCAAGAATAAGATAAGAGGAATAGATCTATCTAATAAATCCTCCATGCTTATTAATTTATGCCTTCAGGTACTTTGAGCATGCATTTCACTTTCTTTGTCAATTATTCCTTACACCTAGAAAATACGAGAAACAAAAACATCAACAAAGTTGGTACGTGGTAAAAAGTCACACTAATAAGGTTGCATAAAGGAAAATATTTGAAAAGGAAGAAAGAGAGATAAAACCATTTCTTAAGGTGAAAATCAGGTAAACATTCCTTTTATTACATTTATTTTGATGCAGTTGTACTACACATATTGCACTTGACTTACATCTAGTGTGGGAAATATAACATCATCATACATCTAACATGGGCCAATGAACCATACATCCATGTTAGGCATCATACATCCACACCAAGCTATGTGCTCTAGTAGCTACAACCCATCATAATCATTTATGTTCTATTAGATTTGGCGAAATATAACTCATACTAATTCAACCAAGCAATTATATCCAAATATGAACATTAAAGATATTACATATCATAGGCAACTAGAAATCTAGTCTTATACTTATAAGACCACGTACCTTCTTGTTTAGATCAAATATCCAAGAATTTAGAATCAACAAGGATTAAGTCACCCTGCAAGGAAAGCAAGGTTACAATATTACTATTGGCCCATGTGACCAAGACTAAGATATGTTCTTAGTTATTATTCCTTTCATGTTATCTTATTCAGATCATGGGTTTTCCATATTTTACTTGGGTTTTGAGATATTATCAGATCTGATCCATCATAAAATAGTTTGATTAAAAGATAGTATTTAATTTAATCAATAGAAGATTTTGATAATCCAGGGTTTCTAGGATGGTCGGATAAAAAGGAAAAGCAACCCTTAGGATATTAATTATTTCATAAAATCAGGGTTCGATTCAGGGTCCAGGACCATTCATAATCACTAATCATCATTTAACAATATTAGATTTGTTATAAAGGTGTACCTTTAATTACATGTAGAGAGAAAGACTAGATTTAGGGTTTCTTCTAATCATTTCATCATTTATCAACTTAGACTAGTATTTTGAGTTATTTAGAGAACATGGTTTCGTCTAGGATTAAATACATTTTAGAAGTCATACATCATCAAGGAAAACCATTATTAATAATTAATTATAATTAAGGAGGTCATTTAGGCTTTAGGAAACTATTTTTGAAATATAAAATAGATCTAGGTTCTGATAACATTTTATTTGGATAGAGAATATTTTTCTGATCAAAATGGTATACATGTTCGATATTTTATGATAATCTTAGCATTTACTATGATTTTTCTAAGAAAATCAATGTTGTATTAATTAAGATAAAAAAAGAAAGGAAATTACCTTGATCAACGGCCAGATCCGACTGGATCTACAGCTCAGGTTGATCCAAGGATTTGCAGATGGCTTGGAGATTGCTGAAAAGGTGTTTGATGATTGGTTCGAGCAACTGGAGGCTACTCTTGACTTTAGTTGTTTCCTCCGAACAAGGGATCTGGTCCTTGTTTGCGCCAATGCTCTCGTGAGCAAGGGAGGTTGGACGTGAAGAAGGATAAGAGTATGTGCAAGTTGCGAGTGAGGATATACTGCCTCGGTAGAAGCTTTGTGACTTAGTGAAGCACAGGTTCAAACTGATGGAGGTACAGAGCATGAGCTACAGCAGTGCAAAGAAGGAATCAATTTAGGCTGTACCTCAAGTGTTGATTAACTGGGGGTCGAGAGAAGATCCGCGGTCCTTCCTAGTGTCCCGCACGGCGCTCGCGTTCAATGCAGCAGCAAATGGTGATCCGTGGAGGTGGTCGGAGTCTGGTCGGGTGATGCTACAAGATGCTCCAGTCGATATCGATCTCTGGACCAACACACCCTTCTGTGAGTGTTGGGATGCCTCCGCCTCAGTGCAAGGATGGTACAGACTGATAACACCAAATTTTGTGATGTTTTTGGCCTTTATTCTGTTATCAAAACTGCCCTCTTCTGCCTTTTTCCTCTCTTTTATATGCATTTTCGCAATAATTAGCCAAGCAACGCTCTCAGTCCAATATTTCCATCTTTTGCAGAGCTTCCTCCTATTTTGGCCCATTTAGCGCCAATAAGGCCGTTCCGGCCTGCAAATAAGTCCAAGACTGTCTCGACACCCTGACGCCCGATACTCACGCTGACCAGCAAGGCTGCGCGATACGACGACGTGCGACGCAAGGATGCCGCGCGAGAAGGTACCGATGGACGAAACGCCTCTTTACCCGACAAGGAGCCACGCGCGCCAGAACTACTCCATGTGCTGTGCGATACCGGCCACCCACCGGCAGGCGCCTCTCGCCTCGGTGCCCGACAGCCGACCTCCTTGTGTCGGTCGATACCGGGCGATACCCGCGTCAGCCGATCACCAATTGAACGGCGGAAAGGAGGACACGTGGCGCTTCAAGCACCATATCTTCTCCCAACCAGCTGCCTATAAATAGCAGCTATAGGGAGCCGAAAAGACAGCTTCGTTAGTTTAGACAAGTTCGCACTATCTTGGCCACTTGAGGTTTCGGACAGTGGAGTGATCTTCGGAGGAGGCTGCGAGAGTAGGCGTATCGTGCTCCAGTGTTCGTACCGGGTGACACTAGGTGAGCTCTTCCTCATCCCGAGAGGGAGGGGACTGGTTCACCTAGGACTATACCGGGCGACACTGGGAGCCGATATTGGCCGATGTAGATGCGTGACACGAGTGCCCGACACCAGTGCCCGGTAGTAGGATGCGCAGCTCCACGCCCGACACGATATCGAACCCGATGCGCTCCGCCCGTCATGCGTGTCGCCCGAGAGGGCGTGCCGCCCGACTTGAGTGTATCGGCCAGGTCCTTGAGCGATGATGTCGCCTGTCGCAGTGTGCTGCTTGAGAGAGTGTGCCTCCCGACACGGCTGTATCAGGCTAGGCCCCTGTCCGATATCAGGTGGGATGGTTACTGTAGCTTGTCGCCCTTCTACATCAAGAAGGTGACACATATCTTTAATTCTGTTATTTAATTCCTTACTTATGCATTGTAATTAAGACCTTTAATGCTTATAGAAATTGAAAAGCTTTATTACTTGCTGCTCTATGCTTGGTGCAATATGTTGGATGACTGCTATGCTTGGTATCTGAACTCTAGCTTGCATGTTTTGGATCGTGTTTCGCTTAGCTATCGAATCGTGTTTTCCCGTCGCAACAACTTCGAGAGTTGTGTTGTGGCTCTAGTGTTTGGTCCGATTCTGGAGTACGAGAGTGCCCGGAACGGAGTTTCTTTAGTAACCTTTCCACTCTAATTTGAGTCCGGTGACCCCTAGAGTGGAACCGATGCCTTGTTAGAGGTGCCCGCTTTGAGAGGAGGGGCACAGGATTGGTCCTACCGCCACTTGCTTTACCGCAGTTTTATCCTTCGTACCTCGCCTTAGCTCTGAGTGTATCCTTCTGTTTCTATTGCATGAAAACCCCAAAAAACTGCTAATGCTTAAAACCTTAAAATCTTTCTAGTAACTCCACTTGGAGATAGTTTTCTTGTTTTGTTCGTGACATCTTTATGCTTCCCTCCTAGGGAATTTATCATCTATTTATACCCACCGGAGTGTAGCGTGTCGATTCTGGGTTCTCAACACTACCCCCCTTGTCCCTGTGTTCGACCCCGTATATCTACTTCGACCCCGTAAACAAAATTGTGGGGGCCTAGAAGGATTCGGGTTTATAAATGTAAAAGCTCGACTACCTCAAATCCGCCTCCAATTTTAGGACGCGCGATTTAGGCCAGTCAACTTTTTGGCGCCGTTGCCGGGGACAAGGCAAAAATGGTACTGTAGATGAATCCGAATCCACTAACTACACTCCCATGCCTCAAGCTTGGAAACGAGCTTGACAACACCCTTTTTCTTTTCTTTTCTTTCCTTTTAATGCTATTATTCTTAGCCTAAACTAAATAATTCAATTTTCTAACTTGATTTTTAACATGCTCTTGCAGGAACCCTGAAAGCTGACCTGCTCCACTGAGTTTTGATATCATGTCTCGTTGTGAGCAATCTCTTCCTGAAGGTGAATGTCAGGGCAGAGGCGAGAGGGTGAGCCAACCCAGCTTGGTTGGTCAGCTTTCTGCCTACATAAAAAGATAGGACACCATTATCAGCAAACTGGTACAGGGTACGCTTCCTGGCCCCGAGGCTCAGAATTCCATGCAACACCAGATGGCGAGTCTGTAGATGCGCCAATGGGAAGTCGATCAACGATTGACCCAGATGGAAGCACTGATGAAGAACCCTACGGGAAATACACTCTCCTACCCAGAAACTGCCAGAATGGCGGTACTAAGGTCTGGGAAGACGGTGGAGCGCGCAGCTGAAGCCGAACCGAAACCTGAACCGAGGTCTGAGAGCACCATCCGAGCAGAGGGCGAAGGTGGACAAGCAGAAGCCCAAGAGCCTGCGTAGAAGCCTTCAGACGAGCTACCTGGTGGGAGGAATCCTTACACCCCAAGGCCGCCGTTCCCGTACAAGCTAATAAAGGCAAATCTGAAGAAGCTCCGTGAGAGGTTCATGGACTCAATCAGGAAACTGCATCTTGAAGTCCCCTTCCTGGATGCTTTGGAGGAGATGCCCACATACGCCAAGTTCCTCAAGGACCTTGTCACCAAGAAAAGAAGGGGAGCAAGGATAGAGACAGTTCATCTAGCGTCTGCTTCCTATGCCTTCGTAAAGCCCGACTTGCCTAATAAGAGGAGGGATCCCAGAGCTTTCACAATCCCGTTTGCCATCGGAGACAATGTCGAGTGGAAGGGTCTAGCAGACTTGGGAGCAAGCATCGGCCTCATGCCCCTCAGTTTTGCACGAAGAGTGGGTTTGACCGACATAGTCCGAACCAACATGCAGATTCAATTGGCAAACCACACCTTTAAGAGACCCGTCGGCATCGTCAAAGATGTGCCGATCAGGGTTGGAAATTTCTTCATCCCCTGTGACATAGTCGTCATCGACACAACTGAAGACCCCCGTTGCCCGATCATCTTTGGACACCCTTTCTTGGCAACAGGAAGAGCGTTGATTGATGTACCCGAGGGGATGATCACTCTGAGGGTCAGAAACGACCATATTGACTTCAAGTTGAAGGATATCATGAGAAGCCCCTCCCTGTCTGAATCAACATGTTTCGCAGATAGCTACAATAAATTCTGCGAGGAAATAGAGGAGGATATCCGAACAGTGGACCCCCTCGCAAGGGTTATAAGCAGTTAGGATCCCGACCTCGAAGATCCTGAAGTCACGAGGCATCTCCACCTTTTCGACCTTTCTGACAAGGATTTGTAAGAAGAAGATGAGGTGGTGGAATCTGCAAGGTACGCCTCTCTCGAAGATGAGCCTCAAGAGGAGGTACCCAGACCAAAGCTAGAGTTAAAAGTGTTGCCTGAAGGCCTGAAGTACGAGTTCTTGGACGAAGAGCAGAGAAACCCTGTCATTGTAAATGCCGATCTTTCAAGCAATCATCTAGACTGACTCCTTGAGGAGCTAAGGCTCCACAGGGGGGCTATAGGATATTCAGTAGAGGATATCAAGGGCCTTAGCCCTGCCCTGTGCATGCACCGCATCAGCTTAGATGAATCAGCCAAGCCTCTGGCTCAACCCCAGAGGAAGCTGAACCAGATGCTCAAGGAGGTCGTCAAGAAAGAGGTAATAAGGCTTAGGGATGCGGGGATTATTTACCCAATCAGCGATAGCAATTGGGTAAGTCATATCCACGTAGTACCCAAGAAAGGCGGAATGACAGTGGTTAGGGGTGAGAAGGGCGACGAGGTGGTGGTAAGAACCGTCACCGGATGGCGGATGTGTATTGATTATCGAAAGCTAAATCAGGCTACAAAGAAGGATCATTTTCCACTACCTTTTATTGATCAAGTTCTCGAAAGGTTAGCGCATCATGATTTCTTTTGTTTTCTTGATGGCTTTTCAGGTTTTTACCAGGTCCCCATCTTGCCTGACGATCAAGAGAAAATGACATTCACATGTCTTTATGGGACTTATGCCTTCCGAAGGATGCCCTTCGGACTCTGCAATGCCCCCGCCACCTTTCAAAGATGCATGATATCGATGTTCTTAGATTTTCTAGAAGACATCGTAGAAGTTTTCATGGACGACTTTTCCGTCTATGGGAAAGACTTCGATAGCTGTCTGAAGAATCTGTCATTGGTCCTTCAAAGGTGCGAGGAGAACAACCTGGTCCTGAACTGGGAAAAATGTCACTTCATGGTGCGGGAGGGCATTGTTCTAGGGCATAAGATCTCAAGGTGTGGGATCGAGGTGGACGTAAGCAAGGTCGAAGCGTTATCTAAACTTCCTCCACCGAAATCCGTGACGGGAGTGAGAAGCTTCCTCGGGCACGCCGGATATTACCAAAGATTCATCAAGGACTTCTCGAAGATTTCCAAACCTCTATCCAATCTTCTGGTAAAAGATGTTGAACTTATGGTAAAAGATGCTGAATTTGTTTTCTGTAACGATTGTCTCAGTGCTTTTTAGGCCCTGAAAAATGCTTTGGTATCACCACCTATCCTTCAAGCGCCAGAATGGGGTTTACCTTTTGAGCTGATGTGCGACGCTAGCGACTACGCAGTTGGAGCAGTCCTGGGGCAAAAGAAAGACAAGAAGCACCAGGTGATCTGCTACGTGAGTCGCACGTTGGACGAAGCCCAGGTAATCTACACAACAACTGAAAAGGAGATGCTCGCGATCATCTTCGCGTTTGATAAGTTCAGGTCATATCTCATCGGAGCAAAGGTCAAAGTATACACAGATCATGGGGCGATAAAATACTTAATGCAAAAGAAAGACGCAAAGCCCAGACTGTTGAGGTGGGCCTTACTGCTCCAAGAGTTCGACCATGAAATTATCGACAAGAAGGGCGCAGAATATGTGGTCGCCGACCACCTATCAAGGATCGTGACTGAGAGACAGGGAGGGCCACCTATCAACGCCGACTACGCCGACGATGCCCTTAAGTTGGCCGAAGCTCAAGAAGAAAGTCTACCCTGGTTTGCGGACATCTGCAATTATCTTGCTTGTGGGGAACTGCCTCCTGACATCACGTACAACCAGAAAAAGAAGCTATTCGTGGATTCCAAGAACTATTACTGGGATGATCATCTCCTGTTCAGAAGATGCGCTGATAACTTATACAGGAGGTGCATCCCAGAAGAAGAAACTGCGGACATCCTGAAGCAATGCCACACCTGCCCCTATGGTGGTCACCTAGGCAGTGAAAGAACAGCTGCAAAGGTGATACAATCAGGTTTCTACTGGCCCTCCTTATTTAAAGACGCTGCACAGTTTGTGAAGGCTTGCAAAGAGTGCCAGTTTATGGGGAACATAGGGCGGAGGGACGAAATGCCAATGGCAAGCTGGATTGAAGTCGAAATATTTGACGTATGGGGGATCGACTACATGGGACCGTTTCCCCCATCTCGGGGGTATCAGTACATACTCATGGCTGTGGATTGTGTATCAAAGTGGGTGGAAGCGGTACCCACCCAAACATGTGATGCCAAGTCGGTTATCAAGCTCTTCGAGAAAACCATCTTCCCTCGCTTCGGCGTCCCACGCACATTTATTAGCGACGGAGGATTGCACTTTGGAGAAAGACAGTTTGAAGCACTCCTGCGCAAGTACGGAGTGAAGCACAAGATCGCTACACCCTACCATCCCCAGACATCAGGGTAGGTAGAGGTTTCCAATAGACAAATCAAGCAAATCTTGCAGAAAACTATCAACCGAACAAGGAAAGATTGGTCCATGAAGCTTGACGATGCACTTTGGGCCTACCGCACCGCTTACAAAACACCCATTGGAACCACCCCCTACCGTCTCATCTACGGAAAATCCGACCACCTACCGTTAGAATTGGAACACAAGGCCCTTTGGGCAATCAAGTTCCTAAATATGGACCTCAACAAAGCTGGAGAAAAGAGATTTTTGCAGCTTCAAGAGCTCGAAGAGCTAAGAATGAATGCCTACGAAAATGCAAAAAATCTACAAACAGAGGACAAAGTTGTGGCATGATGCCCACCTCAGGAGAAAAGATGTAAGCGAGGGGGACAAAGTCTTGCTATTCAAGTCCTCTATTCGTCTTTTCCCTAGAAAGTTGCAAACGAGGTGGTCTGGACCGTTCACTGTGTCAAGGATATACCCATCAGGAATGATGGAGCTTTACGACAAGGACGATCCGACCAAAATATTTCAAGTGAATGGGCACAGGGTGAAAAAGTTCTACAAGGATGAGGCCTTTGTCAGGAGAGCAAAGATCGACCTGCAAGATATGGGCACAGCCAAGGGTTGAACAAGATGATCCCACACCGGTCGAGCTGGCGATGCGAACTTCAGCGCTCCTCGGGAGGCAGCCCGAGCTTTTTCTTTCTTTCATAGAGTAGGATGCATTTTTCTATTATTTGCAAAAACAAACATTATGGCATGTAATAAGGCTCGAGTCAGTGCATGTGCCACATGCACTGACTCTGTTTTATGGGCCACCGCTGTAATAATTTTCTGAGGTGGAGGGCTTAACCCTTGGCCGATGATGTTTTACCCTTTGATCGATGTTTACACTCTTAGGTTTCTCGGCCGCCTGTTTTAACCATGTCGGGAAGCCGCTCAGCCGGCGCGCAGGGCCGCCCGTACCGGTCTTTGGTCTTTAGGGCATCACGACGGCCGTGACGTTTGGCGTTCCCGGGCGGCGAGTGCATAAGAATGAATGCCCTTAATGAGACTGATGTGACCATCGTCTCGTGAACCGCCTGACCCGTTGGCCGACGCGTGCCCCAGTTATGTCCGTTTCGCCCCCGGCCGAGCTGGCTATAAAAAAGAACGGTGGTTTAACCGTGTCGGGCTGTCACACTTTACTCATTTTAGCCACCTGTAACGCATGCAGTAGTCCGCCCTTTTGCTCCCGTGTCGGCCAGTTGCCTTCACCGTGGTATCGGGCGATGGCTCCTATGAGCAAAGGTATCGCCCGACACGCTTATCGCCCGACACGCTTATCGCTCGGCAAGCTATCCCCCGACAGGCTTACCGTCCGACACGAGTTTTTCCTATCGCGCGCTGCCTATCGGGATTACGAGCCTTGTCGGATTTTGTATCGCCCGGCGCGGTTTTGCATGACATAACGACCGAGGGTGTCTACCCGACACACCATGTTGGGCGACACGTTTTTCTTTTGTGACGTCCTGTCGAGTAGTAGCTCTTTGGCGACCTTATCGGTCGATATACCCATATCGGGCGGAATGCTTTTCACGTCTTGCTATCGAGTTTTTGTTTCATGTGACCTTGTCGCCTGACATGCTTGTCGCCCGATACACCAGTGTCGCACGGAAAGTCGTATCGCACGACATCCTCATATCGTCCGATCTCGTATCGCCCTGGATCTACCCGGGGGTTATACCGCGAGACATGTTTTAACAAGTCTTTCTTTTTTTTATCTGCCTAAAGTGTAAATAAATTTTAAATTTGAATAATAGGTATGGCTTGTACGGAGCAAACCACCGGCCGCGCCAGCAAGCACAGCGCGGGGATCAGCAACAACTGTTGGACAGAAACGGCACCAACAAGAAAGGGATGGATTCTTCTTCATGTGGTGGCTCAATTGGAGGGTCACCTTGTTATCACCCTGTCTCTGCGGTGGTTTAGGACCATATCCAGAGACAGCACGAGTACGGCGACCAAGGCCTCCGAACAAGTTCGGGGCATTCCGGTTCCGTCCTCCTAAGGGAGAGGGCCCACCCTGACTACACACTCCTGGGACTGAACTGGGACTGATAATCAGTCCTTTTGTTCATGTTCACAACGGAGATCTGGAGAAAAGGTGGGCCAGAAGTGAATTTTGAGGGTCTACGCTCCTGCTCAACCTCTCATTGGCTGCAGCGAACCCGCTAGACAACCTCCCAATGGCATGCTGCAACTTCATAGGAGCATATTGCAGCACATCAACGAGCTAACCCTCACTGGCTAAACACTACCTTACCCTGCCTTCTTCACCACTCTGGGACAGAGTGTGGAGTAAGTTTGGGGGGGGGGTACCCGTGTGCCAGTGAGGGAGGTATAAAATTTTTAACACTTCAAGCTTTCTACGCTTAGGGTCCCTTTTTATCTGATGTGCTCTTATAGCTTTCTGTATATCTGATCTACGCATGTATTGCATATAAAATTTTTCAAAAATCTACCCTTTTCAAATTTCTGTCCCTATGTATATGTACAAAGTTGCTTTAATAATAATAAAAACTGATGCAAATGCTTGCAATGTTTGTTTTCCGTATGCTTAATGTGATGCAAGTTATGTTATATCTTTTTGATAATGTTGCTTCAAGCAAACAGAATATTACGTTTTTCCTCGTCAAAATTTTCAAAAATATAATAATCTTGCATACAGCTAAGAGACGAGTATGGAGAAGGAAAAAGCTGCCCAAACAGCAGAAATCTCTTTGTTTCCCTCACCCAACAAATATCCCAAAAAAGAGAGAGAAGCCTTAAGAGAGTGAATAAAAGCATGAGAGTTGTGCCCAATAAAAGAAAAAGAAAAAAATATACACACGCTTGTTTTCCAAAAGTACCCATCTTTAGGCATGGTAGATCCGGGGCAGTGGTACGTAGGATGTGAAATCACTACTCTAAAGCCAACTGGCTTAGACTGCAGGGACCACTTTCCCGTTAACGGACCCTTGCCTGGATGGACTGATGGGGAACAAGAATGAAAAACCCAAAAAGCCTTAGCCTACCCTATACACAACTTTATGCCCCGAAAATAAAGCTGTTTAGTGTGTAAGCTAACTTCAGAATCATACAACAACGTTTCACCGAAGCTGTAGAGAATAATCTTACATAAACAATAAGGCAGGGAAAGCTAAGTCTTTTGTTCGTATTGAGACGTCATTATCTCTAAAGGCATTACGACACTTGTTTTACATCTTGGCCTGAAACGCATACTACGCAAGAAGAAGCATCACCAAATAAAGTTTAAATATTGATTGAGGACAATCAAAATGATAAGTTTGGGGGAGTTGATAACACCAAATTTTGTGATGTTTTTGGCCTTTATTATGTTATCAAAACTGCCCTCTTCTGCCTTTTTCCTCTCTTTTATATGCATTTTCGCAATAATTAGCCAAGCAACACTCTCAGTCCAATATTTCCATCTTTTACAGAGCTTCCTCCTATTTTGGCCCATTTAGCGCCAATAAGGCCGTTCCGGCCCACAAATAAGTCTAAGACTGTCTCGACCCCCTGACGCCCGATACTCACGCTGACCAGCAAGGCTGCGCAATACGACGACACGCGACGCAAGGATGCCGCGCGAGAAGGTACCGATGGATGACACGCCTCTTTACCCGACAGGGAGCCACGCGCGCCGCAACTACTCCATGTGCTGCGTGATACCGACCACCCACCGGCAGACGCCTCTCGCCTCGGCGCCCGACAACCGACCTCCTTGTGCTGGGCGATGCCGGGCGATACCCGCGTCAGCCGATCACCAATTGAACGGCGGAAAGGAGGACATGTGGCGCTTCGAGCACCATATCTTCTCCCAACCAGCTGCCTATAAATAGTAGCTACAGGGAGCCGAAAAGACATCTTGGTTAGTTTAGACAAGTTCGCACTAGCTTGGCCACTTGAGGTTTCGGACAGTGGAGTGATCTTCGGAGGAGGCTGCGAGAGCAGGCGTATCATGCTCCAGTGTTCGTACCGGGTGACACTAGGTGAGCTCTTCCTCATCCCGAGAGGGAGGGGACTAGTTCACCTAGGACTGTACCGGGCGACACTGGGAGCCGATATCGACCAATGTAGATGCGTGACACGAGTGCTCAACACCAGTGCCCGACAGTAGGATGCGCAGCTCCACGCCCGACACGATATCGAACCCGATGCGCTCCGCCCGTCATGCGTGTCGCCCGAGAGGGTGTGCCGCCCGACTTGAGCATATCGGCCAGGTCCTTGAGCGATGTAGTCGCCCGTCGCGGCGTGCCGCTTGAGAGAGCGTGCCGCCCAACACGGATGTATCGGGCTAGGCCCTTGTCCGTTGTCTAATTTCATTAATGAATAGAGATTAAAACCCAATTATTTAGTAAAATTCAGAGAGAACAAAATAGGGGATTCTCTATATCTGAGTACCTTTCAAATCCACCATTTTTTTTCTTTTAGCAAGTTGGCCAACATGATAGGGGAAAAGAAAAATAGAGAGGAGGACACATCCAAGATGGATATCCCAGATGGTATTTTTTTTCAAAGTTAGAAAGTATAAAAGAGAAGAAATAAACACCATCCAGAGTGGGTGTGCCCTAAATGTTAAAAATAAGAAGCTTTATGAAGATGAGTTGGTCATCGAGTGAGCGGTTAGAGACCACAAAAGTAAGGCATGTATCAGAGATATGCATCATCTAGGACTTGATTGAGATGGTGATGATCACCATGGAATCCTAGTGGGCTTTCTTGAGGAGTGAGCCTCCTTTAGAAAAGATGTTTGATCATCCTTATCTATTGTTCCTTCTCAAATTTATTTAAAATTAGTCAGTAAAATTGTTCATGCATCTAAGCAAAAGCCCTTGTAAATACATGTATTAGATGGTCCTTGAAAGTTTTCGTGATGATATCTATGATTTCTATGTGGGTACCTAGATGGGTTACCCTTGTGTAGCCCAAAATTGATACTTGATTATGTGACTTTATCTCAAACACGAGGAAACATTTGTAGTGTCAAAACAAATATATTTCACTTTATTTTTATATGTTTCTTATTCAATGCAAGTGTATGGTCCCTTGACCTTGCTTAAATTATAAATATAGTTTTTTTGGCTTAATTGGATGTGAGACTCAAAATTATACAAGACCATGTTTGTTCTAGATAAATAATCTTTGCAATATGTGAACCTTTATGCAATTTCCCTAATATGGGGGTGGAAACATTATTTCAACACTTTCTTGAGTTTCTTCTCGATAATCTTAAGAATCTTAAAATTTTACTTCTGCCTGATGGTTTCTCAATGACCTATGAGTCTTTGGTTCCCGATGGAATTGTTGGCAAACTAACCTAGGAGTTCATTGGCTGACTAAGTTCTCAGTGACCAATGAGTTTTTGTTGATGAGTAGGTTGTTGCTCTTGCGCACGGTGGGAGCCTTGCCCGATGGTCAGACTAATTTGTATCAAACCTCCACTCACTTATAAATACCCCCTCTTCTTTTCTCCCTCTATCTCTCTTTTCATCTTTTGGGATCTTGAAGGTGTGATCTAGTGACCGAAAAGAACCCACTGAGGTTAGCGACTGTGGGTTTTTCATCGATGGATGTTAGAGTTGGGCTTCTCTTTAGACTGATCTAAGGTCATTGGTTGTGTTTCTTGCTTAAATCATGTAAGGTCCTTACTTTTATACCCATTTTTCTTATTGTTCTTCACCTTCTTCTCTCCTATGGCTAAGTTCTATGGTGTCTTCTTACTGGAAAACATACATGTATGGTTTGAGAACTCTCTTTTCTTCCTTCCTTTCTCTAGAACCACCTTGTTCATTGGAAGAGGAGGCATTCTTAGAATTTTAGTGGACTGGTCATACCTATTTTGAAGCTTTCCCTTTCTTAAGATTTAGTTTTTTCCTTTATCGGTGAGTGATATAACTTTTAGTACATTTCTTGTCTACTTTTTACATGCATATCTTTAATATTGATTTAGAAACTCTTAATTTGCTAAAAGATGGTCTTTTAACTATTGTTTTACATAATAATAAGATGATACGAGTTCTGAAGATGTACCTAATCTTTATGATCAATTTCCAGCCATATATTGAAATATTTTTTGAGTACAAAAGTTCTGGAATTCTTGAATATAAGTGCTTAAACGTTCTAGATACCATGTATATGAAGCTTTGATACCCAAGAGGTAAAATAATTTGACCTACATGTTTTGTCTTACAGTTTATTCATCATGTTATGCAATAATAGGACCTAAAATTCCTTTTATGATGTTGTAATGATGCTTGTATGAAACCCTAGTATTGAAATTGGATCAATGATGACATCCAAATTTAGGCATTTATTCTAAGCATTTATTTATGGTTTTGTGTCATTATAGCCTTAATATGCCCAAAATAACCTTAGATTCATATCTTTTAGTAATTTATTTCTTTTCATAGATACAGTTGCTCAACTAGCCAATTTTGGGACTTGCAGGCACCAAACTCAAGAAGACATTAATTCTCCATATTCTTCCCCACAAGTGTCTCTTTATGTACACCAGCTTAGGATATGGAGGTTCCACTAACCGACTAGCTGGCCCAAGAAACTTTTGATATCATGGACCCTATTTTCAATGGTGAGTCCTTTATCAGAAATCATCTTCATTAATCAGAAGGCTCATCGATGTGGGCCTAAGGACCGCTACATCGTCTTGACCGCTACACTCAGCACAGCCATGCCCAGCCCGGTACGGTCGGGCCGAGGTCAAGGTGTTGTGACCGATATAGCCTTCGTGACTACTACAACCACAACCGTAGTAAGATCTCCGCAACTATGCCACTAATTTAGACTGTAACACAAAGAAAATGCTACCATATCTCCTCCTTCGTGGCTGAGATTCCCGACACATCTACGTCCAGACCGACATAACTGCATCGAGGATAAGGTCCAACAGTCGTCTCGATCGTGACAACTGTCTTGACGGCAACATGCTCTATGCCTGTGACATTTGTCTCAACAGCAAAATATATTGACCTCTACACCCAGCACATCAGTGCCGAGCTCAGCATGATCGAGCTGAGACATAGGTAGCAACCGAGATAGGTGTCGCAACCACTTATCACATACACTCCCCTTCACCTATAAATACCCATACCTCGCTACTTGGAGAGGGGTTTCACAGTTACGAGACTTTTTGGGTTCCACACTTCAGTTCTGCATATTTTTGGTTCCCAGAGCCCTGTGGGAGAGTGTTAAGATCCAAAAAGGTTGAAGTGCTCATCCTACATCTATCCCTTTAGTTGCTTCCATCTACCATTATATCCCACCACCATTCACCCATTTCCTATCATTTCTAGCCATCTTCTGCCTCCATACACCCACCAAGCTGCTACTTGGGGTGGAATTGAAGAGAAAGGAGGATAACGAGTTCAGAAGACCAAAGAGGATGACTGAAAGATGACATCTGGCCCATACGGAGGCTAAGGAGTGAGAACCACCTCTCCTCTATTGGCTAATTATCTTCTCCTTTTCCTTTCTATTACTATTCCCCTTTGTTTCTGTACAAATGATGTTCTTCCATCTTTGTTCAGTTCAAACTATGTTTGTTCATGGCTAGTCGAGCTCCTTCTTGGCTATGTAGCCCATTCTTGGTACGTTTATGTACTCTTATCTTAAGCAAGTAGTTTGTGTAGAACCGTAGACCTGGGTACGGTCTGACCCACTACCAGGTTCTACCTAGATCACACCTATTTCTAGCATCTTAGAATGTTGTAGACCTAAGCATCTATATAGAATATTCTAGGGTATTGATTTTTCATCTTCGAGAGAGGTCTCATATCATTGATGGGTTTTAGTCACGATGCGTGGAAGTGAGTGGGATGATCCCACAGGAACAGATACCATAGTACATACTATGTTTGCATGTAGGTTGCTTGTTGGGGTGTTCAAGGGTTGTCTATGCCCAAGAACGGGTACATAGAGTGCCCAACTTGTAGTTACATAGTCAGGAACTCTTTCTCTTTTATTAGTAGAATCCTACGGACTCTATTTTGTTTTTATTACTTTATTTTGTTTTATTTCGTGACATTTTGCTAGACTAGTTCTAGTTCCATACTTTTATCAACTATTAGATTGGCTTAACTGACGTAAGAGAAAGATCTTAAGCACCTTAAATGTCCACACATCCATGTGTTTGACCCCGTATATCTACTCCAACCCCATAATAATGTTGTGGGGGTCCTTGAAGGTTTCTGATTTTGATCCTCCTTTGGGAGTCGATCAACTTTTGGCACCGTTGTCGGGGAGGTGGTTTTCCACGTTTACACACCCAAAGATTTTGTTCTGTCATCTTTAAGCATGTATATATATACATAGTTTTCTTTTTGTTTTAACATACTTGTTCATATATACTAAATACCTTTCCTTTCTCTTATACTTTTACATCCAGGGACCTTGCTTTGGCAAGGAAAATTATTTTGTCCACTTGTCCTCCTAAATTTTTCTACAGTTCCTACCATTGGCAAATAATTGAAAGCCATGCTCTACAACTAGTCGAGCTATACTTGTTCTCGAAGATGTCAAACTTAGATGTTTTAGCAAAGAAGATTGTGGATTAGCCCTCAACTTTCGAGTTATCATGGGATCAAGAATTGATCAGAGTAGTAGAGCTAGTTGGAGAAAGTGTCGATGCACTTGCCTCCTCCTTAGCTCTTCATCTTTAAGAACACATCGACCCACTTGAGCAGCTACTAGAAAAGCAGGATCATCATCTCAAAGTAGCAATCGAGGTCGCAGATTGTATTAGAAGTGTACTTCAAACTATTGAACTAGGATTCATCCAATGGCATTGGTTTGATACAGCAGATTTCCAACAGAAGTTTATCGCAAAATTGATGGATCTTGAAAGCATTGATGCTCAAGTAAAATGGCTTTCTGATAAGGATGTTGAAAAAGGTAGGAGGCTTCAAGATCTCATAGATTTGGTTACCATCCAATTGCAAATTCCATCACACAACCGTGAAGATTACAATCATCAAAACCATTCCATTGGGCCTGAATTTGAACTTGCCTCACCATTCTATTCAGACCACCAACTGGATTCGCCAAGTCTGTGAAGACCAGCCCAGATGGGGAAGCCCTTCATTTTATCCTGATGATTCATCTGATCAACCAATGGAAGATACAAGCCACATGCATGAATTGTTATATGATGATGATAATGACTCATATCCTCACCAAGACAGTCAAACAACCTCACAACAAGGGGTCAGTTTGAGGAACTAGAATCAGACTTTGACCCAGACCAGGGTGATATATCTCATATTGAGACTTGTCACTTCACTTTGAGCAGTGTGCTATTCAAGGTTTGGAACATTTTGTTTGATGAGGATGACAATGAAAACTGCTAAAATTGGAGTAGTGAGTATACTAATGATGACAAATTGGAGCAGCATGAGCCGACATTGTCCACTACCCCTTTTCAAGGGGTAGTTGACATTAAGGGAGCAGGATTGATAATCCACTACAACATGGCTGATGAGCATGAAGATACCCCAGACCCTATAGAATTTGACAAGCTTGGGGTGGTAGAACCACAAACATATTCAAATGGGGATACTACTTGTTTAGAAGATGATTGGATGAATCATACTGTAAATGAAAATTTATCCAGTCATCCAACCTCAAATTATGAGGTGGAGAGAGAAGAGAGGAGACCTCTAGAAAACTTTTAGGCTCTCCCCTCCATCTCATCCTATGTTGACATCCATGGAGATACCTATTCAGATTCATACCTTGATGGGTACCTTGAGGATGATATGCCAAATAACTCATTTCAGTGTAGTTCAAGTCGATCACAGCACAAACGAATTCACCGAGTCACCAAATTTTATTCTTTTTCTTCAGACCCAGAAGGGATCAAATCTCTGCTTATTTTACTCTTACATTGTGAACCCTGTTAGCATTACACTGGTAATGTGGATCTCAAAACTACAGATTTGGATTCCAGGTGTAGGAGTCGTAGGGAAGCCACCCTATTAACTACACAATTTTTCTTTAATTTCAAATTTTGAATTTTTGCATAATAAATTCAATCCAAGTTTTATATTTCCCCTAACTATCTAATTTTAAATTCCTTTTCATGATCTAGATTTTCTTTATTCCTTATTGCATGCTTTCCCTCCTTTTCACCCTGACATCTACTATAGGACTATCGTTTTGAATGAAGGTTAATTGGTATATCTTTCTGTTCTCCTCCTATGTTAAATTCCAATATTATTTTCAACACCTTCCACCCTCATTTCTCGCTTAATCTGGATTCTCTGAAACCTAGGACCAGTTGGGCCAGCCTCGGCACGGTCGTGCTAGGCCAGCATGGTCGGGCCCCTCCCGTGTTTTTGTCCGGATCTTTCTCTTATCAATCAACAGTTAAAAGTGGCTGATTTTTCAGATCTTCCCCTCTTGGCACAACCGCGCACAGCTGCGTACGATCGTGCTGGCTGCTACACTATGTGACAAACCACCTTTTGAACACAGACCTCAGTTAATAGTAAAAATCCAGTCAAACCGACAAGATTGTTGACCTGACTTACTGGTGTGTCAGTTTCTCCCTGACTTTTCTGCCTTTTAACCGAGTTTTCCCGCTTTTGACCAAGTTTTCCACCTTTTCCGGTTTTCCCACCGATCATGCCACATCGTGCTCCATCCTATAAATAAGCCTATGCAGATTCCCTTCTCCACACCATCCCCCTCACTTCCCTTCTCCCACAGCGAAACCGTACCTGCTGTTGCCACCATTTTCTCTCTTGTCCTTGCTTCTTCCACCATCTAATAGGCCAAGAAGCACCATGTTAGCAACAACCAACGACGCCAATGACACCCCCTTCCATCGCAATTGCAACATCCACCCAGACTCTCCTGTTATGACTATAGATAAGCTATCCCCACATCACCCATGAACACCTCCATCCTCCCACCCCCACAGCTGCTCCGCCGCCCCCGCAAGACTCTTTCCCCTTCTCATTGGCATGAGTGTGCTAGGTGTTGGTGGTGACATATCTCACCTCCCTTTTAGCTAGACCCATTTCTCTCTATTGTTCTCCCTTCCTCCACCCCTAGTAGTAGGTTGCATGCCACACCAGCATCACCCATTGTTGCCGACCTCTCTTTCTTCCACCTCCACAACCACTTTGTTGTTGTCATTCTTGAAGCTTTCACTTCCGTGTCAGTTCGACTATGCCGAAGGTCCACACAATCGTGTCGGGTGTTGGTAGAGACACATTGGAGATCCCATGCCATTAACCATTGCTCAGCCCAACCAGGTCACTGCATGCATGATCGTGCCAAGCTGAAGACAAGCACAAGTTGAAGACAAGCACAGCCACCGACTCCCCCACTATCAAAATCATCACCGTAGGAAGAACCATGTATGTGATACACAACTAATTTTGCAAATTCAAATAGACAATTTTATGCAAGAAAGGTGAAGGGAGCTCCTCCTCACCTACAGAGCATAGTAGTCATTATCCACCTAGATCGACGTGAATGAAAAACTCAATGTATGAAGATGAAAGATGCCTCAACATCAGCTGATTTTTGTTCACACGAGTCTAACTCAGACTATCGACAGATGCCTGCCACATGGATGGACACTTACAGTAGTGATTCTTTGGAGGAAGTCTTGAGTGAGAGATGGTACAGATCATGTTGCAATGCTAAACTTCATACTTCTATATGCCATCGGGAAGGCCTGTTGGTAGCAGCTATGAATAGAGCTTCATTTGTAGGGGATCTTCATCGAGAGCCAACAAAACGGTTGATGTCTTTATGTCAGTCAACTTCTTCACACGATTCAACCCAGGGGATCAGACACCACCCTACTCTTAATGATGTTAACTAGAACTCCATCCCCCCTCCCCTATTCATAAATATGAAGTAGAAGAAGCAGTTTGAAGCCCTAAACAAGACAAATGCAGACTCGTGGGCTTGCATTATGCCGACCATACCACACTCATAAACCTTGGGAGACAATGCACAGGTCGACTGATGTCTTGTATTTGTTGGCCTCGACATCCTCTCTTACATGTAGTTTGATGCTTATCATTGACTCACCTATGAGTTCTATGCTACGCTTAAGAATCCCATGGACCACCAACACAATATCATGCATTTTCACCTACTGAACCAGAGCTGCCATGTCACTGAGGATCACCTCAATAGATAGTTGTCACACTCTACTGAGGACTACGTCGAGATGTCCATGGGGAGACTGGAGTTAGGGGACAACAATTTTGACCCTCCTCATGCATGGAAAGTTCTTACTGAGGAGGATAGATACGTCACTAGGGATGCCAAAGCTTCGCACATCCATAACTCGACACTTCATTATCTGCATCATGAATTGTGTCTTGGAGAAGAAGGATAGTCAGGGGGCTCTGAATTCAACAAACCTCTACATTTTGTCGTGTAAAGCAATAGGAAGAAAAGTGAATGTGGGGAACTTCATCATCCGCCACTTTCACAACTTGCTCAAGAAGT
This sequence comes from Alisma plantago-aquatica, assembly GCA_963693085.1. Taxonomy (NCBI): domain Eukaryota; kingdom Viridiplantae; phylum Streptophyta; class Magnoliopsida; order Alismatales; family Alismataceae; genus Alisma; species Alisma plantago-aquatica. Next base: position 1,291,138,634 of record OY856409.1, read on the forward strand.
AAGTCTGCTTCATGCCAATGGCAGGCATTATCACTTTCACAGTGTGCCATCTTGGGATCATAGACGAACATTTGGCACTTATGTAGGACAAGGATGAGTGGTACAAGTTGGACATGGATCACTTAATTCACTCAACGGTTATCAAAGAGAGAAGTACATGCTATCTTTATATCTTTGGTCACAACAGACATTGAGTACTACAGCCAACAAATGTAGAGTTTGCATGTCAGACAGTAGTCATGGACGTCTCTCTATTGGATGCTTAGGGAAATGTTAGTCAGGCAAGCAGGGATGTAGGAGCATATTCTTTAGTGCCACTACTTCTAGAAACTCAGGATGTTGAGCAATAGATAGGGGCAACCTTCCACAATATCCCATATCAGGGAGGGCCCTACATCGAGATGCCTTCAACAGATTACCAGTAGTCTCCTCGATAGGAGCATCATGCCCCAAATCTCAGCTTGGGGCACCTTTATGAGATTATGACTGATTTCAGAGTTGATTCCAACAGACATTTTGATGTGCTGGAGAAGGATGTGTCGTACCTCAGATGAGGTTCAACACAGTCTTCCCTCCAGCACCTCCTTTAACTTTTTAGCAGCAATTAAAATAACCCTTCGATCCATTCTACCAGTTTCCCCAGGACTTTGGACAATCATTCTAGATTCAGTAGGTGATGCACTAGGACTATGAGAATCAACCATGCTAAATCAGTGATCTGAACCATTATATAAATAGTGACTACTAGTAGCAACTACTTTCCACACCATCCTGAGTTTGAGATTTTCTTGAGAACAAGAAAAATGTGAGAACCCATTACACTAAATGAGATTACTCAAAACATAAAACAAATCAATCACCATTTAACCACATACCCAAAAATATGGGTAAATTAAAAGCAATTTCAATGTCAGCACCCGCTCAGAATCATTAGAATAAGAGCCCATCATTTTTATTATATCCATACTATGCCAAGAATTTGATACAAATTGTTCTATCACCTTAGCTACAACATATCTACACATGAGAACAATATTTGTATATACCACACAACAAATATTAACATGCTGATAAAATTCCAATTTTTTTGAAACACCATATACAAACTTTTCCTGCCCGAACCTGGGAGTACAGGAACAACTCTAGGACACACTAGACATCTAATCAACTTTCTAAAAGATTCATTACTATAGCACCTCTTTGCTACCACAAGTTTGGTTTCGGAACTTCTGATTACCTAAAAAGATGTGGCGAACCACAAGGGTGAGACCCATGTCCCAGCAAGAGATATAACCTCCAACAACGGATATTGATTACAACATTTGCAATAGTAGATAACTAAGAAGTTGGAGTATTTAATAATCAATTGAATATATTGAATAGTTCAAGTACACTAAACAGATAAAGAAAATCATCTTAGCAACAAGTATGATCATCAACGCATATATAGATAACATGCAAGGAATCTATATTTGATTAACCCTCATCATATTCATAATGTACATGTTTAGCATAAGAAAGTATCAACCATGTGGCTATGAAAACCACCAATTAACACATTAAGGTTATGATCATATTAAGGAGGTTATTTCACCATCATGCCATCATATAAAAAGCTTAAACATGAATACTCATCTTTATCTAGTTGCATTAGAGTTAGTTTAAAGAAGATAAATTATATTAATGTTACTAATCAACACTCATACCCACACCCTAACTCATGGCATCCCCATTGGATCATGGATTCATAACGTGAAGCATCACCATCACATTCCATACTATTATCAAGTATGAACCCACACATAAATGAAGGTGTAACCATCGGGTTATAGCATACTAGGGTTTCAAGAATAGTAACAGAGTACTCCATGATTGTATTAGTCTTTCAAGAACTATTCATACCCAATTACCATCATTTCATTATATTAAAGCTAGGTATAACAAGCTATGCCTCATTAGGGTTACCCATTAATTCATTATGTTGATTATAAATCATAATCATATGATGGAAAGGGTAACGCTACAAGTTTAAGGCATTGAACCATTAAATTATCATCATTAGAATCATAACATTACACTACAAGCTTCAACCAAAACAATGGGAATATTGAGGCATAAACTTCTAACCATGAAATGTTGAAATGGTAAATCCATTATTCATTTACATAAGTAAATACCTTGAATGAATCATCTATTATGTTAGTGAGTTGTGATATATAAAAGTCACCATTTAACCCTAGACATCATTTGATTAACAATAATAAGGGTTCTGTTGAGAGTAGGGCAAAACCCACAATTGACTGTTCATTTAAAACAAGCCATCCACATCAACAAGTAAGCTCCTTAAGTTGATCATATAAAGGAAACCATCTATATCACATTATTAGGACCAACATATTACATTAGCCATCATTTCACTTTATTGGAGGAATAAACATTAGATCTTGACCATTGGGTCAAGTTCATATGTTAAAACCATCAATTATAGTATAAGTCTGACCATCGCATCAAGTGACCCAAGAAACCATTAGTCAAGTCTTAATTGATGCTACAACTACATGATTAACTCACAATAGGTTGTGGAGACCTGATCCACCATCCTTAGTGACCATTAATTCACCATAGGTTGTTAGATCAACACTATATTCATTAATCAACATCAAATATTAAGCTAATGTCATCATTGATTGATAACATTAGTAGGGTAATTAATGGTTGATCACTAAACTTCTAATTGATCCAAAACCAAACTGACGTGGTTTTTACTACACTAACAAGCCCACTTAGGGCTGAAATCCCTAAGTTTTTAACAAAACCTTATGCAATAGTACCACCTATAAGTGGACAGATCGTATCATAGTATAGTTAAGGATCGAGTCCCAAGGGACAACATTTTTAAGAATCTTACTAGTCGAATCTAGTTAAATCAAGACTACTATTTAGAACAAGAGTTGATTTGGGTTTAGTTAGACTAATTTTAAGGGAAGTAAAAAGAGCAGGATTAAAACATAGTCTAGATTAATGATTGGAATCACTGGGGTGGAATCGGGTTTCACCACCATTACACATGCAAACACATCCAAAACACATCCAGGCAAGATACAACTATCCAAATGGAGTAGCAAACTATCCATTAGGAAATAAAGTTTGCATAAGCATCTCCATGGGCTCGATGTCTCGTTACCCATGAGTCATACACCTACTACTTCAGAGATATCCCTTCGGATGTTCTCGTTAGGGCATCAACCATGTTAATCAGAAATCAAATCCTAAGTATTGAAGTTCTCACAACAAAGGAATATAATAGATCATGCAAGGCAGGTGATCAATCCACAAAGCATGCATTAAACGATTAACAATGAAATGGAAAGTTATATACAAGCCATGGAATGTTATAATATGAACATGTAAGCATGGGAAATGGGGCTAGTCCCCGCACTCCAGTGAAAAGGACTACTCACTCCTCATGATGGAAATAAGAAAAACAAGAGAGAGGGAAGATTCTGCCATGGTCATGGTGAAGAAGGTGGCCAGAGCTCGATGGACAAATGGTCTTAAACACAATGTTGGGGCAGATTTGGAACGATGAGGGAGAGAACACCAAGGCAGGTGAGGCAGATCTTCTCTCTCCTTCTTCCTTCTCTTCTCACACTCTTTCTCTAGCATATGGAGTGGTAGGTGGATGATGGCGGCGTAGATCTACAGGTCTGAAGTCCCCTCCACTTTCGTGGCTAGGAAGATAGATCTGGATGGAGTTGAGATGGAGAAGAAGCAAGAAAACCACAGAGACAGTCTTTGGTGGTGGAGATCATCTTCTTGAGGCTGGGAACAAAGCAACATCCTCTCGTGGTCGTGAAGCCGAAGAGATGATTTGATAAGATGGGTGGGTAGCCTATTTATAGGCACACTCCACCGACTTAATTCTGGACCGCAGTCATGGGATTCTTGAGGTCACAGCGTGATTGCGATCACAATCTCTTTCTGTCTTGCATTGGAGGGGCCGTGGTAAGAGTTAGGTTGTGGAGGGGCAAGATCGTAGTTGCAATCTAGCAATGATCACGACTTTGTATGGATGAGCATCTTAACTTCCTGAGATCACTGAACACATCTTACAATATCTTCATTCCTGAGTTCGTTTCCCAAAATCACTACCTCCCCACTTTTTCCAACATCAAGCATGTCTAAGAGCTCCATAAGATTCCAGAGATATCACTTCCTCCCCACTTTTACCATAAAATGACCTTTCTCCCAATTTAACACTAGATGTGCTTCTTCGCATCGTTTGAGGACTAGGGATAGGAGCTTTAGACATGAGTTGTATAAATCCCCATATACAAAGAAATCATCCATGAAAACTTCCATAATGGTTTCAGTGAGTCCAGTGAATACAACCGGCATGCAATGTTGGAAAGTAGCAGGCACATTGCAAAGTCCAAAAGGCATCCTTCTAAAGGCATATGTTCCAAAGGGGTAAGTGAATGTTGTCTTCTCTTAGTCATCTGGATGTATGGGAATTTGATAGAATCTAGACTAACCATCAAGATAGAAAAAATAGTCCTGATGAGCCAATATCTCTAAGACATGGTCTAGTAAAGGCATCAGGAAATGATCTTTACACATGGCCTTATTCAGTTTCCTATAATCGATACACATCCTCCAACTAGTGGTTGTTCGAGTGGGAAGGAGTTCATTATTTTCATTCTGTATCACGATAGTTCCACCTTTCTTTGGGACTCACCCATGGTGAGTCAGATATAGGATAGATGATTCTGATAGTGAGAAATTTGATGACTTCAAGGCAGAATACTTCTTTCATATTTGGATTCAATTTTCATTGATGTTCGACAGTCGGCTTGTGGTCTTCCACCATGGGGATTTTGTTCATGCAAAGAGCTTGACTGGCCCTGGTAAGATCACTCATCTTATAGTCGATAGCTTTTCTTCTTTCCCTTAATTCTTTTAGGAGTTTATCTTCTTATTCGGATGTTCGATCAGAATTTATGATAACCGAGCAGACCTTGAGATCATCCAGAAACACGTACTTCAGTCCCTCAGGTAGGGGCTTCATTTCAGGGGCCTTTGGTTTCTCGCATGGCTCTTTAGTTACGTTCACAACCTTATAGTGTTGAGTTGGAGAACACAATTTTTACTTGTTCATCAATGGAGTCATCAGCACATGTGTTTGTTAGAGCCACTTCTAAAGGATTGTTTGATTCATGATTCTTTCAAAGACTCTGAACTCGAGTATTTCTTTTCCCAATCTGAGGAGCAAGGTACCTACTTCAACATCAATCAATGCTCTAGCAGTGGCAAGGAACAGAAGGCCAACGATAAGAGGGTATCTAGAGTCCTCTTTTATGTCCATGATTACAAAGTCGCATGGGACATAAGAGTCTTTGCCAACCTTGACTGGAACATCCTCAATGATTCCCAAAGGAAGAGTCATAGAATTGTCTGCAAGTTGTAGGGTCATGCCGGTTGGGAGAAGTTCTACAAATCCTAGCCTCTTGCAAATGCTAAGTGGCATGATAGAGATGCTATCACCAAGGTCAGCAAGCCCCTTCTTACATGTGGAGTCACTGATATGGCATGGAATCCCAAAAGATCCTAGATCTTTTTTCTTCTTGGGCATTTTTCTCTGTATGATATATGAAGTAATTGTTGCTAATTTGATTGTATCATATTCCTCAGTTATATACTACCTTGTTAGGAGAGATTTTACGTACTTCGACTAGGCTGGTATCTCAGCCAGCGCATCTAGAAAGGGTATATCAACATGAAGCTTCTTCATTGCTTCCTTGAACTTGTTGAAATGAGTATCAAGCCTTGTCTACTTTAGTTGAGCTGGGAATGGAGGAAGAGGCTTGTATACCAGTATGACTGGTTCTAGTGTGTCTTTTATTTCTACAACAATAGGTTTCTCAGGACTTGCTTTATCTACTTTATCAGTCATCAGTGGTTCTTTCAGTTGAGATTCAAGTACTTTAGTGTCTTGGACAATCACGTAGTCATCCTCTTCTATAACTACCACCGGTGTCTTGAAAGGAGGGTCAGAATAGTCCTTTCCAGATCGAGTGGAAACAGTTTTCAGTTGCTTAGGATGTTTAGGATGGTTCTCTAGTTGGCTGGCAAAAGCCCCAACAGGTGGCTTGAGGTTGGCTGAAAGTTGAGCTAGTTGGGATTCAATAGCCTTCTGACGGGCTTGTTGATTTTCTATCATAGTCTGTTGTGACTGCAACATCTTCTCAATGGCTGATAGTTTGTCTTCAGAAGAGATGGGACCTTCTTGTTGTCCTTGTTGTAGTTGTTGATGTGGGATTTGGTTGAGATTCTAGAATTGATGGGTGTTTTGATACTGGTTATAATTTCTGTTCTGAAAGTTACCCCTAAAGTTCCCTTGATTCTTGAAATTTTTTTGGTGATTATACTGGAATCCAGTCGGGCCTCATTGTTGATTATCTGAATTGAGTTGTTGTGAGTTTTCAGCTCCCAAAGGATTTTCGTACTGAAAACATGGATGGTTCATGTTCTGATTCAGAATATAATACCCTTGACCAGAGATAGTGTGGATGGCATTCAGATTTTCCATCTAACCATCACCTCCTTGGGTATAAGTATTTCCCAGAATGACAACATAGAGAATATTACAGGCTAGAGTAGAATGATCAGTGCCTTTACATTCTTCACAAAATAGATAAGTTGACTTGACTTGTTCTTGTTGTCGAGGGGCAGAGTGCCTCCTCTCATAGGCATTGAAAGATGATTTGAGGTTGTCTTGCTTGGCAACTAGTAGCTTTAGAGACTCAGCAATAGACTTCTACTGAAGACTACTTTCTACCTTAGCTACCTTCAGCACTCCTTTGCCTACGAATCTTCCCCAGTTGGCTTGATTTTCATCTCCAAGGGTGACAACCTTCCAGCGCTATCATAACTTTGGCACATTAAGTTTCCTCTAGACGAGGAATCTAAAAACTTCTCAATATCATTGTCCACACCCCTAAAAAATATTTCGATGAGCTGATTCTTAGGTATGCCATGGTGTGGATGCTTACTTAGTAACTCATTGTATCTTTCCCATGCTTCTACTAGGGTTTCTCCAGGGACCTGAACAAATTGTGTTATTCGTCCTCTAATATCAAAGGTGAGGGAAGGAGGCTACAATTTTTCCAAGAAAGAATTTTAAAGTTGTTCCCAAGTTGTGATGGGGTCACATTGCAAAGAGTTGTACCAACTCATGGCTCTATCTGCAAGGGAATATTTGAAGGGACAGAGTCTGATGGCATCATCTATAACTCCATTTTTCTTCGTCATAGAACATAAATCTATAAACCTCAGAAGATGTTCTTGACTATCTTTGCCTTGCTTGCCATAGAAAGGGTTGTTTTGAAGCAGTGTAATCCAATGTGACTTGATCTCAAAGTTTAGAGCATCGATGGGAGGAGGTTGCATTGGGTGTTGAATGTCAGCAGCTTTAGGGATTGAGAATTCTCTAACGTCCTTTTGTAACTCCCCTTGTTGAGTTGTTGCTTGGGCTACTTGGATTTCCTCTTGAACCGCAACTCGAGCTTCTTGCATATGCCTTTCTCTTTATGCATTAAGGGCCTGAGCTACCCTTCGGGCGATTTCCTCCTCTTGTGCCATCATATCTTGATTCTCTCTGCTCTGAGGATGAAAGGTTCATTCTATCTCAGGGTCAAAGCTAGCTGTAAGGACGGTGTTGTTGGAGTGTGGCATGCACTAGTCTTTGGGGGTACCTAGAATGGAAAGATCTTTCAGGAGTCAGATGGGTAGAGTAGAGTTAAATTCAAGTAGATTCTCAATAGTATCAAAAGTAAAAGTAAAATCCTAGATTAGTCTCAATAGAACTAGATTTAACTAGATGATTATGTTGTCCCCGGCAACGGTGCCAGAATTTGATGTAGTTTTAACTGCACTAACAAACCCACTTAGGGCTGAAATCCCTAAGTTTTTACCAAAACCTTATGCAATAGTACCACCCAAATGCGGATGGATCTTATCGCAGAATAGTTAAGGATTGAATCCTAAGGGACAACATTTTTGAGAATCTTACTAGTCAAATCTAGTTGAATCAAGACTAATATTTAGAACAAGAGTTGATTTGGGTTTAGTTAAACTAATTGCAAGGGAAGTAAAAAGAAAGGGATTAAAGCTTAGTTTAGATTAATGATGGGAATCACTGGTGTGGAATCGGGTTTCACCACCACTATACATGCAAACACATCCAAAACACAACCAAGCAAGATAGAACTATCCGAATGGAGTATGAAACCATCCCTTAGGAAATAAAGTTTGTGTAAGCATCTCCATGGGCTCGGATGTCTCGTTACCCACAAGTCACACACCTAGTACTCCAGAGCTATCCCTTCAGAAGTTCTCATCTGGGCATCAACCATGTTAATCAATATTCAAATAAAAAATATTGAAGTTCTTGCAACAAAGGAATATGATAGATCATGTAAGGCAGGTGATCAATCCACAAAGCATGCATTAAACGATTAACAATGAAATGGAATGTTATATACAAGCCATGGAATGTTATATATGAACATGTAAGCATGGGCAGTAGGGCTAGCCCCCACACCCCAGCAAAAAGGACTACTCACTCCTCATGATGAAATATGAAAAATAAGAGAGAGGGAAGATTTTTCCATGGTCATGGTGAAAAAGGTGGTCAGAGCTCGATGGAGAAACGATCTTCTACATGATGTCAAGGCAGATCTGGAATGAGGAGGGAGAGAACAACAAGGTAGGTGGCAAATCTTCTCTCTCCTTCTTCCTTCTCTTCTTGCACTCTTACTCCAAGAGATGGAGCGGTAGGTGGCTAATGGTGGCATAGATCTAGAGATCTAGAGTCCCCTCCACTTTCATGGCTAGGAAGATATATCTGGATGGAGCGGAGATGGAGAAGAAGCAAGAACACCACAGAGGTAGTCTTTGGTGGCAGAGATCATCTTCCTGAGGTTGGGAATAGAAAAATAGCCTCTCAACATCATGGAGCATAAGAGATGATTTAATAATATAGGTGGGTAGCCTATTTATAGGAACACAACACTGACTTACTTCTGGACCACGGTCGTGGTCTTCTTGAGGTCACGGTGGGACAACAATCATGGTCTCTTTGTGTCTTGCATTGGAGGGGTCACAGTCAGAGTCAGGTTGGGGAGGGGCAAGATCTCAGTCACGATCTAGCAACAATCGTGGCTTTCATGTGGCTCGCGATATGAGGTCAAGGTCTACTTTAGCTCGTGGACTCCTCTGGTCGAGTTCCTATGAGGTAGTGGTCCTTTGAGGTCGAGGTCTCCCATGCAGGTCGTAGTCCAAACTCAGGTTGAGGTGCAACCAGGCCGCGGTCATGGTCTATCTTTCAACATCGTGATCGTAGTCGCCTCCTTGGTTGTGGTTGCGGCCTCATGAAACAAACCCACCCCCATGGGGGGGGGACTATTGCTATGGGTCGATGGGCCTGCGTTGATGAATCCTCTAACATATGAGGATGCTTTCTGATAAAGGAACTAGCGGGACCACCACCTCCTACACTTGTGCACCTAGTGCAATGCCTAATCTTGCAATGGAGATGAAAGGATTTGATCAAAACTCCAAATAATCATCTAAAATTGAGGAAAATCGTATACGAGCATATTCATGAGGTATAAGTGAGCTTTCAGTGCAAAACTGAGCCAAAAATGGCGACAAAAACTAAGATGAATTTGCATTCATCACTGACCTAAGGGGGTGACCATAGGTTGTCACCATGATCTGACATCTTTGATCCCAACCATCAGTTGTCATGAAGACAACACCATAGGGTTGTTGCAATGCTACCATCATCGAGTCATGGGTTTATAGAAGAAATCAGCTTAACACCCTAAAATTGACCATTGGTTGATAGGTGTTGAGCACCATATGTTGTCAAGCCAACCTGATCCAAGTAATATTGTACATTAGCAATAATGTACATATCATCACAGGTTCATCTAGAACTGAAATCAGAATAGGGAATATTATAAAAATTGAAATCCAAGTCAAGCATAGCTTTTAGTGCATGGTTCATCATTTAAAAGCAAGAACATGAGCTAGCAAGCTTATGGTAAGCAATAAACATGGAGAAAGTTATGAAACTTTCCTCTAATGAGAAGATGAAATACCAAACAGAAGAAAACTTGAGCAGGTAGGGTATAACATTCAAGTATAAGCTGTGAACTTGTCCATCTAGCACCTTTCTTCATTAAATGAGCAAACCCTAAGCATACGGAGCAAGAGAGGTAGGGTTTTAGAGCTTTAGAGCAATTTCTAACATGGAACAACAAGGTTCTAACCTAGAGAACGGTAGGAGCAAGGCTAAAAAGGAAATAAATGGAGGAAAGAAAGGGATTCTTACTCATTTAGGTCAAGATCACTAGAAGGAATCCTTTTAAACCCTAAAAGGAAGTCAATTGCAACCCTAGATTCTTTTTCCAAGAAGATCCCCTATTTCTTCTTCCTTGGATAGAAAATTCACAACAGCATAGAGGGAGAATGAGGTTCATAGAAGGAGGGAAGTGGTGGAGAGAAAATGGCTTGTTTGGGTGCTTAGGGATAAGTATATGAAACTTTAAGATAAAGAAAAAGAAAAAGTTGAAGTTCTAGTATCTTTCCAAGTGTCCATAGCCTTACACTATTAAGAATATACAAGCACACACACAAAAATATCCCCCCACCATCCATAGAAACATGCTTATCCCTCATTTCTTGAATTTCAGAGCAAAACAAACAATTCATTAGTTGATAGCTACTAAAGGAGCTCATCCATGAGGGGGTAAACCCTAAAATACCCTTGAGGAAAACACCTTCAAACCAAGGTTTAAATAGGTATCCCATGGATCAAAAAGCTCAAGAATGATGAGATAATATCCAAGGAACATAATGCAAGTGATAAATTGCAACGAAACCTCTCAATTAGGCAAATTATAAAAAAGTCCAAATTGGACCAAATTCAAGAAAGGTTAGGGGTCTCACAACCAAAAAGTCCAAATTGGACCAAATTCAAGTGCATAAAATTGCATAACTTGCTCAAATAATGTCCAAATTGGACCAAATTTGAAATTTAAGCTTGTCTTGTGATTGCAAAACATATCACAAGGTTATATTAGTGTTATAAGGATTAATTTATGATAATTAAGCTTGTTCAACTCTTTAAGAAAGGTTAGGGGTCTCACAACTATAATCCCCTAACATGGATTTCACCCCCGAGATCCAAGGCACACATAGATGGACACTTATCATGCATGTCATCCTCAATGTTACACATGGTTACTTCCATATTATGGTAATGTCACATCACTCTTATAGAGGTCATGTTCTTCTCTTTCAATTTATACATATCTTATCTTGGGTCAGCACAAAAAACCCCACATAAGAAGCCATTTGCAAATATGAAACATAGTAACTTGTTGTGCCACCTATACAAATCTAATAGTAACTTTTAACTTTAAATTCTAGCTATCATCCTGAAATTATATCTATCATGCCAACACATTACTCAAAAGTTATACTCACTGGCTCTTATCAAACATAGAACATTATGTATCTCTTATTATATGTAACTTTACAAGGTTTCATCTCTATGCTCCTTTAATGGTTGTTATAATTAACAACTCAATCAACCATGTAGGCATCCCCTAATTTTCAAGAACTATGAGGAATATGTTTTTGGAGGATTCTTCAATCATCTCAATGGTGGACTGGCCATCTGTTTGGTTGTAGAATCATACACTTGTATGTAACTATTAACAAATATAACTTCCTGATTGACCTTGTTAGGAGTAGAACAATGAAACTTCTTCATCTTATCAGGATTCCCATCACACGCTTAATAGAGATATCATAACTCCTAGAGGATAGTCTAGTCAAACCCCATCTCACTCTTACTAGAATTATCACAACATAAGTATAGTTACTTCAACATACTTAAGGTTTAGCAAAGATTTTGACCATGTTATTGACCATCTCTAGAATACTTTGAGATGTCATTATTCAAAGCTTGCTAAAACTAGTAAGACATGACCAGAAGACTCTGTTCCTCCTATCCATAAATTCTATTGGTACATTGGTTAGTCTAAAGGACATAACCCTAAATTCACCATGGTCATGTAACTTATGTCATCCATTCTAACTCTTATGTCTAAAGCATATTTTATCTTAAAGGAACACGACAGCACATGTCTACTGATCAACAACCCATCTATCCTTGATAGTGGTCTTGCCCAGCTATCACTGAGCCATACATAACATTATAGAATCACTTTTGTTTTTCCTTCCAAACAACATTTAGAGGGTCATAATCAACTCTCTCTCTCTAAGGGAGAGGAACACTTGGAATGTTCATTTAATAAACATCTACAACCTTCACATACTTTCCATACAGTTGATACATCTTAGATACTAGGATTCATTACCTTGGTATCCACCTCATGTGCTATAAGGAACTCACATCCTTATGTCATCTACACTTACCAGCATAACAAATATAAGAGGAGTCATTCTAATTATTGGAAGGCTCAAAAGCAAAATCATCACAAACTTTATGATCTTGGAACCATAGTCCAAGCAACCTCATTCTATAATAAGCTATCCACCCACATGTTTGTAGCAAATACATATGTACCAAGTGGCAATGATCCACTTGAAAGTTGTACCCTAAAAAGAAAAGACACAAAGGGAAACACATTTCCCATATAATAAACTGTTTTTCAAGGGTCACTACAAAAAAGGTAACCAATTCTATTTTCATTATGCAGGTTACCACTTCTTATGTATCATTTTACCTTTTTCATTTCTAGTTCCTTGCCATTTGCATAGGAATCATCATGATTAACATATCTCATTACTTCTTCCTTGATGACTATTTATCACACTTGTGTATGTTCTCTTATTTTATTATATTTTTCAACCACTTATCAACAGGTAAATACTCATATTCCACATTTTCTTCATTAAACATGGATCATCTCCCTTAATTTCTTTCACAAGCCATGTTGATTTTACATTAACACTTTCTTACACACATAGGTTAGTTACAGATTAACTCAGGTTCCACCTTATTCCTTTGTCATTGTTCTCATTTATCTTCTCATTCTATACTTATCATTGGAGTTCTCTCCATCTTTTATGGATTTCATACCTTGAATCACTTTATAATCATAGACTTATCTGTCTTTTACTTTATTATTTTCATGAATCACATCTTTAAGAACTCCTCTTTAGATTTCATGGTGTTGTATCTTTCTCTTATAGTTGCCAAACATTCAAGTTTTGATAGATAATTGTGACAAAGTGAGTTTTTACAAAATTTTCTCTCTCTTAAAAGTTTTATTATCATTTTTGTTGACCAAAATACCTTCATATACTTTCCTCACTCAGTTGAACAAAGATGTGTCACAAATTGCAAAAATGCAAACCCTAGTATGTTATGGTGTTAAAATACATGTGATAATGTATTTAGTAAATAAACATATCAAACTTTCGAAATTGGATTCCAAAATTATACCATAGTCACTCAATAAGGTCATGAAGCTCTCCTCAAAATTTCAATTTAATTGGATTAACCGTTTAGGAGATATGAGAAATTGAAATCATTGTATATAATAGCTTTTAGACCCTGATTGACCCTGGCTCGGATCCGGTGGAAGAGACGACTGAGTCATCCTCCTCACCCGTTTCTCACAGAGCTCAGCTGACTCAGTAGCGCCCTTTTTTTTAACCCTCATCTCTCTCTCACCTCTCGATCATATCTCGTCAAAGTTAGCTCTTCATATCTGGCTTCTCCTCATCTTTTCAATGAGCCTAAGAAATATCCCTAACGATTAGGGATACGAAATCGCCAAAATGGCGGCGCCATGGAGTCATTGGCTGCTGTAGGGGAGGCAACCCTAGGCCTCCCTCTAGGAATGTGGAGTGCATCTAGGGTAACCCCACTAAGGGACCTTGGAAACTTGCACATTGAAGTAGACCAAGAGTAGGAGAATGCACAACTAGAGGGTACCCCACTTAGTGTCCTCAAACAACATGTTCATGTAAGAAACCATGTAATCCATTAATGGATAATACAATGAACACAAGGGGCATTCTAGAGGAGGGATCCTATGAAACAAGCATTAAAACACGAAAATCTCAACCTAGTGGAGCTACTAAAAAATTTTCAATGATTTTTCAAAAATAAATGTATGTTCATTCAAATTCATGAAAAAATTGCATAGAATGATGTAAAATGAGCTAACAACCATGCAAGAGAAACAATGAATGCCATTTAAATTATCTAGAATTCATGTAGATAAGGCATAATAAACGTTTAAAAATTTGGAATATTGCACCAAGATACACAACGGAAGGGTGTTAGGCACTCCCATGTGGTCTAGTTTGATATTGGCAACCCTGTAGATGTAGTAAATAGATATTTAATGTATAAAACTTGGATAAGTAAAATGGGTACGTAAAATCATGTAATCATCTTAGTAATTCAATAAAAGAGTAGTAGCAATAATATACAAGAGATCATTGATGTCTGATGGGTTTGTTATTGCACCATAATGGAAATGATAAAAAAAGAGGGGAAGTGTAAACAATGTGGGTAGAGTTGATCTACCTTGATTTGGCATCTTAGGGATAAAGGATTTTTCTCATTAATCATCTTCTAAATAAAATAAATCTAGGATTCCAATGATGAATTGTACCTTGTTTAATCTTGTAGCTCCCTAACATTAGGGATTTTATGGGCTTGTTGGGGATAAATAAGAAGTTTGGATTGAGTATCTTAATTCTAAGGGGTTTTAGGTTATAACCTTGGATGGTTGGTGTTAACACAAATTGGTAGGTATGAACCTATGTTAGTAGATGCAAACATTTGATAATGAAAACCCAAAGGTAAATTATTTAGAAGTTGGCGGTTGTATTAAGGTTTATGCCAAGTTAAACTGTGCTTCCTTCATTATTAATAAAAAAAGGTACAGAAAAAGGATCAATACCTACAATGAGTCCACTGCACTTCCGTAGGACTTCTTAAAGAATCTATTAATTGACCTAATTCATGTTGACATCGCACGATGAGTCAATGGGGGGTGCACACCTTCTGTGGTCCTACTTTAATGTCTATAATAAGGTTAAAATAACGTGTGGATGAAAATAAACATTTTAGGATGTAGCTCAACACTCGATGAGGGCTTGCACCTAAAATGTGCCCCAATGACCTAAATCTCACAATTTGTTCA
Source organism: Alisma plantago-aquatica (assembly GCA_963693085.1). Taxonomy (NCBI): domain Eukaryota; kingdom Viridiplantae; phylum Streptophyta; class Magnoliopsida; order Alismatales; family Alismataceae; genus Alisma; species Alisma plantago-aquatica. The sequence continues at coordinate 1,291,153,897 of OY856409.1, forward strand.
TCCAACTAATGTTGAAAGTGAAGAATTTGCATGAGGAAAAGAGTAAGGTGAGCACGTACCTAGTGGTGCCCTATCAAGTTGTCAGTTTGGTTATCTGGATTGAGTTTTCATGATTGTATCATGTAATCCTTAGAATAGAGCCCTGGAGGTGACATCCAAGAAAGGTAGCGCACAATGAAACATCAATTGATTGATTGTCAATTTTAATTGGCATCCTAATTATTGTATGAGTTGTTATTGGAGTAGTATGAATGTGGTCTCTAATTATAGGAAATATCAGTACCCTTCTTTATTACTTAATTTTATCACTATACATCATTGTAATTATTCAATCATATCTGATATCTGATCATTTACTAAATAAAAATATCTTGTGGTTTGTTGTATTTGTTGAGCACTACACAAAATCATCTTGTTGTGGCCTTACAGTCCTTGTGATTAACTTATAGACTTAAGATGTTATCACTGATTTCTCTTATTACAATGCAAACTTTAGTGCCTCATTACCAGACTTGTGTAATCATGACTAAGTCCATAATATACTACTATGTTTTTATTAGATTGTGTTTGCAAATCTTTATTTCATTCATTCTCTTAATTGAAACTTTCATTGTTTTCAATTAAATCAAATTAGATTATGGAAGACAAAAATAGAATGTGAAAAATATGGTTTTTGATAATCATGGAGGGTATTCTACTTAGTCTTAAATCAATATATATATATATATATATGTATATATGTATATACACATATATATATATGTATATATATGAAAATGACAAATTCTAATTTTTTATTATAGTGCTTCTACTTGAATAAGTACTTTAATCTATAGAGATATCTTTCAACAACCTCAATCATTTATTATGCAATTCCAGGCATTCTCATTCCATTAGAAGTTTTAAGGCATTATCAAGAACCTTCACTAGAGATCCATGTTAAAAACCCTTGAAGACTAGATCTCTATAAACCCTCATGCCACTAGCACTATGCCACTCTCTTAAGAATAGATAAGTCACATTAGTTATCTCCTAAAAATCTAATTGGTGAACAAATTTAATTCACCAATGACTTACCTCGAATCAATCGAGAGCAAAGATCAACCCCTTATAGTAAACCTAATTTATATAGTGTTGGATATAACCATTATGTATAATCAATTCATTCAGAAACTTATGAATTATGAAAGAAATAGTATTTTGTAATAACTTTATAGAAAGACACATTAATAGACATCCCAATTTCTTTTTTTAATCCATTTTGTAATATTTTTTTGCAAAGATTATGTACCATATCATCACTAGACATCCCAATTTGTAAATGCTAATAATTCATGCATGTTTTAGTAAAATATAAGATATAATCTTGTCTATTTAGCTTTACTTATCTTTCCTAAGAAATAATGGATTTTGGTACTTTAGATTATGACTAATGAGTTAAGAGTATTAGTGTGTTTATAAAATGATAAAGAAAAGGTAAGTTTCACGTGGGAAACATGTATTATAGTACAAAATAAATTGGATTTTTTAATACACACCCAAATCTTAGAGCTGGTTTGTTTTGATTTTTATTATAATTTCAATGTAATTTAGAATTTGCATGTATAAATGGATCAAGAAGGGTTAAACCACTCACTTAAAGAAATACTAATAGGTATGATGAATCTTATCCAAACTTGTATCCATATCTTGACAAATGGTTTCTCTGTGATGCCTGATGCAAGATGAACCTTAAGGTCAATGAAGATGCAAAGAGGTATTAAGAAGAATTGGGATTTCTACTAAGAAATGTACAAATAAATATTGGCATATTAAGAGGATATCTAGCGGAGATTGGATCAAGAAAACCATGAAAGCTTTCTAAGATTAGGAAAGTAGTAAGGAACTTGAATCCTAGTTGAATTTCTTGAGAGAACTCAAAATCAACTTTTTGCACCTCTTCTCTAAGGGTTTCCACCTACACAACTCCTAAATTGTGAGAAAAATGGGGTGTGGTAGATGTGAGCATATATAGGTATTATTAGGTGGTGCAAAAGTTTCATATCAGATCATATAAAAAAGTTTCTTTAACATTGGGGTTAGGTTAGTTAATTAGAAACACTAACTTCAGATACCTATAACTAGTTAGTTGGTCTAACTAACTACTAAGTCAGTAAACTAGTGCTTTCCTTAGTAGAAACAACAAAATGATGATGCTCAAGATTTGGTTAGAGGATTTCAGGATGTTGTTCATTGCATTATCTTATATGTTGACCCAACTAAGTATGTTGACTTGGTCAAATTTTGGCTAGTCCTACTAGAGACCACAATAGGTTCCACTAGAGAACCTATGGGTATAAAAATTCAAACTAATATATAAAATATGCTAGAGCTATCTCCAAATATCTAGATATCATATGGAGTAGACCGTGTTACATGCAATATATTTTGTAAAAGTCAAAATTCCATTGTAATTACTCATGATCAAGATTACAAACACAATGAACCCTAAGTGATCATACATAGAGTAAAATAAGAATCTATTTTATTTGTTCAATAATTATAAGGTAGTAAGAGATTAACTCACAAATTTAAGAGGAAAACCACAAATAATGATTAAAAAAAGGATGCAAGTCTGAAAATTCCTATTACAATTGGGGTACACCAAGGATCCACACTCAGCCCATATCTATTCGTTCTGGTTATGGATGAGTTAACAAAGAATGTTCAGGATGATATTCCCTGGTGTATGTTATTTGCTGATGATATTGTTTTGATTGACGGAACAAAAGATGGATTGAATGTTGGAGAAAGGCATTGGAATCAAATGGATTGATGATTAGCAGGAGCAAAACTGAGTATATGCATTGCAATTTCAGCCAATCACGCAGTGTGAATGATGGAGCCAAGTTGGATGGAGTAGATATACCAAAATGTGACAAATTTCATTACTTAGGTTCTATTATTTAAATAGACGGGGATGTCCAAAATGATGTTTGTCACCGGATCACTGCAGGATGGTTGAAATGGAGGAGTGCAACTAGAGTTTTATGCGATCAGAAGACCCCTCTCAGGTTTAAAAGTAAGTTTTATAGAACAGCTATACGACCAGCCATGCTCTATGGGAGTGAATGTTGGGCGGTGAAGAAATAAGGTCTCAACAAGATGAACGTGGCTAAAATGTGTATGCTGAGACAGATGTGTGGGAAGACAAGAAAATATCGTTTGAGAAATGACTATATCAGGAATAAAGTGGGGGTGGCGAGCATTGAGGACAAGTTGCATGAGGGCCGACTCAGATGGTACGGACATGTGCAACGCAGACCTACTAGTGCGCCTATACGAAGCAATGCTATTGAGCCAAACACTATAAATAGAAGAAGAGGAAGGCCTAAATTAACATGGGATGAGCTTATAAAGAGAGACTTTGAATCTCTACATCTCAATCAGAATATGGCCCATGATAGAGCTGAATGGAAATGAAGGATCCATGTAGCCGACCCCAACATAGTTGGGATTGAGTCTTAGATGATGATGATGATGATGCAGGTCTGAAAATGCATGATGCAAACATAATCTAAACAAAAATAATTCCAAACATGGCTATACTAAATCACAACTAGCATCATGTGGTGAGATGTGCTATGGAGTGAGAAAGACAACCACACTAGGTGCATAATGAACAAGAAATCACCTAAATGCTCTTACAACTTGAAACGACTTTATTACACTTATCACGTAATTGGTAGGCTTAATAATATCATCATTTCAAACAATAATTTTGATTTATTAATGTGAATGTATGATTTATTATACAAAGTTAAATGACCTAAAATAGAAAAGGATTTAGAAGAATTATTTGAAAATACTCATGATATTTGAAACTATAATTTTAGTTCATTAGATCATTGAATGGTTTACATTAGAAGCATTACATGGGAAAACACAGAAAACTAACCAAGAAACTATTTGTGCAAATTATGAAACCCACAAGTGGGTAGGGCTTTGTAATTAATACCTTATAACTAGGCTTAGATTCTATAGTAATTAAATGATAAACTCCATAAATATAATACTAATGAAACATAGTTATATATTTTTGGTTTATAATATTAACATCAACAAAAAATTTGTATGAAATTGTTAGTAACTAATATTTCACAATAAATTTACTTTTTTCTCTATTATAATATATATTATTCTAATTTATTAACCCAAAATTGGCCCAAATCTTAAAACCTTAAATTAAGAATTGAACAAGTTTATTTAGGACATTGAACTCAAAACCCATAACCAGTGATAGATGCAAAAGTTTAAGTTAACTTATCAGGGTCCATTTAGGGTGTATGGGTTTGGATGAAACTTTGAAAACAATAGTGCCTTGTGTTTCTTATGGATGAAATATGTAATATGCCGACATTCAAATTATGAATATAATTGAGAAGTTATGTGTGATACTAAGTAAATAATATAGATATATTGTAAGCACAATAATGGAAGACACCCTCAATATGTAGATATTGACCATCTACCCTATGAATAAGAATGTATGGAAATATATTAAAATCAATCCTAAAATACTTTTATGTAGTTTGATAGGAAAGATCAAACATAGGATAACTCAACAACTGTTAGTATTCATTAGGTAGACATTAAGCTTTTAGTGAAGTGTAAATATATGATATGAAGATATATACTGATTTGTATCTATATTAGAACCAAGTCTCATCAAAATTAAAAAACAAAATAGACTATTGTTGAATTTAGGATGTGGAACTTTCAATCTTAGAATTGAAAACAAATGTCAATGCCTAAAAGTGTATTTCCTAGGTCATACTGGTTATGTTATATGGCTTCATATATAAATTTTACAACTGCTATGGCTAGTTTTGTGAATTGTTGAAACCTATAATAATGACATCATATAATTGATGAATAAGATTGACCCTAAGTGAGAGGCTAAAATTTCATCCAGATCCATTTCAAGGAAAGTAGAATACCATTTATGATATGTAATTGTAGTCTATAGAATATAAGTAAGATAAACTAGAAGAAAAAGACAACAATTAACTTGATCTAGAAGAAAGTACTTTAAATGATACATTCATGCAAAAATACTTGTATCATTTTTACAATTCACTTGAAACTAGCCATATAGACTAAATAATATCTTGCGAAATATGTTATTTTGTATTCCTACTAGAAGTTGGATTTTTGAACTTATCTACATCAATTTGACCCAAATTGTCAAAATCGAAGCCTAGTATCACTCAATTTTCCCTTCATACATCAACTTTCAATCCTAAAACCAATGGAAACATCCCCATTTGGAATCATTCTTGGGTAAACATGTTAAGGTTTCTAGGCTTATACTAAACTTTGACATGCATAGTGGTGGTGTTATTTACTTCTAAAATTTGTAAAATGGATTGATTTGAGTCACAAACCAGATTGAGTATTTAAGTTTGATGCTAAAAGAATCATCCAGAATTGATTCAAGTAAATGAAGACATGTCATGCCTAATATGTGGATATGGATCTTTCTAAGATTTAAAAATTTCAACATGAGAAAATGTTGAAATCAAACCCAAAAAAATCAAGATAGATATGCATGTAGAAAGGAAAATAACTTGTATTGACTCAACACCCTTGCTTGTTCACAAGGAATACATTTCAATTATGTGAAGGCATTAATATATGCTAACTAAATATAGATATTTATTTGCATCTAAAATAGGACGCATTGTCCAAACATGATAACCTTTATTTTTAAAATTAAAATCAAGAAACAACCTGGTTTTAGTTTTAAAATCAATTACCCAACTTAGAACCAAAGAAAAAACAAAAAGAAATATTTTATTGTTTCAATGCCAAACACATATGTTATATGAGTTTGAGTTGAAATTTGACAGCCAAAGTGACAAGTGTTGTCCACTACTAAGTTATGTATAATGCAAATATAAATATATTGAATATAGTTGAGCATTGAGATGTGTTGCTACAAAGAATTACAATTATGCTAAAGAATAAGCATACGTGTAATTAATCTATCTACCTTGTCAATAATTGTAAATGTAAACCTATTGGAGTATTTCCTCACAAGGAAGTAAATTGTTTGGCAGAATGGAAGTAAAATCTCACAGAAAGACTCGACAATCACTCATAATTTTGGGTGTATATATGTAAATTGTGTTACTATTCATAAAAAAAATACTCTTGATATATAATATTTTAAATCAATATTAGATCCTATTTTCCAACTCTATTTTGAATAGACCTGAATTATCAATATCAAAACTTGAAATAGTTTTAGTTTTAATTACAACGTCAATTCTAAACCTAAAATTGATGAAAAATATAAAGCTATATCAAATTTTCAGGGGCATACCTATTAGGGTTTATGGGTTTAGATAAAAATTTTATGGCCATAGTGCGTACTGTTATCAACTACCTAAGTATATCATGACAACATTAGAATCATGAATTTGATTGAGTAGTTAGGTGTGTTGATGAAAAAATAGCCTGATACAATGTCGTAAACTTCAAACTTGAAACCCAAATTGTATAGACACCTATCAGTCTACCTCATTAACAAGTACACAAGTAATTTGGCCCAGAATAAAATAAACAATTAAGCAAATTAAAAGGAAAAACACACAAACTGACCCTACATGCATACTTATCCATAATATAGATATTAGATTTTCTCTAAAGTATTAATTATTAATATGATTTAATATATATACATTGATTTGCATCCATATTAGAGACAAATTTCTAAAAAAAAAATCAAACCCCATATTATAAAATTTATAATCCTTGACTTGGCCTGATTTCACTTTAGACATCATCCTCTAGGTTTAAGGGCCACAAAACCTAGAATAAGAATTATTTCTTAGGTTATAGGGGTTGGGATTATGGGTATATATAGAAATTTGATATCCATTACACTAGTATTGGCCACTACTGAAATTTGTTAAATGACAATATTCATTTCAAATAACATTCAGTAGTTAGGTGGGCCTCCATAAAAAAATCCATACACTTTAAGAAGAAAAGAAATGTCAATAGATATGTAGATATAGATCTATCTTTAATAAATAAGAATACATGAAAAATTTTGAAATCCAACACAAAAAATATACAGTTCAGGAAGCTTGAAAGAAAAACCAACTGATTAACTCGAAAATTACACAGATGCTTATTTGCAGGGTAAATAAATTCATAGGGTAAATTGACAAAGGGGCTTCGTAGGAACTAGGCTATGACTCCTACTAAAAGGGCTTAATCCTATGAGTAAATTATTGTCAAATTCTTTTTAAATAGGAGTACATTATAGGGTATAAACATCTACAAGGTAAGTAACCATTTAGATATACATGTATAAGAAAAGAAGAGATGTTACATGAAAGGAAAAGATGTTGTATGGGGAGATGTTAAAGCAAAGGGAACTAACTTGTGTTAACATAATTGATATTAAAACATCCCTCATAAAATCAAGGTGGGTCAAAGATGCATAGTTTGTGAATCATCTTGTTGTTATTTAATGCAATATGTGTCTTTATGAAGAGGTCCACGACCTCATCTATGTAATTTAGGAAGGATGGTGTGATAATTCATGCAAGATGATTTTTATACACAAAGTGACAATCTATCTCAATGTTCTTAGTCCTATCATGAAAACCAAGATCACTAGAAACATATAACACTCTTGTTGTCATAGAACATAGGTGTATTGTCTAACATAAGAATTCATATTTCACTTAGAAAATAATGGACATGCACTATTTATTGAGTGGTAGCATGCATTGCATTATACTCTATCTTAGTAGAAGTAAGAGGTTAATATTCCTATTTTTTTACTCATGCATGAATTAAAGGAATTTCTAAGAATAAAAGAGTCAAATGGTGGAGCATCTGGTTGTTGGAAATCCAGTCTAGTAGCATAAATGAATGCATGCAGGGTAAGATTTCTAGAAGAACTCATGAGTAGAGACCATGTCATTGTCCTTGACATGTGGCTTAGATTATAGAGTACATTGGCATGATGTAAACTTTGAGAATATAAGAATAATGACACGATGCTAACAAAAAGTTGAATGTTAGGCGTAGTCACGCACAAGTATAATTGTTGTCTCACTAGTTGATGATATCTCGTGGGATCAGATAGTACCTCACCTTTAGTTTTATAGAATTTACATGAAGTTCAAGAGGTGTGTCTACATCTTGTAGGTTATATATCTTGGCATGCTTTATGATATCTGGCACATGCTTTGATTGAGAAATCAAAATTCCATTTTGTATGTGAAAAATTTATAGGCCTAGAAAGTAGTGATGTTTTCCAAGGTCTTTCATAGGAAAATAATTTGGCAAGATAATATTGTATTTCATTTATTTGTTCTACATCATCTCTTGTGATGATCATGTTTTCCACATACAAAAGGAGAATGACCGATCCCTTAGGTGTATTGCACAATTCATTAAATAGTCATATGATGTTAGGGTGTAACCTACACAAGTGATGGCTTGTATGATGAATTCGAACCTAGCTCTTGGTGCTTATTTAAATCCATAAATATCTCTACAAGCAACAAAAATTTGAAATTTTGATGATCGACGTAGAAAAGAATTTTGAGCATCTATTCAATGTAAAGACTGTTGACAGACCACCTTGATAGCTAGAAGAGTTTTGAGCAATTGGGCAACATTTATTCAATAGTCTATGACATACTCCTAAGTGAAGCCCCTAGGAACTAGGCGTACTTTTTATGTGTCAATTGTGAAATTAGATTGATTGTTTATCTTGTAAAGTCACTTGCATCTTACAAGTGAAGTGCCTTCTGGTAGAGGAACAAGATCGCATGTATGGGTGCACTCAATGTCATAGAGTTCTTCATGCATAGTCTTTTTCCAGTGCATAGAACGTAAATCTTTCTGATGTGAAGATGGAAAAAAATCTACAAGACAATGCACGAGCAGTTTTAAGACTATGTCTATGCTTACACTTTGCAACATTTATTGTTCATGAGTATAATGTAACTTCGTTGAATATGATGCCCTTTGGAGTTGAATATCTCACATATTATAGTGGATGTATACTTCTTTGCTCCATCTCTGAGGAACACATATATGACTTTATTGTGTTGGTTATTGATTCTTTTGGTGAAGTATTGGTATTTGTGTGGAATTTTAGATCTGTCACACATAAACTAGATCAAGGTATATTTTGTGAAATCATAAATAAAAGTTACATAATATTGGAACACTTCTAGAGGCCTTAAGTGCACGTCCCCAGATATTAGAATGACCATGATAAAAAACATTTTGACATGTATAAAATGAGTTTGAAAAGTGGGAGATACACATCTTTTATGAGTTTGCAACTTGTGAAGTCATGTAGTTGAGTATAATTACAAATACAACTGAGTGTTCTATACTTAGGACTAGTAAGATAACTTGCATATACATGTCCTAATCAATAATTCTATATATAAAATGAGAGCATTATTTTAGTGGTGACTTTGTGGTTGGTGTTTGGGATGTGAAAATTGGATACATGACATATAATGCCAATTCTAATTGTATTCCCATCTCTTGGATTGAACACATGTCATATACCAAACACCAAGTTTTATAAAAAGTGAAATGGCAATATCAATTTTTTTTTCCAACAAATACCTGACTCATATTTATGATAGGAACATGCAATACTTTTGGTAAAGTGATATTTCCACTAATTTAAGACTAAGGCTTTATATATCCAATTTGAGATATATGAATAAGTCATTTGCTATCTCTATTGGTGACTTCTGTAGAGAGTAGAAATTCTTAAAAATAGAAGAATTAGGAGTTGTTTGATGTGTAGGACCTCAATGCATGATCCAAGTATTAGAGGATGAACTTGTAGTAGAGGAAGATGAAGTTGTGACTCCTACTCTTGGTGACATGGAGGTGCCATAACTTTCTGTATCCATGCGTAGACACAATATAATTGTGATCTCATTGGAAGAGAGTGTTTATTTCTTACTCCCACTTGGTACCAAAATTATGAGTTTCGTAATCGATGTTGCAATATGTTTGGTTATTTCATTGTATCCCTGATAAATATCTAAGTAAAGATTCAAAATTTCCATGATCAAATGACCAATTTTGTGACAATGTATACACAAAAGATAGTCATGAGATTTCTTTTGTGTGATAGCAACAATTGCAAGATCCATGTCTACACCAGATGTGATTAGAGTAGGGTTGAGCATTGGCATTGTAGCCTTGACTATACGAACACGAGTCATCCAATATGAGTTCAGGGTTGATGAATTTCAAAGAAGGTGTGATTGACCTTTATATGATGTTGGTCAGACATGACTGAAATTTCAGACAATGTTCCATAAGAAATTGGTATATCTAGAACTCCTTATGTGTGGTGCATAGGTGAGAAGACATGTATGTCAATGTCGACTATACACCAAAGCCCACATATGTAGTCATAGAACTCAAAGCTGGAGAGATCACCCTACATTGCATGTGTCACATCCATTGCCAGTTGGAATTTGTCAACACCATTTAATTGAGTGAACCAACTTTCAAGGCTGGCCCATATAGAAGCGATTGTGGTATGTTCATCAATTATTTCCATCATTGAGTTAGATGTGAATAGTATTTATGAGATATGTCGTAATTTGTTTAACATGAAAATGCCACCTTGGAAAAATAGATTTATCATATTACTTTTTACATCAGACTTAAAATATTATCAAGGAGTTTTTGATTTATCTAGATGAGAGAGAATGTCGTACCCAAGGAGGTCACCACAATCACTTTTCCACCATGGATGCAAATATTTAGCAGTGTGTAGAAGAATATTCGATATGCAGTGTGGGAAAAAATTGTCAGTTATCTTGCCCAATCTAAACAATAGAAGAAGATGTAATGGAGTAGATTCAACAAGAAAGCATGCTTACTATTTGATCGTGTGAGAAGATAAAATATATGAGAAACAACCATTATTTTTTGAACAAACAAGCAAAAATGTATGTGAAACAACCTTTAACCACACTATGTTTAAGTGAAAAGAAGATGATTCCGTCAAAGTATATTCAACCAATTGTTAATCACACATGCGAGAGATGGACACACAAACTTAGATCAGCATGGAACAATCCACTAATTTGTTGAGCATGAGCATGCATCACATCTTATGTTGGAAAAGTGGTTTGTATATTTGCTGCAGGATGGACTGTGGCTAGATTTTGAGGCTGATTTGATCACGACATAGTTGTCGATAGTAAAGTTGCCAATGAAAAATGTGATCACAACATGGTAAAAAACTAGATGGTGGCTAGAAAGAGTTGATGGGAGAGAGACCTGATCCTAATTAAACTTTGGTACCATGTTAGAAGGTGTGTAGTAACAAGTTTCTTTTAAATAGGAGTTTGTAGTTACATGGGTGTAAATAGGTACAAGGAAAGAATCCATTAAGATATCCACATATGATAAATAAGAGATGTCAGAGTCAAGGAAGGATCAAAGACATTAAAGGGAGAGAAGTTATATGGAAGGGAAATACTTAATGTTCACATAATTAATATTCACAAATCCTAATTCTCTTTACTATGTAGCACATTTACTTTTTGGAAAATATTTCATATCTAAATAATCCTGATATTCTACAAGGCATGGTCAATAAAACTAGCACTGATTAGTACTTCATTTTAAGAATGATGCAATTGTTAAATTAGAACTAGGTTGCGACATGAGTTCATGAGTCAAGAATAATTTTCTACCAATAGAATATATTATTATGAACCCTCACGCTCTCTTTGCACCTAAAAACTTTGAGGTTGTGGCTTATATCATGTGCAAAGATATGTTTTATGATGATATTGAATATGAACTTTTGGATGTAGTAGGGTGATGATCAGCAAGAAAACAAAACATAAACATCGCTTGAAAATGTTTTATTCAATGAGAGACTCATCAAATGTTTTCCATTGCCAACTCTTGTCATAACTTGGGAGTTATCAGATATAGACTTTTAGTATTTAATATACAAAACTAGAAATATCCTCAAGTTTCTGGTTGATTAAAACAACCGTAAGATACCTAAACTACTAGCACAAGAAGAAACACACGACATGATTGCACATGATTAAAAAATCCATATTTTTCATTGCCTATCATTTGAATGAAATTTGATATTATATATTGGTTACCTAGTCGATATTTACTTAGTTTTGAATTCATAGCATCACTGCTAAGGTAGCTACAATGCATGTGGGTGTAGTTGATATGCATGGTATGTACAAGGAATAAATTAAAAATGTTGATGCCCTGAAACCTACACTGATACCTCATAAAAAGACCTCTTTCTACTTCTATTTATTTTTCTTCTTTGCATCGTTGTTCTTCCAAGGGAAAGTGTCCGTTTCCATTTATCTCAATGCCTGTATCACAAAAAATGTATAACTTTAAAAGGTGGTGGTTCAAGTAGAGTATATATTCAATATTGAAACCATTCAGGAATTGAGCTTAAATATAAAAAGCCCTCTTATCTTTATGGGAACCCTATCTGATTTCGGTCGGGATTGGTATAGATAATAGGATTAGTTTAGTCTTATTTTAGTTTGTGTCGGGAAAGCTTCAAGTCTTTGTGGGAACTGAATTTGATTTTGATTTGGTTGTTAGTTTGCCAAATAAAAAGACAAAATAGCATATGTGACAAGAGTTATTCTTTATTATGATTTCAAAATGGTGCAAAGAGTTGGATTGTATTAATTCTAATTTCAAGATTATGCAACTCCCAACAGAACTATTAATCAATGTTTTATTAAACAACATTGGAGTAATACAATTTCATCATATGTGGCATATACATTGGCAAACAAATATATATCATGTAGTCCAAAACAAATGATATCCCAATAAACACACCCTAAAAAGTGGTCAATGTAAGAATCTAGGGCGGGTGAGGCCAAGTTATAAATTTGGTTCACAAAATCGTCAATGTTGAAAAAAAATAGAAGTCAATATACTATAGAAATCGTGATTGAATACTATTAAATCTTATGGGTTTCATATGAAATAGAACACTCATAAAGTAAGTACTACGGACGACAAATGATGGAATGCCTTATAATATATGGTGGTAGTAAAAGAACCAAAGTTTGATCTAAATAGACAAAATACTTTTTTATTTACAACTCTATCAGGTATCTGATATCCACAATGAACTATAGAAGAAGGGGGGGATTTTTCCTCTCTTAATCCTATATATAAGTATTACAAAAACCAAGATTAGGTAATAATCTTTGTCTCAAATTGCATCATAAGTACTTCTACAATAATGTTTTAAAGGTCACTCTTATAAGAAAATGCAACTAAGCAAATATCTACATACTTATCACAGATTTGTGTCTCATAAAAGGAATATATAATCATCATGAAAAAATGTTCTTTATGATAGTTATCATTGATGGATCAGAGAGCTCTAGAGGGGGTCTGAATAGAGCTAAGAACACTCACACAAAACTTGTTAGACCTTGAAGTTACTTCAATTAGAACTATTGAAAATATGGAATTTGATGTGCACTGTAAACATACATAGCAAGGATGATAGAGATTAAGCAAGAGCAAGAGAAAGCTATGTAGAATGGTTCCAATCTCCAAACTAGGATAAAGTTAGTCTACTATTGGAGATGTCAAGCTCTAGGATTTTGCAACCATTGCATACTTATCTTCCATTATAATACACACAATTTGACCTTCCTTTGGCAAGGTAATGATACCTAGCCTTCATTTTTAAAGACCAAAAGGAGCCAATAAATCTTACAAGGACTTACCTATCCTTTGAGCTAGAGTCTTGAACCTCTACAAGGGCTTACCCACCCTTGCAAGCAGCTGGACACCTTCGCCAAGGAGCTCCCCTTCTTGCACCGAGTGTTCCTCCTTGAAGAAATTACCCACTCTACTCAAGGATCTTTAGCCTTCACCTTCTTCTTCACCTTGGAGAAGTGTTTCACCTTCTTCTTCACTTTGGAGAAGCTTTCACCAAGTTTTCACTTGAATAAAGGGGTTGGAAAAGGGAAGCTTTGCAGGCTTTACAACACTATAATGGAGTAGCTCTCTCACACATGGCCTATCTCACTCATATGGACATTTTGAAGTGTAAGCAAGAGGGTGAAAGGGGCAGTACTGGACTGAATGTAGTCAACTATAGCTAGGAGCTTGACTAGCATGAAGGAGCAACCTGGGAATGAACTTTAAGAGGTCCTATTTATAGTTGGGGATGTCTACTAGTGACTAGAAGCACTTAGGAATAATTTCTAATCATTTGGGGTGTTGTAATGGATCTATTTTTTTTATCTTTACAACACTCCATTGGCTAGAATCACTTTTTCTGCACACTCCATACAATGCAGTCAGTTGAGTTTTCATAAAGGTAACTCAACTGATAGCACTGTGTGAAAAAACAAATCTAAAGCATCGATCGAGTTTATCCTGGATGAAGCTCAGCTAATCACTTAAATTTGATTTTCCAGTTCAGGGTATCGGTCGAGTTTTTCCTGAGATAAACTTAGTAGAACCTAGACATTTCCAAAATTAACCAAAGGTGTCGACCGAGTTTATCAAGGATGAAACTCGACTGAACATGAACTCTAAAATGAATTTTAGAAACGATCATTAGAGTGGTGAAATGTTCAAATTAATTGCACTTGACTTTTTTTCCCATTTTAGTTACAAGTCATAACATAAATACACATGATTAAAAAAATTGTCCTAAGGATTTTAGGGTATTTTCCAAGAAAGTGCATTTGTAGTTCTTTTGACTTGAACTAGATCAAGCTAGTGATTGATTGAATTGATCCTTTCATGCACTTGATACTGAAATCAATATCAAATAGACATATTAGATACATATGAATGGAATGGCTAAGTCATCATGAAAATATGGACAATGTATACCACTTAGGTCAAAATTCTCCCCCTTTTAAATGATGACAAACCATGCCTCAACATATTAAAAGGATTTGGAATTTCAACGTTTACCTTACGAATTGTAAGGGGAAACATGAATGAGCAATACCAATTTCTCCCCCTCAATTCATGATTACCCCAATTTCTCTTTTCATTCACATGTATGGTTATAGTCTTCCAAAGTAGAGAAAAAACCATAGCACATATATACCATTGAGTCCTTTTGCATGTCATATGATATTTTAGATAAAAGACTCAAAAATGATCACAAAGAAATATGATTGAGTCCACTTCTCCCCCTTTGTCATATCAAAAAGGCAGAGGGTAGAAGAGCTAAAAATAATATGTCTTATCCATAAGCACCCACTACACAAGAAACCATCAAGCAAGCACCAAAAATAGAGGCAAAAATAGAGAGAACAAGAAATATAGAGTCATAATCAAAATATGCAACCGCATACCAAGAACTCATAAGATGTAACCAAACAAAGTGTTAAGGTACATAAGATTTAGATTACAATACCATATATTCCCTCTCTATATGAAAACTACAAGCCAATGAGAAACGACGAGATATAAAAATAGTATGCCTTCAATGCAGTTTACAAATTTTTAATACATGATAGTCTACAAAAAGATATGCATAAGCACCCTATAGACTAAAGAAAAAATCATATAGGCTATCTACATCAACCGGGTCATCGTCAGCTTCATCATCCTCAGGCTGGTAACTATCATACCTATTATAAGGAGCATATGGGGTAGCAAGAGTGTCATCACCTCCATCTCCATCATCATAAGAGCCATCATAACCATCTTCATTAACAACCTCATCACATCACCAACATAATCATCCTCCTCCTCATCAGCCATATTAGTGTCCTCATCAAGCACGAAGGAGCAAAGATCGAGCTATCTGTGATTCTGATCTACTCAGGAGATTTCACACTCAAGCAGAGCCTTTACTTACCCATAATTGGGTATAAACACCCAATCGTAGCCAGCAAGGAAAGTGGCAGGATGACCAACAGGAAGAGCCAGAGGTAGAGGGGAAACATGATGAGAGGAAATAGGGGAAGTTCCACCATTAGAGGTAGGGGACAATGGAAGAAGTAGCTGGAGGGGCCTGGTAGAACTGTCTATATGAATATGAAGCATAGGAAACACCTAGGTAGGGATTGTAGGTGGGGTAGGGAAGGCTTCTAGACAAGTTCATGGTAGACATGATTGTAACTAAAACCTGGTGATGTGGTCCACCTCCTCCTAGGCGCGATCATGTCTAGGAGGAGGTGGATGAGCTTGAGTGGGTGCGGAAGCACCTAGTGTGGTAGAAGAGGTAGGGTAGAAGGACTTCTTGATAGTGGTTTCACTGATATAAACACCTTTTCCACTAGCTTTGTACCCAAGATCATGGAAAAGAGATTTTTCAGAATGTTAAGCAAACAAACCACATATCAAGTTAGGATAAAGGAGATGGGTACCAATGGTGTTCTTCTCAGAGTGAAAGAAGGTCATATGATGAAGAATATAAGAGCCCACTTGATTGTGACATTATTCAACAGACAGTACATTATCACAATAATAGTTTTTGTAATATTCATTTGATTTTGCTTTGGATGGATATTGCAGTTGACTAATAAAGCAATTAGATGGGCCTTGATGTCTTGGGAAGAGGTGGTCTAACGACCCCCTCCCCCTGTTATCCCCATTTAGGCATACCGAGAAGGAAGTGGCCATTATCACTAATACATGATTGTAGGTTTAGAAATTAACGAATAATAATTAATAAATTTTACTTATAAAAGGAATATAGTACAAAACTAAAGGGATAACTAAATTTTCAACATAAAATAAAATCTAACTATAACCTACTTATTTACATTATGTTTCTTCATCTTGTGCCTTCTTTTTGGATATCTAGTTTCATCATAATTGCAAATGAAAAATTATCCTAAAATGCAGAATAACACAATGTCAGCCAGTATAACAAACTATAATGGTATGTGGGGAAACCAAAAGTTCGCATATAATTGTAACAAAACCACAACAATTATTTGTTACAAAACATAATTTAAAATTTCTTCATAACTTCTCAATCGTCTTTACTCAAGCTCTTGTATACCCTCTTTTAGGGTTTTGTTCATGCAATGGACTTTAGGCTACCTCTCAAACTGGACCTAGGTGCCTTATTGACCACCTCTCAATCTGGAGCTAGGTGCCATTAGGTCTTCCCAACATAGGGTTTGACTACTTATGACCTTCCCTACCTAGGGCTTGGTCTGACCTTCTAAATTTGAGGCTTGGTCCTCTAGTCATCATCATGACTTTACTCATCTTTTCATTCATTATTTTTAGAGTTGGTATGTAGGTTCGAGCAAATTATAAACTTTTTGTAGTGATACACATAGTCACCTTATAGTTTGCAAGAATTAAAATTCATCCAAGCATTTAATTTCAAGAAATTGATAAAACCTTCAAAAAATGCCGTGAAACTATATCAATTAGTCATAAGTGTAACCACATACCTTAGCCAGGAGTCTAGATGTCCAAGCAAGCAATCAACCAATCAACCAAGAAAGTTCACCCTAAAAGTTAATGGAACACACCCATGTATTACTATTTTATCAAAATCATCCTTAAGACTGACTTGGACCTCAAGTTATGGTTTCTAGGTCAACATTAGGATTTTATTAGGGTTTTGGATTCCCAAACCCCAGTTTCCACTTTTCATGCTTCAATAGGTTACAAATCCTAATCCTTCATAAAACACATTTTATTTCAAGGAAACCCTAATTTACCAAATTATGGGTTGCTAAAATCAAACAAGTTTCAAGTTTCTATTTTTATGCATAAAAGATCGATCTTTAATCAACATTTACAATTGTAAATATTAAGATCATCCATTCTAAAAAATTAGTGTTTTGGTTTATTTAACACCTTAAAGATTCCATGTTTAAGCACTTTTCAAACTAGAAGTATATTTTAATCTTGATCATAATTTTACCATGTTTAAGCACTTTTCAAACTAGAAGTATATTTTAATCTTGATCATAATTTTATTCAATTCTAAGGATTTTTCTGATCAAGAACCATGTATGACATGTTCCCATTGGATAACCTTACAATTAGTTATGATTTTTCTAAAGAAATCATTTTTTGGCCGATGAGAAAATGTCACCTAAGCTTTTAATCTAATATCGGCGTCGCCAACGGGGCCAGGCCAAGCCAATGGGCTCCAGCCACCTCAACCTTTCAACTCATGTGGAAACAAGGCAGGACTGAACTAAACATGTAAAAAGACTAGAATAGCCTTACCTTAACAACATACACATGCAGGCAACATCATCCTTTCCCCACCGCCCTTCTTCAACCTCAGTGCGGCCTGCTTCACAAACCATGTAGTCAACTCAAAAGTTGACCCTGGGATTTTCATCCTCTGAGCTTCAAGATAGGTTGCCCACGTGCATGTCATACCAGGTGGTAGTCCCAATTTCCCCAGTGACAGACTGAGAAATTGGGACGAAAAAGGATAATTCTGGTGGGCAAGCAGAGAAAGGCAAGAGTGGTGGCAAGGATTGTCTATGCAATTGAAAGTAGGGAGCACACACAAAGTTTGTTCGGTGCTTTGGAGTTGATTTGTATCCTTACAGAGAGCCTGTATCCCCCTATATATACCTTCTCATGATGATAAGGTTGACCTCAGGGTGGGAGATTGGGTGAATATCATAGAAGCATCAACCCTAGGTGAAAATTTGGGGTATGTGTGTTCACAACGAGCTCTCAGAGTCAATAGGATGATTTCCCAATCCATTCATGCATTGGGTTGTGAGGAAATCATCCTCAAAATCCTCCTTTCCTGTGTTCTTATTTCCTTACTTGACTGGGGGTAGAGGATGAATGCATGCCATTATATCTCAGATCCAATGGTCCACACCACACGCGCCTAGATGAAGGATAAATAAAGAAAATCTAATTTGATTAAAAAATCTTGACATTTAATACTTACCCTGGTATGATCCATAATGTACAAATTTTTGTAGAATCCATAACTCTTAAACAAATTTTTGTAGAACCGAAACTAAAAAGTAAAAGAGTCTTTTCTTCATATGCAAGTCATCCACTCATCTAGCATATATTATGTATTTAAAACTCATCTTTTCTCTTTCTTTCTCTTCTAGTTTATTTATTTTGAGTTGTTTTCTTATTAGAAACCAAGTGGAATAGAAAACTAATCAGTAGTGGTCATCCATACCACTTTTTAGAGAATTCTACACAATTCTCACATATGTACATATTTATCTTTTGTTTCTTTTTTTCCTTTCACTTATTATGGTATTTCTTTTATCGTTTTTTGTTTTTATAATTATTGGATTTATCAAAATAGTATAAACCATGAAATTATGCATCCAAGGGAATTTTTTCAATAGAATCCATTCTTTGAGAACAAATCATACAAATTTTCCATTCAAATCCCTTTTATTTGCAAAAATGCATTTCATTCTATACTAGCAAAATTGAGGTTATAATATCCTTCACCTCTTATAGGAATTTTGCACTCAAACTTCAACTAATCAAACTAACACTTCAGGCTAAGATTTTTCCATGTCAGTCTTCAGCTCCCATGTGACCTCATCCTCTCCATGGTGCTTCTAAAGAACCTTTACCATCTCTATCTTTTTACTCCTGAGATCTTTCAGCTTGGTATCCAGTACCCTCACAGGTGACTCAAAATTTGTCATCCTCCCTAGGTGTTCAATAGGTTCAATGCTCAACACATGCTCGGGTCCATCACATAGCACATTAGATTGGAAACATGAAACACATCATGCATCATTTTATATTGAGGGGGTAAGGCTAAACGATACACAGCTTCACCAATCTATTCCAAAACCTCAAATGGACCCACATATCGGGGAATCAACTTTCCTCTATTCTTAGCTATAGCTCAGAGGGGTCAAGTTTTTAGGAACTCATGTTCATGTATAGTGAAGTGCAAGTCAATATGGTTCACATCAACATACAACTTCTATTGATCATGGGCTCTCTTCAGTGTTTGCTTGATCACAATGAATTTATCAGCATACAACTGTAGTTCCTCTGACCTCAACAAGGTCCTCTCAACAACATCATCCCAGTCAAGGGGTGACCAACACGTCCTCCTATAGAGAGCATCATATGGAGGCATCCAGATTTTGACTCGATAGGTGTTATTGTAAGCAAACTCAGCTAAGAGAAGGTATTTCTCCCATGATCCACCCCAATCGAGCACACATGCTCTCAACAGATCCTCTAAAGTCTGGATCATCCTTTCTAAATGTCCATCAGTCTGGGGGTGATAAGTTGTGCTAAACTTCAATCTAGTACCGAGTTCTTCATGCACTTGCTTCCACAACTTGGAAGTGAACTTAGGATCATGATTAGAAATAACTGAACTCAGAACACCATGCAGTCAAACTATCTCTCTAATATATAGTTCAGCTAGGTCTGCCACCTTGGTAGTGATCTTTATGGAGAGGAAATGTGCCAACTTGGTAAGGTGAACTACCAAAACCCATATTGCATCATGGCCTTTCCTTGTCTTGGGGAGACGCACCACAAAGTCCATGGTGATCTATTCCCATTTCTACTTAGGAATTTCAATTGACTGTAGTAATCCATCTGGTCACTTGTGTTCACCCTTCACCATCTAGAACGTGATACAACTAGCTACATATGTTGCTATGTCTCTCTTCATTCCAAGCCACCAAAAGTATCTCTACAAGTCTTTAAACATCTTGATAGTTCCATGGTGTACCACATACTTAGAATCATGAGCTTCTCACAAGATGTGATTCCTCAAGGGCGAATCTTTAGGAACCCAAATATGACTCTTATAGTCAATTCCACCATCTACTCCCACTGAGAGATGCATCTGATATTTCTTTAACAAACCATTCATCTTGTCAAGCTCTGGGATGGATAACTAGATAGCTACCTACTTGGTCAATAGGTTTGCTTTTATCCGCATGTTAGCCACACAGATTCAGTCTTCTAACAGCTATGGAGTCCACCTAGCAAACTCTTCGTCCTCTGCACTGGCTAGATAAGATAGCTACACACCTGACATGTTCTTGACTAAGAGCATCTTCTACTACATTGGCTTTCCCAGGATGATAGGTGATGGTGAAATCACAGTCTTTCATATACTCCATCCATCGTCTTTGTCTCAGGTTTAGATACTTTTGAGTCAGGAGGTACTTCCAAATCTTCAAGGCATGTATAATTACAACCTGTTATAGATCACGTGTCAAGTAGTTCACTTCATTGGGCTTGAGCTGTCTGGAGGCATACACAAAAAAATGCCTATTTTTCTCTAGCATGCATCGAAGACCCATCTTTGATGCATTGATGAAGATCATAAAACCTTCATTGCCTGATGATAGTGTCAATGTTGGAGTTGTGGTTAACTTTTCCTTCAACTCCAGAAATCGAGCTTCATACAAGTATAACCACACAAACTTCTCATCCTTCTGGGTAAGCTTGGTGAGTGACAAAGAAGTCTTTGAGAAATCTTTTATGAAGCACAGATAATATCCGACCAATCCCAGGAAGCTACAAATCTCAGAAGGGTTCTTTGGTGTTGGCCAATCTCACACGGCTGACACTTTAGCAGGATCCACTGAGATGGTCCCTCCGTATATGATATGTCTAACGAACATGACACGGTCTATACAAAACTTGCATTTTGAGAATTTCCCATAAAACATTTGCTTTCTTAGAATATCAAGGAATCTACCCAAATGGTGATGGTGTTGTTCTAAGTCATCAAAGTAAACCAAGATGTCATCTATGCACACTATGAAAACAGAGTCCAGGAAAGGTTGGAATACACTGTTCATGAGATTCATAAACACGCTCGAGGGGATTAGACCACCCGAAAGGAATAATCACAAATTTATAGTGTCCATAATGGATTTAGAAAGTGGTTTTTGGAATGTCCTCTTTCTTGACTTGCAACTGGTGATACCCAGACCTCAGGTCAATCTTTGAAAAAAATTTGGCTAACTTGAGCTAGTCAAACAGGTCATCTATATGAGGTAAATTATACTTATTCCTAATGGTAGTATAGTTGATCATTCTATAGTCTATATACATTCTAAGTGATCCATCCTATTTTTCATAAAGAGGAATGGTGCTCACCATGGTAATGTGCTATGTCAGATAAAGCCTTTGTCTAACAACTCCTGTAGTTGCTTTTTCAACTCAAACAACTCAATGGGGGCCATCCTGTAAGGTTCCCTGGAAATAGAGGTTTGTCCCAGGACATAACACTATCAAAAAGTCTACCTCTCTCTCTGGAGAAATCACACACAAATCATCCAAGAACACATATGTGTGGTCCTTCACTACCTCTATTTCCTCTAAGGGTTGCACCTTAGGCTCCGGCTTGGTAACTACTGCTAGGAATGCCTTCCAACCCTTGACTATCATCCATTCTACCTTCAACACTGACACCTTATAGGCTGGTGGTAGAATCCTTCCTACCTCTAATGGTGAATAG
The DNA here is from genome assembly GCA_963693085.1 of Alisma plantago-aquatica. Taxonomy (NCBI): domain Eukaryota; kingdom Viridiplantae; phylum Streptophyta; class Magnoliopsida; order Alismatales; family Alismataceae; genus Alisma; species Alisma plantago-aquatica. Next base: position 1,291,176,389 of record OY856409.1, read on the forward strand.
TGAATTACCTGCTCTCTGTGTTCTTATTTTCATTTCCCTATAATCAATCAATCTATTACGACCCCACCTTTCGGTAACCCCCAATTAAGGGAGACCGAGAGGTCAAAGCCGCACCCATAATTTCCGGATCAAAGGTTCGATAATTAACCAAGAACAATTATTAAATTTCAACAATCTATACTGAAAAGCTGTAAAATTTTGCATACCTTTGAAAAGTTGGAATTTCTAAAACTCTAACCACAGCTGAACTAATCTAACTAAAACCTCCTTGTTCTTCAATTTGTGAATTCACAATGTGCCACTTTACTTTTTGTCCTTTTTGGGATTTTGTACCTAAATCAGCGACAAACAAAACATCAGTCAGCCAAAGATGGTATGTGGGGGAACAATAATCATGCAAATATGTTAACAATGTAATCATTTAATTAATCATTTAACAACCAAGATTACATTTTAAGCCATACTACTCAATCCTTACCTATCCCCTAACTCTGTGTTATCCCTGTAGTGGAATTGTATGCTACCTCTCTTTTAGGTAGATTATTATCCCCATGGTCCTACCTTATAGGTAGCTAATACATAGGGTAATAGAGTCACATGGCACTACCCGAAGGTAGCCCAATATCTAACTCAATGTGACTTGATGGACCTACCCCATTGGTAGCCATGTACTAAGTCATCCAATGACCTGATGGACATACCCCATAGGTAGCGAAGTACTAGGTCAACTATTAAGCCACAGAGGGGACCAACATCTGAGCTAGTAGGCACATATCTTATGTGATAGTCATATCCACATTATAGTTTGCATGAATTAAAATCATCCAACAATTAATTCATGACATCGATGAAAACTTTGGTAAACCTCAGAAAACTAACTCAAGATATTCATAAGTGTAACCACATACCTTTGATTGTAGATTTCAAGAAAGATTCAAATATGCAGGGAAACCCAATGAAGTAAGCAATGATGAATAGAAATCCTAAAATAAAAGTGCCAATTTCCTTTTATTAATATTTATCCAATTTCATCACATTACTTAGGATTATCCAATTTTAGGGTTTCCTTGGGAATTAGGGTTTTTCCCTCCTCTTTCAATATTATGATCCTTAATTTATCAAAACTAATAAAACCCTTAATTTCTCATTTTAGCACCCTTAACAAGTTTAGGATCTTTATTAAGCATCTGATTTCCTTAATCTAAATAAGATTTTTCTCTCCTTTTATCCCAAATTAGGGTTTCCATATAGATTATTCTTATTTTCTGGATTGCAACTCTAAATTAGGCAACCTTGCATTCAAAATGGATAAACAAACCACCTTTATCATTACCAGGGTTAATCTTATCAATTGACTTATTAATTCACCAAAATACACCCTTAATATTCAATTAGGGTTTCTTACCAACTTTTAATACATTTTACTAGCAAATTATGGTACTTTTGTAAAACAGAGTAGAACCAGGTTCTCAAAGTATTTTTTTCAGATTCCTCATATTTTTCTACACAACTTTCATGTATAAAGTTTTTCCATTAGACACTCCTAGTAATTTCTACAATTTTTGCAAAGAAAACCCTTTTTAAGGATTATTTGGGCAGACAGAAACAAATATCGAAAATAGTGGTCCGCTCGATCTGTGGTCCGGTGATCCACTTCTTGGATCTGACGATCCTGGTTGCACGTGCCTAACAAAAGCCGCTCCTACACTAGAGCGTCAGATTCGACTTGAGACCATCGTGGACTTAGATCGGACGGTGACGGGTTGTCGTCTACCTTTGTCTCAACAACTCCACGAGGGTCAACCGTGGGGTTGACTCTGAGCTCTCGACCATGAGTGAGCACGCTATCAAGCCAGGGATCGTCATCTCCCTTCTTCAAACTCAACCGTAGGTCCAATTGAATGCCCAACACACGCCACGACCCCTCTCCATTCGTCGGACTCTGGTGAGGTTCACGGTCGGAAATGACGGTGCAGGTCACGGTGGATGAGCCAATTGAAGGCACAAAAATGCTCCTCCCGCTCTTCCGCAGAGTTTGGAATAGCAAACAGGGATGCTCGTCTTCTCGTTTATCCCCCCTATATATAGTGTCGGGCAAGTCCCTGCCAGATTGGGAAGTTTCCCAATCGGCGACCACTCCTACACAAACCAGGGATGTTTCCCTTCGGTTTCATCTCCTGAGTTCAAAGGACAACTCAGCAAACTTGCCCACTCATTGAATCGTGAGGAATCTAAGAGGGAAAATCCCTCTGACATAGATAGAGTCCTAGTCCACTTGGGACTTAGACGATGAGTGGCACCTGTTGGATTAAGATCCAACGACCCACCTTCTTCACGTTCAACCAAATAAAGGAAACCATTTTCCTAAATTCCAAATTAAATCCATATTTGAGGAAATCTTGAAAAAGCAATAACTCCCAATCCTATTTCCTTTTTAATTCAAATTTTGAGGGAACCTTGTTCATACTTTTATCTACCATCCTACAAAATTGGGATTATTTCTCAAGGAAACTATCCCTTTTCTTTGATTGCAAGTTATCATCTAATTATTCATATTTTCCACATCTTTTCTATTCCCTTTAGCATTAATTTATTATCCTACGTTCCTTGATCCCCAAGTAACAAAATTCTATTTTTGGAAATTATTCCTTAGCCTTTTGTTCTTCTTTCATTCATTTTCTTATGTATTCCTTTATCCAATTGAATTCCTTTTTCATTTCTTTTTCTTTTTCCTTCAATTGGGCTCAATGGCCAATAAGGCCTATTAAGAAAACACACAAGGCTAGCATACACAAAATTCATTCAAATCAACTCATAAAATCAATCGTGGATTTTATTTATCTTTAAAAAGAGATTTACAAATCTCATTACATGTTTTGGAAAAATGGGGTTATAACATCCTCCCCTCCTTATAGGAATTTTTCCCTCAAAATTTCATCAAGCAAACAAACAATTAAGGATAAGACTTTTCCATGTCCATCATTACCCCCTATGTGGATTTACCTTATCCATGGCGCTTACAAAGAACCTTTATCATCACATATTCTTTTCTATGAGTTCTTTCACCTCGGCATCTATAAACCTCAAGGTGACTCAGGTCATTTCACCCTCCCTTGGGGCTCACTAGGTTCATTGTTCTAGACATGGTCTGGGTACCTCACATAGTGCTCTAAATTGGACACATGGAACTCATCACACATCACTTTATCCTGAGGGGTAAAGTCAACCATAACCTAACCTTCTCCACCACCCATCTCAAATGGACCCATGTATCGGGGACTCAACTTCCTTAGTTGTAGCTCAGTGGGGTCAGATTTTTCATGTCACATATTCTCCCACAGTGAACTGCATGTCAGTCTACTTTGCATCCGCTCACGACTCCCGTCGTCTCTAGGCTCCTTTCAGCTATTGCACGATCAAAGTGACTTCATCTACACACACTATGGTCCTTTCTTGACCTTCGCAAGGTCACTTCACCTACATCATCTTAATGATGTGGTGACCGACACAACCCCCTTTACAAAGCTTCTTTAAAACCCGATACTGGCTATGGTGGTTATCATCACATCTTACAAAGGACAAAACTGCCTCTATGTATCACCCTGAATGAGCACACATGCACTCATCAGACCCTCTAGTCTGGATCATACTAACCATTACTTAGGGGTGATAAGCGGTACTAACACCGAGTTCTTCATGTATCTTCTTCCGCCTTATGGAAGTGAATCCTTACATCATACTCAAGAACTTTTGAACTCGCATCATGGTGTATTTGAACCATCTTTCTCATGTGTAGTTCAACCGGATATGTCCCTTGACAGAACTCTTTCTTTCTCATGTCATCTAAGTAAGGCGATCTACCATAACCCATATTGCATCTCGACCTTCCCTGGTCCAGGGAAGACTTACAATATCCATAGTGATGAACTCCCTTTCCCTTTCGAGGACTCTTTATCCTTTATATCAATGCACTGGGTTACTGGTGTTCTTCCTTCACCTTCGACTTGCATGGCCATATACCACATGCAACTTCATATTAAGCATCCAAAGTACTATTGCCACTCCTTGTAGTACGGTGTATGGTGATCTTAAATCATGATCTCCTGTATTCTCATGATTCCTTAAGATCGATTCCTCAGAAACCCTAAACCACTCTAGTTGAGATTTCATCACCTTCCTTTCCAATGAAGTGCATCTGAGGTTCTACAACCATCCTCTTATCACCATCTAGACTGGCTAACCAAACAACTACTAACTTGTTCAGATCTCATTACATCGGCGTGTTAGCAAAACATATCTCTTTTCCAATTGAGGGTTAACCTAACAACCTCTTCTAGCCTCCATCTAAACTAGTCAGATGTATCTCAACCAGAGCATCCATTACCACTTCACATCCTTAGGTATAAGGTAACATTGAAGACATACACTTCCATGTATTTCACTTATCATCTCAAACTCGAACTATAAGTCTATCTTCATTGAGAACACTTTGAGCTCATCCTCTTAGTGATCAAACTCAACCTTGTATGACTCATATCTCATGATAAAAACATCCTCATAAGGTGACTACCTCATTCCTCTTAGTGTTTGTAAATCATCCATGTATCATTCACTTTACCAGGGTATGTTATCCTCTCTGTCCCCCTATCTCGTGGCAACGTTCCAACCCACATCATATTTATCCTTGGTGTATGGCATGCATACTATCCTATCTCTCACTCCCATAACAAGAGGAAATAAGCATTTGGTTGCAGTCCAAATACAGAGTTCTTCCTGTTCCAAGAGTAGAGATGGTACCTCCCACCTTTCCAGTACACCTTTAAATCTAAGTTGAAATGTGTCGTTTATGCCTCTATATTACAATCATCTTGATAGCAAAGTTACCTCCATTGAAAATTGGAATCAAACCTACTTGGGTCACCACACAATCCTTGGTCATCTCCTCTAGGTCTATAGGGTGTTGACACTTTTAGGGTCATCCCTCTTCCCTTATGCATCCAGAGAGTGCCCTACTCATCTGCCCTTTGGGTCCCATGAGTTCATGAAGGTGATCAATCTCCTAACCCATGGCCCTCAGACAATGATAGTTGTTACCTCCCGACCCTATGGTCATGTGCAACTAGGGAATTAGGCAACTCCTACTTCCATTGGTCTTATCCCTACCTGACCCTAGGATAGACTGAGGATTCTCTTTTAGTACATGTACAACTTAGAACCTTATCCAAGCCTTCATCATCTCTCTCTGCATTCATGGGCTGACTTCCATCCTTTCATAGGGGTCATGGTGACCTGCCTACCTTGGTCATGCCCCATACCGGTTACGTCCATAGTAACCATCTACATGCACTTAGAGATGGATTTTTATGGGTCTACAGGTTCATCTCATACCATGTACTTTTTACTTAGTTTCTCAAGATCCTATAATAACTCTTTAGGTTTTCACAGAAACCGGTGTACACCCTTCAAAAGGGTCCCTCTCCCAGGATGGGAGGAAACTATCTCTTGACCACAAGGTCACAAACGCCCTTCTGTCTAGGGTTTACATCCACATAAACATGCTTAACCCTAGAAAGCTACTACGACACAAGAAGACCACCTACTATACCATGCTAGGTCATACTTGTTCTCATTCCTCAGCATTGGATCAAGATCATACTTCCCCATGTCATCAACTTAGCTATGAGGGGTTCATCAAACATACCTTAACTTAAGGGGTTTTCCTTTCCTCTAGACATAAGAAGTACCATGCTCAAACTATAGAAACTCAAAACTCATCGTGAGCATTAGGTACATCACTTCCTCTCTTAAGCCTAGGAACCCTAGGTTCACTTTTGGGTGTCCAACTGTATGCTCAACCTTTTAGCCATTAATTAAGCATGTACATGGTATGCACATTCCATGATCCTTTAGATTGATCAACACTTCATATTGAAGTCCTTCTCAAGGAAAACCAAGAAGGGATAAGGCCCCAAAACCTCTCCAGGGTATACATAACTCCTTCTTCCTTTCACAAAAGGTAAACACTTATACCATAGGCACATAGGTGCCAGAAGCCTCCTCCTCTCTCTAGGGTTTGGTCCCTCTAAAGACAACCAAGATATCATCAACCTCCAGGGATCAAGCATGAGGCAACCCCTATCATCCACTTATGTCGCGTCATCCTCAACTCCCCATTGTTCCTCATATCTCTGAGTCTAGGCTTCCAACCTTCTTGCACGGGTCCTACTCCCTCTCTCTAGAGCTGACCCTACAAATAACCTTACTACCCGAGGTTCTCTCTCCAAGAGGAATCGAGCTCACAAGCATATTCCTACCTGGTGAAGCCTATTACGTTTGCTTAAGGTCATCCATATCTCTTTATGCTTATCTCATAAGCCATCCTGCATACTTTCCTGGCCAGGGTTACAACCCATTGCTCGTACTACTGACGCATTCTGGGTGCATATTATGCCATGCTCATATAAGCTCATAGAGTTTCCATAGGTTCTTCTCTAACCTCATCAATGAAGGAGTTAGCCTTCACTCTAACATGCACGACCCTTCCCAAGGTTGGGTCTCTAAAGGTACTAGGTCATCCAACCTCTCATGGCTCATACGTCATCCAAGGCATGTCCATCCAAACACCTGGTCTGACTCATCATGGCATCTCTCTCTCTCTCTCTCTCTCTCTCTCTCTAACCTTCGCTTAGGGTTAGGGTTAACATCATCCTCAAAGGATGTGCCAGATCTCTAATTGTAATGGAGATCTCTATATCCAAGACTAACTCTCTTTTTCTGATCCTCCTAACAAGAAGGTATAGCCTCATGTCTCTCCTGAGGCCATGCCAACTTATGTCATACGACCTAAGCATGTATCTATTCCTTTACGCTTAATCTATTAAGCTTATGTCCATGACATCTTATTTACATGATTTTTATTAATTTGGTGGAGGATTCCTTAAACCTTATCAACCTTACCCATACCTCAAGAGGGTGAGGAAAAGAGAGAAAACCCTAATCCTTATAATCCTTAACAACATTTGAGTTGAGAAGGGATGAACAAGATGAGAGAGTCCTAAAGGTATCTTATTTCGAGTCAAATCTTGAGACATTGGCCATGCAGTCACACTAATCTGCGAGTCCTCATATTCCGACTAGCGGTGCGGAGGAAAATATTGCCAGCCCCCAGTCATGATCCTTTTCTAGACACCTCCGTCTTTCGGATAATCCTCTAATAACTCCCTTGGGTTCTATGAAGTTTGTAAAATTTAATAATTATTAATGGTTAAATGAGGAACCTAAGCTCTGATACCAAATGTTATGACCCCACCTTCCGGTAACCTCCAATTAAGGGAAACCAAGAGGTCAAAGTTGCACCCATAATTTTTGGATCAAAGGTTCAACAATTAACCAAGAACAATTATTAAATTTCAACAATCTATACTGAAAAGCTGTAAAATTTTGCATACCTTTGAAAAGTTGGAATTTCTAAATCTCTATCCACAGTTGAAATAATCTAACTAAAACCTCCTTGTTCTTCAATTTGTGAATTCACACTATGCCACTTTACTGTTTGTCCTTTTTGGGAGTTTGTACCTATATCTCCGACAAACAAAACATCGGTTAGCCAAAGCTGGTATGTGGGGGAAACAATAATCATGCAAATATGTTAACAACATAATCATTCAATTAGTCATTTAACCACCAAGATTACATTTTAAGACATACTACTCAATCCTTACCTATCCCCTAACTCTGTGCTATCCCTACAGTGGACTTGTATGCTACCTCTCTTTTAGGTAGATTCTTACCCCGATGGTCCTACCTTACAAGTAGCCAATACATAGGGTAATAGAGTCACATGGTACTACCTGAAGGTAGCCCAATATCTAACTCAATGTGACTTGATGGACCTACCCCATTGGTAGCCATGTACTAAGTCATCCAATGACCTGATGGACCTACCCCATAGGTAGCCATGTACTAGGTCAACTATTAAGACACAGAGGGGACTAAGATCTGAGCTAGTAGGCACATATCTTATGTGATAGTCATATCCACATTATAGTTTGCATGAATTAAAATCATCCATCAATTAATTCATGACATCGATGAAAACTTCTATAAACCTTGGAAAACTAACTCGAGATATTCATAAGCGTAACCACATACCTTTGATTGCAGATTTCAAGAAAGATTCAAATATGCAGGGAAACCCAATCAAGCAAGCAATGATGAATAGATATCCTGAAATAAAAGTGCCAATTTCCTTTTATTAATATTTATCCAATTTCATCACATTACTTAGGATTTCAATTCCAATTTTAGGGTTTCCTTGGGAATTAGGGTTTTTCCCTCCTCTTTCAATATTATGATCCTTAATTTATCAAAACTACATAAAACACTTAATTTCTCATTTTAGCACCCTTAACAAGTTTAGGATCTTTATTAAGCATCTGATTTCCTTAATCTAAATATGATTTTTCTCTCCTTTTATCCCAAATTAGGGTTTCCATATAGATTATCCTTCTTTTATGGGTTACAACTCTAAATTAGGCAACCTTGCATTCAAAATGGATAAACATACCACCTTATTCATTAACAGGGTTAATCTTATCAATTGACCTATTAATTCACCAAAATACACCCTTAATATTCAATTAGGGTTTCTCATCAACTTTTAATACATTTTACTAGCAAATTATGGTACTTTTGTAAAATAGAGTAGAACCAGGTTCTCAAAGTATTTTTATCAGATTCCCCATATTTTTCTACACAACTTTCATGTATAAAGTTTTTCCATTAGACACTCCTAGTAATTTCTACAAATTTTACAAAGAAAACCCCTTTTAAGGATTATTTGGGCAGAGAGAAACAAATACCGAAAATAGTGGGCCGCTCGATCTGTGGTCCGATGATCCACTTCTTGGATCTGACGATCCCGGTTGCACGTGCCTAACAAAAACCACTCCTGCTCTGGAGCGTCAGATTTGACTTGAGACCATCGTTGACTTAGATCGGATGGTGACGGGTCGTTGTGTACCTCTGTCTCAGCTGCTCCACGAGGGTCAACCGTGGGGTTGACTCTGAGCTCTTGACCACGAGCGAAAAGCTACCAAGCCAGGGAGCATCGTTTCCCTTCTTCGAACTCAACCGTAGGTCCAATTGAATGCCCAACACGCGTCGTGACCCCTCTCCACTCGCCGGACTCCGACGAGGTTCATGGCCGGAAATGATGGTGCAGGTCACGGTGGACGAGCCAATTGAAGGCACAAAAATGCTCCTCCCGCTCTTCCACAGAGTTTGGAATCACAAATAGGGATGCTTGTCTTCTCATTTATCCCTCTCCTATATATAGGGTCGGGCAAGTCCCTGCCAGATTGGGAATTTTCCCAATCGGCGACCACTCCTACACAAATCAGGGATGTTTCCCTTCGGTTTCATCTCCTAAGTTCAAAGGAGAACTCAGCAAACTTGCCCACTCATTGAATCGTGAGGAATCTAAGAGGGAAAATCCCTCTGACGTAGACAGAGTCCTAGTCCGCTTGGGACTTAGACAATGAGTGGCGCCTATTGGATTAAGATCCAACGGCCCACCTTCTTCGCGTTCAACCAAATAAAGGAAACCATTTTCCTAAATTCCAAATCAAATCCATATTTGAGGAAATATTTAAAAAGCAATAACTCTCAAATCCTATTTCCTTTTTAATTCAAATTTTGAGGGAACCTTTTTCATGCTTTTATCTTCCATCCTACAAAATTGGGATTATTATCTCAAGGAAACGATCCCTTTTCTTTGATTGCAAGTTATCATCTAATTATTCATATTTTCCACATCTTTTCTATTCCCTTTACCATTAATTTTATTATCCTGAGTTCCTTGATCCCCAAGGAATGAAATTCTATTTTTGGAAATTATTCCTTAGCCTTTTGTTCTTCTTTCATTTATTTTTTTATGTTTCCTTTATCCAATTGAATTCCTTTTTCATTTCTTTTTCTTTTTCCTTCAATTGGGCTCAATGGCCAATAAGGCCTATTAAGAAAACACACAAGGCTAGCCTACACAAAATTCATTCAAATCAATCAAATCAACCATGGATTTTATTTATCTTTTAAAAAGAGATTTACAAATCTCATTACATGTTTTGGAAAAATGGGGTTATAACACACTCTTTTCCCTACCCTTATAGAGCCAATCCATACCAATGATTACATCAAATTCATTCATCTCAAGGAGGATAAAATCTATAGGGAGCTCATTATCCAAATAGTTTATAGGTATAACTAGGGTTATCAAGTGAGATGTAAAGATCCGACCACTCAGGGTTGTGACATCTAAAACATATCCTAAATCCTTGATGTCCAAACAAAGCATAGTTGCAATATTTCTAGAAATGAAATTATTAGTAGAACCAACATCAAAAAGAGATTTTACATTGTATCCCATGATCTCAAGTATGTCTACACTATTTTTCATAACATTATCAGACTACTTCATGCTTAACTTAAAACAGGAAAGAAAACTCTAAGGGTTATTACCATCTATCAAATGGTTAGCATTTGCTTGAGACTCTTCATTGTCAATGGTGAAAACTCAGGCTTGACTTCATTCTCCTTGGGGCAGAACTATAGCTAGTGCACCAGCTACCACTGGCTATGCTTCTACAATGCCCATACCTCTCGGGTTAGGTAGAGGACAATTACATTGAAAGTGTCCTTCTTGCTGGCAACATAAACACACCTTCTTATCGAAGTGGCACTTGCCCATGTGCAACCTTCCACAGTTGTGGCACCTCTGGTGACAGTTCTCATTGTGGGGCTTCCCATTGCCTCCATGTATTCCTTTGGCATGGTTTCATCCTTGTCCTTTCTTATGGTAATTCCTTAGTTCAGAGGTACCTTCCATGAAACCTAGGTACCCCTTCAGTGGGTTTGGTGCAGGCATCACCCTCTTCTCCATGTCGAGGGCAGTGTTGTAAGCATCATTGAAGTTTGTTAGTTTGCTCACCATCACAAGAGTCTTGATGGTAGGATGTAGATGCTCCACAAAGTGGTCCAATCTTCTTTCCTCAGTCAACATGTATCCAAACCTCTCGAGCAGGTGGAACTTGTAGGTGTAGTCTGAAATAGAGAGGTTGCCTTAAACTAGGAATGTGAACTCACTCTCTTTCTATTTCTTGGATGAGATGGGCACAAATCTAATAGAGAAGATGGTCATGAAGTCAGTCTAGGCCAACGAGTCTTCATTTAGGTCTCGGCCCATGATGCGGTTCTCCTACTAAATCTTAGTCTTTCCTTCCAAGAGGTGAGCAGCAAAAGGAACCTTCTTGTTTGGTTGCCCTTCTAGCATGTAGAAACCATTCTCAACTGCTAGAAGCTAGGCATCAACTTTGTCGGGCACCTCTATCTTGTCTACTCCCTATAAGTTCTCAATGTCTAACTTTAAAATGTCCAAAATGGTGGTTCCAAGGTGTGGACAAACTTATAGTGGCTCACCATCTTCACCTCTGCCTATGTCCTTGTGGGCTAAGGCACTAATGGTGTCACTCAACTTCTTCTGTTGTTCCATCCAGAGGGAATCGAGGGTATGGACTATTACTTATCCTATAGTCGGTCTAGACTTAGCCGCAGGGTCGACCTTGGGCTCATATTTTACCATCAAATCCCTCTTCTGGTCATTCTCTATGTTGAGGTTGTCGAAGGGAATGATTTTTGCGTCTGAGTCATCCTCAGAAGATTCATCAAATCTCTTCCTTTTCCTGGAAGCTTCTTCCTCCATATCCTTCCTTCTCTTCTCTAGAGACCTTCTCTTCCTACGAGCAAGCTTAACCTCGACATTCTCCTGAGGGGTGTTAATGGGTATGGCGACGGTCTTGGTATGAACCATGTTGTTACACATAATCATGTAATTAAACTGTCACGGAACTAGAATCCCAATCCCATGAACAAAACAAATACCAAAGACAATATGTGGAAGTGTGAAATGCTTAGCATACATGAACAAATACTAAGATAAAGGAACCAACAATAGTCTCAACATTCAACAAGATATATTACACAACATTATCTTATTACAATCATTCAATTACATGTTCAAGAGTACAATTTTACAAGAATGCTGATGTATTCTAGGGATCCTAAAACAAGTACACCTGACATAGCTCACCAAGCCCATCACTTCTAGCCATTTGTAAACCTATAAAAGTATGTAAAAGAAGGTAGGTCAAGAACATGAGGTGTTGAGTACAAGGCTAAAAGATACATATACATAAGATTTGCATAATTTGAAAAGATTTGCAGAAGTAAATGAGCAAGAGTAAACAAGTTAAGTATATAGCAAAATGTGAGCCCATGTTTTATGTCAAGTTAAGTATATAGAAAAATGTGATCCCATGTTTTATGTCATTTCACTTCAATTATACCATCATATTGTGCATTCATCAATATCATGTATTCGTAAAGCCTTTTATGCACATATTCTCACCGGAAGAGTCTGTGAGTGTGCTTAAGATTAGCTAACTATTTTATCAACGATCCTCCCTATCTTGATAACTCAAGTAGGATGCCCATCCTACTGTCCTTATGCCAAAACTTTAGGCAAGTACAAGAGGTTTGTGTAATGGAGTTTCTATATTATGTTTGCAAGTTATAAAACACGGTATGAGACAAACATCGAGTATAATACTAGAGTACTACATGTCAATATTTGAGCAAGTAAACAAGCATACATATGTATCAAATTCAAGCAAGAAAACCATAATCATATAATTCTTAAAGCTCATACCTGATTTTAGTGATTTCATAACCTATCCTTGACCATCTAGATCTCAAGCAACACATGGTTAAGCACAAGATTACATACATGTATTAGATTCTCATCATTAACCCTAAGTAGCTCCATTTTAGGGTTTTGACCAAATTAGGTCACAAGTTGCTTATTGGTATATTACTTGATCTTTTCTTGATATAGGGTCCATCATAAGGGTGTGATTCAAGTTTCATGTCATTTTGAGGTTCATTCATCAAATGCGATCATTACAAGATTTTATGTCACTTTGGTACATTTCAAGGTCAAACGACTCATAATAGGGGAAACAAGACAATGATTCATCAAGTCATAGGATTTAGACAACATATGAGACTAGATCAACAAGATAGGACATATAAGATACATAATCAAAATTGGGTGGATGCCCCCATAGGATCTAGGCATCATAGTCCAAGTTTGGTATCTTCATATCAACATACATTCAAATACCCAACATACCAAAAGAGAGAAACCCCTGGATTCCTTTACATCAAACCACTAACCTGAGTGATGAGACTCATCATAGAGATCACATGTTAAGTACATTATCTTAGGGTCTTGGGACATCTCCCTCACCTATATAACAAAACATCATATATCTAATGCCTTTGTAATGACCCTGCCTCCCAATAACCCCCAATTAAGGGAGACCAAGAGGTCAGAGCCATTATCCCAATTAACAAGATCAAATGTTCGACAAATAATCAATATCAATTATAAAATTCTACCAACTAAATTGAAAACTGGTATAAAATAAAACTTTGCATACCTTTTTTAAAAGATGGGATATCTACTTCTATCCACATACGGATTCTATTCTAACTAATCCTCCTTGTACTTTAAATCTTATTTAATTCCACATGTGCCACTTAACTGTTTGTCCTTTTCAACCATGTACCTAAAATGCTGACAAACAAAACATCAGTCAGCATAAATGAATATGCTGGTATGTGGGGACAATCAAAAATTTCGCAAATATGACTAACTATCTAAATATCACAATCAAGTTAGTTAACAAGCCAAAATTACACTTCCAATGTGACATTCTCCACCGCTTTTGCCCTAACCCTGGCATACCCCCTTTCGGGTTTCTCTTTTGCCATTGACTTAAGGCCACCTTCTCATTCTCGAGCTTGGTGCCTGGGGTCACCCTTCATGGTGCCCTTTAGTCATGCAATATCATAGGCCACCTTTTCAATCCCAAGCTTGGTGCCTGGGGTCACCACTCATGGTTCCCATAGGTCTTCCCTCCTGGGCTTGACCTTTGGCATCATCCATTAGGGTGGAATGTAGGTGCGAGAATACACACTTCTATTATTATTGTGATAATCGTAGTGACTTTATGATTTACAAGTATGAACATCCAAACTGATAAGTTGCATTCAAAGCGATGAATCATTCAGGAAACTCTTCAAAAAACTAATGCGATTAACCATAATTAACCACATACCTGTCAGGCTGATTTGAGAGAGAGTTAACCCAATCAATGCAAAAAATCCAATAGGAAAGCAAGCAAACAAAGAGATCCTGAAATATGCATACAATTTCCTATTATTGATCATGCCATCATGATCTATTAAACCTATCTCACTTCCTAGGGTTTCTACTTCACTTTTAGGGTGTCCATTACAATTAGGGTTTCTCTTCATTTATACTATTTTAAACCCTAATTTTATACCATTACTCACAAACCCTAATTATCCCATCTATTCTTCACAAAAGATATTAATGTTACCTTTTAACAACATATAACCTTAATTTTAGATTAAAGGCACAATTAAAAGTCCATTAAGCCTCTTTTACATTGAAACTATCATTTTTATCTTATTAATTCATGACAATATCATTAGGCCTAATTAACATCTTTGGTTCCTTCCGGATTAACAACTCATAGTTCATCTAAAACACCTATGAACTCTATTTATCATTAATTCCATCTTTATCCAATAGAAAACCATATTAAGGGTATTTGTCCACAATTAGGAACTTTTATACTCAAAATATCGTAAAGCCATCATATCTCAACTTTAATCATGAATTTGAACAATTAAAACCATTAAGAGTCATGATTACTAACATTAGGGTTTCAAGGCCCATTAAAGCATATTTATGCACATGAAATTCTAAATTAAACCCATTACATGCAAAGATCATCTTTTTTGTTCTTAATGAACCTTTTTACCATTAACAGCTTAATATCAACTTTAATCATCCATTAAACCCTACTAAATACATTAATCATCTCAAAATAGGGTTTATTAATCATTAATACATTAAAGTTGATAACTTCCATTACTTTTCAAATTGCAAGAGGAATTAGCTTCTAAATATATTTTTATTGGATTCCCCTCATTTTTCAGAGCAACTTTCATATTTTATGCTTATTCATCCGAGCTATTATTTAGGAGATACAATTTTTGTAAGAAATTCTTACTTGGACCAATCAGAGGATGCCACATCACCTCTTTCCATGAAACACACTTGCTTTGGGAATTAGAGCCAAATTAATCTTCTGCCCTTATGTAAGTCGTTGCTTATTTAACCCATGGAGGGGCAGAATGGTCCAACTCCACCTGATCTTCTTCTACCTCGCGAAAACCTAACCAAGCCACTATAACCTTGGTTGGCGCGGCGTCCTTTCCCCATCCCTGACCTCGACGGCCGCCAAGGAGGTTTCCCCTGCCTCCGCTATGCGCAGGGGGTGTCCTTGGGTCGTGGCTAGGGAAGTTGTTTTAGGCGAGCTTGGTTTTGCAACTCGTGGCCGACTTGCAGCCATACAGTGGCTGTTGCGCAAGCTCCAGAGCACGGGGAAGATGGTTGTGCTCCTCTGTGGTGTCGCGGGAGCATCATGCTTCCACCAGACTCCAGCCCATGGCTCCTCATCGTCCAGGGGTCGAACCACCCTCTTTGGTAGGGTTTGCACGCAAGGAAGAAGGAGAAGAGAGAGAGAGACGTGGGATCTTGTTTGAACTCAAACCAGGGTTCGACCCCTTATATAGGGGAGGGTATCCACACTCTAAGGTGTGCATCCATGAGTGAAAGAGTTCTTTTCCCAATATGAACCCAAGTTCCTTCATTAGGAAGCAAGCTTCTCTCTCCTAATTATCTCTTTAATATTCTTTATTCTTTAGATATTAGGAATTCAAAAATCCTCTCACTTATTCTATTTTATGCTTGACTTTTGTCCCATTGGCACGAAATTCTACTTTCTTTTAGTAGAAAATACTCCTTTTTAATAATGCCACCAAAATCATTAATTATGCATCACATTATCCTCTTATTTTGTGTTGTTGGTATTTTCCCTTTCTTTTTCTTCATTGGGGCTCCATAGACCCCAAGAAACTCTAATATTTCGAAATTCCTTTTTAAGGATACTTATTATCCTTCTAGATGCATCTACATCCATTATTTCTCATTATCTTATTCATTTCTTTAGTAAAATATCTCTTTTCAAGGATTTCTCTTTATCTTTATTTTTATTTTCCTCATTGGCATCCCTTTTAACATTAGGAATCCTTTGGATACGAAAATCCACCAAGGATAACTCAAATATACCTCTTTCCACTTATTTTGCACATTTTATCATTGTTTTCAATTTCTTTCTTAATAAAGAAATACTTAATTGATCTTTTCTTTTCTTGTTGCATTATCTTTGCAACTTTGGACTCCTTGGAACCCAAGAGGCATGAAATCCAACTTTGGATTATATTCTTTTGCCTTCTAGAGGTTTTTCCATCTTTCTTTTCTCCTTTTCTTATTTAATCATTTAATAATTGAATTTCCTTATTATTAGGGCCAATAGCCAATCAAGCCCACAAAATAACCAATAAGGCTATTGTAAGCGAAATCCATTTATTAAAAACAAATTATATCATTATTTGTTCAAATATCTTTATTAGGAGAAATTATATTTCTCACTAAAAGAACCCAAAAATTGGGGTTGTAACATTCTTCCCCTCTTATAAGAATTTTGTCCTCAAAATTCTATCAAGCAAACAAACAAACAGGATAAGCCTTTCCTATGTCCATCATGGCTCCAATATGGCTTCACCCTTCCCATGGTGCTTCCCACGAATGTTCATCATCTCATATTCTTCCATCTGAGTTCTTTCTTACGTTGGTATATCATACCCTCATAGGTGACTCAGGACATTTTAGCTTCTCATAAAGTTGAATAGGTTCAGGGCTCAACACATGGCTTGGGTACTTCACATAGTGATCTAGATCGGACTTATGGAACACATTATACATCATGTTATCCTGAGGGGAAAGGATAAACACAACCATCTCCACAAATCCATATCAAATAGACTCATATATCGGAGACTCAACTTTCTTAGTTGTAGCTTAGAGGGGTCAGATTTTTACATCACATACTCTCTCACAGTGAACTACATGTCAGTCTTCTTTGCATCATCTTACGACTCATGTCACCCCTAGGCTCTCTTTTAACCATTGCACGATCAAAGTGACTTCATCTGCACACATTGTGGTCCTTTCTTGACCTTTGCGAGGTCCCTTCACCAACATCATCTTAATGAAGTGGTGACTGACACAATCTCTTTTGCAGAGCTTCTTTACATCCCGATACTGGCTATGGTGGTGATCATCACATCTTACAGAGAACAATATCTATCTCCATGTATCACCCTGAATGAGCACACCTGATCTCATCAGACCCTCTAGTCTGAATTATACTAACCATTAGTTAGGGGTGATAAACTGTACTAGCACTGAGTTCTTCATGTATCTACTTCCACCTTATGGAAATGAACCATTAGGTTATACTCAAGAACTTTTGAACTCGTATCATGGTGTAGTTGAACCATCTCTCTCGCATATGTAGTTCAACTGGATCCTTCCCTTGAGTATTCTTTCTTTCACATGTCATCTAGGTAAGATGATCTACCATAACCCATATTGGATCTTTGACCTTCCTTGGTCAGGGAAAACTTACCACAATATTTGTAGTAATGAACTCCCATTCCCTCTCGGGGATTCTTTATCCTCTATATCAATACACTAGGTTACTGGTGTTCATCCTTCACCTCTTGTCATGCACGACAACATACCACATGCAACTTCATCTTAGGCATCCAAAGTACTATTGTAACTTACTAACTTTGTAGTACCATAGTATATGGTGATCCTAAATCATGATCTATTGTATGTCATGATTCCTCAAAATTGATTTCTCAGAAACCCTAAACCACTCTCATCAGGGTTTTATCACCTTCCTATCTAAAGAAGTGCATCTGAGGTTCTACATCCATCCTCTAATTACATCAAGGCCTAGGCTAGCTAACCAAACAACTACTAACTTGTTCAACAAACTTCATTAGAGTTATCCAAACATATTTCCTTTTTAAACTTAGGGTTAGCCCAAAAACTTCTTTTAGCCTCTAGTTAAACTAGGTAGCTGCATTTCAACCACATCACATCCTTAGGTGAAAGGAAATATTGAAGATATACACCTTCACTTATTATCTCAGCTTAAACTCTCAGTCTATCTTCATCAAGAACACCCTGAGCTCATCTTCTTGATTATCAAACTCTACCTTGTATCACTTGCAAATTTCCACATAGCTCATGTTAAAACATCCTCACAAGATGATTACCTGAGGTTTATAAACCATATACACGTCGTTTACTCCATAGGGGTATGTTATCATCTCTATCCTCATACCTCATAGCAACGTTCCAACTCACATCATCTTTATCCTTGCTGTATGGCATGCATACTATCCTATCTCTCACTCCCATAACAAGAGGAAATAAGCATTTGGTGGCCGTCAAAACACAAATTTCTTCCCGTTCCAAGAGTAGAGATGGTACATCCCACCTTGCTAGTACACCTACAAATTTAAGTTCAAACATGCAACTTATGTCTCTACATCACAATCATCTCGATATCAAGGTTACTTCCATGGAAAACTGGTTTCGAATCTACTTGGGTCACCACACAATCCTTGATCATCTCCTCTAGGTCTATAGGGTGCCGACAGTTTTGGGGTCATCCCTCTTCCCTTATACATCCAGAGAGTTCCCTCCTCATCTGCCCTTCGGGTCCCATGAGTTCATGAAGGTGATCAATCTCCTAACCCATGGCCCTCGGACAATGATAGTTGTTACCTCCCGACCCTATGGTCATGTGCAACTAGGGAATTAGGAAACTCCTACTTCCATCGACCTTATCCCTACCTGACCCTAGGATAGACTTAGGATTCTAATATGGTACATGTCCAACTCAGAATCTTACCCAAGTCTCCATCATCTCTTTCTACATTCATGGGCTAACTTTCATCCTTTCACAGGGGTCATGGAAACCTACCTACCTTGATCAGGCCCATACCAGTTACCTCCATGGTAACACATCCAAATGCACTTAGAGATGGTTATCTATGGGTCTACAGGTTCATTCTCATACTATGTCCTTTTCACTTTGCTTCTCAAGATCCTATGAGACCTCTTTAGGTTACCTCAAAACAAACAAAACTGGTATACACCCTACAAAAGGGTCCCTCTCCCAGGATGGGAGGAAACTTCATCTCTTGATAACAAAGGTTACAAACATCCCTATGTTTAGGGTTTACATCCACATGAGCATGCTTATACCTAACAAGCTACTATGGCACATGAAGACCACCTACTAAACCCTTCTAGGTCACACTTGTTCTCATTCCTAAACATTGGATCAAGATCATACTTTCCCATGTCACGAACTTAGTTGTGAGGGGTTCATCAAACATACTTTAGGCTTAAGGGGTTTCCCATTCCTATAAACATGAAGAGTGCCATGCTCGAAACTATAGAAACTCAAATCTCATCAGGACCATCAGGTACACCGCTTCCCCTCTTAGGCCTAGGAAGCCTAGGTTCACCTTTTGGGTGTCCAACTACATGGTCAACCTCTTAACCACAAACCAATCAGGTACAAGGTATGACATGCACTTCCTGTCGTCCTTCTACTCGAACAACACTTTGGAGTGGAGTCCTCCTCAAGGACAACCAACAAGGTATAAGGCCTCAAAATTGGTTACTTAAACCTCCTCAGGGTCTCAAACACTCTTTGTTTCATCTCAGCAGGTAAACATCTATACCATAGGCACATAGGTAGTAGAAGCATTTATCAAAAAAAAAGGTAGTAGAAGCATCATCCTCTCTCTAGGGTTTGGTTCCTCTAATGGCAACCAAGATATCATCATCCTCCAGGGATCAAGTATGAGACAACCACTATCATCCACTTAGGTCGCATCATCCTCAACTCCCCACTATTCCTCATATGACAGAGTCTAGGCTTCCAACCTTCTTGCTTGAGTCCTACTCTCTCTCACTCTAGAGCTAACTCTACATCTTGTCTTACTACTAGAGGTCCTCTCTCCATAAAGGATCAAGCTCACAAGCACACCCCTACATGGGTGAAGCCTATGTTCAGACTTATGTTTTCTCAAGGCTATCCATAACTCTTTATGCTTATCTCATAAGCCATCCAACATACTCTCCTGGCCAGGGTTTCAACCTACTACCCGCATTAACTGAGTACTATGGGTGCATGTTATGCCCTACTCGCATAAGCCCATAGGGTTCTGTAGGTTCTTCACTAACCTCGTCATTGAAAGAGATATCCTTCACTCTAACATGCATGACCCTTTCTAGGGTTGGGTTGCCAAAGATACTAGGTCATCCAACCTCTCATGGCTCATATGGACATCCAAAAGCATGTCCACCCACATACCTTGTCTACCATGACATCTAACTCTTCATGTCATCTCTCTCTCTAACCACCATTTAGGGTTAGCATCATCCTCAGAGGATTGTGCCAGGTCTTTACTTATAATGGAGGTCTCTACCTCCAAGACTAACTTTCTCCACTCATCCTCCTGACAAGGATGTCTAGCCTCAGGTCTCTCCTGAGGGAAATGACAACTCATGTCATACGACCTAAGCATGTGTCTAATCTTTAGTTTACACTTAAACTATTAAGCTTATGTCCATGACATCTTATTTACATGCTTTTCATTAATTTGGTGGATGATTCCTTAATCCTTATCAACCTTACCCATACCTCAAGAGGGTGAGGAAAAGAGAGAAAAATGTAATCCTTAAGGTCCTTAATAGCATTTGAGTTGAGGAGGGATGAACAAGATGAGAGAGTCCTAAAGGTATCTTATTTCGAGTCAAATCTTGAGACATTGGCCAGGCAGTCACACTAATCCGGGAGTCCTCATATTCCGACTAGCGGTGCGGAGGAAAATCTTACCAGCCCCCAGATGTGATCCTTTTCTAGACACCTCAGTCTTTTGGAAAATCCTCTAATAACTCCCTTGGGTAAAATTTAATAATTATTAAAGATTAAATGAGGAACCTATGCTCTAATACCAAATGTAACGACCTCACCTCCTAAAAACCCCTAATTATGGGAGACCAAGAAGTCAGAGCCATTATCCCAATTAATAGGATCAAAGGTTCGACACATAATCAATAAAAATTATGAAATTCTAACAACTAAACTGAAAATTGGTATAAAATAAAACTTTGCATACCTTTTTCAAAAATTGGGATATCTACTTCTATCAACATTAGGAGACTATTCTAACTAATCCTCCTTGTACTTTAATGCTTATTTAATTCCACATGTGCCACTTTACTGTTTGTCCTTTTCAACCTTGTACCTAAAATGCCGACAAACAAAATGTCAGTCAGCATAAATGAATATGCTGGTATGTGGGGACAATCAAAATTTCACAAATATGACTAACTATCTAAATATCACAATCAAGTTAATTAACAAGCCAAAATTACACTTTCAATGTGACATTCTCCACCGCTTTTTCCCTAACCCTGGCATACGCCCTTCCAAGTTTCTCTTTTGCCATTGACTTAAGGCCACCTTCTCATTCCCGAGCTTGGTGCCTGGGGTCACCCTTCATGGTGCCCTTTAGTCTTGCAATATCATAGGCCACCTTCTCAATCCTGAGCTTTATGCCTAGGGTCACTACTCATGGTTCCCATAGGTCTTCCCTCCTGGGCTTGACCTTTTGCATCATCCATCAGGGTGGCATGTAGGTGCGAGAATACACACTTCTATTATTATTGTGATAATCTCAGTGACTTTATGATTTACAAGTATGAACATCCAAACTATTAAGTTGCATTCAAAGCGATGAATCATCTGGTAAACTCTTCAAAAAACTAATGTGATTAACCATAATTAACCACATACCTGTGAGGTTGATTTGAGACAGAGTTAACCCAATCAATGCAAGAAATCCAATAGGAAAGCAAGCAAACAAAGAGATCCTAAAATATGCATACAATTTCCTATTATTGATCATGCCATCAAGATCTATTAAACCTAGCTTGCTTCCTAGGATTTCTAGTCCACTTTTAGGGTTTACATTACAATTAGGGTTTCTCTTCATTTATACTATTTTAAAGCCTAATTTTATATGATTACTCACATACCCTAATTATCTCATCTATTCTTCACAAAAGATATTAAGGTTACCTTTTAACAACATATAACCTTAATTTCAGATCAAAGGCACAATTAAAAGTTCATTAACCCTCTTTTACATTAAAACTATCATTTTTATCTTGTTAATTCGTGACAATATCATTAGGCCTAATTAACATCTTTGGTTCCTTCCGAATTAACAACTCATAGTTCATCTAAAACACATATGAACTCTATTTATCATTAATTCCATCTTTATCCAGTAGAAAACCATATTAAGGGTATTTATCAACAATTAGGAACTTTTGTACTCGAAATAGCTTAGAGCCATCATATCTCAATAGTAATCATGAATTTGAACAATTAAAGCCATTAAGAGTTACGATTACTAACATTAGGGTTTCAAGGCCCATTAAAGCATATTTATGCACACAAAATTCTAAATTAATCGCATTACACACAAAGATTATCCTTTTGTTCTTAATGTACCTTTTTACCGTTAACATGTTAATATCAACTTTAATCATCCATTAAACCCTACTAAATACATTAATCATCTTAAAATAGGGTTTCTTAATCATTAATACATTAATGTTGATAACTTCCATTACTTTTCGAATTACAAGAGGAATTATCTTCTAAATATATTTTTAATGGATTCCCCTCATTTTTCTAAGTAACTTTCATATTTTACGCATATTAATCTGAGCTACTATTAAGGAGATATGATTTTTGTAAGAAATTATTACTTGGAGCAATCAGAGGATGCCACGTCGCCTCTTTCCATGCAACGCGCTTGCTTTGGGAATTAGAACCAAATTACTCTTCTGCCCTTACTTAAGTTGTTGCTTCTTTAACCTGTGGAGGGGCAGAACGGTCCAACTCCACCTGCTCTTCTTCTACCTCGTGAAAACCTAACCAAGCTGCTATAACCTTGGTTGGTGTGGCTGCCCTTCCCCATCCCTAACCTCGACGACCACCAGGGAGGTTTCCCCTGCCTCCTTCATGCCTATGCGCATAGGGGCGGTGTCCTTGGGTCGCGACTAGGGTGGCTGTTTTGAGCCGGCTTGGTTCTACAACTCGTGGCTGACTTGTAGCCATATAGTGGCTGTTGCGCAAGCTCCAAAGCTCCGGGAAGATGGTTGTGCTCCTTTGTGGTGTCGTGGGAGCATCGTGCTTCCACCGGACTCCAGCCCATGGCTCCTCGTTATCCAGGGGTCGAACCACCCTCTTTGCCAGGGTTTGCATGCAAGGAAGAAGGAGAAGAGAGAGAGATACGTGGGATCTTTCTTGAACTCAAACTAGGGTTCTACCCCTTATATTGGGGAGGGTATTCATGCCCTAAGATGTGCATCCACGAGTCAAATCGTTCTTTTCCCAATAGGAACCCAAGTTCCTTCATTAGGAAGCAAGCTTCTCTCTCCTAATTATCTCTTTAATATTCTTTATTCTTTATATATTAGTAATTCAAAAATACTCTCACTTATTCTCTTTTATTCTTGACTTTTGTCCCATTGGCACAGAATTCTATTTTCTTTTAATAGAAAATATTTCCTTCTTAACAATGCCACCAAAATCATTAATTTTGCCTCACATTATCCTCTTATTTTGTATTATTGGTATTTTCTCTTTCTTTTTCTTCATTGGGGCTCCATAGACCCCAAGAAACTCTAATATTTCGAAATTCCTTTTTACGGATACTTATTATCCTTCTAGACGCATCTACATCCATTATTTCTCATTATCGTATTCATTTCTTTAGTAAAATATCTCTTTTCAAGGATTTCTCTTTATCTTTGTTTTTATTTTCCTCATTGGCATCCCTTTTAACATTAGGAATCCTTTGGATACGAAAATCCACCAAGGATAACTCAAATATACCTCTTTCCACTTATTTTCCACATTTTATCATTGTTTTCAATTTCTTTCTTCGTAAAGAAATACTTAATTGATCTTTTCTTTTCTTGTTGCATTATCTTTGTAACTTTGGACTCCTTGGATCCCAAGGAACCCAAGAGGCACGAAATCGAACTTTGGATTATATTCTTTTGCCTTCTAGAGGTTTCTACATCTTTCTTTTCTCCTTTTCTTTTTTAATCATTTAATAATTGAATTTCCTTGTTATTGGGCCCAATAGCCAATCAAGCCCACAAAACAACCAATAAGGCTATTGTAAACGAAATCCATTTATTAAAAACAAATTATATCATTATTTGTTCAAATATCTTTAATAAGAGAAATTATATTTCTCACTAAAAGAACAAAAAAATTGGGGTTGTAACACCCTCTTTCTCTAGGGTTAGGTATTTTCATAGGAAATCTAGGGTTTAACATTCTCAAGCGAACCACTCATTAGGTGACTGAACTCATATACTTAGAAGTAATCTAGCTAGGGACTCATCATCATGTATTTCATCCTGCATATTTTCAACATTTCATATATTTTGGAGTTTAGGTACTCTGGCATTCTCCCGTGGTGGGTCAATTCCTATTAAGAGGTCACCCTAATTGTATGTCCCATTCTAGAGGTCCTTCTTCATATAGAGTTTGAGACCCATGTTGGTCCTAAGCCATATCACACATATCATAACTCAACATGAACAATAGTAGGCAAAAGCAAGCATGTCAACCCACTAACTATGTTTAGCACATCAACCAATTCATGTGTATCATACACGGTACTAGGGTTAGCTAGGGTTGCATGGTCAAACTCATATTAGATCATCAAACATAATTTGAATCATATTGAAACATCTCATAACATCACCTTAACACCATCACCATCATCATCTTCTTCATCACCATCATCATTATCATCATCATAATCACTACCATCATTATCATTATCATTATTATCATCATAAACTTCGGTCATCTAGGCTACTTACTAGCCTAACCTTTCTCATGGCTCTAGACAATTCTAGAGACTAAAATTATCATCTAAACTCTCTCATCTAGACTTGATGTTACATCTTTTTCTCTTAGGTTGCATGGACACTCACTGCCTTTCTATGTGTGGTAACATTTTTCATATGTACATATACTAATACTTGAAATAAGTTTCATCTAAAGTTGAAAAAGGCTATGAAAACCACCATTCTTCATTCAAATAAAACCAAAACCAAAAGCGAGTTACCACATTCATTAGACAGTCTAGTATCACAACACCTAGACAACTAGTAAGAACATGGTGCACATTTGTGTAGCTACCCTAAGAACATGCCCAAAACATATGTCTAAGGTTTTACTAAGGAATCCATTTTCTCACCCTCCTAAACCTACAACCCGTACTACATGATAGAAGGAGGAGAAAAGAAGGATTTTAGGGATTACACAACTGTACACCTAGTTCTAGAACATCTAGGTTCTAACCTAGAGGCTAAGTCAACATAGACCACAAAGGACAACTCATTAAGTTTCTAGGGTTGAGATGTAATGTGAGCTTAGATTGTGCTTCATGTGAGTAATGATTGGTGTAGTATTGTTCATGCTCTGATACAATCTATCACGTAACTGGAATCCCAGTCCTATGAACCAAATGAATACCAAAGCCAACATGCAGAAGTGTGAAATGCTTAGCATACATGAACAAATAACAAGATAAAGGCACCATTCATAAAGCTCGTAATATATAATGCTTCTTATTAAACATTGTTGATTGTTGAGATTATGAATGGTTCCTTTATCTTCTTATCTGTTGATGTATCTAAGTATTTCATGCTTTAGCATGTTGTCTTTGGTATTTGTTAGGTTCATGGGACTGGGATTCCAGTTTCATGACATAAACTTAGCCTAAGTTTTTATATCGTCAAAACTTATGTCCATGACATCTTGCTTACATGTTTTTTTATTATTTGGCATAGGTTGCCTTCACCCCTAATTCTCATGACCCTAGTACTCAGAGCAAGATATAGAGAACAGTTATAGGAACCTAGGGTTTTGTGAGAGAAAGGAGTAGAGAAGAAGATGAAGATAGTTGAGAAATCCTAGAGGTACGTTATTTTGAGTAAAGTTCTCAAACTTTGGCCAGGAAGGAAGCAAGGGTCCAAGATTCCTCGTAAGCTGACTAGCAGTGTAGAGGAAAATATTTGCATCCCCTGGTTGTGTCCTTTCTAGACACCATCACTATAACGTCTGTCTCACGAAAACAAGATTAACTAATGCGGAAGCGTTCACTAAGAAACGGATTACCAAAAATCACTAAAAATTAAAACCTTTTTGCCAAGAGGTCCATCAAATGAAAACATTCTCACATAGAACAAAAGTAACATATTTACATTCTTTCTCAAAGGTACATATTATGTATCATCTCCTTTTGAGAATTACAAGCATTAACTGTCCTGTCAAGCTAAACACAGGTGGTATAAAATCTCGAGGCACTGAATCAAAATATCGAAAGCACTAACTACTACTCCGAGGACCTGAGAGTATAGAGACGACACATAGGACTCTATTTACATCTATACAAGGTATAACATCCAGTGTCTCCACCTGAGACTTCACTGCTGTCCCTATTGCTGTTGTTGTTGTTCTTCACCTACTGAAGGATTCCTGCTTCTTCGTCCGCGTCCACCTAAAAAAAATGTGGTTCCACGGGGTAAGATAATTGTAAATTGTCCCAGCGAGAGATATAACTCTCTGCCAATAACATTATTATTGCAGCTTAAGAAGATAAATATGCACAAAGGAATCATATTTGTTTGGCAGCGGCTAATTCAATGTCTAACAAATTAGAATATTATTTTTATCTAAATCATTGCAACTATAACTTGAAAGAGCCACATGTCATGTATACATTAAGGAATATGATGAACATGTATAACATTTATTCACTACAACACCATTACCACATCATTAACTATCTTCAGGCTTAGATCATATATCTAATACCTGGCATTGCCATTGTGGAGTCATGGCATGTAGCCATACTCTTTTCACAAAGTGTTGGGATCTTAATCCCCAACTCACCAAGTACATTTCCTCTTCTTAACAAGTTCATCATCATAATTATAGCATCTGAGTATTTGAACCCATAACGCACCATAGGATACTTATTACCACTTGTTAGGTAACTTTTTACCTTCAGATCATCTGACCAAAGACATCATAATTCTTTCTATACAATGTATTTTACATAGTACACAAAGCTCAATGATTCTTACTACACAAAGCATATGAAGGCTTATAAAGCCTATAAAACATTCACAATAAACAAGAATCATAACCCATACCTGGATATGCTTCTCATTTCATCATCCTTGTATGATTAGTATTCATGGTAACAATTATAATGCTTTCATATCAGTATCATACAACACTAAGTAGTATTATCCCTTTTTAGGGTTCATGATTTCTCTTTCACATCAGTACCATACAACACTAAGTAATACCACTGTTCCCTCTATAGGGTTCATGGTTTCTCTTTTATATCAGCACCCTTCATTAGAGTTTTCCATAAATAACCACTTGGGTTCTTAAGATCATATTATTAATGATCCGCCCTATTCCATTGCTTCTCAAAGCTAGAAACCAAAAATAGATATCATAAGTATTCAATCATACTTATATATCCTCATCATTCATCATTGAATGTAGTATCAACACAAAGTGTGAGTTTCTTTCTCGTCTTTATCAGACTATGATTGAATCATAGTATATTAATTTGGATTAACCTTTTCATAAGGCATGTTAGCCTACAACCATCAAGGTGCATTACATCTCAATGTAACAATTGACATGACACATTTCATGTGTCATCCATTCCAATTATAATGAACTTATAACACATCATCGTATATCAGGATTGGGGTGTTGGATTTGATATCTATCATATCTTATGTATCACTTCCCTCAACATCCTCATCTTGCTTGAGTTTATTCACTTAGCTTGTATTAGGGTATCACTCATCCTAATACCTATGCACTAGATCATCACATTCATTATGCAATGTAATGGTCATAATTCATCTTTTTAGAAAATACAACCATTGCCAATGATATGGACTCACCCTTTAGTTAGGGACTATTAATGTAAGGATATCCATAATCAACCCTTCTAGGTATTTCATTTGTCAATACATTAATCATTATTCCATTAATAGGAATAGGATTTCCACAATTATAGTTTGAGGTTCACTTAGCATCTCACAAACATATATAGATTTCACCTAGGATCACTCTTCATTAGAGTTTCACATAACATCCTTCTATATCAGGGTTTCACCTATTATTATGTGAAATTAAGATTTCACAACACATCACCTAGTGTTAAGGCTTCACATTAGTATTAATGGCACTACCCTATATTAGGGTTTCATATAGCTTTATCCCATTTTAGGGATTAGGGTTTACCATTCACATCCAAGTGGGATTTCTCTCTCCTCATACCCAAATTAGGGTTAGGATATACAATTCCCATTAAATTAGGGTTTCTTGCTTTGTGACACTAATTTAGGGTTACATCATCACCCTATATTATGGTGTCACTGAGCTTTGCCCTTAAATTAGGGTTTCACATAACCTTGCTCTAATTTAGGATCAAGGTACATCACTCTTTTCAATGAAGATTTCATGATCTCATAATATGGATCAAACCCTAATTACACATTTATTCACAATGAGATAATTAGGGCTTATTAATTAAGAAATCATCTCTCCCAATCACTCTCTCTCTCATCCTCTCTAGGATGTTAACTATTCCAAGATTAATCTTGGTCAACTCTTTACTTGAGTACACAAGGCTAGGTTTAACCTTCATAATCATCATGGGTCTACATCATTAATAATCACAAAGGTAATTGACCTTTGATCTTATTAGATGTCCAAATGGTCTAATCAATTAAACCATCAATTATATAAGGAATTCAAAAGGATTGACCAATTAAACTTTCAATTCCACAAAGTGATCAATTGGGTTAACCATTGAAATCTTCAATTGCATTAAGTATCTAAATAGGTTCACCATATTGGACATTCAATTACATGAGATACTCAAATGGATTAACCATGTTGATCTCCACAATATTGATTACTTAGACCCTCAATGATCTTATTTCTCATAAATCAATTGGCTGAAAACCATTTGAACAAGTTATACTTGGAACCAATTAGACAAGGTAGGTATTGAAACCGTTTACACTTTTGGTCTCCAAATGGTTTGAGATCGTTTGGTCCCAAATGGTCTTGAGACCGTTTGGTCCCAAATGTTCTTGAGACTGTTTGATCCAAACCTTCTCAAAACTGGATGGACCAAAAGGCACTTCAACTCTCAATCGACTCAATGTTTCAATCCATGGACCAATTATAAATTGAACCACTAAAGCATTCATCAATTGGACCACTGAATCACCATTCAATTAGACCTTCAATTTACGGTTTTGAACCCAATTGAACTAGGTTTGATAATCAAGAAACCATCACTTAGGGTTTGAAATCGAGGATCCATCAATGGGTGACATTGTGGAACCAAATCAATTAAAATCAATGAACTATCATCATCACATGATATGACCTGACCTCAAACGGTCTTGAATGACCACTAAACGATCTTGAGACCGTTAGGTTGATCTCCAAATGGTCTTGAGACCGTTTTCCCATTCCATCATCAAAAACCATGACATCCAATTAGGGTTTTGGACCATTGGATTGATTATCAAATCAGCACTTAGTTGCAATTCAATTTGGTACCTTTGGACCTTCAAACACTTAGCTATACTTAACCCTAGACCTCCAATCGATCTTGGGTGACCCCCAAACGGTCTTGAGACCGTTTGGGTGATCCCCAAATGGTTTTGAATCCGTTTGGGTCAATCAACCCAAAACAACATCTCAATCAATTTCAAAATCAACACTTAGTCGATT
Organism: Alisma plantago-aquatica; assembly: GCA_963693085.1. Taxonomy (NCBI): domain Eukaryota; kingdom Viridiplantae; phylum Streptophyta; class Magnoliopsida; order Alismatales; family Alismataceae; genus Alisma; species Alisma plantago-aquatica. The sequence goes on from OY856409.1 coordinate 1,291,206,493, forward strand.
AGGGTTTGCAAATAAGGAATCATTCACAATTGAAACCTTCAAGATCAACTAATTGAAACCATTGGATCAAGATCCAAGTACCACAGTATATATCTTCAAATGGTCAACCATATCAAATGGTCAACCATTCCAAACGGTTTGGAACTCAAACCACCAAACGGTTTGGTCACCAAACGGTTTGGTGAAACCGTTTGGACCCAACATTGAAACTGTTTGCCCTAGATATTTGGGTAGGTGTGTTCTTACGATGATGTCATCATCATCAAGCTCCAAACTCATGAAATCTTCTGTGATTTCCATGCAGATTGCATCAATCAACCAAACTTAATTTCGGAAATGTAGAAATGGTCACCAATTGATAAGGAATTGATTGCAATAATAAAATTAAGGGTTCAAGTTATAAAACCCACCTCCAATTGAGCTCCAAAGCTCCAAGCTCACGGAAACAATGGTGGATGCAACTCCTTTCACTATTCCAAGGGTCGTCCTCAAGCTTTGAGTGAAAAGAATTGGTTAGAATTGAAGAGGGGATCGAGATATGAAGAATTCATGCATTGATTTTTGATTTTCACCATGGATTCAAGGTGAAAGGAGGTGAAGAACCTTACCAACAGGTTGGGGGTCATTCTCCTGATCCTTCACAGCTCCTTGGTCGTTTTCCAAGCAAGGGGAAAGAAAGAAATCCAAAAAATCCTTTGTTTTGGCTTGGAAAGGGTATTTTTATAAGAAAATTGATGAGAGAGAACATACTTTATAAAAGTCTTTTAATTCCAAAATTGTTGCCACCACTTCCCCCTTGGTTTCTTGCATGAAAGGGCATCTATATCCCCACCGAGCTCCCTTTCATTATCCATGAATTAAGGGAAAAGAAATTAAGCACCTTAACCCTTATAATAAGAATATCCATATTTTAGTGGAAATTCTTTTTCTTATAATAATGGTGAGTGGAATTTCACCTCCTTAGGATATGCTCGTGCCTTTGCAAGGCCTTAAGCTCATCCACACACATATGAATCCAACCATTTTAATTTTGGTTGAAGGCCCTTTTAATTAATACATTCATTTTTGCCCTAAATTGAATTAGGGTTTCACTTAGGATTAAGAAATCTTGATTATTTTAATATCAAGATTCTCTCTCCTCCAACTTAATTCAAATGAGGCGCCCCTCTCATTATATTTACTCCAAATGTTGCCAAGAAGCATTAGGGACCTTGTTGAAGTGGTAATTTGCATATTGAACCCTAGGTTTTGGGTAAATTGCACATTACACCAAAACTAGGTTTTAATGCACAAGGATTGCTTTACAAGCTTAATCTTGGTGCAAAAGCTTGTGAAAACCATACCACTACATCGTATTCATTCTTATGATGTCTCAACATTAGAGGAACATTTTATCATGTGCAATTTTCAAGTTAACACCTCAACTTGGGTAATTTGCACTTTAGTCCAAAATAAGCAAACATTGCTTCAACATTGTTCAAACAGAACCAAAATTGAAACATAAGTTTCTCATGACCCCTAATTACTTTTCCCAAGATAAGATTAAACATCTACTTAACCTTATTAGGCAAAACATCTAGGGTTAGAATATAACCCAAGTCAGGGATGTTACAAATTATCCACCCCTTATAAGGATTTTGTCCACGAAATCCCAGGAAAAAGGAGGGACAGATTGTTCATTAATCAAGCCCTCAAGTCTCCACATATCATCTTAATGTTATGGAGATACCATAGATCTGTAACTCACACAAAGTTCCTTTCATTAATTCCACCTTATCACTGTTTATTTTTATGCAGAGCATAAACCTCTAACATATGATGTCCATGTTATTGAAAGGAAGAAGCATAAAAGAACATACTTCTATCATCACCCAAAAATATTTACCAAAAGAGAAACATACATATCTAACACAGATAATTCACTCGGCAATCCTTTATTTGTTTGCGAAAATATTCACTAAGAAAGTTCACTGAGTAGGTTCACTCAGAATATTGTTTTGAAAATATTCACTGAGCAAATTCACTGAGTATGTTCACTAAGTATTTTGTTTTGAAAGTATTCACTAAGGAAGTTCACTGAGTATGTTCACTAAGTATGTTGTTTAGAAAGTATTCACTGATGAAATTCACTGAGTATCTTCACTAAGTATGTTGTTTGAAAGTATTCACTGAGGAAGTTCACTGAGTATGTTCACTAAGTATGTTGTTTTGAAAGTATTCACTGAGGAAGTTCACTGAGTATGTTCACTAAGTATGTTGTTTTGAAAGTATTCACTGAGGAAGTTCACTGAGTATGTTCACTAAGTATGTTGTTTTGAAAGTATTCACTGAGGAAGTTCACTGAGTATGTTCACTAAGTAAGTTGTTTGAAAGTATTCACTGAGGAAGTTCACTGAGTATATTCACTAAGTATGTTGTTTGGAAGTATTCACTGAGGAAGTTCAATGAGTATGTTCACTAAGTATGTTGTTTTGAAAGTATTCACTGAGGAAGTTCACTAAGTATGTTCACTAAGTATTTTGTTTTGAAAGTATTCACTGAGGAAGTTCACTGAGTATGTTCACTAAGTATGTTGTTTGAAAGTATTCACTGAGTAGTTCACTGAGTATGTTCACTAAGTATGTTGTTTGAAAGTATTCAATGAGGAAGTTCACTGAGTATGTTTACTAAGTATGTTGTTTGGAAGTATTCACTGAGGAAGTTCACTAAGTATGTTCACTAAGTATGTTGTTTGGAAGTATTCACTGAGGAAGTTCACTGAGTATGTTCACTAAGTTTGTTGTTTTGAAAGTATTCACTGAGGAAGTTCACTGAGTATGTTCACTCAGTATGTTGTTTGAAAGTATTCACTGAGGAAGTTCACTGAGTATGTTCACTAAGTATGTTGTTTTGAAAGTATTCACTGAGGAAGTTCATTGAGTATGTTCACTATGTATGTTGTTTTGAAAGTATTCCCTGAGGAAGTTCACTGAGTATGTTCACTAAGTATGTTGTTTGAAAGTATTCGCTGAGGAAGTTCACTGAGTATGTTCACTAAGTATGTTGTTTGGAAGTATTCACAGAGGAAGTTCACTGAGAATGTTCACTAAGTATGTTGTTTGGAAGTATTCACTGAGGAAGTTCACTGAGTATGTTCACTAAGTATGTTGTTTGGAAGTATTCACTGAGGAAGTTCACTGAGTATGTTCACTAAGTATGTTGTTTTGAAAGTATTCAGTGAGGAAGTTCACTGAGTATGTTCACTAAGTATGTTGTTTGAAAGTATTCACTGAGGAAGTTCACTCAGTATGTTCACTAAGTATGTTGTTTTGAAAGTATTCACTGAGGATGTTCACTGAGTATGTTCAGTAAGTATGTTGTTTGGAAGTATTCACTGAGGAAGTTCACTGCGTATGTTCACTAAGTATGTTGTTTGGAAGTATTCACTGAGGAAGTTCACTGAGTATGTTCACTAAGTATGTTATTTGGAAGTATTCACTGAGGAAGTTCACTGAGGAAGTTCACTGAGTATGTTCACTAATTATGTTGTTTGGAAGTATTCACTGAGGAAGTTCACTGAGTATGTTCACTAAGTATGTTGTTTGAAAGTATTCACTGAGTATGTTCACTAAGTATGTTGTTTGGAAGTATTCACTGAGGAAGTTCACTGAGAATATTCATTAAGTATGTTCACTAAGTAGTTTGTTTTGGAAACATTCACTGAGAAAATTCACTGAGTATGTTCATTAAGTAGTTTATTTGGAACGTTTCACTTAGATTTTCTTATTTAATTTCATTATACTCTATAGATTGTTTAAGAATGACTACTTGATCAGAGTAATAAAAAAGATAACAATCTAAGTGTTTCATACTTGCCTTATCTACAATAATCATATACCTGGCCAGGGTATACAAGTATTGAGATTAGTTAGTATGCACTTTATATACTATCATATTCCTCACTTTTCATATCATTATACACACAAGATTTTCCATTCTTGAATTTTCTTTAGGCATCATTTCTATATCTCATCTTTCAACACACAGATAAGGAAGATTATAAAGCATTTTTAAGGAATCACTGAGTGTAGATTCTCATCTTCCTTGTGTCCTTATAGGACTAGTCAAAGAAAGCTAAAAAACAACTACTTTCATATCTTTAGCACATAGAAACATGAAATGAAGTATCAGGATGAATATATTTCATCTAAGTATTACCTCTCAAGGTCACCTACCAAATTAGGTTGATTTCATCACATAGTGTCCATTTATTTCATGTTGTTGCTTTTTCCTTTACTTAGTGGCTACTTCCCTGGTGCACTAGGCATTTATTGCACTGGTGACACCAAAAACTTTGGCTTTCCAGAATATCTAGGCAAATGTCTCTAGAATTATAGAGACCTTACCTTAATTCTCAGCTTATTGCCCCTCCTTGGACACTACCATCACAGATGTGCTATTTGTCCAAACTTATGGCAGAATCTACTTTCTCACCATATATTAATCTTTCCCACATTTCCACTGTTCCAACATGACCATGTCACTCAGGAATCCTTTCAAAGTCCAAAGTTTCTACATTGAGGACTGGTAGCTTAGGTTGTAATGCTAGTATCCAGTCTTCTATATGCATTACTGTTGTCCTCACCTGCCCTTCAAGAGCATAACATAGGATTCTCTATCCTGATTAGGTCAAGGTGGGAATTCTCAGGAACTTGTTCTCCTCTTGCCTTGTCCCATGCACCCTCTCCTGGTGCAACAACATTGCCATTACCAATGTGTTCCTCATGTTCTCTAGTCATTTTCAAGTTCTTCTTCTCCTATGTGAGCAGAAGATACTATCAAATAAACTGGAAGACACTGAGAACAGAGTCTACAATCTTAGTCATATGTCTCTATAGACTCAACAAACCTAGAGCTCTAATACCACTTAATTGTAACGTCTGTCTCAAAAAAACAAGATTAACTAATGCGGAAGCGTTCACTAAGCAGCGGATTACCAAAAATCACTAAAAATTAAAACCTTTTTGCCAAGAGGTCCATCAAATGAAAACTTTCTCACATAGAACAAAAGTAACATATTTACATTCTTGCTCAAAGGTACATATTCTGTATCATCTCCTTTTGAGAATTACAAGCATTAACTGTCCTGTCAAGCTAAACACAGGCGATATAAAATCTCGAGGAACTGAACCAAAATCTCAAAAGCACTAACTACTACTCCGAGGACCTGAGAGTACAGAGACGACACATAGGACTCTATTTACATCTATACAAGGTATAACATCCAATGTCTCCACCTGAGACTTCACTGCCGTCCCTACTACTGCTGCTGCTGTTCTTCACCTACTGAAGGATTCATGCTTCCTCGTCCGCATCCACCTAATAAAAATGTGGTTCCCACGAGCTGAGACAATTGTAAATTGTCCCAGCGAGAGATATAACTCTCCGCCAATAACATTATTATTGCTGCTTAAGAAGATAAATATGCACAAAGGAATCATATTTGTTTGGCAGCAGCTAATTCAATGTCTAACAAATTAGAATATTATTCTTATCTAAATCATTGCAGTTATAACTTGAAAGAGCCACATGTCACTTATACATTAAGGAATATGAATAACATGTATAACATTTATTCACTACAGCATCATTACCACATCATTAACTATCTACAGGCTTAGATCATATATCTAATCCTAGCATTGTCGTTGTGGAGTCATGGCATGTAGCCATACTCTTTTCACAAAGTGTTGGGATCTTAATCCCCAACTCACCAAGTACATTTCCTCTTCTTAATAAGTTCATCATCATAATTATAGCATCTGGGTATTTGAACCCATAACTCACCATAGGATGCTTATTACCACTTGTTAGGTAACTTTTTACCTTCAGATCATCTGACCAAAGACATCATAATTCTTGCTATACAATGTATTTTACATAGTACACAAAGCTCAATGATTCTTACTACACAAAGAATATGAAGGATTATAAAGCCTATAAAACTATCTCAATAAACAAGCATCATAACCCATACCTGGCTATGCTTCTCATCTCATCATCCCTATATGATTAGTATTCATGGTAACAATTATAATGCTTTCATATCAATATCATACAACACTAAGTAGTATTATCCCTTTTTAGGGTTCATGATTTCTCTTTCACATTAGTACCATACAACACTAAGTAATACCATTGTTCCCTCTATAGGGTTCATGGTTTCTCTTTTATATCTGCACCCTTCATTAGAGTTTTCCATAAATAACCACTTGGGTTCTTAAGATCATATTATTAATGATCCGCCCTATTCCATTGCTTCTCAAAGCTAGAAACCAAAAATAGATATCATAAGTATTCAATCATACTTATATATCCTCATCATTCATCATTGAATGTAGTATCAACACAAAGTGTGAGTTTCTTTCTCATCTTTATCAGACTATGATTGAATCATAGTATATTAATTTGGATTAACCTTTTCATAAGGCATGTTTGCCTACAACCATCAAGGTGCATTACATCTCAATGTAACAATTGACATGACACATTTCATGTGTCATCCATTCCAATTATAATGAACTTATAACACATCATGGTATATCAGGATTGGGGTGTTGGATGTGATATCTATCATATCTTGATGTATCACTTCCCTCAACACCCTCATCTTGCTTGAGTTTATTCACTTAGCTTGTATTAGGGTATCACTCATCCTAATACCTATGCACTAGATCATCACATTCATTATGCAATGCAATGGTCATAATTCATCTATTTATAAAATACAACCATTGCCAATGATATGGACTCACCCTTTAGTTAGGGACTATTAATGTAAGGATATCCATAATCAACCCTTCTAGGTATTTCATTTGTCAATACATTAATCATTATTCCATTAATAGGAATAGGATTTCCACAATTATAGTTTTAGGTTCACTTAGCATCTCACAAACATATATAGATTTCACCTAGGATCACTCTTCATTAGAGTTTCACATAACATCCTTCTATATCAGGGTTTCACCTAGTATTATGCAAAATTAAGATTTCACAACACATCACCCAGTGTTAAGGCTTCACATTAGTATTAATGGAACTACCCTATATTAGGGTTTCATATACCTTTATCCCATTTTAGGGATTAGGGTTTACCATTCACATCCAAGTGGGATTTCTCTTTCCTCATACCCAAATTAGGGTTAGGAAATACAATTCCCATTAAATTAGGGTTTCTTGCATTGTGACACTAAGTTAGGGTTACATCATCACCCTAGATTATGGTGTCACTGAGCTTTTCCCTTAAATTAGGGTTTCACATAACCTTGCTCTAATTTAGGATCAAGGTACATCACTCTTTTCAATGAAGATTTCATGATCTCATAATATGGATCAAACCCTAATTACACATTTATTCACAATGAGATAATTAGGGATTATTAAGTAAGCAATCATCTCTCCCAATCACTCTCTCTCTCATCCTCTCTAGGATGTTAACTATTCCAAGATTAATCTTGGTCAACTCTTTACTTGAGTACACAAGGCTAGGTTTAACCTTCATAATCATCATGGGTCTACATCATTAAAAATCACACAGATAATTGACCTTTTATCCTATTAGATGTCCAAATGGTCTAATCAATTAAACCATCAATTATATAAGGAAATTATAAGAATTGACCAATTAAACTTTCAATTCCACAAAGTGATCAATTGGGTTAACCATTGAAATATTCAACTGCATTAAGTATATAAATAGGTTCACCATATTGGACCTTCAATTACATGAGATACTCAAATGGATTAACCATGTTGATCTCCACAATATTAATTACTTAGACCCTCAATGATCTTAGTTCTCATAAATCAATTGGCAGAAAACCATTTGAACAAGTTATACTTGAAACCAATTAGACAAGGTAGGTATTGAAACCGTTTGCACTTTGGGTCTCCAAACGGTTTGAGATCGTTTGGTACCAAACGGTCTTGAGACCGTTTGGACCCAAACAGTCTTGAGACCGTTTGGTCCAAACCTTCTCAAAACTGCATGGACCGAAAGGCACTTCAACACTCAATCGACTCAATGTTTCAATCCATGGACCAATTATAAATTGAACCACTAAAGCATTCATCAATTGGACCACTGAATCACCATTCAATTAGACCTTCAATTTAGGGTTTTGAACCCTATTGAACTAGGTTTGATAATCAAGAAACCATCGCTTAGGGTTTGAAATTGAGGATCCGTCAATGGGTGACATTGTGGAACCAAATCAATTGAAATGAATGAACTATCATCGTCTCATGATATGACCTGACCTCAAACGGTCTTGAATGACCACCAAATGGTCTTGAGGCCGTTTGGTTGATCTACAAATGGTCTTGAGACCGTTTTCCCATTCCATCATAAAAAACCATGACATCCAATTAGGGTTTTGGACCATTGGATTGATTATCAAATTAGCACTTAGTTATAATTCAATTTGGTGCCTTTGGACCTTCAAACACTTAGCAATACTTAACCCTAGACCTCCAAACGGTCTTGGGTGACCCACAAACGGTCTTGAGACCATTTGGGTGATCCCCAAATGGTTTTGAAACCGTTTGGGTCAATCAACCCAAAACAACATCTCAATCAATTTTAAAATCAGCACTTAGTCGATTAGGGTTTGCAATTAAGGAATCATTCACAATTGAAACCTTCAAGATCAACCAATTGAAACCATTGGATCAAGATCCAAGTACCACAGCATATATCTTCAAATGGTCAACCATCTCAAATGGTCAACCATTCCAAATAGTTTGGAACTCAAACCACCAAACGGTTTGCAAACCGTTTGGTCACCAAACAGTTTGCTGAAACCGTTTGGACCCAACATTAAAACCGTTTGCCCTAGATATTTGGGGAGGTGTGTGCTTATGATGATTTCATCATCATCAAGCTCCAAAGTCATGAAATCTTCTGTGATTTCCATGGAGATTGCATCAATCAACCAAACTTAATTTTGGAAATGTAGAAATGATCACTAATTGATAAGGAATTGATTGCAATAATAAAATTAAGGGTTCAAGTTATAAAACCCGCCTCCAATTGAGCTTCAAAGCTCCACGCTCACATAAAAAATGGTGTATGCAACTCCTTTCACTATTTCAAGGGTTGTCCTCAAGGTTTGAGTGAAAAGAATTGGTTAGAATTGAAGAGGGGATCGAGATATGAAGAATTCATGCATTGATTTTTTATTTTCACCATGGATTCAAGGTGAAAGGAGGTCATGAACCCTACCAACAGGTTGGGGGTCGTCCTCCGGATCCTCCACAGCTCCTTGGTCGTTTTCCAAGCAAGGGGAAAGAAAGAAATCTGAAAAAGCCTTTGTTTTGGCTTGGAAAGGATACTTTTATAAGAAAATTGATGAGAGAGAAAATACTTTATAAAAGTCTTTTAATTCCAAAATTGTTGCCACCACTTCCCCCTTGGTTTCTTGCATGCAAGGGAATCTCTATCCCCACCGAGCTCCCTTTCATTATCCATGAATTAAGGGAAAAGAAATTAAGCACCTTAACCCTTATAATAAGAATATCCATATTTTAGTGGAAATTCTTTTTCTTATAATAATGGTGAGTGGAATTTCACCTCCTTAGGATATGCTCGTGACTTTTCAATGCCTTAAGCTCATCCACACACATCTTAATCCAACCATTTTAATTTTGGTTGAAGGCCCTTTAATTAATACATTCACTTTTGCCCTAAATTGAATTAGGGTTTCACTTAGGATTAAATCTTGATTATTTTAATATCAAGATTCTCTCTCCTCCAACTTAATTCAAATGAGGCGCCCCTCTCATTATCTTTACCCCACATGTTGCCAAGAAGCATTAGGGACCTTGTTGAAGTAGTAATTTGCATATTGAACCCTAGGTTTTGGGTAAATTGCACATTACACCAAAACTAGGTTTTAATGCACAAGGATTGCTTTACAAGCTTAATCTTGGTGCCCAAGCTTGTGAAAACCATACCACTACATCATATTAATTATTATGATGTATCAACATCAGAGGAACATTTTATCATATGCAATTTCCAAGTTAACCCCTCAAATTGGGGAATTTGCACTTTAGTCCAAAATAAGAAAACATTGCTTCAACATTGTTCAAACAAGACCAAAATTGAAACATAAGTTTCTCATGAGCCCTAATTACTTCTCCCAAGATAAGATTAAACATCTACTCAACCTTATTAGCAAAACATTTAGGGTTAGAATATAACCCAGGTCAGGGATGTTACAATTACCTTTCAAAAACACTCTAATAATTCCCTATGTGTTTTATAGACTTTGTAAAATTCAATAATTATTAGTGGTTAAAGAGTAAACACTGCTCTAATATCAAATGTAACAACCCCCACCCCTGTTATCCCCTATTCAGGTGTACCGAGATGGAAAGGGCCATAGTCACCAATACAAGATCATAAGTTTATAAATTAACTAGAAATAATTAATAATTTTTACTAACAAAAGGAAGATAGTACAAAATTGAAGGGATATTTAAATTTTCAACATAAAATAAAATCTAACTATAACCTCCATGTTTACAGTATGTTTCTTCATTTATTGCCTTATTTCTAGATATCTGATTTCATCATAATTATAGACGACTAATTATCTTAAAATGTTGACAAACTAAACTTCAATTAGTATACCGAATTATATTGTTATGTGAGGGAACCAAACGGGCTCACATAATTATAACAAGATAACCACAACGATTATTTGTTACAAAACAAAATTTACAGTTACTTCATAACTTATTAACCATTTTTACTCGACCTCTCGTATACTCTCTCTTAGGATTTTGTCATTGTAGTGGACTTTAGGCTACTTGTCAATCTGGAGCTAGCTAGGTACCTTATTAGCCACCACTCAATCTGGAGCTTGGTGCCATTAGGTATTCTGAACATTGGGCTTGACCACTTGTAACCTTCCTTTTTGACTGACTTTGTAGACAAGGTATTTGAAAAGTAGTTGACCAATGTGATCTTGAAAGACTCCAAAAATTAGGTTAGGGTAGGGAAGATAGGAGTCTCTAATATTGTTCTATGTGTCAAAGCAAGTCATATGGTGAAGAATGTATCTTGTCCATTTGACACAGATGTTTCATAGAAGACATTACATGATGACAACTGTGTTTTCTACAATATTCATTTGATTCCTTTTTTGATGGATGTTGCAGTTAACTAGGAGAGAAACTGGATGAGTCTGGATATATAAAGAAGAAGACGATAGGATGTCTTTCTACATATACGTGACCTTGGGCTTCTTAAGAGTTTTGTGGATATCAGAAAGAGATAAATCGAGTCAAAGATCTTATAGAAGGCTTTAGGGCCAAGGAGGTCACAATACGTAGGATAGGGAGTCATCCAACTTGGTAAGGAGCAAGATAGATTATTATTCAGAGATTGCTCAGAGATAGAAAACTTACTCCCCCAATCATGGATGAAAAACTAACTTAGGTGTTAGGAGGAGGCACTAAGGTGATGTAGCTGCAGGTTAGATTTGCATAGAAATCATGAAACACCTTCTTTTTCGAGAAGGGGCTTTTATAGGTCATGCATTCATACCAAAGAGCATCAATGTGTTGGTTAGAAAAGAGTTTCTTAACTTCTTTTTGTATTTGATTGTTAGAAATCAACAAATGCCTAAAGGGGTTAGGGTTTTTAGGAAACAGATCCATGTAATGATTAACTACTTAATTGGAGAAAAAGGAGGTACCATCGTAGGAGATATGTCTAAGAGTTGTGGAGGACGAAGGAACACCTGATGGACCTGTTCTTTTTTTCCTATTAGACACCATGGAGAGAAGGATTGAGGATGATGGTGCCAAACAAGGAAGAAAACACAAGCAGTAGACTGTCCAAGCTTGGATTCAAGGTTGAGGAAAGACAAGCATGGCTGGATAGGGTTGGGAAAGGGGGTTTAGTGACCTAGGGTTCAAGGACGAACTGAAGGGGAGATAGGTCGGGTGAGTTTTCTCTAGTTGAGAGGGAGAAAATTGGCCAAGAGTCTATATATATTTTTGTGCAATAATGTTGTCGGTCGAGTTTTTGATTTGGAGAAATCGGTTAATAGTACTGTGTGTTCAGTCCTTGGGTCTATTTTTGGTCGAGTTTATCCAGAGAAAACTCGGTCGATAAAGAATCCTATGAAAAGGATTTGAAATTTAATTCTTGGACACTAGAGTGCTACTTAAGTTTATTTTTCTATCGTATCATGCACTTTGAACATATTCAGGTACTTCTCACTCATCAATGGCTACTATTTTGTGATAAAACAAGTGTTTGCAAAAAATAGCCCAAAAAACATAATATGGCATCAAATCTAGGCATATGCTGCACTAACAAGCATAAGGAAAACAATTTATGAGAAAGAACATATAGGTATGAGAACATCTAGCTAGAAGGCATGCCATTATCATCAAGAGTATTAATAAGGAACTTGATGTAATGGAAGTAAATTGTTCTCTAGTCAGAGGTTTAGTGAAAATGTCCAAAAGTTGGTTTCCAGTGTCCACATGTGTGATATTGCTATCTTTCTAGACAATGTGTCATGAAGGATGTGATGGAGAACCTCTATATGTTTAGCTCTACCATTAAATATAGTACTGTAAGAAAGATTGATTGCACTGGTATTATCATAAAAGTTAGGAGAAGCATCATAGTGAACATTAAAGTCTTGGATCATTTTCTTCATCCATAGGACTTGGGCAGAACAACTCCCATATGTAATGTATTCATCCTTGGTAGGTGAACGGGCCACCATGCTTTTTTTCTTAGAGAACCAAGAGACTATCATGGTCCCAGAATGAAGCAAGTGCCACTTCTACACTTTCTATCAATTGAGCACCCTACACAATCCATATCACTATAAGCAGTAAGAGTAAAGTCCCTTGACTTGGGATACCATAGTCCAAAATTTTGGGTTTTGGCCAGGTACCTTGGAATCCTCTCCACTATTATAAGATGAAATTTTCTAGGACTTGATTGAAATCTAAAACACAAGATAAGACTAAACATGATATAAGGTCTAGAGGTAGTTAAATATTACAAGAAACCAATCATACCTCTATAGAATTTCTCATGTACCTTCTCACCTTCTTCATCTCTACCAAGTTTGGTGGTGTTTGACACGGGAGTATCCATCTGCTTGGTGTTCTCCATCCCAAAGCGCTTCAAGAGTTCACTTGTATAATTTCCTTGGTTGATGAAGTTTCCTTCCTTTGTTTTCTTGATTTGGAATCCAAGGAAGAAAGTAAGCTCCCCCATCATACTCATCTCAAATTCACTCCTTATAAGAGAACGAAACTCTTTGCAAAGATGAAGATCAATTTTGCAAGATATATATCATCAACATATATTTGAGTAATCAAATAGTTTCAAGAAGTGTGTTTACGAAGAGGGTAGAATCAACTTTGCCCATGACATAGAAATTGTCTAGAAAAAAGTTTTTCCAATTTCTCATACCAAGCTCCAGGGGCTTGTTTGAGACCATAGAGAGCATTTTGCAACAAATAAACATGGTTAGGAAGCTTGTCATGTTCAAAGTTGGGAGGTTGAGAAACATAGACTTCCTCCCCTATTTTACCATTTAGTAACACACTTTTAACATCCGTTTGGTATAACAAAAAAATTATATCTAGAAAAAGCAAGTAGCATTTTAATAGATTCAAGTCTAGAAATAAGAGATAAGTTTCTTCAAAGTAAATACATTCTTATTGATTATATCCTTGAGCAACAAACCTTGCTTTATTACCTACCACTTTGCCACGTCCATCTAGCTTGTTGCGGTAGACCAACTTGGTGCTAGTGATCTTCCTATCATTTGGTCTTGGCACTAAAGTCCACACTTTTTTCTTCTCAAACTACTCTTGATCCTCTTGCATAGATAGGATCCATTCATCATATTTAAAAGCTTCTTTGACATTCTTCAGCTCAATTTGTGAGATGAAGGTGTTGTTGACTTGTTCTTTATTAATGCATCCTACGTCTTCACCCATTCAAAAGGATTTCCTATGATGAGATCTTTAGGAAGATATTTAGCAAACCAGGGAGTTGGATCCTTCTTTTCTTCTTCTTTTGATTTTTCATCAACTACCACCTCTTTTCCTTTGTCAATGATGTTTAGCTCTTTTAATATAGTAATTGTCTTTAGCAAACTGGGGAGTTGGATCCTTTATTTCTTCTTCTTTTGTTTCTTCTTTAACTACCATCTCTTTTCCTTTGTCAATGATGTTGAGCTCTTTTAATCTAGGAATAACCTCATCTACAACATCACCATTCACATTATTCTTTGAAGTAGAGGGGTTACTTTCAACAAATTTAACATTGATAGATTGTTGTACTTTGGAAAACTCAATGTCAAAAACTCTATATGCTCTACTAGTAGTTCTATAGCCAAGAAAGAAACCCTTATAAGATTTTGCATCAAATTTGTCGAGAGAATCCTTGGTGTTGAAAACAAACCAAGGACAACCATAAACATGAAATAAATCGATAGAGGGATTTCTACCACGCCATGACTTATAGGGGGTTTTCTTTAAGGAAGGCTGAGTGAAGACCCAGTTTTGAACAAAACATGAGGTGCTAACGGCTTCAGCCAAAAACTTGTTCAGAGTATCATATTCTAGAAGCATGGTCCTAAGAATTTCCTATAAAGATGTATTCTTTCTCTTTGCAACCCCATTTTGTTGAGGTTTATGAGCGGAAGCGAAGTTGTGTGTATAATCAGATTCCTCACAAAACTTCTCAAACAAATAATTTTCAAATTCTCCCCCATGGTCACTATGGATAGGGACGATTCGGTAAGATGCTTCATTTTCGACCCATCTACAAAAAGTAGAGAAAACATCGAGTGTATCACTTTTTGAAATTAAGAATAAGGTTCAAGTAAAGAAAGAGAAATCACCGGCAATCATGTGGTAATACTTGCTACCATGAAGAGATTAAGTTAAAATTGGTCCAAATAGATCAATGTGAAGAAGTTCAAGAGCTCTTTTGGTGCTAAGGAATCCTTTGGATTTTAAGGAGGATTTGGTTTACTTTCCTTGTGTATAAGATTTGAATTCCTCATCCTTCTCAAAGTCCAATTTGGGAAGTCCTTTGAAAAATTATTTTTTCCCAACGTCTTCAATTGATGCACATTTACAGAACCAAGCTTACGTTGCCACAAAGATATATAACTTTTATACCAACAATGCATTTACCAAGAATCATCTTAAGAGAAACAAGAACAATAAAATAAATATTTCCATTTCTAGTTCCCTCATATATGACATTGTAGGAGAGGGAATCAAGAAGCAAGCATTCTTTTCATTGTGATTGTTCAATCTCTCTCATCCATTCTATGTATGCTTATTTGCACTACAAATTCAATACTTGCAAATCCCATATCTTGTAGTAACTTGAAGCTCTAACGAATTTTTTGGAAGTATTTTTCACTCTATTCACCCCCTCTAGAGCCCATCGATCTATCAGTTTTTAGATTTATGGGAATAATTTGAAGTTTTTTGAGGATTTTATGGAGGGGTAGTGTGATTTACATATTGATCTTTTTTGGATGTTTCTATGCATGTGGATTGCTGGAAGTTGTTCAGGGACGATTTCAATGTTGATGCATATTTCAATATTTTTTATTGAGTTCTGATTACAACTATTGAATGTTTATCGCAAGTGAAATTCTCTTATAATACTTTAGTTTTGCAGGTACTATAGTTATACATACCCAAAATATACAACATATTGCAAATAATATTAAACAAGCACTCCCACGATTAAATGATGGATGTGATAAAATGTTCACATGCCGTGCATGTTTTTCTTTAAAAGACCATCCTATCATAAGGATGTCAATGATGATTTGGAATTTACAGTCATCCAAAATTTTCTAACTAACCCCACTGACTTTTTTGCAAGACTCACCTAGGCGTAAGCTCTTAATAAATGTTGCAATCCCAAAATGTCTACCACCTTAGACTATATCTATATAAGTGACTCATCATCAATCTCATAGACATGCATGTTTTCAAATGATGATTATCCTCTAAAGTGTAAAATTTGTCACCATGAAATTGACACCATAATAAATCTAACCATAAAACCCATAAGGATAAACTAGGTGTTGTCCCATTGTCTATAATTATAATTATAAGTGGTAACATGGTGATATGATGTGGAGTAAATCCCAACCATATTAAAAATGATTTATTATGTGGACTTTACTTTTGTCAACTAGAACCATTACCACCACTAAAGACATCATCAATATGTTTGCAAGACACAACGTAACCCCAAAAGTATATTGGTCTTGTATCGATGTACTGATGTGTCCTAGCACTCATTATGGACTACAAAAATAGTCTGATGGGTAGAAATATGGTATCATATCAAATATCGATTTTCCTTTTCACTCAAAATAATTTCTTGGCCCTAATTTATTTAATAGTGCATAACTAAAAAAGGAAAGAGAATTCAGATACCAAGCAAACTAGTAATTAAAAATTACTAGATTAAAGGGTTAGTTTTATCCCTAATTATCCAAAAAAATAAACAATAATATGATTTCACATCAAGTCATCTTCTTGTGTCACAATAGAATTATTATCATATTGGAATATTACACCATGCAACTATTGGTAGAAATCACAAAAATATTCATGATACTTCATATGTTGATAACTATGATGTACACGGATCATAACAATATAAAACAATCATTTGATCACTTATAACAAAAAAACTATTGATTTAAATCTAAGATTTAGAAAAAACTTCCATACTTCATAATACAACAAATTTTGTTTCCATGGTGGAGCATAAATTTGATATATAATTAAGTACAACTATAACTTTATACATCAAATAAGTTTCATGTCTTTTATCTGATATCATTTATTAATATAAAAATAAATAAATAATCTACTTGGGGAGTATGTCATATTTACAAAAGTATCATTTAAAGTTTTAGAAGTTGGCCATAAGTCAAAACTAGATAAATAAATATAAAATTGGAATCGGTTTTTAGGATTAGTTTAACAAATAGAATAGTATCCTCTAACCACTTATAATAATATCCTTAAGGCACGCTTCCTTCAATCCAATTCAGTAAGAAGTACAATAAAATAAGTAAGCTTCATCCCTAGGTCGTTAAGTTCCAAATTTTCAACTAGGAGAGTAAATAAGTAAACATCATAAAATAGTAAGTATTGTAACTCCTAGATCGTATTAATCCAAATTACAAAAAAAATATTAAGTATTATAACCCCTATACCATATTTTAACATCATAAAATTAGAACCAACATAAATCTAACCTCTATAATTTGAAAAGAAATGTTGTTTTGTCTATATTTGGGTTTATAAACCATAAACCACATATTTCATCTTCTTTTTTTCTCCTTCTAGTCATTACAACTATAAATATTGATATTGTGGCCTATCTCATGTTGGAAGAATATGTGTACATTATCACTTCTTCCAAAACAATAGATTTGCACTATTCTTTTTTTTTCTTCCTAAAATCACTAAAGATAAGGCATTCCTTTTCAAGGATCTTTCATGTTTAGTTGTACATCAATTTTCCACAAAAAAAATTTGATATCTTGTAAATCTTGAAACCATGTCTAAGTTGTCACATTCAACATTCAAATCTTGATAGAACTTTCAAAGATCACGGTGAAAAAACCTTAAACAGGCAAAAAAAATCCAACTATTCCAAAGATGATTGAATACCTCCCTAGAGTTGAAAAACTAAAACCTAATTCACATGTCAAGCTAATTTTCTAATTTATTCATTTTCCAAAATTATATTTGTGTTTGTATCATATTCTCATATATTGCCTCTCATAAAAATACTAATAAATCAAAATCCAATTTGGACCCTATCTCAAAGAAAACGGTCAATTACCTCTAGTATTCCTTAACACTTATGCACCCCATCTAATTCATGAACTCATCAAGATCATGATCATAAATTATATGACATTGTGTCATATTGGAGTTAACTTATTTTACCATCACTAGTTAACTATTACTTAATACTATTTCAAATATACAACTATAACCATAATTAGTTATCAATATAAAAATCATTCAGATTGAAACAATTTAGACTACGACATATGAATAGTTATTTTCATTCTCAAAATTGGTCAAATTGAAAACATTTGTAATATCCATAATATATGATCAAATTATAGTATAATCACAATCAATATACTTTTCAACATATAAATAATAGTAAAATTATAAGTATGGTGTAGTAAATAAGTTTGCCTTTAATCTTGGTACCACTAAGTGTGCGTGCAATAATGAATTTATTTTTTGATAAATTACAAGATGGGATTTTATAAGAAATAGTCTAATTGTCAAACTCATACACTCATATATAAAAACATATTTTTGAATAATAGTTTCATTTGATTTGGATTATTTAAATATCCACCTTAATGTTAAAAAAAATAAAGGATATGTAGGCATCACAATTCATGATCATTCTCAACAATATTTTCACCAAAATTTCTAAGAGCATTTATTCATATCTATCAGGTATTTCTATAATCTAATGTCACATGATCCTTACGTTCATCTTCTAGTTTTATATAATGTTATTACATTTTGTACTCTTCAACATGCAAATAGGAAACCCAAATGTTTCTTCATCTTCGCAAACATGTAGAATACAAAGTCCTCATTCAATTCACTCATAGTGGTAGTTCAAAATTTATTTTTCTCAAACTACCCAAGGATGATTTTTCATGGGAATGTCATTTATAGGCCATTCTGTCTATCTATGTCTAGAAGAAATGTATGATTGATATAAAATCCTCCAATAATGCATCTACAAGACGTGAGTGGTATTTCTTCACTTGATGAAAATTGCGCTTTTGCACATATATAAGTTTGAAGGGTTGAGTCAACAAGGGCTAACATGGTTGGAAAAATATGATGGTCCCACATGAAGGGATTGGGTCAAACCTCATGGATAAGAATTTCTAGTTTACCACCCTTCCTAGTTTTTGACCTCTTCCACATGCTTTGATTGAGGGGGGAATCTTACCCTCTTCTTCCCAAGAATTATGGTTGGGTTCCTAAAACACATTTTAGATGTCAATAGGGTGACATAATTAAAGTGAGTTATGTTTGGGAGAGGCAATATTGAAGAGGAAACAACAATTATGATGTGTTGTTACATTCCATTTGAATTACTATTACAATTATTAGCATTATTAACTCATAATAAGTAAAAATAATTAACAACTACAAAACTACAACCTTATTCAATGTGATGTTATTAAAAAACTCAATAATTATTCCTATATATACTAATCTCATATGATTGATTAATAGATATTATACTTGAATCATTATTGTTATCTTTTGTGACTTTAATTTTGTTTAGTATTTACCAAATACTGAAATATGGGATAAACTATTGTATCACCGATGATATGTTGTTGGGTTTTATAATTACAAAGTAAATTTGTAATTCTAGTGGTAGATGCATGGTCTAATGAATTGAGTTATAATAAAATAATAAATTTATATCTTTAATACATTATATTCTATTATAAGTACAAATTCATAACTCTTGCTTGAAAAGTGGTGCATGAATACTATGTTAATATCAAGTGTGGTAAAAATTTAACTTAATATGAGCATACATGAATAAACAATTCCATTTTCATATTTAGTAAATTAACTTGACAAAAGTGTTGATATGCCACCACTTGATGATTGTAAAAAAATGAGGTGTATTTAGATTCGAGTTGAAGAATTGGCCTAGACTCTAGAACAATTTAAACATATTGAGTAGTAGTCTTACATTTTCTATATTGAACTAGTGAAATCTTTTAATCATCTAAGTAGTATAATAACTTGTTTATGGGGTAAATAATGATAAAAAGAGAGAAAAATATGATGATAATGAAGAAACTTCATAGATGAAATTTAATGTATTGCACAAGTATGATTTAGAAAAAATCCAAATTGCTTAGTGTGGGAACTTTCATGATAGAAACGTTTTCAGCACCATGTACAAGTTATAACATATAAATGTAATTATTGAACTAATATCTCAATATTATGATTATGGGAATGATAAACTAGAGAAACTTACTAAAAAATTGGCTCTGTAGAAAAAAATGTTTTTGATGATAAAAAGTAAGGAAAGAAACAATGAGGGAAGAAGGAAACCGATACTTTTCAGAGGTTGATTTTTGTTTGGTGTGAATTTTGTGTTCTAGTATTTACTATGATAGGAATCCTAGTTATAAAGATCAAAAAATAGTATCACAAAGTCACCTAAAATTGAATGTTTCTTACCATAATACAACTAAGGGTCAAGTCCTAAAGACGATCATTTTCATTATTGAATAACATTGATTGGTAAACATAAGATCAAGGATGTTAACATAATAAAGGTTACTTTTTATTTGATTCTACGAATTCAACAATCAAAAGTAAGAACTAAATATTCAATTTTCAAGTCAATGAAAGAGCCACGATGGATTATTCATCATGCACTATCCATTTCTATCTATGTCACTCAATTGACATATGTAATTACAAAATCTATATTTATGTAGATTTAATATTAGTTCAAATATAGAGTTGTTAAATGATATGTATCTTTCCCATAACATGATCATGATAAAATTGTTGACCTAACAATTATACATTGTCCATATTTTTATGATGACTTAACCATTCCATTCATATTTTTCTAATATCTCTCATTGAGATTGATTTCAAGTATGAGGTACATGAAAAGGATCAATTCAATCAAGCCCTAGATTGACCAAATACAAGCCAAAGTCAATGTGAATGCACTTTATGGAAAATTCTATAAAACCCTTAGGAAAATTCTTTTAATGATTTATATTGATGCTATGACTTGTAATTAAGATGAGAAAATATCAGGAGCACTTAAAATGAATGTTTAAGCACTCTAATAACATTTTACAAAATACATTATTGGAACTTTTGTTGGGCGAGTGTCATCCTTGATAAATTCCACTGACACCCTTGATGGATTTTCAAAAATTCGAGGGTCGGTGGAGTTTGAACAAACTCAACGGAAACCCCTACACAGCCAAAATGGATTTAAGCTGTCGAGTGAGTTTCATCTAGGATAAACTTGGACAACAATTCAAATTTACTTTGTCGCATAGTGTTATCGGTCAACTCTGCTTTATTAAAGCTTGACCGACCGTACTGTACGAAAAGTGTTGAGAAAGTATTTCTTCGTTGGAGTGTTGTATATATACAAGATAGATATGTTTCAACATGCCAAATGACTAAAATTCATTCCCAAGTGCATTTACTAGCTAGTAGACATCCAAAAATATAAATAGAGACCCTTGGGCTTCATCTCGAGTTTGCTTTTTATGCTCCTAGATATAGATGAGTGGATTTGTCTACTAAGGGCCCCTTTCTCTCTCTTGCTTACTAATCAAAAATGTCAAAATCTAAGTGAGATAGGTTATTTGAGAGAGAGCTACTTCTTTTTAACCATTTTGCATCTCTCAAATCTTCCCTGACCCAATCCCTTTCTTCAAACAAAGTTGGTGAAAGAATCTCCTTGCTGAAGGAGAAGGTGAAGGTTGAAGATCTTTGCGATTAGTGGGTAATTACTTCAAGGAATAAGACTAGTTGCAAGAGAGGAGATTGGTGCGTCCGAGCCAGAGGCATGCACAGTAGATAACTAAGGGTGGCTAGATGCACTCCACGGGACTTGAACACACGTGTGGGAACACTTTCAAAATTTATATTGGCCCTAACCAATTCGATCAAAAAACTAAACAGGTCGCCTACAAGCGCACGTGGTACTGTTGTAGTATAGGTGATTGGAAAGAAAGGGGGTCGGTCCTCAGGGATAGAGGGTGCACTAGAGCTAGGCTAGTGTTTTCTATGTTCCTAGTGTGGAGATCAGGGTTTAAGGGTTTGTTTGTTGATTAATCTAGGTGCACAAGCAAGAAAGGAGAAATTAAAACTAAGTTATCTCAAACAGGCAAGTTTAACAAACTAAGTTAACCAATAAACTAAGCAAGAGCAAATGCAGACTACACTACTCTAGCAAGGCAAGAAGAAATTAAGAACTAAACTAACCACTAGCAAGAGCAAGAACCTAAGTTAACACTTAAGAGCAAAACTAAGAAGTTAACTAGGTTAAGCAAAAGAAACTAAACCAGACTAGCATGAACAAGCAAGCAAAGCAAGTTGGATTTTAATAATATGATTAAGGTAGGTGGGATGTTTGGGGATGTAACTTTGATATTAGTTGGGGAAGGTTATTATACAAGCATGGTTCTCATTTTACATCTAGATTACCAAACCAAACAATAAGACTAATGCTATTAAAATGTACCCTATACTACTAGTAGAAGACTAGGGTTAGGTGTAATTCTAATAGGATTAGACAAATCTAGGTTTCTAGGATAAGTGGCATTGAGAAATTGAGGGTTGAGGGTAGAGATGGGAGTAGAGATGAGGATATTTGACCGCATGTCACTAGCCATTCTAGCCTTTAGAAGACCCTAGGCAATCACATCAATCCCACTTATACTAGTAACTTAGGTCTCATACCAAGTAGTAGGAGAGGGTAGGGCATGTCAGAACAAAGGAGGCTAGCTAGGGATCCCCTATTGGGACCTAGGAGTCATACCTAAGATTGCTACATGCATCCCAATTCCCCTAGAAACACGATATCCTCAAACAACACCAAACAAGAAATTAATAGCAAAAAGTATAAATCAGAAGGATGGAAATGGGATAAGATACACAAGCATGGATCAATCATCATAGATAAAAATGAGTTCATTACAAGCCAAATTTCCCCCAACATGGTATCAAAGTCACATTTTATCCCCAAACATCCCACCACTTGGGGCTTAGCTACACATAGTCAAAGAAATGGCAAAACAAATGAGAAGAAGGGGAAGAAATGCCATGGAGCTCAAAGTAGTGGCTGAAATCCTTCTCTCCAGTAGTTGCGAGGTTGTCATCCTCCTCCTTCTTAGATGGAATGGTGTAGAATGGTGGCAGGCAGTGGATGGAAGGCTTAGAAATGAGTGATTTTATGGTGGAAATGGAGTGAAATGGAGGTGGAGTGGAGTAGGTGGGAGAAAGGGTGTGAAATGAATGCTCAAAGAAGCAAATCTTCAACCTCCAGCCGCCTCCAAGTCTTATATAGAGGTCTAGGGGGTTTAGGGTTAAGTGGGGGGGGATTGGGACATCAAGTGATAAAATTGGTGGGGCTCAATGGTAGCACGGCCATTCTAGCCACCTCCCAACACGGGCATTCTGCTCAAAACGGCCGTTTTGGCCATAACAATCAATGGGTATGAAAAAGGAAGAAAGGATTGTGGTAGAATTTTGGAGTGCTTTTACACACACTACTTTTCTTTATTTTTTTTTTGGAATCACCTTTTAACTATTTCATCCAAAAGATCTTACAAAGAACAAGCTAAAGCGGAGGTAGTAAAACATGGTATTATCAATACCATTACAATTATTATTATCTTCTAAGCTAAGGATAGACTCTAGGTCTATCAGCCTCTCAGAAATCTGAGCGACAGTGTGTGTTTTAGGGTGATGATTAACCAAGCTCCTTTGAACTTGGATGGCTTCACGTGCCAATTGAGTTTGCAGTGGCATGAAAGGCATAAATGACCGAATCAACAATCTGTATAGTCTAGTATAGACCTTAAACTGCATTAGTTGCAATTTGAACCTCTTGATTGCCTCCACCCTATAAGAGTGGGTAAATCCCAGATTCTTAATAGTCTTTGATGCCTTATTTTCCCGTACGTAACTTGATAGAGTAGCGCATCTATCTTTATTGCGTACACCTCTCACATTCCAATGCAGAAGCTTCATAGATGGTTTTGAGAGGTGTTCAACACCCACCGATTACTAGTGTATCAGCCTCCTCTCCTCCTTCCTCAGTTTCTCCTAAAGCCTTTCCACCCATGGACACCTTCTCTCCCGTCGAGTGCTCACTAGCTGGGAAAATTATTTCGAGTGCCTCATCCATAACCACATTAGATTCCTTCGATCTTGGACTCCTCCTCCACAGGCTTGGAGGGTCAGGTGGTTTGCTTTTCCCTTTTCTTTTTGTGGTTAATTTATTACTAGATCTTGTTTTCCTGGGCAGTAAATTCTTATCCTTCTCCAATAGACCTTTCTTCTTTCTGCCCTTCTTCAGTCTAGAAATAACGGTTAGAACCTCATCCTCCTTTGCATTTAAGTCTTCATCCATGATAACTTCTGTAGTGCCATTGTCCTCCTCTTCTTCTACATTGATCACTTGATCTACTCCTGGATTAACAACTGTGTGTTTCTCCTTCGTTTTCTGTACCTTGTCCTTCTTTTTGTTCGTCTCGTTGTTTTCCTCTGTTAATATATTGGAAACAACTTTCAATACCTTACGATTCTCCTCACCACCTTCCGTTGTGCAGCAGCTTGCTTTTTCCTCCAAACTTTAGTTGGTCTTTCCTGCCTTCGTGTTTCCTCATTTGCATTATGTCACTCTTGCTGTTCACCAAGCACTTCTCCCTCTTCCTTGTCCAGCAATACTGCAAAACGATTTTAGTTGTCTGGTCTACTATTAGTCTGCACTGCTTGTCTTCTTTGTGAACCTCCTTTTTGTTTTTGAAACTGCCATCCACCTAAATCTACCTCCTCCAATATCTGATCTGTGCTTTGGTTCACGTCTGTATCTTCTTTGTTGTTGATGCCTTCCTTCATGATATCAGTTGTACAATATTTAGAAACGTGACCTTCTATGTCGCACTTGGCGCAGGCCCAAGGCAGACCCTCATAGATAACCTCGTATTCCTCTCCATTGATAAGAATTGAAGCCACCAGGTCCTTTGTAGTGTCCACTTCTACTGCAAGTCTAGCAAAGTGACTTCTCGGTCTGTTGTTCGTGTGGCTGTCCGCTTTGACCAGGCAACCCAGAGCTAATCCTATATACTGTAAAATGGTGTTTACATATAGATGAAGCGGAAGATTAATTATCCTCACCCATGTGACGATATAATCAGGAAGTGCTTTGGTGGGCTTGAAATTAGGATACCATTCCCAGACTACTACATTACATCCGAAAATTTTCCACGGCCCTCCAACCAGGGTTGTATCGAAGTCCTGCTGGCATGAAACTGCACAACAAAGTGCTTGTGTTCGAGTTCAAACATGTTGAAACGACCCTTGATTTGCCAAAGAAGCTTTAGTTTATCCCTGAGTGTCATGTATCTGATGTTGGTGCCTATCAATCTCACCACCACGGCAAAACGCCATGGCCTAATCAGCTCTTCTTCTGCCTCCGGTTCTATATCAATTGCTAGGATACCCTCCATTTCATTTAGGGATACTGCTCCCAGTGGTAATTCATTCTCAAAGAGTTTCTCCAGGAAAAAGATTTCATCGTCTGATGCGGATTGGTTAGATGTAGACTCTGCCCCACTTCCAGATGCAACTTTGGCGTACGAGATGTGATCTTGTTTTTCATTTGTCTGCAAAGTCCTATTTTGTCTTCCTTGTGCATCAACCTCATTGTGCATATCCCCGCCTCCTCTTTCAATTTCCAATTCATCAGTATTCACCTGTGCATGCATACCGGCTATGTTGAAGGTTAAACTGATTTTCAGAATAGTATGCGTCACATTTCTTCTTGGCCGATCTACTTTTCTTTTTCTTGAACTTTCTGACGCCGTGCTGGTCTTCTTCCCGCTCCCCTCTGTCTCGCGATGTATGATCTTCGGATCTGTCCCAGGATCAAAGATTCTTCCTTTTCCTGCAACCCCGGATTCAGTCCCCCACTCACCCTCGTGATCGCCCTCCCGGTCGCCCCCTCTTACCCCCTCGTACCCTAGCGCCGCCATGCTTTACTCTCACTTTTCTTTATTTGAATGCTCTTAAATAGGAGCATCCTTTTATTTTATTTTTTCTTTGCCCTTGGTGTAGATAGGGCATATGGTGGATAGAGTGAAGCAGGGAGGTTGAGATGTGGCCACCCCAAACTTTTGGGGGTGGCCACGACTGCTATATGCACTTTGGCATCTTTTCATGAGGCGGAGAGGTATGAAGGTGGTGAAAGAAAAGTCAGATCAAAGAGGGGTCATTAGTGTAGTTTCCAACATAAGATTTCCTGCATGAAAGCTAATCTAACACTTCACCAAATAATATCACACCACATGATAGAACAACATGACATTCACATTTCTACCAAGTGATTCCATAAGCTTTAAGCGGTTGTAGCTTGCTCAATTCATGATTCAACCAAAACATTCACAAACTTAAGAGAGGTGGTGCACATGTAAGAAGTCAAAAATCAAGACCATATAGCAATAAGATTTAAGAAAGTAGCATGCATTTGTCAAAGGATTAAATCACTTCATTTCAAACAGTGGAGATTAAGTCAAAACATGCTTTTTGGGCAAGAGCATTAAAGTTTGGGCAAAATTGGCCAAAATGGTGCCAATTTGCATTAAATCACATCTAAACCTACTTTAGGGAAATTTAAAACATAAAGCAGAAAATCCTAGTTAAAATGCACAACAAATTACCAAACACTACATGAGAATGCAATGCATGGTATGGAATAGCAAAAAGAACAAAAAAATTGAAAAATTACAAGAAAATGCATGAAATTAAACTACATGTATGCATGAATGCAAGCATACACATAAGGTCAAGATAGACAAGTATAAAAGTTAGTCAAACTATATAATCATCCTGCAAAAATTTAGCACAAGGTACATGGATGAAAATGTGGCGAAAGAAGGTCTTACCGCCCTACCACCCCTTACTTTTAAATCATGTTGTCCTCAACATGCAATAGAAGTTTAGAATAGTAGGGTAAAGGGGATCGAGTCGCAGAAGGCAACCACCAAGAGATGGAATGATCAATGTAGCCCTAGGTGAGTAGGGCAGGATCACCACGGCCGTGATAAACAACACAGCCATTCTATCTTGCCGGTTACACGGCCGTGCTGCCTAGCACAGCCGTTCTGGACTGCTTCCTATAGCTTTTCTACTATTTTTCAATGTTCTCTTCAACTTTGATCTTCTCCTTGACTGGACCCTTTTTGCATCATCTTTCCTTCCTTGTACATGTACTAACATGACTCACAAACAAAAAATCCTATCAAGTATAGTGTGTGTGTGTGTGTTTGTTTTGTGGAAAAGAAAGAAAAAGTATCAAAAAGACAAGGTTCGAGAATCTCAAACCATGTGGGTTGCCACCCACTAACACTAAGTTTAGAGCCTTCACCCAGGCTTGTTGTTCCTTTGTCAATCAACCATTGTCTAAAAGACAAATGTTTTCTTCCTCATCATACACAATCCTCTCAAATGCCTTCATTGTTTGTTCTTCCTCCGAAGGGTTATGTGAGTTTCTCAAGTGTCTTTTGTCATTTGTCTCTCCTCCGGGGTCATCATCATAGGTCTCAATGTAAGAATCCTCATCAACAAAAAAATTTAGCTCATTTAAGATGGCCTCCTTAGGCATCTTCTCTCTCATCGTCTTCTTGAAGGTGAAAACACCCTTATGGAGCCTTACATAAGTTGGGCTTTGCTTGACGATGGCAAGCAATGAGGTGTCTTCCTTAGTCAATCTTAAGACATTCAAACTTTTCATGCCATAGTTTTTCCTTCCCTTGAGGAATGGGTCTTCATAGGCATCAAAGAGAGAGGTTTCCATCATGTTGGACAATTGAAATACTAAAAATATCACATTGGGATGTCTTGGATCAGCAATGGGAGAACTTGGTGGTGTCATCTTAAAGGAAGATGGGACATAAGATATTATCTTCTCAAAATCTGGAAGGACTACAAAATTTTTAGTGCACTTAGAACTATCACAAGGACTTTGCGGAAGGGGTTCTCCATCATGATCTTCGTCTAATTTCTTCCCTTCCTTGTTGAGATCCTCTATAACCTTGTCACACCTCAAGATTGAAATCGTATCCACTTTCTCATGGGGAGGAGGGGGAGCAAGTGATGGTTGTGGTGGTGTTGGTGGTAGTGGTGGATTAGGATTGTGAAGGATGTAGGATGGTTCTTATGGAGGTGGATGGTATGGGGGTGGTTCTTGTGGTTGATGTTGTGATGGTGGTTGTGAGGTGTATTGGAAGTTGTATGAAGGTTGAGGAGGTGGTGGATCATAGATAACTTGAGGGGATCCCATATAACTATTTGTGTTGTTTGGGTTGGCTATGGTTTGGGAAAGGGGTCTTCCCCCCTCACATAGGGCAAGTGAAAGGGAAATCTCATCCTGCCTTTGTTCAAGCCGATCAATGGTTTGTCCTTGAAAGGATACCTCTCTGTTCACTTCATCAAGGCTTCTCAACCTTGAAAGAACTTCTTCTGCAAACATGGAGCTATCTCTCGGCTCGCGGTCTCCTTGTGGTCCCCATGAGAAGCCTGGACCATTTCTTCATTCTGAAGTGTAAGAGCTTGACATGGGGCTTAGGTTGTTCTGAATTTGATAGTATTGTAGAACTTGCACATCTTCAAAAAACACATCCATGGAGTTAGCAAAGTGATTAGAATAATCTCCCACATGAATCTTCATGAGATATACCATGTCTTGCAACATCTTCATCATGTACGGTGGTTGTGGGATTGAAGGGGCTTACACATCTCGGTCTACCATCTTGACTCCAAAGGGTTGCTTGTCACATGCACAAGGCACAACCAAACAAAAGAATACAAGTTAGAAAACCAACTTTTGGCATTGGATCTCGATTTCCTGGTTAACGGCTCTGACCTCTCGGTCTACTGGTTAACGACTCTGACCTTTCGGTCTCCCTTAATTGGGGGTTACCGAGAGGCGGGGTCGTAACATCTTCCATCTCTCAACATTCTTTATCGCCTCCTCTCCCAGATAAACCAACTTTTGGCATTGGATCTCGATTTCCACTTTCTCCAGAGAGATATCGTATGACCTTGGTTTTATTAAGTCCGCCCTTGACTTGGTTGTAGATGACATGAAGTTAGCATTAGGATCAAGGAATGAATCAGTTCTAAGAGCTTCTGATGAAGAATGTTCGCCCCTCCGAGAAGGAGGAGGATATCTGTCTCCAGAAGCAACCTCCTCACGCCACCAGTCACCACCATCTGGGAGAGGCCAGTTGTGTCTAACAGTAGAAAGGATCCCTATGATACTTTGATGTTACAATAAACAAGTTCCACCAGACCATCTTTTTGAGGGATCTTCTTAATTTAGAATGGGATATATTGTTTTTAAGATTAATCTACTCATATATATATTCCATGATTGCCTTTGGGCCTCATTGTAAACCTTGACAAGTTCATTCATTAATGAAAAGGAAGCTTTACTATAATTAACGTGTATGTTGTGTGGTCAATCCTGACTTTTTAGGGTTGAGTATAACTCATTCTAGGATACTTGGTATCAGATCTAGACACACAACCTCTATGTGACAATTAATTAATATTTTAAATCTCAAACGAATCTAGGAAACCATAAAGTCCACAATGGTGCAACTCAAGTGTCTAGGTTGAGCATAAGGGTTTCTTGTTAGTAATAAACTTCTATCTATATCTTTATTGTGGCTAAGATTTCCTACTTTATCTATCCATAGTGGATATAAAAATGGAGTTAAAGTTCTCATATTAACCCTAGAGTGTCATTTGAGCATCTTATCTCTTCTTTAGAAACTACCTTAACCCATTCATTAGATTGTAGTAGGGTCTCTCCTCATCTTTTCCCTCTCTTTACTAGAGAGTATTTACTTGATCTATACTCTCCCAATTTTTGTTAGTATTGAAACGCCTCAAATGTGAAACAATTCATAAAATGTGGATAAATATGGTGCTTTGACATGATATACTCTTGACTTAAACAATATGAAAAAAGGATTCATATTGCAAAATATCTTATAGATGCATCCTAAAACCTATAACAACATCAAGAGAGCAGAACCTTTTAGAGTTAAGGATAAAAAGGTTGATAAAGAGAAAGCTCAGAAGGAAAAAAAATGGTTGATAAAAACAAAGAGTCAAATAAGGTTAAGGAATTTGAGTAGGCCAACGAAGATGAGAGGGATAAGGATGTCAAAATGGACAAGGGACATGATAAAGGAAAAGTAAAGAAAATATCTAGAGTTGAGGAACTAGATAAAACTCCTAAAAATGGAATCTGGGAGGCACATAACAAGCTACTCATGAAATCCATGACGAAATTGGCAACCCAAACAATGTTGTTAGTTGTCAGGGGATTCCGTACCAAAAATCCTAACCCAAGATGGACCATTGTTGTTGATTTCCTTAAGTTGAATCTTAAAGCCTTTGTTGGTGATTATAAGGAATATGTGTTCAATGAGAAAGACACATGGTGAGTTTCCATAGAGAATACCTTCAGAGTATTAGGATGACCTAAAAACATAAAGTAAACTTTTCCACTTACCAACTCAAGTGGAAGAAAAAATGTGGTGGTAGCACTATACCCACTCAAACAGATCATTCCTGTCAATTGGGAAGCTTTCCAACCCATCTTTATTGCCTTCTTTATGAAGGCCTCTAAGTTAAAGGAGAAGAGAAAGGAATTTCATTTCCTCACACCAAGGTAACTCCTCTATTTTTAGTACAAAATTTCCTTTTAGAGAGCCATGAGACAAATATAACTATGTTATATAAATTGGATTGTTTCACTAAAAGCCTCTATCTCTACAAACCCTTTCTTTCCTCTTCTAGACCTGCCACTTTCCGAGATGACTTTGATAATGTCCAAAAGATGGAGAGAGCCCTAGGGATGGGATAGGAAAAACATCAAGCTCTGCTTACCTAGGTTAAACTGATATTTTGTTTGCTAGTATTGAGCAAAGAGAGAAACTCCACACAAATACTTGTAGAAAAAATGACAAAAACAACAACAAAACCAAGATCCTTAAACCTAGAACTACCATAATAAACTAATCGGAAGAAGAACCAAGGACCAAAACAAGATGGATGTTTCAACTAAAAAATGATGCACCCTGACGTACTGGCATTAGAATCTACTCAATTTCTATCATATGGAGGATGAACACTTGAATAATTAATGCCCCTACCCACCTCCTCCATGGTCCACCAATGTCAATTGAGATAATATATAGAGTAGAACTAGAAAAAGATGAATTACATTTATTCAACTCTTTTATTTCTATATAAAACCTTTTGTGATCTTGAAACTATCATATTTTTGGATGTTGGATCTGAGTTCCATACTAATGTTGTGCTAAATCCCTATATAAGTGACTCATAGTCAATTCACTTTTGAATTAAAAGCTAGTATCTTCTTGATATACAAAAAATAGCATATCAATTATGAACTCAATTTTCAGCTTTGAGATAGTTTTGACATGGTGTAATGAAAATAATGTTGAAAGTGGTGATGTAGAATATGAGACTAATGGAAGTTTGATAATATTGGAATTTTGGAGGGAAATTGCTTTTCAAGGAGGGAAGGATGTGATAAAGTGAACTTTTGCGTAATTTGACTTTATTTTGCCCCTAAAATATCTTGTTTTTCTTGCTCTTGATACTTACCATTATTAAGGATCTTTTATGGATCTCAAGATTGAATATTCACCACATGAATTTCTTATATTCACCTATATATGTGAAACCTTAATCATGATTCAACTCTTGACTCTCTATATCAATTGCTTGATTTACCTTGATATAATTGGCTTCAACTTTTTCTATATGATATACTATTGAATGAGCATGTTGTTAAAATTTGAGATCAGCCTAAATTTTTTAGAAGCTCCTACCTTTTCCTAAATTCATATTTTCCCACTCCAAATTAGTGCAAAACTTGGTGGATTGGTTGGATTTTAAGTGTACTAATGGTTCACCCACCCTGGGGCCTATGTGTTAAACATCGTCCAAGCTCTGAACCAACAATTGTTGGATAATGATCCAACAATATTGAGTTCATATTCAGTCTCTCACTATTTTTGAAAGGATGAATATGATGTGATATTTGACACACCTCTTTTGCCTGGGTGTCATATGTTACTCTATTTTTCCTTTGATTTTTCTCTCTCATAGTAATACTCTTCCTTGGACATCAAAAAAGGTATGGCTCATTGTTTCCCAGTCACCAAGCCCAAACTCACAAACCCTAATCCTTTCCATAAAACCCTATTCAAGCAACCCTTTGACCTCAACTCACCTCCCAAAATGCATTCCTAATCTTTTTAGTGCAAAACAAGCCCCATAACCCTTCATCTTCTTCCTCATCTCATTGTGCACCGTCATCATAACCACAAGGAGACTCCGCCTTTAAGTCATCTTAGGAACAACCAATCACCCAATTGTCCTTGTGGGGATGAGTTGAAGACACCTGACCTCTTTGCCAGACTTGTCGCATCCCAATCCTCCTTCTTCCTCCCATCATTGATGGCCTTGCCTCCATGGCTCCACCCACTCGTCTGGCTTAGCTGTTGTTGAAAATACAAGGTCTCATCCCCATGAACCCTATGAAAGGTCAAAGGTATGCATTATCTAACAATAGAAATATTTCCCATGCCTCTCCTCTCTCACGCACAATATGCGTGGAGGAAAAATATCCAAATAGTCCACATTTGGTGCTGGTCAGACTATTGACCATGTCAATCTGACACCAAATTTTTGGATTTGAGGTATTTTCTCCCTCTTACATAAAATTCTAAAATAAAACGCACACATTGAGAAGATCTAGGAAATGGAACATTATACTAAAAAATAAGTATATATAGTCAAAAAATTTCAGAAAATATTATGAGTTCAATTGAAATATTTTCAAGTCAAAATACTATCACTTTATATTGTGATCTAAAAATCTGTATTTTTGTGATTATATGAAATTTTTTAAATCAACAAAGCTCATGATTTTGACTTCAAACCTCTAAATCTAATCATATCAGTGACTTTTTGATTCTTTGTAACAGTAAATTTTACTTTGATGAGTCATAATCATGATGAAAACTTGGACATTAAACATTATTAATAGTTTGAACTGAAGGGTAAATACTAATAAGTGATCTCTTCAATTACTAATCTTCAAATAATGATTTTAACTTGTTCTATGAATCAATAATGATAGATATTATTGTGATTTATATCTAGATGACTATTGGAGATATCTAGAGCCACTCTTAATTACTTTTTATGTCTATGATGATAAAAAAATGAAACCCAATTAGGATATTCGAACCCTTATATTGTGGTTAATAATCCAAAAAATGTTTAGATTTAGTGATGTCCACTTTTAATTATTTGTAAAACCATAATGTATTATCTCCTGGACACCATTATAAAACTTTGAATCTTTAAACCCCTTGAATATGATAAATTTGACTTCTTGATAATGGTGGGTTAGTTCTAATTTGATCTAGGTGTGGGACTATAATTTAATATAATTAAATATTTAATATTTGATACTTTAAAATTGATGAAGTTTATTAGGGATGTGTTACCAAACCTAGAGTTGATATAGGAAACCAGAAAATCATATTTTGGCCTTTAAACCCTTAATGATTGATATCTTTTATATTAATTCATTTGTAGATATTTGCATGTCAGGTCCTCATCCTTGATAGTACAATGATATTCTAAGATTTGTACTATAAATCACAAAGGTACACTTTTTACCCTCTAATTAGCCTAATTATGGTATGGATTTGTTGTTTCATACATGTATGTCTTCAGTTTTGGAATATTGCTAATGGTTTGAAATAAGTGACCTTATACAATATGTTTTTTGTCCATATATGATTATATTTTGGAATAACCATGAACATAGACTTATGAATCCATCATGCCTCAATGTTGAATCTCAACATGCAGCATGATCCTTACCTTTGGAGTGTAGATAGGATTAAATGCATAAGTGCGAACATGACTCTCATGTATGGACATCGAAATGGCAAAATGCACATTAACAACAAAAAAGATCCACACCTGCATGTTTATAAATGATCTCATTTGAATATAAAAAGAACCATAGGGTACATATGCAATTGCATTGACAATATCCTATTTTTCCGTATTAGGTTAAAGAAGGATAATTCTTGAATGATTGACAAAAATATTGCTTACACAAGTCATGACACCCTAATGATACAAAAAACAAGTTCCACAAAATCATCTTCATGTGGGATACTCTTAGGCTCTGATTAGTTTTTAGTAACTGGTTCGGAAAATTTTTGAACTGAAGTTCCTTGAACAATTTTTTATGATTGGTTTAAAGTAAGTGTTGGAATTTGAGTTCCATGACTTCCATTGAGTTATAGATTTACATACAAAACATAGTTTCTGATTCCCTCTTAAAAAGAGCGGAAAACAAGTTTTGGGACAACTACCAATATTTCTTGTACAATTATATTCTTCATCTGTTATACCTGACACGTAAAATATTTATGACGAGCAATATTAGCGGTATGGATATAGTTCATTGCTAAAACCACAACATAACATGACAAAATATCATACACTATAATCACACTATGTAAAATATTTTTCACTATAACCGCCATTATCAGTACAATCTACAAAATAAAAAATACAAACATCATGAAAAAGAAACACACTGCACCATGTGAAAATAATGTAATTTACATAATATATATTTATTCTTCATGTTTAAACAATATGATGTGAAAAATGTTAATTAACTATAACCATGCATAAATAATATAGTAAAAGTTCCCTATAAAAATAATTGAAAAAATAATATTCTATATTGCATTAAATAATGATGAACCAAAACTTCTATTTGCAAACACATAGATCACATATATTATTACAATATTTTATATACACAAAGTGAAATAAAAAAACTATGATGTGATTTTAATCATAATATTTTTATTAATATTATAATTGTAATATAATAAATTATTTTTAAAAGAGAAACATATGCACCATTACCACTTGTTGTGGTTATTATGATTTAAGATTATCATTATTTTTTATAGATATGATTCTTTTTTTAATATCTTTTCCATCCTCACTTATTTATATTATACAATAAAAATTAACTATTTTCTTAATAATTTACACATGTATACTTAAAAGAAACCAATCATATGAAAGTGAATGAGACTTAAGTTCCGAAAATTGAATTAGAGTTACCAGAAAATGAGTTCCAAGGAACTCAAGACTTACACCAAACCAATATGAGCCTTAATGTAAAAGTGATTTTATAGTTTGCAAGATTAATTTAGTCAAGGATCTTTTCCAAGTTTTCATTCGATCCTTGTTGTAAACCTAGAAAGGTTCATTCGACAAATAAAAAAATGTTTCATTTTGGATATGTACATTGTGTGATCAATCCTAGCTACATAGGACTGGGGTCTACCTAGTACGTGGCACTCCTTTATGCTTTTTGTTGTTGATTGTGTTTCTAACTGGGCCAAACCATCTCACAGATTCTAGGGACTCTAAGAAAATAATAAAGATATTCAAAGATGTCATTTTTCCATTTCTAAGATGTAATCTGTCCACATTTTGAAGTCTTCCACCTTATAATTTCTAAAGGAGCATCTCAGTTCCTCAAGCACAACTTCAAAGCGCTTCTCCCTTACTTGGTGTCTCTTATTGAATAGCTATTACATACCGCCCATATACGAGAGATCAAACTGAACCAAAAGTGAATCCTTGGAAGGAAATCAAGATTTATTTTCAATAATTGTCTTTAAATTATAGATTAGGTAATTATTTAGTTATCTCATGTCATGATAAGATCATTTCTTATTAGGATTTTGATTGTAGGTGCATGCCTTTCCTTGAATGAATATGAACCATAGCTCATGGTCCAGATTGTAATTTCTTTCCCTCCATCTTAGGTTTTATGTTTGCTCGAGGATGATAAAATATCTAATCTTAGGGTGAGGTGGGTGGTACACATGATATTTTCCACCCACACCTATCTATTTTGACATAAGACCTCATTTTGCATTCCTATAGTGCACTTAGCAAAAAATCCATACTTTCTATTCTTTAGAGTGATAAAAAATCCATTATTTAATCAACATATATTCGAATTCTCCTTTTTCATACATGCGTATTTTCATCATTTGACTCCCCTTATTGAAAACTCCTCACCTTGATAAGTTTTTGAAACAAAACAATGGCTAGAAATTCCCCTGTTCAGCCTAAGAACCCTAGCATCATGATTTTTATTGAAAATATGGCAAGTATTTGAGGAACTAAGAGGAAAAACACATCATTCCCCCTACTAAATAGTGAAACAAATTCATGGAATCATCACTTCTCCCTATATCTTGTCACTTTTTGAGCACAATGGGACTAGGAGAACAACCCAGTGCATGGAATTGTAAATCAAGTTGCATGATGACCCAAAACCTCTTCTACACTTCTTACCAATCTTCTTACCTTTCATCTACCAAAAAGAAAAGAAAAAACACAAAGAGTGCTAAGCACTCTACATGGAAGGATATACTCTCCCTTCTTCTCTATCTAATTCTTCCACACACCTCTCTATGTAATAGGCACATACTAGAGAAGTTAAATAAAAGGTTCCAACGTTCACAACAAGAAAAGCTTGTATATCATTTAAGGAAAAAAGAAAAAATATAATCTCTATTCAAATAGAGGAGAGAATCACATCTTCCTTACGCGACCATCTTCTTTACAATTTGCACCTAGATACATAATAAATGTCACATTTTCACATGATTTTCACACACCCCAATGTTGGATCATATACATACCTAGTGTTGTGTGAGATTCTTTAAACTATCATAGAACTCATAGACATGCTTGATATCAGGGATGGTGGTGAGGAAATCCCTTCAGGAAACAAAATTGGAAACAAAGACATGGACAGGTGTGTTTTGTGATCTTGGGAAGTTACAGAAACTTGTCCACATGGTGGTAGGGAAATAAAGATAAAGTGAAGTTGAGGCAATTGTATGGGTTGAAAGTATTTATTTGGTGACTATTTTAGATTTTGTTTTACTTGAGGAAGACAAATGTTTAAGTTTTGGGTTATCTGGTGAGTTCATATTTATCCTAGTTTTATTCAAACTTTTAATCCACTTTTGCACTTCTATTTCTGAATTTGCTTTGAAATTATCCTAAGTTTATTTTCCTTTAATTTCATGCTAACTTTTAAGGGTTTTGATATTTTATTTTATTTAATGGCATGTTGCGCGTTTAATGGTGGTAGTATGCCATGTGAGCCATACATATGATGACTATAATGACACACTTAGTAAAAGAGAATTTCATTTGTTAAGCTTTCTTTTGTATGAGACAATAAATAAATATATTATTGTCCAAAGAATGAATGTCTTAATGACATGAAATTTTGGGTTGAGGACATGTTAATCAAATTATGTGTATGCTAAGAATATTCATCTAGTGAGATTTTATTGTAGAATTTTAGACAACAACACCATATTAAGACTAGCATGTTTGTTGAATGATGACTACATCTCATTATCCATAATATTGGATATTAAGTAAAAGACATAAGTACTTATTGTGAAAAGTGTATCAGACAGACCCAACTTGAGTATGATACATGGAAGCCAAAAATGGGAGTTAGAATCATATTACAATGTCAAAATGGTGATTATGGTCCTTAGATATGAGTCACTACAATGCACTCATGTTTTTTGGTGTACTTTAACACTACCTGACATGACCTTGAGTACGGTTTTCCATACAAGTAGTGGACGCATTCATTGTTACTCATGGAGATTATTGTGAGTGATATATATGGAATTTTTCCCTCCTACTAGAGATATATCTCACCCACTTGATAAGTGAAACTATAAATTTCATGGATATGCTCATGTGGGTCAACATATGATGTAGAGAACTTATATATCACAAATATTTTACTCTTGATCAAGGAACAAAAATGAACATTAAGAGGGTGATATTTCCACTTTTTAGATTCAATCTCGATATTAGAGATAGAGGGATTTTATGATCACCATAACACTGGTCACTATACTACGTTGAAGTTGTTCTCTAACTTATCAAATTACTTTGTTGGAAATGAAGTCCTACTAGATACCAATTATTGTGTGTGAAGTCATAAATGATAATGGAAAACACTTCCAATATAATGAGGTGCCTATAGGGACACATAGGATTCTTAGGGAAAAAGAGTATAAACATGGAGACATTATTAATTGGTTACTAAAAGATTTAGGTGATCAATTAGATCATTGACAAACTAACCAAAATTCTAGTTGGCCAATTAGAAAGTTCAATCACCTGAATGTACATACCAGCCATCAACTATAAATTTTCACTGATTGATTAAGAAAAAATCAAAGAAGTTAGAGTCGATTGGACAGTCTAGTCGGCCAACTGGACAAGATCAGACAAATCGGATGACTCAACAGTGCATTCGACTGACTATAAAAGATCTGTAAGTTTGTTGGCTTACTCTTGAAAGTTTTGTTAAGGCGCATTCACTAGGCTAGACTAGCCAGTCGACTAACTAGCTTTCTTTTAGCAACCTACTAAAAAGAAGTCATTGCATTTCATTTCTTAGGGTCTACTAGAAACCTTCTTCCTAGCCTATCCATTATAAAGGATCATGATGACCAAAGTTTTCAATAAATCTTTTGACACATGAACCATATTTGTCATTACCACTAGGAGAGAGAGGAGAGATTGTGCAACTCTAGCATGTTACCAACAAAAAGAATGCTTCTTCCCTACTATCTCTTGTAGGAGACATGGAGTTCCCGCTATATGTGTGGACAATACAAAAATGAAGATTCTTTTGTGACTTCTTTGGAAGGACATTATTGACATCTTCTATTTCTCTCATATTCCAGTTTGTAAATTCCATGTGATATACTCTAATACAAGGTAAATCTCACACCTCTTCCTTCCTAATATATTGTTAGGGATGAGATCTTATCGTAAGAAGGTGGATGAAATTCTGGTTGCATCTGCCACACCTATCACCTCCACAACTCCCAACACTTTATTCTCTATGCTAGTGTAGGAATGGTGGTCATTCTATTGTTTTCCATTACAACTAGGATGAACCTTATCTATTTTAGTGACTTTTAGACGACCTTTGTCATAGGTGTATTTCTTAGGAGGAAGCTTTTCTCATTCTCAAACAAGTCATTTTGGCCCAAATGGGGGTAACATGAGCATAAATAAGACTAATTCCAAGGTTCTCATTCTCAAACAAGTCATTTTGGCCCAAATGGGGGTAACATGAGCATAAATAAGACTAATTCCAAGGTTCTCATTCTCAATGGCCAGAACCTATCATGTTCCTAATGACCATGTTTAATATCACTCTCTAGAAATTATGGCAAGCTATATAAGCTAGAGTGGAATCAAATTTTAGTGTGTTTCTGAAGTGATCAACATAAGCTAGCCATCATCATTTTGCAATTCATATGATATGATTGAACTGGTGTCAATGTGATGTGCCTATGCTTTGAATTCCCAAATATGAAATGCACAAGTTCAACCTATTCTACACTTCTTCCACCATTTTCTTACCACATCATCCACCAAAAAGGCACAAAGAATGTGCAAACTCAAAGGTCGCGATAGAACTTCTTTGATCACTTATCTATTTTTCCATACCCATTGTATGTAATAGGGGCATGCCATAATAAAAAGATTTCAATACGCACACCTAAAAAATAAAAGAGGTGTAGTCAGTGTAATTTTTATAAAAATAAAGCAATCTTGAGTTGAGTAGTGGAGAGATTTATCATTATTCCTTCCACACCTCCATTCACTCCAATTTATTTGCATGGGGCATTAATCACCGCAAAAATGATCCCCTTCACAATTGCACCCTGTTATTGTGAAAATATCATCGGAATATGTGAAATCTTTTGATACACCATTGATATCGTGATTGTGATGTGCTTGTTTTGAAATGGAAACATGTTTGTAAATGTGAAGTATATGAAGGGAATCTGAAGAAGAAATTTTGTGATTCTAGGAGATCGTGATTGCTTGTTCATGTTTGGTTGTATTCGACCAATTGACATAATGAAAAATAGGATGACATGCTAGTAGTATTATTTAGTAGATTGTTTTGATTCTATGTTTTTTAAGTATGAGCAATGTTCAAGTTCATGGTAGTTTGATGAATGCAAATTCATCATTTTTTCATTACAGTTTTTAGTTTAGCTTTTCTCATTTCAATTGCAATTGCATCATCTATTGCTTAGTTTCATCATTCTTGTTTTTGTTCTTAAATATTGAAATGTTGGCTAATTTCCTTGCTCTTATGCATTTAAAAGCACACATCAATAAAAAAATATTCCATAATTATTTCTCGAGCTCATGTTCATAATCTGGGAGTAAATTCACATCAAATTGGAGCTTACCAACACATTTAGGCATGTTGATTGGCCAACCACACCTCCTGGTCGACTGAACAACCTACCCATCCCAAAACACTCCTAGGGTGAGCATCTGATCAAGTGATTTTCCTTGAAAATTGTTCGATCAAAAGGTTTCCCAAAGTCATAGAGACTCTGATGATTTTTCAACATCAAGTGATCGGACAACCCATCATCCAAGTCAATCAATCCACGGGTAGTGTAATGCCTCAAAAGAATTCCAGATTTACTGATTTCCCAGATGAGCATCCCACCAATTAGAATCTCAAATTTCTCCCTTTATCTTTGTAACTTCAACACATTTTGAAAGACATATATCAGTCGATCAGGTTTGCTGGTCGGTCGACCAGCCCAAGCTATTTTCAAAGTCAGGGATGCATAGTAGCCTCAGTTTTCCAATAGATCAAACAATACTCTCTTGGGATTAACTGATTGAAAGATTCTCCAAAAGCCTCATCAGAAAAATGATCATCCAATCAAGCTTTTTGGTCAGCCAATAGTCACTCCACCATGTAAATGATTTGTTGACCAGACCACCTGGTCACCCTGATCATCATTATAGACAAAGAACCTTTTAGGGCCACCATCTAGGGCCTAGTTTAAAATTAAAGAAAATCTAAGCTAATTATCATTCATTCTATTCTCTCAGACCCCACACCACATTCCTAAGCAAGGAACCATAGGAGGCAATGAGCAAGAAGAACCTGAAGGAGTTCTTCAATTTTTGTGTGGTCAGAGTGGATTGTGGGAGTCAAATACCACTATCTATCTCTCTCTTCTCCATTAGTGGCATGATCTCTCCTCTATTTCCTTATATATATATATATATATATATATATATATATATATATATATATATATATATATATTCTTTCTTCGATGATGAGCGATTAGGCTTTCTCACTGCGGCATGGGAAGTAGCACCATTTCTCATACTCTATCTTGATTGTTAATATACTCAAATTTTCTCAATATATTGTATTTTTCCCATTCAATTATTGTTTTCTCTTTGAATTGATCTCTCTATTGGCATGTTTGATATAATCCTAAGCTTAGAGACCATGAAATTTAGGATTAAATTCCCAAATGGATGTGTAGGATTCCTAATGCGGTCAAGGAAGAGGTCCTATAGCATGACTGAATCATGAAACGTGGGTAACGGTACCTTGAGTCCACACATTTTTTTGTCTTGGTGTAATACAACTTCTGAAAGGAGTGGATTTACTTGGTATTAGTTTACATGTTGAGGTAGTTTAAGTTGTAACAATTGAGATAGATATGTAGGTGGTTGTGGTGAAATCCTAAAGTCCCAATGCCTTTTACTATTGATTTTTTTTTTTGTATTTTAATATTGAATTTAACACTATTTTGATATGTTCTTGCTTAGCAAACTTTAATTTAGTCATTAATCATAATCATTATCAAACAACCGAATTTAAATATATTTCTCAATGATTGGTTTTGTAGCAATCTCTTACAATGTTGTCCTTTGGGATTTGACCCTTACCATACTACATTTGATCCACCTACTTGTAGGCGAGTTACTTGTTCTCATGCTAAAGGCTTTAAAACCTAGGATAATTCTTCATAAGGAATGTGTGTGTGCAAATAACTCGCTTTAAAGAGTTTGTGAGAAAAAAATGAGTATAAAAAGTGATATGTGGTAGACTATGGTGCTAGGGTAACATATGTTAGGTGGTCACTGTCCCAGGATGACCTGAGGTAGGGAATGACCCCGCTAGCCATTGGATAATGATCCAATGGGCCACAAGTATGTTCTCTCACCACAATTGGTTGGGGTGCCGCAACAATGGCCTAATCTTATACCTGGGTTGGGTGCATGAGCAGCCCAAATGGCCCTAGGTCCAGTGGAAAGGTTGATAAAAGAGGGTTAATATTGGTACTTCATGGTATTTTAAGCTTCGGACTCATAAAAATTGAAGTGGGACATTGGAAAATCCAATTATAGTTAAATTTTGTACATAGTCTCATGATAGAGAGTAATACATGTGAAAATTTTCAAATCAAGGGGATGATGTATGAAGAAGTTATTAATCATGAAATTCAAGAGTTTATATAGGCTAGGATATTTATAAAAACATTTGTATACAGTTGATTCAATATGGGAATTTTCACCTTATAGATCATAATTTTATCAAATTGGGTGTCACAATGTTCAAAAAATCATTAAACAATGAAGTTGAGTTATTGATCAAGATAAGATACAAGAAGAGGCACAAAGGCAGACTGGGTAGTTAGTAGTGGAATTCCACTTCATAATGATAGCAGTTCTCTAAATCTATTATAATCCCATTGTACGTAGATAAATAATAGGTTCCTAAATTAGTGAATGAACCTCTCAGAAAATTTACAACACATAGATCCACCTCCCCTTTTTTCAAGGATCCACTTCTTTTCATATCCTTCATATTTGAACATATGTCAGATCTACATCTAGCTCCTAATACTCATGCTAAATAAATAGATAACTTTACTCTATAACATATATACCTGGTGGATATCACTATCCTCTTCTTTGTGTTCATAGATTCCTCTATGTTAAGAGGATAATTTCTCTTCCAACATTCAGTGTGTTGATAATGGTGAAAATTTCCTTCTTTACTTACTCCTTCTTTTGCTTCAAATACACACGCTTTATGTTTTTGTCCATCCTTCAAACATTTCTTGACTTCACATTTGCCCTTGGACTTTCCTTTTTCTTTGTTGAACATCAACATTGATTTGTGATTGTTTTCCATTTACCCCTCAGTTATTCTAACATGCTAAATAGATCTATCGGTAGTTTAACAAAATTTTTCATGTTGTAGTTCATGACTAAGTGTTTATATGAACCCCACAGTGATTTTAGGATCAAATTTGTGGCCAACTCTTGGCTTAAAGTAAATCCCAGTCTAGATAAACTCTCCCATTTAACTTGAGATTATGGGGTCCAACTAGATCACCTACGATGATTTTGTACTCTGATAATGCCATGGAGACATCATATTTTCTTATGTTTCTTGTTGTTTTTGCATGTTCTTGTGATGTTTTATCATCCCAACAACTCCCATATTCTCACATTACTTTTGAAGATCATGATCATTGAGCATATCAGAAGGCATTTGATGCCCAAAACATCATCATAATGCTAATTATAAGATTTCATTTCCACATAGGAGTATTGGTATTTGGTTCATTTGGTATTGGTGTGTCTAAGACATAGAGGTTATGCTCATGTAAGAGAACGATTCTCAAAGTCGTGAACTAGATATGGAAATTATTTCCATTAAGTTTTTCCCTCTAAGGACCAATCAAAGTGAATATTTATTGTTGTTTATTACCATTTGATCTACAAGAAGTATTTTCAAGAGTTAATATTTAGTTTCAATTATTTTATGCATATTCACTTGTCCTTTTATTAAATATACTTGCACTATTTGAATTCAAAATAATATCCCTCACTATTAATTCAGATGATTTGCATCATATAATATTCTAGTGAGAAAAGGTATATATTTCATATAATTATGAGTCAACTTTGGTTGATCAGTAACAATCTAATTATAATTTATATTAATATTTTCCAATTGCATATAAATCTACTCTTGATATATGGATGCACAACCCTTTGCCATAACCATCTATATGCCTCGAGGTGCTTAATCCTATTAAGGCCACCTATTTAAGTCTGACCCAAAGGATAATACAATAGAGTATGCACCCTACTTTGATAGATCCACATACCTATAGTCACACACTCATGAAGTAGAAAGTGCACCAAGATCTGGCATGCCTACACTTAGTCAATCACAATTTTCATGTATGTTGCATAATGGAAAGCATCAAAGACTCAATCTTTTATTTTAGGGTGTTTATATATCTTCATATGTATCATATACACTTTATACTTATAATCACAATACACATACAACATTGCTTATGTTCATGCTAATCCAATTCTTTGGATCTACAAAGTATTAGTATCCATGTAAGGTGAATTGTGTTGGGAAATAACAGATCATAGTAGGCAGCAAAAATGAAAAGAATTTTACTATTCATATTCCCAATAATAGCAAGATCGTGTCAAAAACTATGTAATGGGAAGGATGGTTTAACGAGTTCAAACCTGGTCCTAGATCAAGTCTAGTGACAAAAAAACTCATTGTCATAGTCATACAATTATATTCTAGTTGCTCTTGGATGGTGTGTGTGCAACTCCTGATCTTCACCACAAACAGAAAACTTGAACAACGTTTGCAGCAGCTCCTAGTCTCACCGTGGACTATATCCTGACGTTTCTCTCCTAGAAATGGGAAAAGGCCACCTCACCTCTAGAAAAGTCCATGTAGGCCAACTAGAACTCTTGTTATTCTAGTAGAATAGACTAGAAAGAGTTGTCACCCATGTTGGTGTACTAGTCATCAACTTGGTCTCCCATAATTGTTTCTCCCTTGTTATCCCTCCCTTTAGCGGGTAGGACTTACTCTAGCTATGTATTTGTTACCATAACCAGAGAGGAAAACAATTGTCAGATACAACTAATTTGTGTTCCGAGATGCCCCCGGTACCCCTATATGTATAGGA
This sequence comes from Alisma plantago-aquatica, assembly GCA_963693085.1. Classification (NCBI taxonomy): domain Eukaryota; kingdom Viridiplantae; phylum Streptophyta; class Magnoliopsida; order Alismatales; family Alismataceae; genus Alisma; species Alisma plantago-aquatica. Next base: position 1,291,251,471 of record OY856409.1, read on the forward strand.
GGGGTTAGGGTTTGGGTTCCCAGTCTGTGTGGGATAGAAAGGGACTACAAGATAATGAAAATTCACAACCTATGAGTGTCTAACCAGTCTGTTGGCAACCAAACTGGTTGGTTCACATGGGAGCTGATTAGTTTGCACCCCGAACCAGTCTTTTCTCCATGTTTCCCAATAGCATATGAATTGGCAATTACTTTCCAATTATTGCTAACATTATTTCCTTGCACCAATCAAATTGAGAAAGTCAAATGATCAACTTTTCTCATAAATTTGAGAAAGTCATTAGAACCTTAGGTTGGCATGACCAAGCCAATCAGTTCACAAGGTAAATCGGTTGTCTCACCCAACCTGAGCTGATCAGTTGATGCCCTGATTCATGCAAAACTCAGCCAATTCAATTTCCAATCAACATGTCACTCAAAACGTCCATCTCAACACTTGAGTTGATCGGTTGGCAGCCCAATCACCTTATTTGTTGCTATCTAATCATCATTCATGATTAAACTCCTCTTCTAGATGAGTTCCTATGTGTGACCCTATAGGTCCCATACCACGTTCGTAGTGAATGCTAGTAACTTGTTTAAGACATCACAAGCAAAGAGTGGTGCCTAGTCACATGTTAGTGCTACCCAACTGAATGGAAAGTTGGAGAACATCTTCAATCTACAATCTATTTTAGGTTTGACAGTGATTTTATAATTCCTTTGTCTCTGATAGTCAGAATGAACTTGAGGCATGAGATTGTCATCCTCTCAATGTTCAATACATGTTCCTTGAACTAGAGCAGACTATCTGAGATATATGTGACCTCAATATCAAATATTGATTTACATGTGCATGTGAATGCATTTCTTAGTCTCTCTTATCAAGTACCCATGATATTAAATTCTAGTAGGAGGGAAAAATCCCATCTTCATCACTCACAGTCAGTACCCATGTGTCATGGCTGCCCAATCATCATTGTTATGGCAATCTTTATTTAGGGTTACATTAGATGATGTCAAAGTATACCGAATGACATGTGATGAGTATAGTGACTTTAGCTCTAAAAATCACAATCACAACCTTCACTATGAGAGATGACAATGACCACCAATTATGGTTTCCATGTGTCACTCTCACGGTGGGTCTGTCTGATACATTGTTCCATAACAAGTATCTATGTGCTTGGTTTGATATATTGTATCATGACTTAACATTCTGTCATCAACCAACACACACTCCAGTCTTATGTATTGATGCTATCAATTTGCCTTCCACAGTAAGAACTGACTAGGTACATTACAAGAATGTACATACTCTTAGCATGTGTATGATCTTATTGTTCAAGTCACATACTTGAAAGCATACGTCATTGAGTATTGTCATTCTTAAAACATTCATTAAGTTTCCTCATTATCTCATAATTGAATGAAACAAAATGAATTGGAAGCTTGCCTTTATTTATATTATTAATCAAATCTTTTATGTTATATTCCATCACAATCATCATATGATTGGCTCTCTAAGCATAACATACTGACAGACTCCCACTTGCACTTAGAGACAATGAATAACAAATCTTGTTCTCAGTGATCTAAACATGTCCATCATGTTTCTTCTACGCAAGTGCTAATCTGGTGGGTTAGCAACACTTTGGTATTAGGTAGTATATTGAATGTTTCTCATCTCTTCATTGTGAGATGAAACTGTCCCAATATGGTATCTGATATTCCTTGCCTACATAGCTCCATTGTTGTCACAGTATCTCTAGTGTGTCATCAATGGTTGGAATATCTTTATGTTCATCCATATGAATTTCTAGATCCATATAGTATCCACTCTTGTGTTCATAACACTAGGATACTTGGTTTATATTATAGAATTGAATTAATGGTCTATAGTTTGGAACCCTTCCTACTAACAACTCTTTTTATTAAAATTAAACATATTTTATTGTGATAAATTTTGTCATTCTGGAAGCTTGCATCAGAGTAACACTTTACACTCAACTCTTCCTTTCTACTATGCTCTAGCAACTTATCCTTAACTACTTCATAAGTACGAACAGATGATTTTGATTACATTCTAATGTCCCTTATTGGAAGCAAATATCATCTTGTCATGTCCAGTACATAAATGATTATATGGGATGAGTACATTATATAACATATGTGATAGATTCATTTTCTTGTCCACATGGCATCTTACTCATGCCTTTCCATTCTTCTCAAGAATAAGAACTTAAGGTTCATGAGAGACCGATCCAGATTCTCTCTCAATGAGTCCTACATGTTGAACTCTTTAAACATCTTGCTACTGTATGTACTCAGGTTTAGGTTATGAAACTTTCAAGAACTATCTCTATAGATCTTAATCCCTATCATATAGGATGTTTCACCTAATCCTTCATTAGTTAAGGTATATTCCATGCCATGTCTTAATATTATCGAGATATTATTCCCAAACTACATGTTTAATGTTCATGCATGCTCCCACTAAGCCTTTTGTAATCACATATTTTATCTTTTATCTTGATTCAAGTCAAACTCTTTGACTATCTTATTAAGTCAAAGATTCCATTTCTGAGATGCTCATTTCAATCCCAAGATTGTACATTGTAGATTATAGACTTTATTTGTATTCATGAAATTTATAAAACCTTTAGTGTAACGACCCTGCTTCCTGGTAACCCCCAATTAAGGAAGACCAAGAAGTCAGAGGTGTTAACCCAAAAATAGGATCAATGGTTTAATAATTAATCAGAAATAATTATCAAATTCTACAAAAACCTAAATTTGAAGGCCAAAATAAAATTTGCCGAAATAAAATTTACTTTTACATACCTTCTAAAAATACATAACTGTGACTTATACCGTAGTAGAAATCTATCTATCTAATCCTCCTTGGAATATTTAACTTTAATCTTCACATATTCCACTTTACTATTTGTCCAATGGAGTGTTGACATGTTAGCACCGTGGCCTACTTTTCCCCTTGTCCGCACGGACCGGGTCTGGCCAATAGGCGCCCGCCATCTTGGCTTGACTCGCCATGCAGGACGCAGCTAAGAGAGGGTGTGCAAGGTCCGTATTGGCCCCTGTCAGCATCAAAACTAAACTACGTAGTTGAGGGTAATCCTGGCATCCTCCAGTAGAACTTGGCAAGAAACTAGGTTGAGGATGGGTCTCCACCCCAAATTGGAAGAAGGGAGAAGGGTAAGGAGTTTCGAAAGCATCTTGTGAATGTTTGGGAACTCTCATAGGGTGCTCATCCCCCTTATATATTGATCGGTCTCAAAAGGATCTAATGAGAGTCCGAAGAATTGGGGAAACCCACGATCCTTGATGAACCAAGTCCATCTAGGGATCGTTCTACTCAGATTGGATTTCTAATCGCCATGGGAGAGTTCCCATTGCTGCTTGATCCTTGATCAACTAGGAATTTGGCCCCAAAATCCCATGTCCATGTTCCTGCTTTCCCGATCTTCATTGGAGTGCAACCGCCATTAGATCCTTGATCCATGGCTATCAGCTATGCGCCAAAAACAAAGGTTATTACCTAATATTGGAAAATCTTGACATTTAATATGACTCCTCTCACTTTAGGGATTCTTCAAAAATCCTTAAATCCTAAACCGTATATCTTTTTAATCCCAAACTTTAAAGGAAAGTCCATGATGACTTAAAATACTTGTGTACAAAAAATACTTGTGTACAAATGTGGGACTCAAATTCAAAAGTATGAGAGACTTTTATTCATATGCAAGTTATCACATATTAAGGCATATTTTATGCATATTTTCTCTCTCATATTCTTTTATTCTCTTTATTTGGATTCCTTTTACCATTAGAAACCTTGTGGATTCGAAATCTCATCCATGATGATTCCATTATCCATATATCCACATATTTCTTATATTTTCATCATTATCTTAAATTTCCCTCTTAATAAAGCAATATTTAATTTTTCTTCTTTTTCTTTTAATCATATTGGGCTCATTAACATATTATAATCCACAAAATCACATGCAAAAAGGAAATATTGCAGAGGAAATGTATTCAATACACATAAATCATACAATTCCCATAATCATACATTAATTGGGGCAATTGCATTTCCAACTGTATGAACCAAAAATTGGGGTTGTAACATCCTTCCCCTCTTTGAGGAATTTTTCCGTCAAAATTCCACCAAACATACAAACAATTTAGGATAAGAATTTCCCATTCCCATCATTGGCTCCGACATGGCTTCGACCTCTCCATGGTGCTTCCAAAGAACCTTTATCATCTTATATTCTTACATTTGAGTTCTCTCTCACCTTGGTATCTCATACCCTCATAGGTGACTCAGGATATGTCATCCTCCCTTAATTCTCAATAGGATCAATGCTCAGCACATGGCTTTTGTACATCACATAGTGCTCTAGATCAAATTCATGGAATACATCATACAACGTATTATCCTGTGGGGTAAGGCTAAACATAAGCATCTCCACCAATCCATCTCAAATGGACCTATGTATTGGGGACTCAGCTTTCTCAGCTATAGCTCAGAGGGGTCAGGTTTTCATAACACATATTCTCATACCCTCATAGGTGACTCAGGATATGGCAGCCTCCCTTGAATCTCAATAGGATCAATGCTCAACACATGGCTTTTGTACATCACATAGTGCTCTGGATCAGAGTCATGGAACACATCATCCAATGTATTATCCTGTGGGGTAAGGTTAAACATAATCATCTCCACCAATCCATCTCAAATGGACCTATGTATCGGGGACTCAGTTTTCTCAGCTATAGCTCAGAGGGGTCGGGTTTTCATAACACATATTCTCCCACAGTGAACTGCATGTCAGTCTGCTTTGCATCAGTTCATGACTCTTGTTGCCCCTGGGCTTTCTCAGCCATTGCACAATCAATGTGAATTCATCTGCACACATGGTGGTCTCTCTGGCCTTCACAAGGTTCTCTCACCAACATCATCCTAATGAAGCAGTGACTGACACAACCTCCTTTACAAAGCTTCTTACATCCTGATACTAGCTATGGTGGCTATCATCATGAGAAAACTCTCTGAGGGGCAGTAACTGCTCCCATGCATCACCCTAAATGAGCACACATGCTCTCATCAGACCCTCTAAAGTCTACATCATACTCACTTGACTGTCCATCAGTCAGGGGTGATAAGTTGTACTAAACTTCTATCTAGCATCGAGTTCCTCATGTACCTACTTCCACCACATGGAAGTGAACTTGAGGTCATGCTCTAGAACCTTTGAACTCAGATCACGGTGTAGTTGAACTATCTCTTTCTCATATATATAGTTCAACCATATCTGTCTCACTAACGGTACCCTCTCCTAAGCAAGGGATTAGGTCAACTTGATAAGGCGATCTACCATAACCCATATTGCATCCTGACCTCTCTTGGTCTAGGGGAGACACACCACAACGTCCATGGTAATCTTCTCCCATTCTCTCTTGGAGACTTCTCATTATCCATAGCAACTCACTGGGTCACTGGTGTTCAGCCTTCACCCTCTGGCATGTATGACAACAAGCCACGTGCAACTATATATACTTCTTCATATTAGGTCTTCAAAGTAATACTACAAACTTTAACCATCTTGGTAGTACCACGGTGTATGGTGTACTCAAAATCATGAGCCTCTACTTGTTATGATTCCTCAAGGTGACTTCTTGAAAACCTTGAAACACTCTAGTAGTGTGTTTCACCACTTTCTTTTCATGAGAGGTGTATCTGAGGTTCTAACAACCATCTATCTATCTCATCAAGCTCTAGGCTGGCTAACTGAGCAACCACCTTGACCAATGGGTCTGGTTGAATTTGGGTGTTATCCACATAGGTCTCATCTTCTAATGAACTTAGGGTTCGCCTAACAACCTCTTCCAACCTCTCTACTGGCTAAACAAGATAGTTGTACACCTGAGTTGTGCCTCAACTAAGGGTATCTGTTATTTCCTTATGTGCTAGGTGGTGGTGAAAACATAAACGTTCATATACTCCACTCAACCTCCACATCTCGAGATTAGGTATAACAGAGTCAAGAAAACTTCAAGCTCATCATCTCAGTTATCAAACCCAAACTTATGACTGAAACATTCCAAACTACTCTGGATAAATATGTCCTCATATTACCCTTGTTCTTCTTATGCTCTCAAATCACCTATCCAATATATTCTCCAAAGGGTTTGGTACTTGCTCTATCCTCAAACATTATAGAAGGGTTTCAACTCATACCACCTCTATCTTTAGTATTTGGCATGCGCTTTGTCCTATCTCTCACACCCATAAAAAGATGAAATAGGCATTTGGCTACAGTCCAAATACATAGTTCATCCCGATCTAAGAGTAGAGGTGGTGCATCATTGATCACCATAACATTTTCCAATTTAAGTTGAAATATACTTCACATGACTCTTCACCATGGACATATCCATTATGGGTCTACACCCATGGGAAGACTTTTCCCATCGACTCTATATCTCGACATTTCTCGTATGTACAATCCTTTGTCATTACCTCATGGTCTCTAGGGTGCTGGTACTTTTGGGGTGATCTGACCCTTATGCATCTAGGGAGTGCCTCTCACATTTACCTATTGGGCCCCATGAACTCAAGGTGGTAAACCTCCTAACCCATGGTCCTTGGGTAAAGGTAGATGTTACCTCTGGACCCTATGGTCTCGTGCATCCAGGGAACAGACAACTCCTACTTCCATCAGTCTTATCCCTTCTTGACCTTAGTATTGACTTTGGATTCCATCATAGCACATCTCATTCTTGAATCCTCACCCAAAACTCCATCCTCTTTTTGGGCACTCATGGTTAAACTTACATCCTTTCATAGGGATCATGGTGACCTACCTAACTTGGTCTGGCCCCATAAGGTTACCTCCAAGGCAACATATTGTCACACCCCTTACAGATGGTCAGACATGGGTTTAAAGATTTGTGATCGTACTATGTGCTCTCCACATAGCTCATCAAGCTCCTATGAGATACCTCTTTAGGTTTCCTCGTACCTAAACAAAAGCTGCTACTCACCCTGCAAAAGGGTCCCTCCCCATGATGGGAGAAAACTATCTCTTGATAGTAACTAAGGTCACAAACGTCCTTACCTCCAAGGTTTACATCATCATGTGCATGCTTAGCCATATCATGCTACTTATACACGTAGCTAGCAAGAAGATAACATACTAAGCCATCTTGAGTTCCTTGGTATGTCATACTTGTTCCTTATTCCTCAAAGTTGGCCAATCTGATACATATGTCACCAACATGTGTGAGGGATTGATCAAACATATACCTTAGTCCAAGGGGGTTTTCCTTTTCCTCTAAGCATGATGGGGGGGGCATACTCAAATCCTTAGGAACACAAACATTTTCATGAGCATCAGGTGCATAGGTACTACTACTTCCCCTCTTAGGTCTAGGAACCCCAGGTTTACCTCCTATCGAACAACTACCTAGCTGCCTGCTCAGTTGTTCCACCATGAACAAAACATGTACCAGGTATGGCATGCACTTCCTACTATTCTTCCACATGAACCACACCTCAGAGTCCCAAACAAGGACAACTAACTAGGTGCGGGACCTCACAACTTGTTAGTGTACCTCTTTAGGGTCTAAGAATTCTCCTTCCTATACCTAAAAGGTAGGCACCTATAACATATGTACATATGTTCACAAACCCTGTCTCTCTTTTCTAGGGTTTGGTTCCTCAGAAACATCCAAGGTACAACAAGCCACCAAGGATCATGCATGAGGAAACCACAATTATCTACTCAGGGTCATCCATTCTAGGCCATATCATACCCAAATTCTCATGATTCTTCATGTCTTGGAGTCAAGGTGTCCAAACTTCCTCAATGGGCCTCGCTCTATCTCTCTCTAGAGTTAACCCTACAGCTGGTCCTACAACTTGGGGTTCTTTCCTAGAAGATGGGTCAAGCTATTAAGGATACATGTCTACACCTACCTGGGTGAAATGTATGATCTGAAACCTATGTCCGAACAAGATCATCCAAAGTTCTGCATGCTCCTCTCACGAACCATGTGGCATAACCTATCTGACTTAGGGCTAACACCTACTGCCAGCCTTACAGCCACTCTCTTCTATGTAGGTTCATGCCTCCTTCCTACCCACATATATCTATTAGGGTTCCTATATGATCACCACTAGCCTCCTCAATGAGGGAGCTACCCCTCACCCTAACAGGCACGACCACCCAAGGTCGGGTCACTCAAAGGCACTAGGTCAAACAATCACGCATAGCTCATGCCTCTCATGTGTACACAAAATATCTATGCATGTCAACCCACGTACATACCTGCATGGTCAACTATGATATCCAACTCATTCATGTCATCTCTTTCTCTAACTTCCACTTAGGGTTAAGGTTAACATCATCCTTAGAGGATGTGTCTGGTCTCTACCTCTCCCTGGAGGCTTCTTCCTCCAAGGCTAACCCTCTCCTTATCATCCTACAAGATGGTCTAACCTCAACGTTTTCCTGAGATGTCATCACGGGCACAACAACATAGGCCATGCAACCTAGGCATCTAACTAAACTCAGTCTGAGTTTCTAATTATCAAAAATTTTGCCCATGACATCTTTCTTACATGCTTTTTATTATTTGGTGGAGCATTCCTTAATCCTTATCGTTCTTAATCCTAAAACTTAGGAGGGTGGTGGAGAGAGAAACCCTAATCTCTTAGAGTTATCCATTGAAGAAGGGACAAAGATAGATGGGAGAAGACCTAGAGGCATCTTATTTCGAGTCAGATCCTCTGATTTTGGCCAGGCAGTCACACAGAATCTGGGAGTCCTCATAGACTGAATAGTAGGGTGAAGGAAAATCTTGTTAGCCCCCAGATTGTGATCCTTTTATATACACCTCCATATTTCGAAAATCCTCTAATAACTCCGTTGGGTTCTAAAGAGTTTGTAAAATTTAATAATTATTAGAGATTACATGGAAAACCATCTCTCTGATACAAATTGTAACAATCTCGCTTCGCGGTAACCCCCAATTAAGGAAGACCAAGAATTCAGAGGCGTTATCCCAAACAATAGGATCAATGGCTTAACAATTAATCAAAAATAATTATCCAATTCTATGAAAAACTAAACTTGAAAGCTGTAATAGAATTTACTTTTACATACCTTCGAAAAATAGGTAACTATGACTTCTACCCGCAGTAGAAATCTATCTATCTAATCCTTCTTGGTATAATTAATGTTAATCTTCGCACATTCCACATTACTATTTGTCCAATGGAGTGTTGACATGTCAGCATTGTGGCCAACTTTTCCCCTTGTCCACACGGACCGGGTCTAGCCAAAACGTGTCCTCCATCTTGGCTTGACTTGCCACGCGGGACGTGGCTCAGAGAGGGCGTGCAAGGTCCGTATTGCCCCCCACTGGCCTCAAAACTAAACTATGCACTTGAGGGTAATCCTGGTATTTCCTCCTCTCCTGTCTTCCTCCTTCTGCTTCCACAAACAAGAACTACAGTTGCAGGTCGTGGTCAACTAAGGGTTGACTCTTGGCGGCGGTGCCCCGTTGCGACGAGCAAAGGCACCACTACCTTCGTCTCCCCTCACCGGACTCACTGGGGGGTTCAGATCATTCGGTGATGGGCCGTATCTGGCAGATAGTAAGGGGGTATCCTCCAGCAGAACTTGGGAAGAAAATGGGTTGAGGACGGGTCTCCGCATCGAATTGAAAGAAGGGAAGAGGGTCAGGAGTTTTAGAAGCATTGTGCGAACGCTTGGGAACTCTCAGAGGGTACTCATCCCCCTTATATATTGATCGGTCCTGAAAGGATCAGATGGGAGTCCTGAGAATTGGGGAAACCCATGACCCTTCATGAACCAGGTCCATTTGGGGATCGTTCTACTCGGAGTGGATTTCTAATCGTAAAGGGAGAGTTCCCATTGGTGCTCAATCCTTCATCAACTAGGAATTTGGCCCTGAAATCCCATGTAACTGTTCCTAATTTCCCGATCTTCATTGGAGTGCAGCCATAGTCGGATCCTTGATCCACGACTATCAGCTATGCGCCAAGAACAATGGTTATTGCCTAATATTGGAAAATCGTGACATTTAATGTGACTCCTCTCACTTTAGGGATTCTTCAAAAATCCATAACTCCTAAACCGTATATCTTTTTAATCCCAAATTTTAAAGGAAAGTCCATGATGACGTAAGCTACTTGTGTGACTAGTTTGGGACTCAAACTAGAAAGTATGAGAGACTTTTCTTCATATGCATGTTATCACATATTAAGGCATATTTTATGCATATTTTATCTCTCCTATTCTTTTATTCTCTTTATTTGGATTCCTTTTACCATTAGAAACCTTGTGGATTTGAAATCTCATCCATGATTATTCAATTATCCATATTTCCACATAATTCTGATATTTTCATCATTATCTTAAATTTCCCTCTTAATAAATCAAGATTTGATTTTCTTCTTTTTCTTTTAAACATACTAGGCTCATTAACAAATTATGATCCACAAAATCACATGCACAAAGGAAATATTGTAGAGGAAATGCATTCGATACACATAAATCATACAATTCCCATAATCATACATTAATTGGGGAAATTGCATTTCCAACCATATGAACCCAAAAATTGGGGTTGTAACATTTAGTTTGTGTCATATACACATCCTTTCAAATATTACTTTTTAAGAATGCAGCTTTAAACTTTGTATTCCAAATCTAATAGTCTATTCTAGATGTAACAACAAGCATGAAAGTTGGTAAAGGAATTTCTTCAAGTTCAATAATTTGAACTGATTAGAAAACCTTTGCAACCAATCTATCCTTTTATGTTATCCATGAAGGTCTTTTCCAATGAAAACCCAACTTCAATTTATGGGTTTTACCCCTTCAGGTGGTACTATCAAGGTCATACCTTTTTAGTGTACATGGACTTTGTGATGGCCTAAAGACATTTCTCAGATTCTAGTCCTCAATAGTTTATAGTTTATAGTTTATTTTTTGTCTAATCATCTTATGACCAACCTATCTGAGTTGTTGGATTCACAATCTTTAAATCTCAAATGTGTTCTACTAGAACTATGAGCTTCTATGTTACATGAGCAACCTGAGATTCCACAACCATGTGTGATTCTCACCTGTTCTCATTATACCTCATTGTTGACCGTAAACCCTTTGAGTTCTACTTTATCCATCTTTTGGAAGTCAGTTATCCTTACAACAAAACACTTTTGTTATTGGATTGGTATTAATAGTAACATTAAACAATCATATTTTGTGGATAAACCTTTTCAAGAAACTACTTTCTTGTAAAAGTTACAATCCTTATGACATATTGGGACATTCCCATATCATATCACATATGATGTCTTTTAAACCATTCTAGACAATACATTGTAATAGTGTTAAGTACATATTTATGAGTAGATCTAAAGATTTGATTAATATGCTAATCATATCATGATGTAATCTGTTCTTCTTGACACATCATCATGTTCATATGGATATGACCTATGATACACTATCGCAGTCTATCTAGAAGGTTCTCATACTATTGATGTAAAGTATATGATCATATCATATCAAAGTTACTTAATACTTTTATCAAAGTTATACTGCATATATAATCTCCCTGAACACATCAAGAGATTTTTTTATATTTCCCCAAATACAAATGCCACACCAACTGAGATCATCAGTGAATATTATGAAGTACACACAACTACCTCTAGCATTTGTTCTATAGAATCTTCATGCATCAACATGTATAATCTCTAATAGAATGTTTTCTATCTCCACTACACTTTGTGAGAGATGATTTGTCATGTTTCTCATGAATAATATTTGTGTGTTTCATGTTGGTTCAATAACCAAAAGAGTATAGATAAACATCAAGATGTATTCTAGAAATCCACTTCTCAAATATGTGTTCTAGATGACAATGCTAAAGATTGTTTGAGTTATCAAATTTAATCCTTTGGTATTTACATTATAAGAATTCATCTTGATATTCTTTCATATAAAGATCATTAGATGGTTGGGCATTTCCATACAAAATCATATATTTGAAATAGGAACATTAACAACTATTTATCTGTTCATCATTGTCATACAAGATACATAAAGTAAAAAATTTATATTTATTGGCATCATGAAATAGAATTTCAACTAACTCTATTACATGCCCAGTGGGATATGACAATTTTAAATGTAGACTAAAGCTTCAGCAACTCTTGCTTCACATAGTCTATCTGTATCCTTTCATAAAGGCTTTACTTCTTGTCAGATCCTACACATCATCTATGACAGATCTCTATTGAGTATCACATACCATGATGAAGAAGTAATCAAATTTATCTTATAACCTTGATACCTGTAGTAGAGTCCTATGCCCATTCCTTCATCTTCATTAGTTCCTCTAACCAAAGGGGGAAATTTCTTTTTCAATATCTAGACTAGTGACAGTGGTGACAATTATCTCTCTTACTCACTCCTCCCTTTGCCATGATATTTGAAGACTTGGGATTCTAGATAGCTTTAGAACTCTTCTTAGATTTTCCTTTGCCTTTGGACTTCCCCTTAGTCTTGTTGATCATCATCATAGACTTGGGCTTTTCTTTCTTCATTTGTGCCTCAAATATTCTCAACATGCCCAACAACTCTGTCAATGACTTGTCAAAAGTCATTCACGTTGTAGTTCATGACAAACTGACTGTATGACTCTGGAAGAGACTGTAGAATCATATCAATGGACAATTCTTGACCCATGAGGAATCCCATTATAGCCAGTTTCTCCATATATCTAATGCGTTTGAGTACATGAGGACCTAGTGGATCTCCTTATGCCATGTTGCACTTGAACAACACCTTGAAGACATTGTATCTCTCTTGTCTCGCCTAATCTTGGAACATGTTCTTGAGATGTGTGACCATCTAAATCACATCCATGTTCTCATGCTACCTTTGCAATGCTTAGTTCATGGAGCATAGCATTAGATACTTGACATCCACAACATCTTTCGTATGCTTCTTGTAAGCATCCCTATCAGCCCTTGGTGCAATGGGAAGGGATCTGACTCTGGTGTTTCTAGGACATAGAGTTCACGTTCCTCTGTTAGAACGATTCTCAACTTCATGAACCGGTCGTACAAGTTGTTCCCATTTAGTTTTTCCTTCTCAAGAATTGATCATAGAGAAAAGTGATTGTTGTTTGTCACCATTTGATTCTACAAAAGAATTTGCAATTTTGTCAAAAACTCATTTTTGATCTAATTTGATTTGATCAAAATTTTGATGATATTAGTTAGGTCTTTAATTACTATCACTCTCATTATTTTGATCAAGTTGACAACCCTCATGTATCAATTTGGAAAATTGCAATGAAAAATTTTCTAATGAGCCAAGATCCAAAATAATTCAATTATTATCCAGCCGACACCAATGTCCATAATGAATAATTAAGGTAGGGAATGTTTGTCAATTTCATCTTATGCAATTGTAGGATAGATGATATGTGCAACTCCTTGCCATAGTCATTTGTATGCTTCTAGTATTTAATCTCATTAAGATCACACGGTTAAGCCTGACCTAAAAGTCAACACGATAATAATGCACCCCACTTGGCAGGCCCACACTATTACCATCACACTTCCATGAGATAGATGGTGCACATTACTTGGAATGCCCACGCTTTGTAGATCAAGATCTTCATATGTGCTGCTAATGGAAAGCACATCTAAGACTTAATATGTTTGATTGAGTGATTTCATATATATATATATATATATATACTTATACTTTATCCAATCACCACATACATATAGTACACATCATATACATGATATATCCTACAATGTAAACATGCAATATAAAACAAAAGGTGGTGGTTATGGCCATATCAAGTGTAATTCCTTGGAGCTACAAGGAATGCTACTACCTAGGTCAACATCACATCACATGCAAGAACCTGTAGTTGGTGTAGATCTATGCTTGCCAATCCGAGTTGATTGATTCAAACCTTGAACCAGTTGTCTCACCTCATGGTCGATCGGTTTCTCGCCTAAAATGATCATTTGGCCTCTTTTCCAATCAAGGTCTGGACACCTCCATATGGTCGTTCAGACCCACCATTCGATTGGTTCGATATTGTAGTTTGCCATCCTTAGTCCTCCAGCCCGTCGGCTCATCTCCTGAAATGGTCATCTCACCTCACGTTGATCGTCATCTTCGTCGTTGCAAGAAAAGCAAACCAACCTATTACTATTAAACTTATCACATGGTAATGAGAAACCTCAAATTATATTTGAGGGGAGAAAATGTAGGAGATATTTAACTTTTACATTGGGAAGGAGAAGATAGAGGCTTGGTATGCAAGCTGAGATAAAACATGAATAAAACCAAACCATTAAACCAAACACATATATTGGGTTATTGTCCATAACCATAATACACATCCACCATCAAAATAACTTTTAGGGAGACGCATGTAATTTGCATATATATATATATATATATATATATATATATATATATATATATATATATATATATATATATATAGGGATCATATTTGGTCTTTAATAGAATATGTATATGAACTAGTTTAAATATTCACATTGTATGCAATAAATAAATGATGAAAACTCTCTATATATATATATATATATGTATATATAGGGTCCATCTTTAATACCTGCGCGGGTAGCTACCCGCCCCGTATTTTGGTTACTTTTTTTGAGTTTCTTACTTTTGTCATGTAGAGGGTTACTTTACCTTAAAAACTGTAAAGTTTCATGCATAGATTGTTAGGTTTGCAACAGTAGATTCAAAAACATAGTTATATACATATATGCTATGTATTTTTCACGGATTTACTTTTCTAGTCGCATAGTTACTTCTTTATCAAAATAGTTACATTTTTGGCTGCCGGGTAGTGAAACTCCAGGTTACCCACGTGGGTATTCAATGAATATATATATATATATATATATATATATATATATATATATATAGGGATTATATGTTGTTTTTGATAGAATATGTATATGAATTAGTTTAAATATTCACATCATATTCAATAAATAAATGATAAAAACTAAAAATCCAATCATATCGATTATCCCAAAACATAGTAAATTGATGTGGTTGTGATACCACTGTTCAGAAATACAAAATCAGAGTAGGTAGTGAAAACAAAAAAAAATTATGTATGTATTCCCCAAAACATCGACATTGCGTAAACAACTATGTAATGGGAATGATGGTTTAACATGTTCGTACCTGATTCTGGAGCAAGTATAGCAAAAAAAACTTGCTCTCCACACAGACCAACTAAAACTCCTATTGTTCTAGTAGAATAGAAAGGAAGGAGCTATCCCTCTCCTTGGTGTACTAGTCACCACAAGTTTGTAGATGTATCTATCCACCCTGTTCGTCGTACTAGAAAGGTCCAATGAAATATTTAGTGGGTCAGACTTGGTCATGCTCTCTATTGGTTACTACAACTAGAGAAGACAACACTTTTTGGAGGCAATTGAGTTGTGCTTTGGTAGGCCCCCTGTACCCCTCTATTTATAAAAGGGGTTAGGGTCTAGGTTCCTAGTCTGTGTGGGAGTGTAAGGGACCAAAGGATCACAAATTTTTGCAACCTACTAGTGTTGAACCGTTCTATTGGCAACTGAACTAGTCGGTTCTCATGCAAGTTGATCAGTTAACACCCTGAACCGGTCATTTCTTCATGTTTCCCAATCTAATATGAATTGCCAATTCATTTACAATTATTACTAAACATTAATTCCTTGCACCAATCGATTTAAGCGAGTGAAACAATCAATTTTTCCCATGAATTCAGAAAAGTCACTAGAATCTTCAGTTGGCATGAACTAGTCGATCGGTTCACTAGGTGAATCGATCGTCTCACCCAACCTGAGCCATTTGATTCACACAATGAGCCAATCAGTTCACCCACTAAGCCACCGGTTGGTGCCCTGATTCATGCAATATCATCCAATTCAATTTCCAATCAACCTGACACTCCAAATGGTCATCTCAACACTTGAGTTGATCTGTTGGCACTCCAGTTAGCTGATTTTTTACTTGAATTGAATACCTAACCACTTTAGAAATCCATGCAATCATCATTCATGATTAAAATCCTCTTCTAAATGAGTTCCTATGTGTGTGAGTCTATAAGCCCCATATCACATTAATGCTCATAACTAGTTTATGACATCACAGGTAAAGAGTGGTGCCTAGTTACACATCAGTGCTACCCAAGTGAATGGAATGTCAAAGAAAAACTTCAACCTACAATCTGTGTAATGTTTTACAGTGATTGTATAATTCCTTTATCTCTTATATGCGGAATACGCTAGAGACATGGAATCATCCTCCTCTCAATGTTCAATCCATGTTCCTGGAATTAGAGCAGACTGTCTAATATACATGTGACCTCAATATCATATATTGATTCACATGTGCATGAGCATGCATTTCTCATTCTCGCTTATCAAGTGGCCAATATATCAAACTCACCAGTAGGACGGAAAAACCCCATATGCATCATTGACAATTAGTTCCCATGTTTCACAACTACTCAATCATCACCGTTATGGCAATTCTCATTCAGGGTTATGTTAGATGATGTCAAAGTATATTGAACGACATGTGATGAGTGTACTTACTTCAGGTCTAAGTATCACAATCACCACATTCACTATGAGAGATGACTATGACCACAAAATATGGTTTCCATGTGTCACTTTCATGGTGGGTTTGTCTAATACACTGTTCCATTACAAGTATATGTGTGCTTGGTTTGATTTACCATATCATGACTAATGGGATTCTGTCATCAACCAACATACTCTTTAGTCTTATGTATTAATGTTGTCTATATGCCTTCCATAGTAACAACTGACCAGGGACATAACAAGTGTAACATCCCTGACCTGGGTTATACTCTAACCCTAGGTGTTTTGATTAATAAAGATGATTATATTCTTGATCCTATCTTGTGAAAAGTAATTAGGGCTCATGAGGAACTTATGTTTCAATTTTGGTCCTGTTTGGACAATGTTGAAGCAATGGTTCCTTATTTTGGACCAATGTGCAAATTACCCAAGTTGAGGGGTTTAAGTGTAAATTGTGCATGATAATATGTTCCTCATGTGTTGAAGCATCATGAGAGTGAAAATGATGCTTAGGTATGGCTTATGGAAGCCTGAATACTAAGAAAAAGCTGATAAAGCAATGTTTGTGCATGAAAACCTAGTTTTGGTGTAATATGCAATTTACCCAAAACCTAGGGTTCAATATGAAAATTACCACTTCAATAAGGTCCCTAATGTTTCTTGGAATCATTTAGAGCAAATAAAATTAGAGGGACTCCTCATTTGAATTAAGTTGGAGGAGAGAGAATCTTAATATTAAAATAATCAAGATTTAATCCTAATTGAAACCCTAATTCGATTTAGGGAAAAAATGAATGTATTAATTAAAGGGCCTTCAACCAAAATTAAAATGGTTGGATTCAGATGTGTTTGGATAATCCTAAAGACTTGCAAAGGCACGAGCATATCCTAAGGAGGTGAAATTCCCCTCACCATTATTATAAGAAAAAGAATTTCCACTCAAATATGGATATTCTTATTATAAGGGTTAAGGTGCTTAATTTCTTTTCCCTTAATTCATGTATAATGGAAGGGAGTTCGATGGGGATAGAGATTCCCTTGCATGCAAGAAACCAAGGGGTAAGTGGTGGCAACAATTTTGGAATTAAAAGACTTTTATAAAGTATCTTCTCTCTCATCAATTTTTCTTATAAAAGTACCTTTTCCAACCCACCTAAGGACTTTTTCGGATTTCCTTTCTTCCCCTTGCTTGCAAAACCGACCAATAAGGCTAAGGACATCAGGAAGCACGTCCCCAACCTGTTGGTAAGGTTCTTGATCCATTTCACCTTGATTCCATGGTGGAAATTGAAAATAAATTATGGATTTCTTCCTATTTCGATCTCCTCTTCAATTCTAACCATTCCTTTTCACTCAAACCTTGAGGACGAGCCTTGGAATGGTGAAAGGAGTTTCATCCACCATTTTTTTCGTGGACATGGAGCTTTGGAGCTCAATTGGAGGCGGGTTTTATAACTTGATCCCTTTTTCATTGTTATTCAACCATTAATCTTGCAATTTCAATGATTCCTTCATTATCTTGTTTAATTGCTGGTTGAAAATGGTTATTTCATGAAATCTGAAGTTGTTAGAACTTCAGGGACGAAGGTAGATGATGATGACATCATCTTGGGCACATTTCCCAAGGAAATTGCCTTTCATGTGGTTTCAACTTGATTGCTCATGCGGTTTCACCAAACTGTTTGAGAGCAAACGGTTTGAAACCGTTTGGGAGAAAACGGTTTCAAAACCATTTGGGAGGGTTGACCAAGGGTTGACCGTTTGGATATTCCTGTTAATAATTATGTTGTTTAATGAATCACCAAATTTTATGGGTTAACTCCCAAGGAATCGTGAGTTGAAGGCTAATCATTTAGGGAAATCTAATTGGATTAAGTGCTGATTTTTCAGCTTGATTAATTTGCCTTTTTGGGAAAACGGTTTCAAAACCGTTTGAGATGGTTGACCAAGCGTTGCCCGTTTGATATTACTGTTCCTAATGATGTTAGTTAATAACTCACCAAATTTTATGGGTTAATTCTAAAGGAATCGTGCATTTAAGTCTAATCAATTAGGTAATCCCTAATTGGATTAAGTGCTGATCTTCAACCTGATTAATTGGAATTTTTGGGCAAACGGTTTCAAAACCGTTTGATATGGTTGACCAAGCGTTGCCTGTTTGGGATTACTGTTCCTAATGATGTTAGTTAATAACTCACCAAATTTTAGGGGTTAATTCCAAAGGAATCATGAGTTGAAGGCTAATCAATTGGGCAAACCCTAATTGAGATTAGTGCTGAAATTCCAATGAGTTGATTTAAGATTTTGGGTTGATTAGCCCAAACGGTTTCAAAACCATTTCGGGATCACCCAAACGGTTTCAAGACCGTTTAAGGATCACCCAAGACCGTTTGGAGGTCTGGGTTTAAGTATAGTTGACCAATTGAAGGTCCAAAGGTACCAAATCATATTACAATCAAGTGTTGATGTGCTGATCAACTCAATAGACCAAACCTTCATGAAATTTCACTAGAATCCAAAGGTTGGACGGGCAAACGGTCTTCACCTGCATGGACAAACGGTCTTCACCTTCTTGGCCAAACGGTCTTCACCTACTTGGCCAAATGGTCTTCACCTACTTGGCCAAACGGTCTTCACCTACTTGGCCAAACAGTTTTCATCTACTTGGGCAAACGGTCTCAAACCGTTTGGAGACCTAGGTGGTTTCAAGGTCAAGTTATGTTATGCAATAGAAGGTTCAATTGGTTAGTCCAAGGGAGAACCTAATGCAACTAAAGGTCCAATTGATTAACCTAATTAAGTACCTATTTCAATTGAAGCTCCAATTGGCCAATTCAATTGGATACCCTATGTAATGGAGGTCCAATGTGATTGAATCTCTTGAGAATCAAGATGATGAATGATCCATTGATCCAATGTTGATTAGTGTTGATAATAAATGAAGGTACAAAGGTTGAAACCCTAATAGTACCTAAGTGATTAGTGCCAATTAAGGGATGAACCCTAATTGTTTGTAGAATCAATGACTTGGTACACTATGTTAATCATAGTTGTATGTACTTGATTGAAGGGTTGATATGACCTAATCAGATTGAGATGATGTTAACATGAATTCGTACATGAATATGATTCATGTGGTGATTAAGGGTATGATCCTTAAGAAAAGAGATCATGAAGCCCTAATCATGAATATAAACCCTAATTGACAAGGCTATTGAGTTCTAACCCTAGTTGAGGGTGATTTCATGTGAAACCCTAGTTGAGGGTGATTCCATGAGAAACCCTGACTAAGTATTAACATCACATGATGTTCTAATACTATGTTGTGATGAGAGGCCCTGAGAAGGGTGAAGGTATATGAGACTCTAATGTGAAGTCATAATGCATAAAGCCCTAATCTTGGGCAATATGACTATGAATTATAACCCTAATTTTAATTAGGGTATAAAGAAATCTTAATGATGAAATAGAAGGAATGGCCTTATAAAGGTGAAACATTTTATGTGGTTGACTATATACAACCTAAGTATAAGCAATGTCTTTATCATTAGACAAGTTTATACCATTAAAGATAGTTGGACAATTCTAATGTGTGGCATTTGCATTATATGCTAAAGGTGAGAGATTAGTGATGGAATGTATTAAGAGGGAAATACCTTAATAAAAGATAAGATGGATAACTCAACATAGTTTGAAACGTTTTGAAAGTGATACATCAAAATATGATAGTTATCACATGTAGTACTTCAGGGTTTATATACCTTGATGTACTCCAAATCTTATATGTCTAAATATGAAACATATGAAGTGTGTTATGCAACTATTACAATAATATGTAATGAGTTGTTGCACTTTGATGAGTGTTAATTAATGTACCTTGAGAATGGGGTTAATCCCAAATGATGTGTATGATATAATCATACCATGATGAGGATGATAAATGAACTCATACCTTGAATTGATGATCATTAATGCTATATGATGAAAGTAATGTTCTAGAATAATCAAATATGATATCCTTGAATGCCCCAGAGGTATGGAATAATGTATTAAGGGTTGGACAGATAATGAGATCATGAAATCTTTATTAATGAGAAATGGGGAACCCTAACCCTAATTTGGGTAAAGGGAATGAAAAGCCCTATTTGATAGTAAACCCTAATTCCTGATAAAGGAATAATGATGTTACTATTGCATCACATGATGTGATGAATATCTTGTATGACTGTTATCATGCCTAATAACCATACAGATATTATGAGGTGATGTATATAGGTAGTTTGAGCTGTGACATTTATATAATAAATGTTGATTGGCATTATGTGCCTTAATGTTGTTGTTGCTTGGTAAAAGAAGCAATATGCATGGACTTTTAAGAGTAACATGAATAAGTTGCTGCCTAGTGAGAGGTGAAAATATGTGTAATGGCCTGGTGAGACATGTGAATACTTCCACACAAGTAAAATGAATACCTTGGTCTGAGGACCTAGAGGTAATGGTTATCTATTACAAAGATAACAATGTTATGATCTAAGGGTTTAACTACCCAGATCCAGTAATCATGATGATGATAATGTGAAGGGATGAGAATTCCCAGTAATGTGATAAAGGATTGAGATCCCAAGTATCATGTGTTTTAAAGATTTGAAAAGTATGTGATAGATGTATTGTATCTTTCTTTATAGCATCTGTTATAATAATTCTTGTTTGAAACATGGATGATGCTAAAAGACATGGTAATACACTTAATTAATCAAGTGGAATTTCATCATGTAGTGCCCTGGCCATAGATCCATCATCGTCAGTAGTTGGTGATGGTGAAATGGGTTTTCCTGCGGGTTAATCTGGAGCGTATATTGTTGAATATGTGGGGTTTCTCCTAGCCAAAAATAGGAGGATTAGAGTGCAACTTCGGTTGTAGACTCAAGATGTGTATAAGAGCATGGTGAACAATCCCATGGCTCAGTGTGAAAGAGCATGAATGCGTTCATGGCTCAGAGAGCACGGTGAACTGGCCCGTGGCTCAGATATACTAGCACCGAGACCTGTACCAAGGTGGGCTAGAGAAAGGGTAGCCTACGGGAGCTAACCCTGTGACTTAGGTCACTTAAGCAAGAGACTGTGGTCCTGCTTGTGGTCTCGCACTGACCGAGATGTGGGAGGTCATGGAGTCTGGCTCTTCCATGGACCTTGTATGGCACCGGCTTTGGGTTTCGCAACCGAGGGTTGGATTTGAGCGGTACGGCTCACCTCCTCAGGGCATAAGTGTGATTGTAAAATGTAATCAGCCGTATAGCATGTTTGCTTAAGAATTGAATACAGAGATTCATTGGTTGATGTTGCATTTCTTTGTGCATTCCTTAGTAGATAAATGTTATTTATGTTTCTTTATATTCTCTACAAAGTAGATAGATGAATTAATTATCTACCATGGGTAGATGCAATGACTTCCTTGATAATAGGAGATTATCTTATTCTGTTCTATGACGAATAATTCTATCTGATAATGTAAAAGTAACCCTGCTCAGTTTTAATTTAATAAACTGCAATAACAATGTTTTTGGCGGAGAGTTATATCTCTCGCTGGGGCAATTTTCAATTGTCTCACCCCCGTGGGAAACATTTTTAGGTATGCATGGGAGGCAAAGAAGAAATTCTAGAACAAGGAAAGAGCAACAGCAATAGCAGGGACAACAATAAGATCTCAGGTGGAGATATTGTTTGTCTAGTCATACAGATAGTAGTCCTATGTGTCGTCTCTGTACTCTCAGGTCCTCGGAGTTTTTAGTCAGTGTCTTATGAATCAATCTGAAGTTTTGGCATGATGCTTCAAGATTCATATATTGTCTGTATATAATGTTTATAAGACAGTTGATGTTGTAATCTTTGAGAATGAATGGTACAGGTTGTGTACTTCTGAACCAGGATGAATTTGAAATACTTTGGTCCTTGGTTAAAGAGTTTTCCTGTAATTGGATCTCTTGAAAAAGTTTTAAATTTTTAGTGATTTTCAGTAATCCACTGCAAATAATTCGCTTCCGCATTAGTTAATCATGTTTTTGTGAGATGGCCGCCACAACAAGAATGTACATACTCTTAACATTTGCGTGATCTAATTGTTCAACTCACGTACTTGAAGACATACATCATTGAGTATAGTTATTCTGTAGTCATTCAATAAGTTTCCACATTATCTCATAACTGAGTGAAACAGAATGAATTGGAAGCTTACCTTTAGATATATTATTTATCAAATCGTTTATGTTATATGCCATCACAATCATCATATTATTGTCTCTCAGGGCATACCATACCAACACATTACATCATATGAATCATCAACCTGTGAACCTAAATTTGTGTTGCATTGCACGAACAACTCCATGGACACTCCTTGGATCTTCATGGTTCCCTTGTCATTCCAAATCCTCTGAAACTTATTCTATTCCTATCTAATATTACATGATATGTAGAAACCTCAAGTTACATTCTACAGTAGTAAGAAGGAATAGAAACCATTACGTATGAAATAAAAAATGAGGCTCGACATACAAGCTGAATACTTGTCAACCAAAAGGATATATTCACATCCATATCATGCACACACAAAGGTTATTTTGACCACAACCATGCACACATCCACTAAGAAGACATATTTTGATGGAGGTGTCTATGATTTATAGATGTACCATATCTTATACATATATTAAAGATTGCATCTTTTCACACCAGACAAACCCCATGAAACATTTTGGACATTCATACAAACAAGGTTGGGTATGTAGGGGCATCATCCCTAGGATGAGATCTCATTCCCCGATTAGTGGGAAGCAGTCTAGGGGATGCCTCCCCTCATAGGGTCTCAGGGGAAGTGCTCTTAATAAGTTATATGGAATTTTACTTCCATGCACTAAGAAAAAATCACATTTTTCCATAGTAGATCTCATCCTTCATATATAAAAATTGATTTAGGTGTATATAAAATTTAATCAGGATATGCATTTGAGTGGTCATTCATATCACATGTAATGATAAAAAGGTATAAAACAAATTTGATCATATCAATTATAAATTATGACTTATTGTACATTGACATGGATCTGATACATGTAGGGATCCATGGAAGAGACATGAGCAATGGAACAAACAAAAATTTGAAATCCATGATTATACAAGAAAATCTCATCAATAACAACATATCATGAAGTAAGGTTGTAAGACATACCTTGTCACAGAGTAGATCTAACAACATTCCACAAGAGAATAGTAGGCCCAAGTATGTTGATGACATTCTCCGATTAGAGTCACAAAGGTGACTGCATCTCTATATTATTCATGCAGTAGAGGGGAACTCCACATCACACTACAAGAGATAACATGGAATGAGTGGCCTTTCCCTTGGCAATGTGCTAGAATTGTACAAATTCTTCTTCATTTTGTTTATTTTGGATAATAATAGATAGGGTTCACATTTCAAAAGGTGTAACCAAAAATTGGTCATTGATGCAGCCCCCGTTTATGGCTTCATCTTGTGCCATTTTATTCTTAATTCACATATAAATATGTTAGAATTTCTTGATACTTCCCTCAATAAGTGTATTATTGTAAAATACACTTATTTACATTCTTTGCATGTTTTTATGTACTTGAACCATGGTTTGGATGGATGGTATAGATGGAAGATAACCTAAGGGTTTCTCTACCCCTAAAAGGAATATGACAAGGGTCCAAGAGCTTCTGCAATCTACCCCTAGTGGCCAAGTTTCAAGTTAGAGCAAACGACTTCAAAGATTGCCAAAGTAAAGATCAAAGTGCAAGTGAAAGAGCCTAGAACTACCATTTTACGGTCCATTCACCACCATCATTCCGTCTAGAATGATAGTGCTACCAAAAAAGTCTAATCAATGTTTCCACTAAATTTCTTATTATGCTCTCACTTAACCCTAGACCTCCTAGACCTCTATATAAGCCTTGAAAGCGACTAGATGTTGAAGGTTGGCTTCTTTGAGAAATTATATCACCTCCTTATTACCTACCTACCTAACTCCACTCACATTACATCACCTGCCACCCCAAGATGCTTCCTGGCCATTATCCATTCCATTTCTGTACCATTCCATCTTAGAGGAGGGAAGTCCTCAAGTCTACTAGAGAAGAAGATTTTAGCCTCTACACCGAGATCCATGGATTCTTCTATCTCCTTATTTATTTTTGAATTTTCCATTGTTATGAGTAGCTATCCCTCATAGGTGGGTTATTTGGGGTTGAAATGTGACTTTGAAACCATGTTGGGGGAATGTAATGCATAAACTTTCTAATTTCTCTCGATAATTATTATGCTCTACTTTTAACTCATTTTTCATTGATGTTATAGTGATTTATTCTTGAAATCCCCTACGATTCTAGGAAAATGTCTTATATGTATTTAATTTGGGATTTTCTCGTAGGTCCAACTATTGCATCTCTAGCTAGCTACCACATATTCCTACATGTTAATCGATTCTTCTACACCCTAGTGAGAGATATAAGTAACTATATAAGCACTTAGTGAAATGGGTTTGGATCTACCTAAAGGATAGATGGTAGTGGATGTGAGGGGTCAAACCCTCATTTCCACCCTCCATTACTACCCTTGACCCCATTTAACCAAAGAGATTCTATCCTAGAAACCTATACTTGATGGATCCTAGTTGAGTTTCACTTAAATATTAATCCAAATGAGCCTCACAAGTGTGGATAGGGAGTAATTCCCTTATACCACCTATTCCACCCATGGCCAGTTAGTAGTTTAGGGTAATTCTCTAGCATCTAAATCATTATACAGTTTGGTGATCTAAATGAGTGACCATTTCATTCATGTAGGACCCCTCAACCTAGGTTTTATTCATATTACCCCAAATGGCAAACACATCCCATACTTACATATAAAACCTAATTGCCTCCTTTCTTTGTTAATGTTTGTTTAGTTAGTTGCTTCACTAACCTTCTTAGTTAATTGTCTTATTTATTCTAGCTAAATATTGCTAGTATAGTTCGTGTTCATTTGTGCTTAGTTTCTCTAGTTTCTTAATTGTTAGTGGAGCGCCATTCTTTCTTATTTTAACTAGTTGTAATCCCTAGGTTGTTAATTAGAATTAATTTGCTAGTCTAGTGTTAGTGTTATCTTGTGTTTCTTGCTTTCTTCTAATTGTCTATTTTCTTACATATCTTGCCTTCTTTGTTAGTTAGAACTAAACATTCCAGGGTTGAAGTAGGTTTTTCTTCTTGCTTTCCTGTAATTGCTTGCTTGACCATTTAGTGTAATCATGAAACCCAAGTTATACCCTAGACTTTGCATTCAGAACCTAGACCAAAACAAACATAGCTCTAGCGCCCCTTCTTTCCCCTGGGTTCAATTACGACTTACCGCTCCTATACTACTCCTAAGACATTCCACATGTTGAATTATATAAGATTGTGTCCATAAGGTTTTATAGATTTGAAAGTCCCATTTTGTGTGTCTAATATGCATGCAGTCAAATTCATATTATTGTGTGTATTGTTGACACACTAAGATTTTTTTCATCATTTTGGGGATCAAAAGCATTATCTCCCTAGTAATTGTTTTGTGACTCTCCCATTAAGCACTATCCTTTGGAAGTTTACTTGGATGCATGTGGAAAATATGCCAATCATCACGATCCATTATATTGGAGAGGTAGGCAAGCATGATTTCTACTGAACCCTGGGAGATGAAAATACATTGACCGCCTTTTACAAGCCCACTTATGGAATTGTTTGATCAACTTGATTATCTCATTAGGGTGACTCATTGGGTCAGGCTTCATTTTTGTCTGAGACTTCCAATTGGGTATCTGACCAATCCAGTTAAGTGATCGGGCTGGGTCAAGACTTAATCGTTCTAATCAGTCAATCCACTAATCCAGTCTAGTCGATGTAATAAACCCGTCCGTTGACCAATTTTTTGATCTTATCTAATTATTCGACCAGGCTATCCAATCAACCAGTTGGGTATATCTTAGTCTAGTCGATCAACTAGACATTTAAATCGATGCAACGATCTGTCTAATCACGTGATTAGACATTCCAATTGATGGACTGGGCTTCTAGTCTGTCCTTAATGATCTAGTTGATTATATAAATATTTTAGTGACTAATTAATCATATGTCCATTATAATACTCCTCTTTCCCATGCATCCTATGTGTGTGACCCTATAGGATCCAAAATGTATTGTTAATGATATTTGTAGTCATATTATGCTTTCATATGCAATGATTAATATCTAAAATGACTTCATTTCTATCTAGGTAATTGAAGAAGTTGGAGAACAAATTCAACCTAGTATTGTCACTAGTGTTATAGTGATTTCATAATCCATTTGTCTCTAATATTCAAATTGAATGTAAGTCATAAAAAAATCATCCCCTTAATGTTCAATCTTCATTTCTTTATCTAGAGTGGACTTTAAATACATATCAACTCAATATCATATATTGAATCACATGACATGGCCATATATTTCATAGTCTCACTCATAAAGTGACCAAGATGTCGCTCCAATAGGAGAGACTAACTCCATCTACATCACTCACAATAATCCACATGTGTCACAATGCACCCAGCCTCCACCTATATGGAAACCCTATTCAAGGTCATATTTGGTAGGATTAAAATACACTAAACAACATTTGGTCATTATAGTGACTTCAAGTGTAAGGACCACAATGACCTCCATGTATGACCTTCATGAATCATACTCAAGTTGGGTTTCTGTAGTACACTTGTTGAAAACAATAACCTATGTGTTTGACTTGATATCCAATGTCATGACTAATGAGACATAGTCATCAATCAAAACACATACTAGCCTTGATGTATTATTGTTGTCCTAATTTTCACAATAAAATCTAACTAGGACTCAAATTTTATTGCCTATTTTGGAACCTTGTGTGTAGTTCTTCCTCAATTTTTTGGGAAACTCTATGTTTTGTTTGTTGCATCATATGATATTTGATACCATTTCTAACCAACAATTGTGAGTTTAGATTTACCTTCATTTCCATAGTCCCAAAGTGTTCCCTTATTTCTATCAGTTTCTATATTCACCTTGACGAATCTTCGTACTAGTAAGCATGGCAATTGGCCAGGTTATGTTGGACCCGACCCGAATCATACCCAACCTGATGGGACTCGAATCTAGATAAATCAGAACCAAAATAGACACAAACCCTCACATATCCAACCCAAAGTTAACCAGACCGGACTGGACCCAAAAATCCACAAAAAATACTCCATTAAACAATCTACAAAAATATAACAAACCCAAAACTTGATCCGATCGGGCCCCGTCCAAACTAGATAATATCCGACCCAACACGATCCAGATTTAAAAGGACCCTTAAGGACCCAAACCAACCAAAAAAAATTAAAATGGACCCCAAAGGACCCGACCCAAATTTGAACAAACCCGAAAAGAGTTGAAATTTTGGGTCGGATCGGGTAGGGTAGGGTTTGATAGGTTTTTTTTGCCACCCCTACCTACTAGTCTTTTATTTGTTTAGATGTTGTGTAGTTCATATATTCTTAGTGGTAGATTTGCAATCCTCACCAAGACATATGTTATGTAGTCAATGGGATCAAAGAATTTAAATCTTCCTTAACACAACTCATTGTTAGGTATACCACATAACATGTATACTCTTATATGGATTCTAGTTTGTAGTCCACTTCCCTATATAGTTGAAGTTGTTAAACCCATTATCTAGGTTGCCCACGTCGAGCATACAAAATGGGGGGCACGGTAAATCATTATATATGTCTATATTGTTGAATTAGTATATGATAACATTAAATTGATGCAATACGCTAAAACATGCTTATCCCTTTTTGAAACAAGGAGTTTAACAATCTCAACTGATATTATATTAGCACGTCCATCATCATTATGTATTTCTTCCCTGAATTCTTTATGCTGCATTTTTCTGTGTATTTTGAGCAGGATGTTTATGAATTACTTATTTTCACCCAAGAATTATGGTAGTATTTCATTGATGAACTTGTATGGTTTTTTTTGATGTCTTTCTTTATGGTATCCCTATCTGCAAAGGCCATTATCGTTCTGTAGACATACTCCATGGTGTGTCATTCTCCCATCATGTACATTTACCGTCTTCGTCTCCCCAAACCGCTGTCTTGTCAAAACAAAATTACATAATCGAAAAGTTGTGATTGACTTCGTGTTAAGTCCCCCTCCTGATACAACTATTTTGATTGTTATGAATAGAAGGCTTTTTTTAAAACTATTGAGCTAGAGTAGTATATCAAAGATACTATGAATATAAGGCCTAACAAAGCCCTCTAAACAAAAAAAACTCAATATGACAAAACACATTGAAATTTAAAAGTTGAGTTTGTAAAAATTGCAACATTGCGGTACCTATCAATGCTAAAAATTAGTTTCGGCTAGTCTCACCCAAGTTGTCATTGAGTGAGATTTAAAAGTGTATCATCCAGTTGTTCTATAGGGTGTAGACGCCTTATTGGTCCCTCAAATAGGAGCAAAGGCCGAAGACAAATGAATCATCTTCTATTCGTGTACATCGGAATTCCACTTAAGACAATTGTAGTACGTATATCAGCCTTCAAGAAGGTCTTAATTCTCTGGTTAGGATCAAATTGCGCAACAATTATATCTTATAGAGAACCAGATAAGGAGGGAACTCTACTTTACAGCTAGGTTATAAAGGCGGTTGACAATAACAAAATAAGTGTGCAGATATGGGCACTCCAATTATTTTTCTGATAATTAATGCGCTGCCATACCTAAAAACCGTTCTAGTATTGAGTTATTTCGGTTTTGGGAAGGCATTGAACTGTCCTAGTGTTGACCAACCTCGTCGAGACCAGGATTGGGATTGATCTAGTCTTGATCGAGCCCCACTGTTATTTGGGAACCCAAACAGTTTTAGTTGGAATCTTCTCAGTTTGATCTTTCTTATTGTTAGCAGAGACAGCTAATCCGGACTGGTGTCCTGATTTAGAGGTCCTCTATTGCTTCTGTCGATATGAAGATATGATGTATATCAACGACATGTTTTTCAACCTATATAATTTAAATTTAACCAATTTGTAGTTGATAGTCAGTCAAGGTCGTGCTGTAAACTCTTGAATTGTCTCGTCCCCTGGCCTGATTCAAGAGAGATGTATTTGCTTGATCTAGCACACAAACTAACGTGGATCACGAGTCCAATTCAGTCTGTATCCTCCCAACACCATTATATGCGATCCTAAATAAAATTTGTCCGCTGCTTTACAAAATGCCAAGGTCTAATTTGAACGAAGTCACGTTGTCGTCTAAGTATCGGCATGAGAGGATAGTGGGCCATCCGTTAGGCTTCACTGACCTCTGGAAATCTACATATATGATACATTTGGTTGGATTAAAGCCGCTATTTCAAGTTTCACCATTTTGTTCGTCGTACCTGAAATGTTAAGAAATCAAAATCCATGTGATCACCAATGTATATAAGTAACTAGGGAAAATAAATCTTGCCTTTTCGGTCAGGTTCATTTCATCGCCTATTTTAACATCACTCTGCAAAATCTATGTGCCTGAGATAGAATAAAATTAATGTTGACGTATCTTTTTCTGCTAAATACCAGCCAGTCATGTCAAATGTTTCCCGGGTTTTGAATCTTTTTCGTTGAGATTCATACTTTGAAACCAACTACGTGCGTGGAGCTAACACGCCCTTGCAACTACAAGCTTAGTGTAATAAGAAGATTATGATGCCTAGGGGACTGTTTTCAAACATCAAAGACGGTAGGGAAAAGGTGGGCTTAATCCAAAAAGAGATGGCGTGCTAGTGTTGAGGCCGGTTTGGACCGAGATGAGCTGGAATTGCGACCCAACTCAAGTAGGAAAGAAGATCGAGGTCACCCAATGACGCTGGGACTGCGACGTCGTGGACGATAACGTTCTACGACCTAGACTGCAGTCTAGCCAGCTCCACAGTATATGTCGTTTCCACAGCGAAGTCCCCCATTGCGGCCGCGATTCTGATCAACACTAGGCCAGAACAGGACAAATGCATCGGATAACTTTCCAATTATTGGCCTTTGTTTCCATTTTCCAGAGTTCTGGTAATGATGGCCAGACTTCAGATTCATGATCTGTCCTAGTAACGAGGAGGAAGCTGCAGCTGGATGGGAGAGGTGGGACTGATATCGTTTTCAGTTCCGTGGTGGATGTTTCAGGATATGCTTGGTTCAATTCCATTGTAAAGAGTATTAAGGTTACGTGTACCGTTGTTGTTGTCCATATATTATGTGATGTTGATCCATGTTCATTGTCTTGATACATTCGTCATGGCCAAAATGCCACGTGCTAGTCAACGAAGGCATGAACGTGAATAAAATTGGACTTTGCTAAGCGTGTCAATTACTAGGGATGCCTCGGATGTATACATTTACCCCAACTACAAAAGCAATTGTAAGCGAATACAAAGAATAGCCTACCAGGCGTGAGAGTAGTTACTGAAAACCCAACTACAGAAGCAATTGTAAGCGAGTACAAAGAATAGCCTACCAGGCGGGAGAGAAGTTACGGAAAAGATATCAGTAGTGTTAAGGGCGCGCATGTCTGGTTGTGCGTAGTAGGATGATATATTGTGAATTTTTGATGTATTTGTAGGTTGCAAAATCACACTTTAGAACCTAACTAAACTAGATAGAAGTTCACGTCACCTAATCTACTATTCTACTCTACTAAGAACCAATACTCGTTTCCGTCCTTCCCCTCTGATTTCCTACAAAAAAAAACTGGACTCTTCATCGTCGCAGTCCGTTTCTCGTCAACTTCCTATTTTCACTCTATCCAAAACCATAATCCACGTTCTGGTCTATACCTAATTCCACTTGAGCGCCGCCGCCCGATCCGTCTGAATGCCGATGTAAAATGAATTGAGCGCACGCGCCAGTGTTTCTGCACAACGTAGGCTATGTGACTGGGAGAACCATCTGCGTATTTCCAGACTAGAAAGAAGATATTATTTCCGTCTCCTCTATTACCCCTCGTCTTTTCTCAGCACAGAAGGTCATGGTATTGTGCCATCAGTTGTGTACCTATAAGGACAACATCTGTGATCGAAAGATGCAGTTCGGTTGTTCAAGAAGATCCTACATCTGGAAAAAGGTTACATCCTCTGCAGTACTATGAGTTCAACGATCGTATGGGCCACAAAGCTGTACCACTATTGGCCCCCAATCTGCTCGTAAATGTACAGGATTGGAGGAAGTCAATATGGACCCTGCTCGCTATAGCCATACGTGAAAGAAGTTAATTGTTTCCGTCTCCACTGTTGCCCCAGTTCTATCTCGTCTATATCCCAAAGTCGTGTCGAGCCATCAATTGTGTACCTATAATGACAACATCTGTGACCCCAGTGAAGATGCAACCGGGGGTCTAACAAGATTCTACAATTGCAAAACACGACACCCTCTGCAATTATAAAACCCTCAAGTGCTATGATTTCAACTGTCGCGTGGGTCAAAAGGCTTTACTACTACTGGCCATCAATCTGCTCGTAAATGTAGCTGACTGGATGATGTCATTATGAACCCTGCTCCTGTTTCTTTGCTGAAATAATCTCATGCATGGAAGAAGTGATGTTAAAGACAGTGTCATTATCATGTATTTACAGAGCGGCTCGTAGGCAAGAATATATATCTTCCGCCAAGTGCTTATCTGGTTTGGTCTTTCCAATAAACTTCACACAAATTCCAACTTTTCTTAATGTCATAAATCAGAAATGAAATCAACTTCTCTGTTTGGATTGTTTCAGTTTCAATATGATGAACAAGGAAGAAGGGGATGAATAAATTTAGTTCATGGCACAAATGAATAAGTAATGTTTAAGAATAAAAAAAATACTTCCGCCTAATAGAGGTAAATGATTTTTTTTATTTTGGTAGTTTTTAATTACTACAATGCAATCTTTTTGCGTGAGTCGTATTCTATTTATATATGAAAATGATTTTTTAAGAAGTTGCAATTCATGGAGCTGCCACTCATGTTATGCGTGATGCTGAGAGGAGGGCAGAGTTGTCACTTGTTTTGGTGTATTTAAGTTATAACATCTGACAATAAAGAATCAAAGGATAACGACAGTGAAAATGTGTTAATGTTTTCTCATTTCACGCATTCCCGTTCCCCCTCATACTGGATACTCTGAAGGTTCACAGGAAGCCACAAACATGACCTATATGACGTTACTAGTTCCATGATTGCTGAATTCCTATATGGGAAGCTTTCTAGGGCGTGCTTCTGTCTAAGATCAAGTAAGTTTTTGTTGATTATTTAAAGACACTTTTACTTCTAAAAGCTCAGTTTCGATTACATACCATCGATCTTGTGATCAACAATTTTTATTATGTTGCTTATTATGGTTTCAAGACAAAGGTTTCCATTCATGTTCTAATTTGAGGCCTAATTCCTATATGATTATTTGTAATTTTTTTGGCTGGATCGATTTCAATACCATGAGTGAAATTTGAAAGATGTAATCATTACTCAGATTTTCTTTTAATTCAATAGGTTGCCCATTATTATTTGCGACTATGACATGGTTTCCTAAGCCGTAAAACAACAAAAGTGACAAGGATATCCAGATTAATAAGTTAAGGACTCATTAATCAATATGAACATGCCGTGTTTGTTGGAGATTAGTCTATACATAAAGGTTATCTTTAAAAATAACATGTTAGTTCGATGAATCTCCAAGGACTGTAAATTACGTTTGTGATATATTACGTACAACATTAATTACATATCGATGATGTAGTCTAGGAAATAATATGTTATTTTGATCATATATATATTAATCTACTAATACCACTATTTAAATGAATGATTAGACATTCCTTCATCTATATTGGAAACTTATATATGCCTTCATATGGCCGTGCATACGTACCAATCCGTAGCATAATAAACAATATCGTATCACTAAAATGACATGTTATGTTTATCATTCTATTCTAAGTCTACTCAAAGATAGACAACAATGGTTGCAAGCGGGGCACAATTTCTAATTGTAGGTTGGAATGGTCTTAGGAGTCTTTTCAATAAAAATCAAAGGGAGAGTTCTTGAGACCGCAACAATATGAGATACCATCTTTATCGTGTATAGAAATTGAAAAGCAATAATTTTTGTTCATTCAAATCATATCATTCATGAGTATATTTTTCTAATCTCATTGGGTTTTCTTATTGTCAAGTTACCAATTTAGTAATTATAATCACACGTATAGAACATGTTTTCAACAAGTAATCACATGTTGAGGTTCGTTTAAATTGTTACGAATCACCAACTCTATTCTTCTACTCGACACATCTAAACCCTAAGATCAGACACGTCCTATAGAAACATGAGCATTCTTTGATCTCTTCTCTTGTAGCCTGTGCAATCCAACTTCGTTTTCTTTTTTAATTTCCTAATTTTATGTATCATGTACCCTACTTGAGTGTTCTATCACATACTAATTTTTTGCGTACTTATTCTCCCCCTATAAATATAAAGTATTTCAACGTTTGACATTTAGCCATGTATAAACATTTTACTGCAATCGTTATAGATTTTATTTGAAGTTTCTCAATGCTACAACCCTACCTATAAAGTCTATGTTATTGAAAATTTAAAGTCGTAGATTTATATGGTGAACACTTGTTTTATAACTATAGAGATTATCTAATGAAGAATTAGTTCCAAATTTAAAGTGGGACAAAGAACATGATGGGCTTCTTATACAATCTGAAGCCAATAAACATAATTAATAGGCATTTCATCATACATTTGGAAATGATTAATACTCTCTCTTAGAATATGCAAGCGGATGATTGTTTTTTTGTATGTTCTTGTTCTATATGTGTATGGTTCTCTTAAACCTTATCCATTATACATATGGAAGCAATAACTTTTCCAGTTTTAGTTGTAATTACAAAATATAGTGGGACCACATTACTACTCTATATTAAATCAAATTCTAAAAAATCAAGCAGAATGGTATCTATCATCCTTTTTTAATACCTCAGGATGTTGCATCCCTCCGACCTATTGATAAAGACTTTCGACAAGGAGAGTAATTACTACACTCTACAAGTTTAGACCACCCATGTGCAACATTTGTATGAACAACTATATATGTACTTATAAAAAATTTATAGAATATATGAGACATCAACCAATTTTAAACATACAATAGAGGACACCCAAGATCCAAGATAACAAGAAGATTAAGTCCTACACAATAATTGCAAGACTACTTTGTGTGGATACATGAAATATATTTATATCAAGTCACTCCCTATTTCGGTTTGGCTACACAACTTTTCTTATCGTTGTGTTGTGTTCTATTTAGTTCCACTTGTTTGGTTAAGTGACAACAACCGATGAAAGGAAGTCCAATAGTGGTGTTCTTAGAAATTAAATTTTTTTTGATATTATTGTGTAATTCAACATTTCTCGAGCATTACCCCTATCTCATGCATCTCTCATTGACTTGATGTTAATCCCCACAAAAAAAAACATCTACCATTGTGAAGAGTAAACACCACCACCATATTATCACTTTTTTAGCATTGACTCTTGATGTTTTAATACCACAAGAGTATCACAAAGAGATAAAAGAAGTTCATACACCTGATATGAGTGCATGTATTCATAAACAAGAGTTAGAGGATTTGATAAAAATTCTCTTCCCCCAGTGTGTAAGATACAACACAATATAAACATATAGTTGTGTTTTTTATGAAAAGTACAACATAGAATCTCAAAATGGTACATGCACCACTCATTATTTCAAGACTTTTCTATCAATAATAGTAGCTAATAAACAATTCCAACTAACTTCACTCCATAGAATTTATTCTTCCAATGATATGTTTATTCTTAGAATTCTTTTCTTACCTCAGTTCCAAATGTGAGATTTTTTTTTGTAAAGTTGATCACAACTTTATATCAATGAAGTTTCTCCAAAATGAATGATTTCTCCTTTGACTATCTTTTCTTGTGTGCTCACATTCAAGATTGTGGTCTCTATCATAATTTGTACCTAATGAAGTGATGATTAGCATATATAGGTTATATTGATAGACTAGGCATATGTGTCTAAGTAAAAGATGGAGTGATTCATTTCTCTATTGTGTGTTTTAAATTAATATCTACCATGTGGAGTTTATAATACTTGAAAAACATTTGTGTTGTTGACTAGGCATTGTCATATAATGTTTTTGATATGAATATCATTTAACACTTCAATTGTAATCTAAATATTTTCACCCAATGTATAAAATAGATTCCCCTAGCATCGGGCATAATTGGAGGAGTATAATTTCTTTTCTATATTTAACACATGATTCTAATTGAAAAGACTGACATATTACTTTTTATTCATTTTTTGTCATTTGTAGCCCATTTTGTTTCAATTAAATTTGTTCTTTCTAAAAATGGTTACATGTGCGTCCAATAACAACTAAAGACAATGAAAGACTGGTTGATATTAAGAAAGTGGTGGAAATTCTAAATAATATTTTCTTTATACTTTTAGTTCATAGGATTAGAGTTAGATAAAATTCATTGGTGTTTTATCAAGAACACAAATATATGGTGTCACGTTGTGATTTGGCATGATTTTATAAACCAATTTAGAAGTATTTTTGTAAGTTTAAAAAAATTATAGTTAAATTGTAGCATAGAAAATATACAACTTCTATTCATGTTTTCAAGCATAGGGATACACTTTCTACCCTTTAGGGATAAAACAAATAGCAGTGTCATGGTAGTGTGATCA
The DNA here is from genome assembly GCA_963693085.1 of Alisma plantago-aquatica. Classification (NCBI taxonomy): domain Eukaryota; kingdom Viridiplantae; phylum Streptophyta; class Magnoliopsida; order Alismatales; family Alismataceae; genus Alisma; species Alisma plantago-aquatica. Next base: position 1,291,288,040 of record OY856409.1, read on the forward strand.
TAATGGTACCTAGAACTAATTTCGACTCAAAAGATGTAATCGTAAGGCATGAATTGTTGTATACACATAAATTTATTGATAATTGAAATTTTCATGGTATGCCTCTCTTTACCCGATTTAATAAGTGTATACCACAATATTTTGGTGAACACAATATTTCATTCATATATAAATATTGATATATTTGACTTTAAAATTATAAAATTTGGTTTCTTTGTTTTCCAAATGTTTTACCCCATTAGAACCTGAGTTATAGGAACTGGAAGTAGTTTCAAAAAAATATTATCATTGTGTACAACAAAATTAGGTGGTTTTAGACTGTGATTTGAAAATTCACATGGACAATTTTAATTGGTTATGAAACTCCACATGTTGATGTAGAAAGCTCGTCATTGGATAAAAAAAATGTATGACCTACAAAATTAGTCATATCATTTTGTATTGAAACAAAACATCAATTACAATGGATGCATGTCGAAGTGATACATATTTTAGCAAGAATACACAAGCATCACTATAATATTTCTTTTAGAAAAGGGGAGAGAAAACCATCAAAATTTATTTAAAGGAGCTATATCCCTTTGCTAAACACAATCTTAGGGAAACTGCACAACTATTATATAGTTATGAGGGGGAAAACCCATGTGTACTAATACTTAAGTCTGATCCATCCAACTACTAGAAAAGAAAATACACTAAATAAAAATGTGACATGTTTTTCTTCCCTCATATTGTGTATTAAATGTATACTTATAAAATAAATGGTTATCATTTCATTACTCTATAAGACATGTGGTTGAATATGTTGTTTGTTGAAAGCTTATTATCATTTGATGGCATATATGTCATGAAAAAAAATGTAGTGTTAATCATGATCCTCAACTGTCAATTGTGATTAGTCATTTAGTTAGAAGTCAGTTAATGATTTAGTGTGGATAACTTATATTAAGAAAAGAATAGGATTACAAGGGGAATTATGCCAATGTAGCATTCAACTAATCAAAGTTGAGAATTGTAAATAAAGAAACATGATGGATTATGCATAGAAACTATTAAAGTATCATCAATAAATGGTTCTTGAATAGGTGGATATGTGGGAAAATAATTATGTACATGTAAAGTTATAAACATGTGAGAGGAAATCAAGGGTTAACCAAACAATGTAGGTATAACAAAAAGAGACAATTAATTGAATGAGAAGAGAAGAATAGTGCCCTTCCTAACTGGTGAAATAGATTGGATATAATAGCAAAATGACTACTTAAAAGTAGGAAACAACAAACAATACATATCATATTAAATAATAAATTTCCTTGTAAACTGAATTCTTGAAAGTAGTAAACAATGAATGGTACAAATCTTAAACAATATGCTTCCTTGTAATAGTAAACATATCATATCTTTATGTATTTCAATTACATATATAACTAATTATAATAATTGATATACATATATGTGCAAAGCACGTGCAATTACTAGTATAGTTTGATGATCTAAGGACGTACGTCATGATCGGTGCGCACCTCAGTGGAGACATTCACTGAAATACGATGACTAACCTTACTTGCATAAGAACTACCACACTGTCACTATGATACCAGTAGTAAAAGATATCCAAACCCATGAAGACATCATTCCTTGATCGCAAGCTCAATTATTCTTAGATATTGCCTCCAATTGGGTAAAGTCCTCTAGATGGTCTACCTCAGCCATCTTATCTTTAATGTATATGTTTGACCCAATATTAACCATGGGGCTATCTACACACATACATTGGTCAGCTCTATGATTGGGACTTCATAATCACTAAAAAGCCACTGACTTGATCCCACTGCCGCCAATGGTCTTATTTTGTCACCGAGAATTGTGGATGGATAATTCTTATTATGGAACTTTCTCCATAATTCTCCCCCTTCTAAATCTTCAAACTTTCTTTTGGACTTATCCATGGCCGACTAGTATTCCACTCCTCTTTTAAAAAGACATATAAAATAACTATATTTGGGAGACTAGGGAGCCCATCGAGAAGAAAATATCCTCTAACTACCCCAACGATAAGTTTATGTGTGCTTGGCCTCAGTGGTCTCTGAGTGTTTAGTTATCACTTTTGGAATATCCTTACATGATGCATAGCAAGGGTTTTCTCTTGATTTTAGTATCTATGATATAGGGCTCATGTTTGTTGGAGTTTTGTGAACTTACCTGTAGTGAATCTCACCAAGCACATCATGTAACATCCCTGACCTGGGTTATGCTTTAACCCTAGGTGTTTTGATTAAGAAAGATGATTATATGCTTAATCTTATCTTTTGAAAAGTGATTAGGGATCATGAGGAACTTATGTTTCAATTTTGGTCCTATTTGAACAATGTTAAAGCAATGATTGCTTGTTTTGGACTAAAGTGCAAATTACCCAAGTTGAGGGGTTAACTTGAAAATTGCATATGATAAGATGTTCCTCTGATGTTGATACATCATAAGGATGAATATGATGTAGTATTATGGTTTCCACAAGCCTGGACACCAAGATAGAGCTTGTTGGACAATGTTGTGCAATAAAACCTAGTTTTGGAGTAAAGTGCAATTTACCCAAAATCTAGGGTTCAATATGAAAATTACCACTTCAACAAGGTCCATAATGTTTCTTGGCATCATTTAGAGCAAATAAAATGAGAGGGGTGCTTCATTTGAATTAAGTTGGAGGAGAGAGAATCTTGACATTAAAATAATCAAGAATAATGCCTAATTGAAACCCTAATTCGATTTAGGGCAAAAATGAATAAAAATAATTGAAGGGCTTTCAACCAAAATGTTTTGTATTGATTTTGAATAAGGATGGATGTTCCTTTTCTAATATAAGGAACGAAAATATCTTAAGTAGGTGAAATTCCACTCACCTTATTATAAAGAAAAGTAATTTCCACTCACATATGGGATATTAATATAATAAGCATTAAGGTGCTTAATTTGCTTTTCTTTAAATTGAGGATAATGAAGGGGAATAAAAGGCAAAGGAAGGTGCCTCGTATCCATGGAATTGAGGGGGAAGAGGCGGCCATAATTTTTGGATTAATTGGATTTTTATAAGGCATTTTCTCTCTCATCAATTTCCTTATAAAAGTGCCTTTTCCAAATGAATTGAAAGGCTTTTTCGGCCCTTTCTTCTTCCTTTTCTTGGGATGAGCTCAAGGGGACTTAGGAGCAATAGGAGGACGAACCCCAACCTATTGGTAAGCTTCTTGACCCTCGTTCTTCATGATTTCATGGTGGAAATCGAAAATAAATTATGGATTCCTTCTTATTTCGATCTCCTCTTCAACCCTAGCCAACTTTTGCAATCAAAAGCTTGAGGACGAGCCTAGGGGGAGTTGCTAGAGCTTCATCCACCATTGATGGCGTGATCTTGGAGCTTTGGAGCTCAATTGGAGGCGTTTTTTATAACTCAAACCCTTAATCATTGCTATTGCATCAATCATCTATGCTTTGTTGATTGTTTTCTTCAATTTGATACATATTTGATTCTTTGCTGCAATTCCATCAAGAACGGTTGCTGTTCTTGGGTTCACGAAGGAAGATGATGATGACATCATCATAAGAAAGCACATCACCAAATTTCTTGGGAGCAAACGATCTCAAGGGTTGGGACCAAACGGTTTCACCAAAACCGTTTGGTGACCAAACGGGTTGCAAACTGTTTGGTGTCAAACGGGTTCAAACCCGTTTGAAGGAGTTGACCAAGCGTTTACCATTTAGGAATCTCGTTCCTAATTATGTAGGCTAATGACCCTCTAAATTTTAGGGGTTAACTCCAAAGGAATCATAGGTGGAAGGCCAATCAATTAGACAAATCGAATTGAATTGAGTGCTGATTTTCAACCTGATTAACTTGACCTGCTTGGGAAAACGGGTTCAAGACCGTTTGAGTGAGTTGACCAAGCGTTGACCATTTGGGATTCCTGTTCATAATGATGTTGGTTAATGACCCTCCAAATTTTAGGGGTTAACTTCAAAGGAATCATAGTTTGAAGGACAATCAATTAGACAAATCGAATTGAATTAAGTGCTGATTTTCAACCTGATTAACTTGACCTGCTTGGGCAAACGGGTTCAAGACCGTTTGAGTGAGTTGACCAAGCGTTTACCATTTGTTATTACTTTTCATAATGATGTTGGTTAATGACCCTCCAAATTTTAGGGGTTAACGCAAAAGGAATCATAGGTTGAAGGCTAATCAATTAGGAATACCTAATTGGATTAAGTGCTGATTTTCAACCTGATTAACTTGACCTGCTTGGGAAAACGGGTTCAAGACCGTTTGAGTGAGTTGAACAAGCGTTGACCGTTTGGGATTCCTGTTTATAATTATGTTGGTTAATGACTATCCAAATTTTAGGATAAACTCCAAAGGAATCGTGAGTTGAATGCTATTCCATTAGGCAAACCCTAATTGAAAACAGTGCTGAAATTCCAATGAGTTAAGTTGAGATTTTGGGTTGATTAGCCCAAACGGGTTCAAGACCATTTGGGGATCATCCAAACGGGTTCAAGACCGTTTGGGGGTCACCCCAAGACCGTTTGGAGGTCTGGGGTCAAGTATAGTTGACCAATTGAAGGTCCAAAGGTACTAATCATATTGCAATGTAGTGTTGATTTGTTGATCAACTCGATAGACCAATCCATGATGAATTTTCACTAGAATCCAAAGGTTGGATGGGCCAAACGGTCTCAAGACCGTTTGGTGGTCACCCAAGACCGTTTGGAGGTCTAGGGTTGAGTATGGTTAGGTGTTTGAAGGCCTAAAGGTACCAAGTTGATCTGCAATAAATTGCTGAATTGGTGAGCACTTCAATGATCCAAACCCTACTTGGATGGCTTAGTTTTGAGAGATTTGATGGGAAAACGGTCTCAAGACCGTTTGGAGGTCATCCAAACGACCTCAAGACCGTTTGGGGTCAGGTCATACCCAATTTGGATGATGGTTCAATGGTTTCAAAGTAACTAGTCTTACATTGATTAGTGTTGTTGAATCATCAATTCTAAACCCTAATTCAATTGAATCAAACCCTAATTGATGACCAATTGAGGGTCAATTGAGGGTCAAATCAGTTGAAGGTTGACCTATTTAACTCAATTGAAGTATGAGTATAGGTCCAATTGATGATTGGTTCCATGAATTCAATGATTGAAGGAATCAACATTGAAAATCCTAATTCAATTGGGTATCTTATGTAATGGAGGTCCAATGTGATTGAATCTCTTGAGATTTAAGATGATGAATGATCCATCGATCCAATTATGATTAGTAATGATTATCAATGAAGGTACAAAGGTTGAAACCCTAATTTTACCTAAGAGATTAGTGCCAATTAAGGGATGTATCCCTAATTGCTTATAGGATCAATGACTTGATACACTATGTTAATCATAGTTGTATGTACTCGAATGAAGGGTTGATATGACCTAATCAAGTTGAGAAGTGGATAGCATGAATTCATACATGAATATGATTCATGTGGTGGTTAAGGGTTATGATCCTTAAGTAAAGAGATCATGAAACCCTAAACATGAACATAAACCCTAATCGACAGGGTTATTGAGTTGAAACCCTAGTTGAGGGTGTATCCTTGTGAAACTCTAGTTGAGGGTGTATCCTTATGAACCCTGGTTGAGGGTGTATCCTTGTGAAACCCTAGTTGAGGGTGTATCCTTATAAACCCTGGTTGAGGGTGTATCCTTGTGAAACCCTAGTGGAGGGTGTATCATTGTGAACCCTGGTTGAGGGTGTAACCTTGTGAAACCCTAGTGGAGGGTGTATCATTGTGAACCCTGGTTGAAGGTGTATCCTTGTGAACCCTGGTTGAGGATGTATCCTTGTGAAACCCTAGTTGAGGGTGTATCATTGCGATTGTTTATAGGCAACTTTATTATAAAGTTATGCCTTAAACTAAGATAAGTCCATATCATGTGAGATAGCTGGACAATTCTAATGTGTGGCCTATGCATTATATGCTAAGGGTGAGTATTCTGTGATGGAATGTATTAAGAGGGGAAATACCTTAATACAAGATAAAGTTGGTTAACTCAAGAGGGTCTGAATTAATGAGAAATGGGGAACCCTAACCCTAATTTGGGGAAAAGGGAATGATAAGACCTGTTTGATAGTGAACCCTAATTCCTGGTTAAGGAATGATGGTGTTACTATTGTATCACATGATGTGATGAATATCTTGTATGACTGTTATCATGCCTAATAACCATGCAGGTATGATGAGATGATGAATATAGCCAAGTTTGGGCTGTGACATTTATATAATAAATGTTGATTGGCTTTTTGTGCGTTGTTGCTTAATAAAAGTAACAATGTGTACGGATTTTATGAACCATGTGAATAAGTTGTTGCCTAGTGAGAGGTGACAAGATGTGAATGGTCTTATGAACCATGTGAATAAGTTGTTGCCTAGTGAGAGGTGACAAGATGTGAATGGCCTTGTGAGCCATGTGAATAAGTTGTTGCCTAGTGAGAGGTGACAAGATGTGAATGGCCTTGTGAGCCATGTGAATAAGTTGTTGCCTAGTGAGAGGTGACAAGATATGAATGGCCTTGTGAGCCATGTGTGATGGTTGGGTAACAAGTATCATGTTTCTTTGTAGCATTGTGTTAATAAGTTATGCTAGAGAACTTGGCTGATGTTACATTTCTGTTATATATCTATAGTTCGTTGATGATTATTCATATCTGTTGTATTCATTACAAGTAGATGGATGAACTATGAGTCTACCATGGGTAGATGCAATGCTCTTATTGAAAATGGAGATTTTCTTATTCTGTTCTATGAAGAATAATTCTGCCTATTAATGTAAAAGTAACCCTTGCTCAGTTTAATTTCATAATCTGCTATAACAATGTTTCTGGTGGAGAGTTATATCTCTCGCTGGGGAAATTTACAATTGTCTCACCCCCGTGGGAAACATTTTTAGGTATGCATGAAAGGCAGAGCAGAAACCCTAGAACAGGGAAAGAGCAGCAGCAACAGCAACAGCAGGGAGAGCAATAAGATCTCAGGTGGAGATATTGTCTGTCTAGTCACATAGATAGTAGTCCTATGTGTCGTCTCTGTACTCTCAGGTCCTCAGAGTTTTTAGTCAGTGTTTTTGATATATCAGTCTAAGGTATTGGCTTGATGCCTCGAGATTTGTATGCTACCTGCATATATGTTTATAAGGCAGCTGATGATGTAGTATCTAGAAAGAGATGGTACAGGATATGTACGTTTGAAACAGAATGTATATGATATACAATGGCAATTGTTGGAAACGATTTCCTATGTGTGGATCTCTTTGCAAAAAGTTTTAAATTTTTAGTGATTTTCGCTAATCCGCTGCTTGATGAACGCTTACGCATTAGTTAATCTTGTTTTCGCGATACGGTCGTCACACATCCCCTCTTCCGTCCATATTTCTGAAAGACAAATACTTATACAAGGATAGGCTTAATCATATGTTCATGTGGAATGGCACTACCTACTAACTTCCTAACACCATTCACATGATAAGGCTTGTGTTCTTTTTAAATGATGGAGGTTGCATAACTGATAGTAAATATTGACACAGTCACTCACACATGCCAAACTCTTCCGGGTCATTACAATGAACAGTACTTGAACTTAAATTAAAATGGGTAGTACTATAAGAATCTAACTTTATGAATTCAAGAATTTCCCTAGGTGGTCTTCTGTACAAACAAAAGTCAATATATGTTTTTGGTAGTGCTTAGATAATGAGTCAGTCACTTGATTACCTTCTAAGTTGTTATTACTACAATACCAATGTTTCTTCATCTTCCTTTGTAATTCCATTATCCACTTCACTGACTTTGCATTGTCTTTCTGAATGCCTTCTATAGATTCTTTAGCAAGGGATGAATCTATTTCAATATTTAAGTTAGGGATTCCTTTTTCTACTACCATGTCAAGAGCAAGGTTGATGGAATGAAATTTAGATTTAAAGGAATTATCATCCTTGATTATATTCACTACTCACTTATCCATTCACGTGCTCTATCACGGCATACTACATTGATACAATTGTTCCCTTTCTTAAAAGTGGCATTCATTTTCATCTTCAGATGACCTTCCACATGCCTCTTCTATGTATAAGTTTTCTACACCTCAGCTCTGGTGTTCTCCTACCGCCATGTGACCTCACACAGTCTTACCTCCTTTCTAATATACTAAATTCAATGAGAAATTGGTCATTCATTTTCTCAAAGACTTCCAGGTTCCTATTAATCCATTTCTGCCAGCAACTGGTCATCAAATTTAAGGAATGTTTGAGATCATATATGATGTTCATGGACATCTAGAACCATAGGTTTGCTTCCCCAAAGAAATCATTCAACATCTGAGGTTCCATTAAGCCCCTACAAATAGTTTCATCTTACAAGAAATCCATTAGAATGTGTAGGCTTGTTTCTTCCTATTTGTTACATCTTGGACATTAGCAATTTGATGTCATGTTCCTTGCTAATTTATGATTGTTGTCATGACTGTGTTATGCCCTACAATCCACATGAATGCCTTTACTCTAGATGTTGCTTTAGTATGCCATATGTTTTTCCATTTTCCTATGACCCTCACATCTCTTTGGATGCGAAGAACTTCATAGGCACTCTTAGTGGTAAAGGTTCTAGATTCAGTATGTATACAAGCATGAATGTATTTTTAGATTGTATATAGAGTATGGTTACTTTGAGTAACTTTCTCACTATCTCATCAGGAAGGTACTTAAATAGAAATTCAACATCCCACTTGTTCTCAAAGTTCACCAGACATAATACTTTAATGTACGCTAGTTCAATAGGTATCATCTTCTTAGTTAGGTTTTGGAGGGTGTTGTCCTCGGACCACCATTTCTTGATCCATACATAGATTTATTCTCCTCTTATCAGTACCATGATGGAGTTGTCTTCTGTGAACTCCTTACATTTAAGTGTTTCCCTACTGAGTCTAGATACATTGCTAGAGTTTCTACTTGTGTACTTTTTGAATTAGAGTTTCGACCACCACACCAAAGTGAAATCATGCCCATGCTTAATTACCAAGCATTCCTAGTAATTTGAGCCAAGTTCCATTCACACATGGATTTTATCGCCATGCCTCCATGTTGGTTTTTGCGGGTTATTTTATACCAATTGATAGGGATAGAGGACTTCCTATATGGTTACCACCCCAAATAAAGTATGTAATGTGGTTATTGATCCTGTTAGAATTGTAAGTTTTCAGTGTGATTACTGAAAAATGCATAACATGGTTGGGTACTACAGTCATAGTTGATTTGGCGAGGCTGACTCAACCAACAAGAGAAAGAAATCTCATCGACCACAAATTTATGTTTCCAGATAGCTTGTTAAGAATGTATCTATAGGTATCATTCTTGACTCTATTATGGATCATTGGTACTCCAAGGTACTCGCCTGGATTCTTGGGTTCAATGAAGCCACTAGCTTTGCAAATATTCCTTAGTGTCCTTGTAGGAATATTCTTAGCAAAGTGTATACATAACTTGCAAACATAGATTGTCTATCTAGACAATGAACCAAATTCCTTGAAACAATCTAGGCTAGCCTTGATTTGGGTAGAGCTTTCCTGCACAAATAAGTGAAAAACGCTAGAGGGGGGTGAATAGGGTTTTATGATTATTTTAAAATTAGTTCAACCAAGCAACCACAAAAATATAGGAGAAGGAGACAAAGGTATTTAGAGTGGTTCCACCCTTAGCAAAAACTAAGTGAGCCAGTCCACTACCCAATTATTTCCAATTGGGATTTTGAAAGCACTTGTATTTTATTACCTTTTTGGAGGATGTTACATAAAATACAAGTACCTTCCCAAACCTTAGAATAGCCTTCACCTAGAAGTAGTCTCACCAACCCTGAAGCAGCCTTCCTCTTGAAGTATCTTCAAGCTCCCTCTTGAAGTAGCCTTCCCCTTGAAGTAGCCTCCCGTTGAGACAACCTTCTTGAAGTAATTCTAAGTTTGTTGAGCTACCTTCTCCACCTGAAGAAGCTCCTACAACCTCATTTCTGCAGCATCTAACCTAGGAGTAGCAAAGGAGAATACAAAACAATAAGAAGGAATAAGATTGGAAGAAGGAACAAGATTGGAAGAAGGAAAAATACACTTCACCACTTTAGCACAAGGCTTGAATCCTATATCAAGCATTTTGATCTCCTATCCAATGTGTATGAATGTGAAAGTGTAGTGGGTAGGAGATTCTAGTGTATAGGACACAGAATCTCAGCTTATGGAAATGATTTGCAAGTGAAGGATTGCTCAATCTCTCACAAGAGTTGATTCTCAATTGCCAGTATGTGTACTCAAGTGAATTTAGGTGTCCTAAGGAATGTCCTATTTATAGGAATGGCCTACTAGTTCTTAGGGACATTCTAGACACTTTCTAGGGTGTTCTTAGTACTCAACTAGCCATTAAGTATCCACTAATTACATTTGTAATAGCTAGTTGATTAATTCTGAAAAGTGCAGTCAGAACATTTCTCGGTCGAGAAGTTTGTTGACCAAATGTCTCTCGGTTGAGAACTTCATCAACTAAGGGAATGTCTGGAGTAAGTGTATTGCAATGTTCAACTCAACTCCCAACCACTTTTTCCCACCAAGTCTAATGGCTATAGAATCTGCTCAAAGGATAGACTCAGGTGATCCTTGGTCGAGAAGATGTTCGACCGAGAGTGTCTTGGTCGACAAGTAGTTCGACCGAGGGAGTCCCTATTTTAGTTTATCTAGACATTTACTAAGTGTATGTATCAAAGTACAATTGTGATGCTATCATAGTGGATGACCTATCTAAGTGTTGTCAGTGGATATGGAAGATCTAAACACTTGATTTACATGATATCTAAGTACTTATACATTATATATTTGTACAAGTTTACATTTGATTACAATCATGAAACAATAACGCAATTTGAGCATATAGATCTTTCAAGATTAGCTATCCACCACCTTGAATTCTTGTTCCTGAAATACTCAAGTAGCACGTTAGATCCACAAGAATGAAATGTTTATCATTTTCAAAACAAAGGGATTTTAATGATGTTCATTTAGCCAACAATCTCCCCCTTTGTGAAGATGACAAAAATTTCTAAATATATAAATCAAATAAGCTTAAATCATATTGAGTTTCATACCTAAAGTTTACGTTGTGTATACCTTCTCTTGTTTATGAAATATGTGCTTATTATTCCCAAAGAAGTGTGGAACATAAAATCCAACTATTTGGGGAATATAGCAACATTTGATGTGAAGCCAAGAGAGTACGTATGAAACTCATTGATTGAGTTTTTAGGATTTATATTATTTCTCCCCCTTTGTCATTTCAAAAAAGATAACCGTTAAAAACATGTTTTAAGACTCCCCCTTAATTAGTTCTCCCCTAAAATATGATAATTAAAATAGCTAAAAGATGTCCATTTCCAGCCAAAAAGTAAGGATCAGAGAAGCAAACTGATTTTAAGAAGGAGAAGAACTGTGGGCTCCGATCTCCAAACCACGAATTAATCCCGATTTAATCATGTGCGGAAGCAATCGGTGAACAGAGGAAGACAAAAATCACGGGAAATTAAAACTTTTCGAGACAAGAGCCTGAAACCACAAACCTTTTCCATAGAAAAAGGATTTAACTGTTTACATCACTGACAATTACTTCTTGAGTAATTATATATAACATGATACCAAAATTCTCAAGAATTCATACTCCAAAACACTTCAGGACCTGAGAGTACAGAGGACACATAGGACTTGACTCTAACTACACCATGAAGCAGGCTAGATCTCCACCTGAGATATTTACTGCTCCTGATGCTGCTGTTGCTGGGATTGGTCACCTGTGTTCTTGTTCCTCCGTCTTCGACGACCACCTAAAAAGTAGAAGTCTACGGGGTGAGACAATTATACATAATTGCCCCAGCGAGAGTTATAACTCTCCACTAGGCTTTATAAGTAAAGCAAGGAATAACTAAAGCAATACGAGCCTTCAAGATATTCACTAGCAGTTCTGAAGATAAGCAAGAGTTCAATCAATATTAAAAATATGAGAACATCTATGCTATTCAAGGTAACATCAATCAAGTAACTCGTAGTTAACTCTAGCAAATATACTACGCTGTTGATTATGTTTTTCAAACATTATTATGCCCTGTGGAGATGAGGCATACCACTCATACTCCAACTGATCGCTAAGAAGTCACATCAGTATCATACATAGGTCATTAAAAGAGCCGGATTCTTATGACCTCATCTTCCTCAGTCAGTTAGAGGATTGATTGTTTGACATCTGGCGGGATGTCTTTATAATAGCTCACCAGGGTACTCTAGTCCTTCGCTATTTTTAGAGTTACAGTGGCATTCTGTACTCTCTTCGTCCTTGGAAGATTTCTTGTTTATCTTTCACCGATACGGTATTTGTGTCTTTAAGGGAGTGTAGATATACATCTCACCTTTAGGACTTTATGGTGGGGTCTGATGGACTACTAGAATCTACATCATCCTCTCACCTTTTCTTTTATAGTGAAGGTATGACGGACTACAAGAATCTACATCAAATACCTACACTAGGATGTAAGGTTCTACACATCCATGTACCCCACATACTCAAAAGTATGTGATCCAGGAGTTCCCTGAGGAAAAACCTGTTTCACCATCATTTAGATTCTGACAATGATGGATCTATGATCAGGGCTCTACATTTCACTTTATTAGTTAGGTACATTCAGTATTCATATCATCATACACAAACATTAGCATCACAGCTATATATGAGAATACTAAAATGTAGCAGGCCTAACTCATTTCAATTACCAGTTCTCAATTATCTCATCACAAGTCATCTGTTAAGCATGACCTTGATGGTGTTTATGGCTCTTACAGCCCATAAATCACAAAAGATGTCACTTAGCAGTGCATCAAGATGATTCACTATTCATAAAGCTTAAGACATGCTTCCAATGAATATAACATGGTATTTCATACCTGGGTATGACCATTATCTCATAATAACCTGCATGGTTAGTTCAACAGATAATAGTAAATAATTCAATAATTAGGGATGCATTCCCAATTAGGGTTTCACTTGGAATCACCCTCAACTAGGGTTTCACATGGAATCACCCTCAACTAGGGTTTCACATGGAATCACCCTCAACTAGGGTTTAATTCAATAACCCTGTCAATTAGGGTTTACTGTTCATCTTTCATGTCTATACCCTAAAATTAGGGTTTACTATTCACTCCATGGTGAATTGTACTCATTACATCATCATGTAAGAGAAACATCATCATTAAGGCTCTTAATTCAGATTAAGATCCATTATATATCATAATTAGGGTTTCACATGAAATCACATAGGTGGGTCATTCCCTAATCATGCACATTCATATGTAATTGAAGTATCTCACTTGAATTTCCTCTTTAAAAGGGTACTGTCTCTCTCTAGGATACTTTCTCTCTCTAGAGATACTTTCTCTCTCCTCCCACTAGTGGATGGTGACAACACCACTCTAGATCAGGTTGAGATAAGTCTCCATTGACCAACATAAGCCAAAACATCAACATCATGTGATTAGGGTTTGATTAGAACAAGGTTTTACCCCTTTAGACCCCTCAAGGGTATTTTGGTAATTTGCCACATGATTACCATCATGGGTTAACTCACTAATCACATAGTCCCTTAATGACCTAGGTTACCATTAGGGTTTAGATTGAATCATCATTGAACTAATTACATCATCAAATGGTTAAGTACAAACCATCACCAATCTCCAAACGGTTTCAACCTTCAAACGGTTTCAACCACCCAAACGGTCTTGAGACCGTTTGGCCCCAAACGGTCTTGAGACCGTTTGGATCCAAACGGTCTTGAGACCGTTTGGAGGTGAAGACCGTTTGGAAGGGTTGACTTCCAAACCGTTTGGAGCTTCAATCGGTTTGAAACCGTTTAATCAAAATTACTTGAGATCGATTGGACGAAACGATCCTGAGGTCGTTTGAGCCCAAACGGTCTTGAGACCGTTTGGCCCCAAACGGTCTTGAGACCGTTTGGTCCAAAAAGGGCTCAAACCGTTTGGACTTCCAAAGTGGTTCAAAGGTTACCAATGTTCATGGATATGTGTGTTGAAGTCCTCAAATGGTCAAAGCTATGCTAACCACTTATAATTTGAGTCAGTTAGGGTTAGCCTTAACCACTTAGACATCCAATTGACCCTCAATTGCAAGCCAATTAGGGTTCAATCCTCCTCAATTAGGGTTTCAATTCGATTGGTCATCAATGTTCAACAATGTGAATCAATTCAAGGTTGAACCTATCAATTGACCTCCAATTGGGCTCAAACGTGGACCAAACGGTCTTGAGGTCATTTGGACATCATCCAAACGGTCTTGAGACCGTTTGCCCAAAGTTTGACCAAAATCCAAGTCGTTTTGACTAAGGTTGAAGTCCAATTAGGTCAAAATCAGCAATTTTCATCAATTCATCAATTTCCTACAATTGGACCTTCAAACCATTAGATTAACTTAACCCTAGACCTTCAAACGGTCTTGGGTTGTGCCCAAACGGTCTTAGGACCGTTTGGAGGAATCCCCAAATGGTCTTGAGACCGTTTGGGTCCTTCAACCCAAAACTCAACGAGATCTATATGTCAAATCAGCACTTTTTCACCCGATTAGGGTTTCATGTTGAAGTGCCTTCAACTCTTACTTGGTTAAGAATTAGACTTTGATTCTTTGCAGAGATGAAATTCAATATGTTAGGAACAGACCCTCAAATGGTCGTCCCTTGGTCAACTCTTTCAAATGGTCTTGAGACCGTTTCAATCCAAACGGTCTTGCAAGACCGTTTGAGAGCAAACGGTTTGAAACCGTTTGAACCCAAACGGTTTGCAACCGTTTGGACCAAAAGGGTCCAAGGTCGTTTGAAAAAGTAACATAGGGAATCACGCCCCTCATCTTCAACCTCTTGCAAGGTCGGTTTCTCCACTGATTTGCTTGCAAACGTGCAAGGAAGAAGGGTGGTAGAAGGAGAATTTACCAAGTAAATTGCAAGAATTGAACATACATATAAAGCATAAGTTTAGAGTTATAAAACCTGCCTAAAGGTTGATCTTAGAGCTCCAAGCCTTCAAGCTCCAAGCTTTAATGGCGTCCTTGAGCTTCCACAACTTGGTCAGAGGTGAATTCTCCAAGGAAACGTTGCTTTGGTCGGCTAGAACAAGAAGACTAAGTAAGCTAACCATAAAACCAACCTTAGAAAGTGAATTCCTCCATGAATTCGAGCTAGAAGGTGGGGTTCTCTTACCTAGAACAGGTTGGTCGTCCCCCCTGAGCTCCAGAGCTATCCTTGGTCGTTTGAGCAAGAAAGGAAGAGAAATGAAGGAAAGAAAGTTCGTTCACTTAATTGCAAGGGAAAAGGGCTTATATACTTTAGCCTCTTTTACACCCTAAGGACCTCACAAGATTGGAAATCACATCTAGGTCCCTCCTTGCTCAAAGGCACGACCAAGCCTATCTATCCTTATGCAAATCTCATGAAATCTCAAGATCTAGGGGTAAAGGAATCCAACCTTCAACTAGGGTACATACATGAAAGGGTTTCATACCCATTCTAGGTGATTTCTATCACAAAGGTCATTTTTCTCATCTGATTATTAAATGATGTATCCCTTTCATCATTTCTACTCTAAATGATGATAAGAGTCATAAAAGATATTCTAGATATTAAGAATTACAACTTGGACCCCTCAATTTGGGTAAATTGTACTTTACCCCAAATTAGGGTTTCTAAGCATGGGAATTGCTTCCACAGCTGCACCTTGGTGCTCAAGCTTGGGAAATCCCTCAAACTTTACCATAACCATTCTCATGATGTCTCAACATCAAAGGAACATCTTATCTTGTGAATTTTGCAAGTTCAACCCTTAAACTGGGTAATTTGCACATAGGTCCCTGCATACAACACAATGCTACAACTTTATACAAAAAGGAGCAAAATTGAAAGTAAATGTTCCTGAGGAACTTAATTACATGCCAGGGAGTGTTCACAAGTATATTAATTACATATTTAGGCAAAAATAACCCAGGTCAGGGGTGTTACAAATTCTTTACCCCTTCAAAAGGATTTCGTCCCCGAAATCGATAAAGCATATTATAAGAAAAGAGCAGGATATTTTCTTCTCATTTCATCTTCTAGTTCCCAAGTGGCTTCTTCAACACCACGATGGTTCCAGAGGACTTTTACAAGGCTTATATCTTTCTTCTTTAACTTTTTCGTTCTGTTATCGAGGATTGACACTGGTCCCTCCTCATACGTTATATCTTCATTCAATTCTACTTCCATAGGTTGTAGAACTGACTCGGTATCTGGATGACATTTGCTCAGCATGGAAATGTGAAACACAGGGTGTAGCTTCTGCAACTCCTGAGGTAACTCTAGTCTATAGGCCACCTTTCCAACTTTTTCAACAATTGGATAAGGTCCCATAAATCTAGGAGCTAACTTTCCTTTCTTCCCAAAACGAAGGACTCCTTTCCAAGGTGAGACCTTGAGATACACTCCGTCTCCAACCTGGAATTCTAGGGGTCTACGACGTTTATCGGCATATGATTTCTGTCTATCTTGTGCAGTCTTAAGCTGTTGTTGTATTATTTTAATCTTTTCTGTAGTTTGCTGCACAAGATCAGGGCCTAACAACTGGTGCTCACCAGTTTCATACCAACATAAGGGTGATCTACAACGTCTACCATATAAGGCTTCATATGGTGCCATATGAATGCTATGTTGATAGCTATTGTTATAGGCAAACTCTATCAAACTTAGATGTAGATCCCAACTCCCGGTATACTGGAGAACACATGCTCTCAACAGATCTTCTAAGGTCTGTATAGTCCTTTCTGACTGTCCATCAGTCTGGGGATGAAAGGCTGTACTAAACCTTAGCTTGGTGCCTAGGGCTCTGTGTAGCTGTTCCCAAAAGTGACTTGTAAACTGGGGACCTCTGTCAGAAATTATAGTGACAGGAACTCCGTGCAAACGCACTATCTCTTGAACATATAACTGGGATAACCTTTCAGCAGAATAGGTTGTTTTGACAGGTAAGAAATGTGCTGTCTTTGTCAACCTATCAACAATTACCCAAATGGAATCATGTCCTTTGTTTGTCCTGGGTAGGCCAACAACAAAGTCCATGGTCACATGGTCCCACTTCCACTGTGGTATGGGTAAGGGTTGCATTGTTCCTGCAGGTTTCTGGTGCTCAGCCTTGACCTGCTGACACACAGGACACCTCAGAACAAACTCAGCTACATCCTTCTTCATCCCAGGCCACCAATACATATCTTTCAAATTTCGATACATCTTGGTGCTCCCTGGATGCATAGCATACATCGAAGAATGAGCTTCTTCCAGGACTAACTTCCTCAGGTTGTCCACATCTGGGACTATCATCCTTCCATGATAGCATGCCACCTGGTCATCTGACTCATGAAAACCTTCTCATTTCTCATCACCAAACTCAGATCTAATCTGCTGTACAAAAACATTTACTTGTTGTGCCTCCTTTATCTGCTCTCTTAAGGTAGGTTTAATCTGCATCTCAGCTAACAGACCAGCTAACAATGATGCCTTCAACTGCACATTGTCTTGCCTTAAAGAGATAAGCATATCTCTTTTAGAGCATACTAAGGAACTTAGTTGTGCCCTATCCATGGTTGATGTTGTTGATTTCCTACTCAAGGCATCAGCAACCACATTGGCTTTGCCCGGATGGTAATCAATTGTACAATCGTAGTCCTTGATTAACTCCATCCAGCGACGTTGCCTCATATTAAGCTCATGCTGAGTGAAGATGTATTTAAGGTTCTTGTGGTCTGTGAAAATCTGGAAAGTTTCTCCGTAGAGATAATGTCTCCAGATTTTTAAAGCATGGACCACAGCAGCTAACTCTAGATCGTGTGTCGGATAATTCTCCTCGTGTTTCTTAAGCTGTCGGGAAGCAAAAGAAATCACTTGTTTATCCTGCATCAACACACATCCAAGTCCATTCTTGGAAGCATCACAAAAGATTATATATTCCTTTCCTTGCTCAGGTAACACAAGCACAGGTGCACTTGTCAACCTCTCCTTCAACAGCTGAAAAGACTGTTGACACTTATCACTCCAAGCAAAAGGAACATCCTTTCGGGTTAACTTGGTCAAAGGTAAGGCTATAGAACTGAAATTTTTAATAAACCTTCGATAATAACCAGCTAACCCCAAGAAACTTCTAATCTCCGTCGGTGTCTTCGGTTGTTCCCACCGCAGAGCAGACTCTATCTTTGCAAGGTCAACACGAATTCCCGAGGCAGATACCACATGTCCAAGGAAGGATACTTCAGATAACCAAAACTCACACTTGCTAAACTTAGCGTATAGCTTATGTTCCCTTAGCAAGGTCAAAGTCTGGCGAAGGTGTTGCTCATACTGCTGAGCATCCTTACTATAAATCAGTATGTCATTTATGAAGACGACAACACACTGATCAAGGAAAGGTCGACAGACTCTATTCATGAGTTCCATGAATGCAGCCGGTGCATTGGTTAGTCCAAACGACATAATCGTGAACTCATAGTGACCATATCTTGTCCTAAAGGCAGACTTAGATATGTCACTGTCCTTAATGCGGAGTTGATGATATCCAGACCTTAGGTCTATCTTAGAAAAGACTGTTGCACCACGCAACTGGTCGAAAAGATCATCAATCCTCGGAAAAGGATACTTATTCTTAATTGTTACTTTATTGAGTTGTCTGTAGTCAATGCACAACCGCATTGATCCATCTTTCTTTTTAACAAACAAAACCGGAGCACCCCAAGGTGAGGTACTCGGTCGGATGAAACCCTTCTCAAGTAACTCTTGAAGCTGTTTCTTGAGTTCTGCCATCTCAGCAGGCGCCATCCTATACGGAGTCTGGGCTATGGGTTTCGTATCTGGGACCAAATTGATCTCAAAATCAATTTCCCGGGGTGGTGGTATACCAGGAAGTTCTTCGGGAAACACATCCTCGAATTCCCTGACTATCGGAACTTCAGCAGGGTTGGAACTCTCCTTGGTAACATCTACCACATGGGCTAAGAATGCGTAGCATCCTTGCCTCATCAACTTATCAGCAACCATAGCTGATACAAGACAGGTGGGCAGAATCTTTCTTTCACCTTGAAAGATCCATGTGTTGCTTTCATCAGCAAACACTGCCAGCTTGGATTCACAATCCAAGACAACTCGATACCTTTCCAAGGTATCCATCCCTAGGATTATATCAAATCCTTGCATATCAAGCGGTATGAGATCCACTTGAATGCGATGCTTAGAAAAGAAAAGTACGCAAGGAGAGCATACTTCTTGCAGAACAGCAAACCCTCTCAACAGAGTCTCCAACAACAACTTATCTGCCCTATGACTAGTTGTCATATTGCAGTTACGAATCACTCTTCGAGTGATGAAAGAGTGCGTAGCACCCGGGTCAATCAAAACAGATACTACACAAGATTTAGACATATCAGAATATAAAAGTTCCATCTGACCTGTCACCACTTGTGGATTGACCACTGCCTCTGGTGGGTTCATAGCATAGAACCTCGCTGTAGCCTGTTGTTGAGGTGGTGCTGATGATCCAGCTTGAGACGCTTGTCCACGTCCTCGAGCTGCTCCTTGATGTTGTCTATTCTGAGATCCCTGTTGATTCTGTCTCGGGGTTTGTTGTGTCACACCGACAGCCCTAGAACGGCAATCCTTCATCAAGTGTCCCACCTTACCACAGTTGTAGCAACTCTTTTCCTGTTGCTGTGGTCTGGGTGGTCCAGTAACTGACACAGATGCAGAACTGTGCGTCCCTTGAAGCGGTTGACTTCGTCCTCTACCTCTGCTTGGTGTCCATTGAGTTTGAAAATTCGATCTGGGTGGTGGAGGGTTAGGTGCAGAGAATCTAGGTTTCTTGGAATCCCTAGATGAAGAACCCTGGAACTGTGGATATCTTTTATGGGTTTGCCTCTTCTCAACCACAGATCTCTCTATCCTTCAGACTGACTCAACGAAGGTAGAGAATCTCTCTCGGTTCTCTAAGGCAGACACTGGGGTAGACATGTCAGCATTCAACCCCTTCTCAAACCTTATGATTCTTTCTTCTTCTGTGGCAGCCATGTGCGGACAAAATCGCAACAGCTCCATGAACTTAGCTTCGTACTCGCTAATGTTCATCATACCCTATCTCAGTCTCTCAAATTGAGAGATCTTCTCATCTAGGAAGGTCTTTGGAAAATATCTATTGATAAATTCCTGACGAAACTCTTCCCATGAGAACTCTACCCCAGGTCTCTTCTGCTCTTCCATGTTCCACCAGTGACCAGCACTTCCTTTGAGAAGATAGACAGCATGTCTAACCTTCTCAGCTTCAGGGATGTTGAGGATCCTGAAAGCCTTCTCCAGCTCTGTCAACCACAGATCAGCATCTGCGGGGTCAGCAGTCCCATGGTACTCGGTAGCTCCGACACGACGTAGTCGCTTGAACGTCTTCCCGATACCTTGCCCCTCAGGCTAGACAGGTACCCTAGGTGCAGGCATAGGCAACCTGTCGGTTATGTGTGTCATGGCAGTCATAAACTGCCCAAACATTGTCTGGACTGCTGGGTTACCCATGTCATCTGGGTCAAACTGGGGTGGCTTTCTAGGTTGTTCTGGTACAGGCTGTTCCAATTCTGGTACTCCTGCACCACCTTGAGGTGCACTAGCACTACTTTCTTCCACATTCTCATCATGTGGCTCTGACATCTTAAGTATCTTCTTCTCCTGAGGAGTAGAATATTCTATTAGATAAGGAAGGAATACTAAAGATAGACTCGACTTCCTAAGTCCTATGCCTCTGTAGACTCGACTGAACCTGGAGCTCTGATACCACTTAATTGTGGGCTCCGATCTCCAAACCACGAATTAATCCCGATTTAATCATGTGCGGAAGCAATCGGTGAACATCGGAAGACAAAAATCACGGGAAATTAAAACTTTTCGAGACAAGAGCCTGAAACCACAAACCTTTTCCATAGAAAAAGGATTTAACTGTTTACATCACTGACAATTACTTCTTGAGTAATTATATATAACATGATACCAAAATTCTCAAGAATTCATACTCCAAAACACTTCAGGACCTGAGAGTACAGAGGACACATAGGACTTGACTCTAACTACACCATGAAGCAGGCTAGATCTCCACCTGAGATATTTACTGCTCCTGATGCTACTGTTGCTGGGATTGGTCACATGTGTTCTTGTTCCTCCGTCTTCGACGACCACCTAAACAGTAGAAGTCTACGGGGTGAGACAATTATACATAATTGCCCCAGCGAGAGTTATAACTCTCCACTAGGCTTTATAAGTAAAGCAAGGAATAACTAAAGCAATAAGAGCCTTCAAGATATTCACTAGCAGTTCTGAAGATAAGCAAGAGTTCAATCAATATTAAAAATATGAGAACATCTATGCTATTCAAGGTAACATCAATCAAGTAACTCGTAGTTAACTCTAGCAAATATACTACGCTGTTGATTATGTTTTTCAAACATTATTATGCCCTGTGGAGATGAGGCATACCACTCATACTCCAACTAATCGCTAAGAAGTCACATCAGTATCATACATAGGTCATTAAAAGAGCCGGATTCTTATGACCTCATCTTCCTCAGTCAGTTAGAGGATTGATTGTTTGACATCTGGCGGGATGTCTTTATAATAGCTCACCAGGGTACTCTGGTCCTTCGCTATTTTTAGAGTTACAGTGGCATTCTGTACTCTCTTCGTCCTCGGAAGATTTCTTGTTTATCTTTCACCGATACGGTATTTGTGTCTTTAAGGGAGTGTAGATATACATCTCACCTTTAGGACTTTATGGTGGGGTCTGATGGACTACTAGAATCTACATCATCCTCTCACCTTTTCTTTTATAGTAAAGGTATGACGGACTACAAGAATCTACATCAAATACCTACACTAGGATGTAAGGTTCTACACATCCATGTACCCCACATACTCAAAAGTATGTGATCCAGGAGTTCCCTGAGGAAAAACCTGTTTCACCATCATTTAGATTCTGACAATGATGGATCTATGATCAGGGCTCTACATTTCACTTGATTAGTTAGGTACATTCAGTATTCATATCATCATACACAAACATTAGCATCACAGCTATATATGAGAATACTAAAATGTAGCAGGCCTAACTCATTTCAATTACCAGTTCTCAATTATCTCATCACAAGTCATCTGTTAAGCATGACCTTGATGGTGTTTGTGGCTCTTACAGCCCATAAATCACAAAAGATTTCACTTAGCAGTGCATCAAGATGATTCACTATTCATAAAGCTTAAGACATGCTTCTAATGAATATAACATGGTATTTCATACCTGGGTATGACCATTATCTCATAATAACCTGCATGGTTAGTTCAACAGATAATAGTAAATAATTCAATAATTAGGGATGCATTCCCAATTAGGGTTTCACTTGGAATCACCCTCAACTAGGGTTTCACATGGAATCACCCTCAACTAGGGTTTCACATGGAATCACCCTCAACTAGGGTTTAATTCAATAACCCTGTCAATTAGGGTTTACTGTTCATCTTTCATGTCTATACCCTAAAATTAGGGTTTACTATTCACTCCATGGTGAATTGTACTCATTACATCATCATGTAAGAGAAACATCATCATTAAGGCTCTTAATTCAGATTAAGATCCATTATATATCATAATTAGGGTTTCACATGAAATCACATAGGTGGGTCATTCCCTAATCATGCACATTCATATGTAATTGAAGTATCTCACTTGAATTTCCTCTTTAAAAGGGTACTTTCTCTCTCTAGGATACTTTCTCTCTCTAGAGATACTTTCTCTCTCCTCCCACTAGTGGATGGTGACAACACCACTCTAGATCAGGTTGAGATAAGTCTCCATTGACCAACATAAGCCAAAACATCAACATCATGTGATTAGGGTTTGATTAGAACAAGGTTTTACCCCTTTAGACCCCTCAAGGGTATTTTGGTAATTTGCCACATGATTACCATCATGGGTTAACTCACTAATCACATAGTCCCTTAATGACCTAGGTTACCATTAGGGTTTAGATTGAATCATCATTGAACTAATTACATCATCAAATGGTTAAGTACAAACCATCACCAATCTCCAAACGGTTTCAACCTTCAAACGGTTTCAACCACCCAAACGGTCTTGAGACCGTTTGGCCCCAAACGGTCTTGAGACCGTTTGGAGGTGAAGACCGTTTGGAAGGGTTGACTTCCAAACCGTTTGGAGCTTCAATCGGTTTGAAACCGTTTAATCAAAATTACTTGAGATCGATTGGACCAAACGATCCTGAGGTCGTTTGAGCCCAAACGGTCTTGAGACCGTTTGGCCCCAAATGGTCTTGAGACCGTTTGGTCTCAAACGGTCTTGAGACCGTTTGGATCCAAACGGTCTTGAGACCGTTTGGTCCAAAAAGGGCTCAAACCGTTTGGACTTCCAAAGTGGTTCAAAGGTTACCAATGTTCATGGATATGTGTGTTGAAGTCCTCAAATGGTCAAAGCTATGCTAACCACTTATAATTTGAGTCATTTAGGGTTAGCCTTAACCACTTAGACATCCAATTGACCCTCAATTGCAAGCCAATTAGGGTTCAATCCTCCTCAATTAGGGTTTCAATTCGATTGGTCATCAATGTTCAACAATGTGAATCAATTCAAGGTTGAACCTATCAATTGACCTCCAATTGGGCTCAAAATTGGAACAAACGGTCTTGAGGTCGTTTTGACATCATCCAAACGGTCTTGAGACCGTTTGCCCAAAGTTTGACCAAAATCCAAGTCGTTTTGACTAAGGTTGAAGTCCAATTAGGTCAAAATCAGCAATTTTCATCAATTCATCAATTTCCTACAATTGGACCTTCAAACCATTAGATTAACTTAACCCTAGACCTTCAAACGGTCTTGGGTTGTGCCCAAACGGTCTTAGGACCGTTTGGAGGAATCCCCAAACGGTCTTGAGACCGTTTGGGTCCTTCAACCCAAAACTCAACGAGATCTATATGTCAAATCAACACTTTTTCACCCGATTAGGGTTTCATGTTGAAGTGCCTTCAACTCTTACTTGGTTAAGAATTAGACTTTGATTCTTTGCAGAGATGAAATTCAATATGTTAGGAACAGACCCTCAAACGGTCGTCCCTTGGTCAACTCTTTCAAATGGTCTTGAGACCGTTTCAATCCAAACGGTCTTGCAAGACCGTTTGAGAGCAAACGGTTTGAAACCGTTTGAACCCAAACGGTTTGCAACCGTTTGGACCAAAAGGGTCCAAGGTCGTTTGAAAAAGTAACATAGGGAATCACGCCCCTCATCTTCAACCTCTTGCAAGGTCGGTTTCTCCACTGATTTGCTTGCAAACGTGCAAGGAAGAAGGGTGGTAGAAGGAGAATTTACCAAGTAAATTGCATGAATTGAACATACATATAAAGCATAAGTTTAGAGTTATAAAACCCACCTAAAGGTTGATCTTAGAGCTCCAAGCCTTCAAGCTCCAAGCTTTAATGGCGTCCTTGAGCTTCCACAACTTGGTCAGAGGTGAATTCTCCAAGGAAACGTTGCTTTGGTCGGCTAGAACAAGAAGACTAAGTAAGCTAACCATAAAACCAACCTTAGAAAGTGAATTCCTCCATGAATTCGAGCTAGAAGGTGGGGTTCTCTTACCTAGAACAGGTTGGTCGTCCCCCCTGAGCTCCAGAGCTATCCTTGGTCGTTTGAGCAAGAAAGGAAGAGAAATGAAGGAAAGAAAGTTCGTTCACTTAATTGCAAGGGAAAAGGGCTTATATACTTTAGCCTCTTTTACACCCTAAGGACCTCACAAGATTGGAAATCACATCTAGGTCCCTCCTTGCTCAAAGGCACGACCAAGCCTATCTATCCTTATGCAAATCTCATGAAATCTCAAGATCTAGGGGTAAAGGAATCCAACCTTCAACTAGGCTACATACATGAAAGGGTTTCATACCCATTCTAGGTGATTTCTATCACAAAGGTCATTTTTCTCATCTGATTATTAAATGATGTATCCCTTTCATCATTTCTACTCTAAATGATGATAAGAGTCATAAAAGATATTATAGATATTAAGAATTACAACTTGGACCCCTCAATTTGGGTAAATTGCACTTTACCCCAAATTAGGGTTTCTAAGCATGGGAATTGCTTCCACAGCTGCACCTTGGTGCTCAAGCTTGGGAAATCCCTCAAACTTTACCATAACCATTCTCATGATGTCTCAACATCAAAGGAACATCTTATCTTGTGAATTTTGCAAGTTCAACCCTTAAACTGGGTAATTTGCACATAGGTCCCTGCATACAACACAATGCTACAACTTTATACAAAAAGGAGCGAAATTGAAAGTAAATGTTCCTGAGGAACTTAATTACATGCCAGGGAGTGTTCACAAGTATATTAATTACATATTTAGGCAAAACTTCCAGGGTTAGGTCATAACCCAGGTCAGGGGTGTTACAAGAACAAATGTCAAAGAAAACATATTCTAAAGGTGTGATAAGTAATTTCTTTCTTATGTTATGAAATTGATCCAATGGAAGTGGTTTTGTGAAAATATCAGTCAATTGATCTTCCGTATCAACATGATGAAGGGATATATGGTTTTTTAGAAACATGATGCTTTAGAAAATGATGGAGGATTTCAATATGTTTGGCATGGTTGTGTAGTATAGGATTGCGTGCCAAGTTTATAGCACTTGTATTATCACAATAGATAGGTGTAGATGAAAATATCAAACCATAATCATTTAAAACTTATTGCATATAAAGCACTTGAGCACAACAAGACCTGACTGCCATATATTCAGCTTCAGTGGTAGAAAGGGCAACCGTGCTATGTTTCTTGTTGAACCATGATACTAAGTCTCATCCTAATAAGAAACAACTTTCACTTGTGCTCTTTTGGTCAAGTCGAAAACCAGCGTAATCGACATTAGTATAAGCTTTCAAATCCAAAGATTGTCTTTTAGGATACCATAAACCATAGTTTTTAGTGCCGGCTAAGTATCTTAGAATCCTTTTCACAACTTGAAAATGAGTTTGCATGGGTTTTGATTGAAATCTAGCACAAAGTCCAACGGAAAACATGATATCTGGTCTAGAAGCAGTTAAGTAAAACAAACTACCAATCATGGCCCTATACAAAGAATCAGCAATGGGTTCCCCATTTTCATCCTTGTCAATTTTAGTAGAAGTGGCCATTGGTGTGGTAGCATGTTTGCAACGTTCCATTCCAAAACATTTTAAAAGTTCATTTGTATACTTCTCTTGGCTTATAAAAATTCCAGCAGGCATTTGCTTTATTTGAAAACCAAGAAAGAAAGGCAATTCTCCCATGAGACTCATTTCAAATTCCTTTTGCATATTATCACTAAATTGTTTACATAAGAATTCATTTGATGCACCAAAGATATTATCATCAACATAAATTTGAACAACTAGAAAGTCAAATTCATATGTTTTGAAAAATAAGGTCGAATCTAAATTTCCAATTGACAAACTATTATCAAAGAGATAATTTTTTAGCCTTTCATACCAATTTCTAGGTGTTTGTTTTAAACCATAAAGCATTTTCTTAAGTTTATATACATGATCATCTTTACTAGGAATTTCAAAACTGGGTGGTTGGGCAACATATACTTCTTTTATTATTCCATTTAGAAATGCACTTTTTACATCCATTTGGAATAGTTTGATGTCTTTGTGGGCAGCTATAGCTACTAGCATTCTAATAGTTTCAAGTCTTGCGACGGGTGCATAAGTTTCATCAAAGTCTATTCCTTCTTGTTGATTGTACCCTTGTGCGACCAACCTAGCTTTATTTCTTACTACTTCCCCGACTTCATTCAATTTGTTACAAAAAACCCACTTAGTTCCAATAATGGTTTTATCTTGAGGTTTAGGAACTAAGTCCCATACATCATTTTTAGTAAATTGATTTAATTCTTCTTGCATGGTCATTATCCAATAATCATGTTTTAGAGCTTCAGTCAGCTTTTTGGGTTCAATTATAGATACAAATACCATATTTACAACATCTCTAAAAGAAGAATGGGTTTTTAC
The DNA here is from genome assembly GCA_963693085.1 of Alisma plantago-aquatica. Classification (NCBI taxonomy): domain Eukaryota; kingdom Viridiplantae; phylum Streptophyta; class Magnoliopsida; order Alismatales; family Alismataceae; genus Alisma; species Alisma plantago-aquatica. The sequence continues at coordinate 1,291,315,301 of OY856409.1, forward strand.
TTTATGATTAGGATTCCCAATGATTAGTTCTTGGGGATGATCTTTAATTAGTTTAGGAATGGGTTGTTGTGTCTCAATTTGTTGATCATTATCAATATTTTGATCATCTTTAGTTGATATGGTAAGATCTTCAATTTTATGAGTAATATCAACTATGTCATTATTTTGTTTTAGTTCTTCATGAAAAGTAACAGAATGGATTCTTCAACTTTTCTAGAGATGGTGTTGTAAATTCTAAAAGCTTTGCTAGAAGATGAATCCCAAGAAAAAGGCTTTTTGTGATTTGGACTCAAATTTGTCTCTATCATCTTTAGTGTTTAAGATATAGCAAGTTGAGCCAAAAGTGTGAAAATTATCAACCCTTGGTTTCTTGTTAAAAATGAGTTCATATGGTGTTTTCTTCAAATAAGAGTGTATGGTTACTTTATTTATCACATAGCAAGCTATGTTTACGGCTTCAGCCCAAAACATTTTAGATGTGTCATGTTCAAGCATCATAGTCCTAGCCATTTCTTGTAAGGATCTATTCTTTCTTTCAACTATGTCATTATGTTGTGGAGTGTGTGGAGCTGAAAAATTGTGATTGTAACCTTGAGATGTGCAGAATTCTTCAAATGTATGATTCTCAAATTCTCCACCATGATCACTCCTAATTGTACATATTTTATTTTGTAGTTGGTTTTCAATCTTTAAGCCGAATTGTATGAACACTTGAACATTATCATCTTTATTTGCAAGAAAATGAACCCATGTATATCTACTACAGTCATCAATAATAACAAAGCAATATCTTTTTCACCAATAGATTGAGTTCTCATAGGACCAAACAAATCCATGTGAATAAGTTCTAATGATCTAGTAGTGCTAAGCATTGTTTTTTATTTGAAAGAAGTTTTGCTTTACTTTCCTAGAGTACAAGGTTCACAATTTTTAGGTTTATCAAAAGAGATTTTAGGTAAACCATGTACAAGATCATATTTAATCAACTTTTTGATAACATGGGAACTTTCATGACCTAATTTTCTATGCCATAGCTATAGAGATTCGTCTTTTGCAAGAATACATTTTCCTATAATAGCTTGCATAGAATTAGTCCTAAATATATATAAATTTCCTATTTTTTTTCCTTCATAAATGATTTCATTAGTGTTTTCAATTAGTAGTTTACAACAATTTTTATTGAATAAGACATCATAGCCATTATCACATAATTGACTAACATTAATTAAATTATGATGTAGGCCATCAACAAGTAAAACATTTTTTATTTGAAGATTTGTACCAATGTTACCTATTCCAACAATCTTTCCTTTTCCATTGTCTACAAAAGTGACTGTTCCGCTTTTCTTTTCTTCAAATGTTTGAAAGGGCTTTTTGTTGCCGGTGATATGCTTAGAACATCCACTATCAACCACCCAATCCTGCAAAAGAGATAGATTTTGGTACCCATGTGATGGTCCTCCTTGGTTAGAGTCATTTAATAACAAAACTGAATATGATTACATAATTGAACAATTGAATGTTTTATGCTGAACAGAACTTCATTCAGTCGACAAATACTTCGACCGAAGAGGGTATCGGTCGAATATTTTGTCGACCGAGAGTGTTTTTATTTTACAGGTTGAAGAAGTAGATTTCTTGGTCGACAATTTTCTTGATCGATGTTGTCTCGATCAAAGATTTGCTCGACTGAGATTGTTACTGTTTTTAGACCAGATTTCAGATTTGATACAGGTATTCCATTGGTCGAATACTTTCTTGACCGAGGAGTGTCTCGGTCGAACTATTTGTCGACCGAGGTTGTTGCTGTTTGTTTTCAGCAATTTGTTTATGTCAGTTTGAGCTAAAATCGTTGTAACATTCTAAGGTACCATTCTATTTAGTTGAGATAAGACATTAAGATATTCAAATGAGGTCTTAGGTCAAATCTCAACTTAATCATATTAAATTTGCTAGGTTTGGGGTCTTAGAAACCATACTAACTCAACATCCTTTTTCTTATAAGGAGATGAGAAGGAATGATGTCCAAGACGCAAGCAATAGTGACAAAAAATTGATTCTATTTCATTTATCTTTCTAAGATTTTGAGTTGTGTTCTTAGGTACAAATATGATTTTGGTCTTGGGTGCTTGAGTTCTCCTAGGTTTAGGTCAATCAGAGTTTTCATTTAGAACATATTCTAAACCTCTTCTTCCAGTATAGCCCGAAGAATTCTTTAGGATCTTATCAAGAATACCATTATTTCTCAAGCTACTAACTTATTTTTGTAACTTAGAAACCTCATCCATTTTCTTTTTGATATCTAACTTTTCTTTATCTAGATTAGATGATAAAGCATCTCTTTATTTAACAATAGCATCATAATCTAGATGAGTACATAGGATAGGTCGAGTCTGAAAATTATTTAGTTTTGCAAGCAATTCAATCTTTTCTTGAGAAAGAAGATCATAGTTTGTTTCTAGATTAAACAACTTCATTTTGCACTCATTTAAAGATGATTTCAAGGTAAAGTTTTCAAAAATGATACTTTCCTTTTAAAAAGCAAGATTATTTAATCTAACATACAAATCCTCATTAGTTTCAGTAACTTTCTTTAGTTTCTTTTTGCAATCAACATATTTGTCATGTGTATCTTGAAGACTAGCGATTAGATCTTCTTTCGGGAAATCAAAAAGACTTACCTCTTGAGAATCATCACTATCATCTTCTTTGGCCATGAGACACTCCACGTTCTCTTCTCCACTCTCACTTTGACTTGACTCATCCCATGCAACTTCGTATGCTTTTTCTCCCTTCTTCTTGGATGAGCTTTTCTTTCCTTTCTTTGCTTTAGGACATTCATTCTTAAGATGTCCCTTCTTTCCACATTCAAAACACCTAGGAGAGGAAGAAGAGGAACCAAAATCTTTGTTAGATTTAAATCTTCTATATTTCCTACCATTTACAATTAGAGCTTCTTCTCCTTCTTCTCCATCACTCGTCTCATCACTTTTTTGAGTGATCACCTTGGTAGCCTCTAGAGCCATGTCCTTCTTTCTTCCTTGTTGAAGTTCACGCTCCTGTCTTTCTTCCTCTTCCAAGGTTGCTTCATGTGTTTCAAAGTTGTCGATGAGTTGCTCCATCCTTAGTCGGGTGAGGTCATTGGCTTCTTCAATTGTAGTGACCATAGGCTTGTACTTGGGAGGAAGAGACCTAAGAATTTTATACACTTGATCTTCTTTACTAATGGCTTTACCTAATGCATTCAAACCATTAACAATAGAAGAAAACTTTGCATACATTTCACTAATAGACTCATTAGGTTCCATATAAAATTGTTCAAACTTTTGTTTAAGCATACCAATTTCAGAGTTCTTTACTTGAACAGTTCCTTCATAAGTAATAGAGAGTCTATGCCATATTTCATATGTTGTTTCACAATTTGATATTCTATTGAACTTACCTATGGAAATTGAATAATAAAGGATACGTACAACTTTTGCATTCAATTAGGATAATTTTACCTTGCTTGCATCCCATGTAGCATACTCCGTTTGAGGAAGAGCGTAGGTATTTGAAACCATTCTCCAAAGATCCTAGCTGATCCCTTGAATGTAGAATTGCATCATCCTCTTACAATAGTTGTAGTTGAGGTACAAGTGTTCCTTCTAAGTTGAGGTTGTTTAGTACCCCATCACCCATTTTCTTCAAGACTTGTTAAAGTTCCTTGAAACCTGCTCTGATACCAATTAAAAAACACTAGCGGGGGGAGTGAATAGGGTTTTATGATAATTTTTAAATTAGTTCAACCAAGAAACTACAAAAATATAGGAGAAGGAGACAAAGGCGTTTAGAGTGGTTCCACCCTTAGCAAAAACTAAGGGAGTCACTCCACAACCCAATTGTTTCCAATTGGGATTTTGAAAGAATTTGTATTTTATTACCTTTTGGAGGATGTTAAATAAGATACAAGTACCTTCCCAAACCTTAGAATAGCCTTCACCTAGAAGTAGTCTCACCAACCCTGAAGCAGCCTTCCTCTTGAAGTAACTTCAAGCTCCCCCTTGAAGTAGCCTTCCTCTTGAAGTAGCTTCCCATTGAGACAACCTTCTTGAAGTAATTCTAAGTTTGTCGAGCTACCTTCTCCACCTGAAGAAGCTCCTGCAACCTCCTTTCCACAGCCTCCAACCTAGGAGTAGCAAAGGAGAATACAAAACAATAAGAAGGAACAAGATTGGAAGAAGGAAAAATACACTTCACCACTTTAGCACAAGGCTTGAATCCTATATCAAGCATTTTGATCTCCTATCCAATGTGTATGAATGTGAAAGTGTAGTGGGTAGGAGATTCAAGCATATAGGACACAAAATCTCATCTTATGGAAATGATTTGCAAGTGAAGGATTTCTCAATTGCTCACAAGAGTTGATTCTCAATTGCAAGTATGTGTACTCAAGTGATTTTAGGTGTCCTAAGGCATGTCCTATTTATAGGAATGGCCTACTAGTTCTTAGGGACGTTCTAGACACTTTATAGGGTGTTCTTAGTGCTCAACTAGCTGTTAAGTATCCACTAATTACATTTGTACTGACTAGTTGATTAATTCTGAAAAGTGCAGTCAGAACCTTTCTCGGTCGAGAAGTTTCTCGACCGAATGTCTCTCGATCGAGAACTTTGTCGACCGAGGGAAGGTCCAGAGTAAGTGTATTGCAACGTTCAACTTAACTCCCAACCACTTTTTCCCACCAAGTCTAACGACTATACAATCTGCTCGAAGGATAGACTCGGGTGATCCTCGGTCGAGAAGATGTTCGACCGAGAGTGTCTCGGTTGAGAAGTAGTTCGACTGAGGGAGTCCCTATTTTAGTTTATCTAGACATGTACTAAGTGTATGTATCAAAGTATCATTGTGATACTATCATAGGGGATGACCTATCTAAGTGTTGTGAGTGGATAGGGAAGATCTAAACACTTGATTTACATGATATCTAAGTACTTGTACATTATATATTTGTACAAGTTTACATTTGATTACAATCATGAAACAATAAGGCAATTTGAGCATATAGATCTTCCAAGCTTAGCTAACCACCACCTTGAATTCTTGTTCCTAAAATACTCAAGTAGCACAATAGATCCACAAGAATGAAATGTTTGTCATTTTCAAAATAATGGGATTTTATTGATGTCCATTTAGCAAACAATAAGAACATATCATTCATGAAACACAGATGAGATATCCCAGGTCCATTAGCATCTTGTTTAATGGGTGCCGATTTCTTCTCATGGGTCATATTATCAATCTTTTGACTCAGACTTTCTAAGAAAAGGATGAATAGGTAGGGGGACAATGGGTTTCCTTGACACATGGCTCTTGTTTCCTTGAAGGTTCCTATAGAATTTTCTATTCCATATAATGGATGTCATCCCTCCTAAAATAGAACTAAGGATGTGTGCAATTAGATCATTAGGAATGTTGATCTTCTTTAGAGTATCTTTGATGAACGACCACTCCATTTTGTCATAGGCTTTCGATAAGTCAATCTTTATTTCCATTAACTTCACATATCTCATCCTCTTCATGTTGTAGATGATTTCTTGAGCCAGCATGATTTAATTTGAGATCCTTCTCCCATGTAAAAAAGTGCTCTATGCTGGGGATTTCCACTCTAGTAGGTGGTTCTTCAAACGTTCAACTATAAGTTTGGAGGAGATTTTTATGATACAACTACTGAGTGATATGGTCCTAAGTGCTCACTCAACTTGGGCTTCTGAATGTTTAAGATTACAATAATATCTGCATTGCAAAGTCATTTTTGATGTCATTGCTTAATATCACATTGTTGACTATTTTTATGAGCAATCATTTGATCATGTACTAGTTTGCAGTTAGAAAAACTCCATCAATACCATCTAGACCAGTTTCATTATAAGGATTTGTAGCTCTAATGATTTTATAAACATCCTCTAGGCTAGGTCTACTATAAGGGTATTGCTTTGCTCCTCTATAAGTCTTTTAAAAACCACAATATAATTCTAAATGGTTTGAGTGTTCAGAGATTGTGAACTAGTAAACATGTACTTGAAATGGTTGCAATTCATAGAGCTCATTCAATTTCTCCTCCGTGGGTCTTTTGTAAACCCCAATATAATTCTTTAGTAGTGACTTTATTTGTCATCTTCTTTGCTTCAAATAGGTGTTGTAGAATTTTATATTTCTATCACCATTTGTTAGCCAATTGATGTGCCTTTTGTGTTTCCAATCTTCCTCCCCTTATTTTAAGAGCTCATTATATTGTCTATGCTTAAATGATAACTTATTAGTAAACTCGTCATATTGCTCAGCCAGTTCAATTTGGAGAATATTCAGGTTTTGAAGCACCCTTTTTTTTCTTACCAGTCAACATATTTCTTTTGGCGACCAATCATAGGATATCTCCCTCTACATTTGTTAGGGATCTGTTGAATTCTATTATGGGATTCCATGCATCTTGTATATTACAACAAAAATTGGTGTCCTTAGACCATGACGCCTTCATCTTGAATCTCTCATGGGCAGAGGTTCCTGTCATCGACCTTACTAAGATAGGGTAGTGATCTGAAAATTTTTTGGGCACATCTTCAATAATGAAGTAGGAGTATATCTTGATAAACTCAAAGTTGGCTATAGCACGGTTCAACCTCTCTTAGAGGGAACCATGAATATTCATGTATTCTTGCTTGTAAGTCTAAGATTAGATAAGTTGACTTCCATAAGAGAGTTTTTAAAAAGTTTTTCTTTAGGAAATTCCTGGTGTTTTCTTCCTTATTTATCATCTAGAATTAGGGTGGTGTTGAAGTCACCCACCACTAACTGAGGTAGATCAAAACAATTTCCCATGTTAACAAGGTTTTCTAAAAATGTTTTCTAATAGAGATGTGCCAATTGGCATACACAAAAGAAATGATAGTGGTATCTTTCACATTGTAGGTAAAAAAATTTCTATGATTGATGATAATTTGTACATTACACTCTTTCGACTTCTAACACAAGTAGATCCTTCCTGCAAAACTCCTTACCTCCACTTGAAAAGAGTTAGTGAAACACAACTTCTTGATATCATTGGTTGCACATGTCCTGTTGATTCTAGGTTCTAGTAATGCCACATGTTTTGTTTCTTCAACATGAGCATATTCCTCAGGACATGACATGTATCCAAATTGATGATTCCTTTTGTGTTCTAATAGAGGGTATCTAGCATAAACACTTGAAATAAGAAGAAAAATATGGATCCATCTTGCTTAGTAGCGCAAGGCAGTCTGAGCTAGATTAATGTTCTCCTTCTCTTCTGCAATCTCTTTTGTTGGAATATCCTGGATCTCCTGATATAGTCTTAGACTCTTTCATTGATGCTCTTATGGGGGTTTGGATTGTATAGGTTTCATCTTAATACTATTTCCTTTCATTTTCCTTCCAGGGGTTAAGGGATTCAAGATGATAGTAGATGTTGAATTGGGGTTAGCATCAGTGTCTTTGATTATCACTTTATGTTCATCTAGTGGCTCTTTGATAATGGATTCAGACGACACTCATTCTTTGGTTTTTGAGATGTTGCTTTTAGATGGTATATCCTTCTCCCTCGTATTATCCTCAATGATGGATTTTTCCTTTGTTTGGTCAATGTTATCCAATGTTTCCTCAATATTTATGACTTCTTATATAACTTCAATGACACCTAGGTGACATACATTGGTCTTCCTTGTTGCCTAATTTTTGTGCATCATTGCCATTTATTTCCTTTAGCACTTCTCGTTTATCATCGATTGATTTCATTTTCTTCTTCTTCCATATCTTCTCACCCCTTCATGTAGTCTCCTTTCTCCAATTTGCTTTTTTTTCTCTTTTGGCACTTCATCCTCCCCATTATTTGTATCTTTGTCCCCATGGTCATTGAGGTTAGCAAATTTATTTAATGTTTTAGTGGTTTCTTGTGACTGGTACTCCTTATGTTTAGCTTGGTTCATGTGGATCGTGCCTTTCTTTCTTTGTGTCTGTCATTTGTTCCCTTCCTCTATTTGTTGTGATGAGTTGGAGCCCTCCCCTTCTTTGTTTGTAGAAATGGTTCTTGAGGGGGATTTTGTAAAATATTATTTATCATAGTGTCCTAGTTTCCCACAACATTCACAGATTTTGGGAATACTTCATATTCCACTTGGTATGTCATGTCATTGAATAGGAAAATATGTATGAGCTTTTAAGAGGTGTTGATTTATACATCTAACCTAGAAAACTTGCTTCTTGTATAGGACATGGTGTGTGAATTTGCCTTCAACAAGCATCCCATGGCTAATCTGATATACTCAAAGATAGTAAACACATATAAATTGAGAGGTAGGCCCAGAATGCGGACCCATGTGACAAGGTATTTTGGTAGTTCTTCTATTGGTCAGGAGGTGGGGTACCACTACCAAATGATAAGGAAACATATGAAGATTTCCATGTCCCGCCTGTTAGATCCATATCAAAATATTTTTTGCATTATAATTGCATCATGTAGTGTCCTAGGTTGACCTCAAACATGTTGAAGTGTCTGACGAAGTCCCATAGAGCTTGCAAGAGGTATCTCATTGTCATGGAACTGAAATAAGTTCCTATCAACCAAGTCACCATCATGTATTACAACGGTCTAGTCAGATCTTCCTCTACATTAGGGTTTATCTCCATAGATGGTTATCCATCAATAATTTTTAGAGTAACATCTAAGATCACCAATTTTCTTACGTATAGTTTCTGCAGATTTTTTTTTGGTTAGAAGAGGTTTTAGACTGCTTTACTACATCGTTGAAAGGAGTAGAGCCCTCACCTCCTTGTGTTTGGGTCAATGAATTATCTTCTTCTCCAATACATGGGGTTTCTGTTGCCACCTTTGAGTTTTTGAGTATTTTTCTCTTTTGATCCTCCTAGAGGTGGAAACATATCTTCTTCAGTATCCTAATTTGGTGCTTCACTCCCTTCCATTGTTGTCGATATGTAACTAGATGGCAGTCTTTTCATTTCAGAAAATTGAATCTTAATTCCCACTCCCAAGGTGTAAACCCTAACACCAATGGTATTCTAACCACCTGATTCTACATACTTATCTGGATCTTTCAAATGGTCTCCCTCTGTAAAGGGGATGTATTCTACTCCCCTATCTCCGAACTGCCATCCTCTTCCATTGCCACGCCCATTGATGCAGTCTCTGCCTTTTCCTCCCCCTTGCACCCTGGGCCTCAAATATCCTACACACCACACATCTTTCCATCTATTTTCAGCTACATAACATGTAGGTCCCTTGAGCCACCTCACATGCTCTAGTAGAACCAAATGTAGTGCCACACTTTAAGAATATCCATGTGAAATATTGAAGTCCACATATAGTCTAACTCTAACAATTAAAAACCATATATTTACTATTTACTGCAATACATGATATCTCATCATTTTCACATCTAAAATCTTCAATATTTTTATCACTAGAAATTGAAATAAGTAGTAGAGCATACCATACATGTTTGACGTTACAACTATACTAAAAAGATTACATGTTCATATATTAATTACTTACCAAATGAAAATTACATTCCAATTTTTAGCATACACCACATATATACAACCATACCCAAGTTTAGGGCTCATTTTTTCTAGAATACACATGCAAATAATTGGAGACTAACAAAGTAATATATCTTGCAACACAATGTATGATATTCTAACACCTTTTCAAAATAAAAGTGTCACACTTCAAGTTAGCTCATATCTTCTTTACCTCAGGCTTTTTCATCATAGAGAGTTTGACTGGCTAGGAGAGAGGGGAATCTATAAATAAAATGGTGATAGCCATTCTAATAACAAAGAACGTGCAAAACAAGTTTCCATCATTTGAATGTAAGCAAGAAAACTCATCATATGTTAATATTGGAAAAACTAACTAGTGAATGTTTGGTTAATCACCTTATAACTAAACCAACAATAATAATACTCTATCTGAGGGGAGGTTATCTTGTACTAAAAATAAAAACAAATCCTTAAAGAACTTATATTTCCTTAAGTTATGTGTAATATGTGTACAATATACATATTACCCCCTAAAGAGTGTTACAAGAGGTGATATTGTCACAGATCCATTTATTACCTTAAGTCCACACTCCTAATGGCTACACAACTAGAGGTGAGTGGACCTGGGCATTTGTCCCTAAAACGGATCAAACACTTCACACAGGAAATATATATATGTAAAAGAAGTAACACAAGATATAACAAGATACTAAAAGGGGATAGAGAAAGATGTACACATTTCTAGATTCAAGTGTACTCATTTGTATTTCGTTTTAGATATTAGAGTCTAGAGTGTAGCGGATCTTCATTTGGAAACTACAAATTTGATAAATAAAATATATTTATGCTAAAGCATTAAGTATGCTATGAAAAGGTATGTAAATAGTTTAAGAGTAGTATAAAAGTTACTTGGCAAGAAATATGATATAAGCAAGAGGTAGAAACAAGGCGTGAACATGTAACAATAGTCTTTTATACAAAGCGTGTTTTAAGTGAATTTTCCATTATACTCAACAACATATCATGGACATTGACCAACTTCCCATTGGAAGGGTCTGTAAGGGTGCTCAACATTAGCCAACCATTTTATCAACATGGTCCGCCTTATATTGACATCTCAAGTAAGGTGCCGAGCCTTGTTCCCTTACCCTAAGAATACATGTAGGTACACAAGGTTTGTATAATGGACAAATTCAATTATGTTCGAGATTTGTTCAACATATTTCAAGCAAAATGAATGTTCTAATCATAGGAAACAAGTAGCTCAAACAAGTAACTAACTAGCCAAGCATTCATACGAGCATACATACAAACACACCAATACCATAGTAGGGTCAAGAGAGTAAGTGTACCTTATGAGTAGAGTACAAGATTTAGCATTCTAGAGTAAGATCCTAGAGATTACCCAACTCAATGGTACATCACAAGGAAAAGTTATAGCATGGTGTCTTAGTTTACTAGGGTTTGAGTAAATAAGCATCATATGAGTCATGTGCATGATTCCCTAGATCTAGTTTCCAAGTATTTCAATCTTAATTCCAAACTTCCAACGTGCATGCCATTATTCAATCACAATAAAAGGATCAACATTAGGTCCTAGATCTAAGTGAATCATCCACATTAGATTAGAATAAACATGATATCATTTATGATTTGGTGTAAAGGAAGCATGATATTTAGTTTATATCATCATGGTTTAACATGCAAGATCATGATTAGGTCCTAACAGATCAATTTCAAAGATATAGAATACATTCCCCAAACCATAGGAGAATTAAGAGCATATGATAGACCGATTTGTCTTATAGTGCTACATGAGTGATAAATATATTGATTTGAATAAGGTAGAGCATGTCATTAGCATAATAGTCCTAATTCATCATGTGGGCACAACAAGATTAATTTAGTCATTTAATGTACAAACTAGGCATGTGTGGTCGTATTAGTCAAACATGAACCATATATCATTAGTTATTGATCTAGGAGAGTACAAAGTTCATTATAAGGTTTTTATTTCGAAGATCAACCATTCATGGTGACAACCAATAGACCAAAACCTCACTAATGATCAAGTTGTACTGCTCAAGCACATAAAGGAACAAACTTCAAGTCATGATAGTTTAAAAGAACATTAAGGTGCATAAAATAGGTCCAAGACATTATATCTCATTCATAAGAGGTAAAGGTACTTATTTGCATATAGGGTGACCAGTAGATCATTAATCATACATGTTTAGGCATTGTAGAAGTTGATTTAGACCTCAAAAGGTCACTAAAGGAAATTTTAGAAAAATAGTAAAACATCATGCAAAAACAGCAGAATCTGATAGCATCATCAACAAGGCATCATTTCTCTAATCAAAATGATATATAATATTGTTGGATTTAGACTTGGAGTTAGGACTTTATGAGGGTTTGAGTATTAAGCACACTTTTATGGGATTTATGGCTGATATACCTTAATTGGGCCACTACTGGGCCGCAACAAAAACCTGGCACAACCTAGATGCCTCCAGATGTTGTCCATTGCCACACAGCGGTTGTTGATGATGAGAAAATGTTTTCCACTGCTATGCCACTATCAACCATCATCCTGAGTCATCTCTGGCCGCTCGTGTTAGCTTGGTGGCAGATTGTTGGATCTAGGCTCACTGTGGTCCTACCATGATCGACGACTTGGGTGGAGTTGCACTCTCCGTGTCTGTGTAGTTTTCTAGCTACGTGACCATCACGTTGTGCTGGTTAGGAGGTGACTAGAGAAATACCTGGAGATGGGAGGTGGATCGAGGCATCAGTCTATAGTTGGGAGCAAGGTGGTGTGAGGTTAGGTGTGGGCATGGGTGACTCAGGGTAATCACACGACACTCATTTTGTCATCGTCTTCTTCATGATGATGTCTTCTTCATGAAGCTGGGGTGGCATTGTGTGCTACATCCACTTGAGTGCGGCAACTGAAGTGGCTCGAGGCCGCAGAAGGTGTTGGTATGTATGCCCTGAGAGCCAATCGTGGGATGATTGGTAGGATACATTAAGATTGATTTGATAAACATCAAAGGCAAGCTTCCAATTCCTTCTGGTTCAGTCATATGAGATAGTGATAGAATAGATTGAATGTCTAGAGAATGACAATACTCAATGACGTATGCCTTCAGGTTGAGGACCTGAACGATGAGATCATACAGATGCTAAGAGTTTGTACATTCTTGTTATGTCCCTAGTCGGATGTCATTGTGGAAGGTAGATAGACAACAATGATACACAAGACTAGATTGTGGTGTTGGTTAATGACAGAATCTCATTAGTCATGATATAAAGATATCAAACCAAAAACATAGGTACTTGTTAGAGAACAAGTGTACCAAACAGACCCACCGTGAGTTTGACACATGGAACCATGACATGGTAGTCACAGTCAGTACTCACAGTGATGGTGGTGAATTTGATTCTTTGACCTGAAATCACTACACTCAACACATGTCGTTGGGTACACTTTGACATCATCAAACGCAGTTCTGAAACATGGGTTGTTATAAAGGTGATGATTGGGTGGCCTTGACACATGGGGCTTTTGAGGGGTGAGTGATAGATATGGGATTTGTCCCTCCTGAGGGAGTTTGATATCCAAGGCCACTTGATGAGTAGGATTGAAAAAGGCATGCACACACATGTATGAATCAATATGTGATATTGATGTCATACATATCTTGTTCAATCTGCTCTGAGATAAAGAAAGTGAGTGAACGTTGACGGGATGACTATTCCATGCCTCGAGTTCATTCGGGATATCAGTGACAAAGGAATTATACATTCGTTGTAACACCATTCACGGATTGTAGGATTGAAAGTTGTTCTCTTACTTTCTACTTTCACTTGGGTAGCACTGATGTGTGACTAGGCACCGCTCTTTGCTTGTGAAGTCATAAGTGTTATGGACTTTCACTGCCAACGTGAAATGGACCTGCAGGGTCACACACATAGGATTTAACCTGGAAGAGGAGTTTTACTCACAAGCAATGTTTAGATTGATTACTAAAGGAGTTTAGTAGTTCAATTAAACACTCAATTAATCGATAGCTCAATAATATAATGTTCAAGTTGTTGGACGCATTGATTGGAGTATCAGATTGATTGAAATCACATTTGACTGATTCTGCACAACCTGCATTCCCAACCGATCGGCTCATGTGATGAACCGGTCGGCTGAGGTTGCTGAACCGGTCGGCTCAATTGTTGAACCGATCGGCTCATGCACAGAGTGAAATGAGCGGTTCAAGTGTTGAACCGATCGGTTCAACTGGTGCAATCGAGCAACTTGGGAAAGTAGGATTGGTGAGAATTTTCCTTGCGTTTCACTTGCCCAATTTGATTGGAACAAGGATTGGTATTCGATACAAATTAGAAACAAAAAGAAGGAAAGTCAATCCGGGATCGACCAGGACCACCAACCGACCGGTTCACTTGTGAACCGACCGGTTGAGATGTCCCAACCGATCGGTTGGTGCTCCAACCGACCGGTTCAGGTCCCCAACCGACCAGTTCACTTGTGAACCGATCGGTTCAGGTGGCGAGTTGGTTGCTTTTTGTGGAAAATCTCGAACCCTTCTACTCCTGCTTTAGTCCCATATTGCCGGGGACAGAGAACCCTGTCCCATGACCCTCCTATATATATAGGGATATTGGGGGCTTCTCAGACAACAACTCAGTGCAACCAGTTGCTCTGCAAAGTTGTCATTCTCTCTGGTTTTGGTAACCGTGAGAGAGCCCGAGCAAGTGCTTCCCGCTAAGGGAGGTGCAACAAGGGAAGGACAACTACAATTGCAACTGGAGGAAGGAGAGTGTGTTGGCGACTAGTACGCCAACAGGAGGGTGCGAATCCTTCCACTTCCTTGTGGGACAAGGAGTGTGGAGTTCCAGGTGGTCTGTGTGGACTACTTCAGAGGCGGGAGGTTTCTGCTGCTCGAAGAACAACTCTCAACCCTGACAGTCCCGGTTAGAGGAGGAGGAGTCAGTTCCGGTGCGACCAGAAGCTACACAGACACCATCCAAGAGCGGAGGTGAAGACCGCGCAAGGTGTGAGGTATTGTCACCGAGCAAGCCTCGGGACAAGGTATGATTCCACAAACCATCCTTTCCTATTATATAGACGTTGATGCGTTTCCTTGTTCTGGGTTTGGGGGAGAAAATTTTTGTTTCCGCTGCCTTCTCTGCCTCCCCTAAAACCTAATAGTGGTATCAGAGCCAAGTCAACTGTTCTATATTTTAGAAATATTGATATGATCGATTTTGGTTTGTCGCCTTTATTTATTGCATACGATGCGAATAATATTGGCTTTATGCATGTCCAATCCTAAATCCACAAATCCCAATTACATATATGATATGTATTATTAATGCACTCGATACGCGTTGCCCTTAAATGAGTTTTGTGGTGGATGTATAGCATGGTTATGGCCAATAAACCCTATCTGTGATTGGTTGTGTGTGGTTGCTTGCATCTCGGTCTGCGCACCAATCTTCCTTCTCCTATTCCTGATGTAACTCGAAATAATTTGAGATTCTTTCCTACCTTTTCTCCCCCCGAATGTAACTCGGGGTTTCCCTTTTAAGGCAATGTAATATTAGAATAGATTTTATTTCCTGTTATGTCAAAGAACGGAGGACATCAAGATGACAGCTGAGACGATCGGTTCAAGGCGTGAACCAATCGGTTGACGTTCCAGATGATCGGTTCAAGGAGTGAACCGATCGGTTGATGATCGGTTCGAGGAGCGAGATGAGCGGGTGGCGGCCAGAAGGAGATGCACGACGACCAGGCGAACCGATCAGTTGGAGGAGCCAACCGATCGGCTGGTGGCACCCAGACGATCGGCCAGAGAGAGCAGATCATTCATATGATGAGTTGATTAACTCAGATGGCAAGGCACATATGTTCATCTTGTACAGGTTGCATATGATGTAGACCTAGATGACCGCGATTCCTCTTGGCTCGAGGAATCACATTAGGATGGCCATAATCATCGCTTTTTATCATTTGTGCATGTTTTTGTGGGATATAGCATGTATATGATACATACTATGTATTGTGGTGATTGGATATGTATATGTATATAAAACCAAATCCCTCATTAAATATTAAGTTTTAGATGCCTTCCAAATGCGACACACATGAAAAGCTTGATCGACCAAGTGTGGGCACGCCCTAGCATGGTGCACCATCTATCTCGTGGAAGCGTGAAGGATGAATGTGTGGGTCTGCCCTAGCAGGGTGCATATTCATCGTGTTTTCTTTGAGTCAGACTTAACAAGGTGATCTAGATGGGATCTAGTACCTTGAGGCATGGAGATGTACATGGAAAGGAGTTGCATATGAGATCTTATCAAGAGTTGCATATGATGCAATTGGCAAGAGTTTCCTACCTGAGAGATCTATGTTGTGGGTGACAGCCCTAGCTGGTCCATGGCTTAGAGGATTTTAGGATCTTGCCCACTAGAAGATTGTACGCTACAATCTTCCGAATTGATGGTGAGAGCTGTCAATTTGAACTAAAATAGTGGGAGCAATAATTAATTAAAGGCCTAATTTTATCGTAAACTTTTCAAAACAATCAAACAAGTCAAAAAGAGTTTTGGACTAAAATTGCATATATTTCCATTGTTAAAATAAATGATTAATCAACAAAATCACTTTATTTGCGATCGGTCCTTGAGACCAAAAAATTAAATGGGAATAATTCCACGACTGGTTAGGATGATGAGAAGTGTTCTCAATCAAAGAGCGAAAGCTCTAAGTCCTAGTTATACCAGATGAACTCGGTCCCACCACATCAATGGCTGAAAGTATGCTTATGGAAGCATACCGAGGATGACATTGATGAGGAGTGATTGATGTTGTGTTCTCTGAACTATGAGTTGCAGAGACAACATGAGACATATGATGTCTCAAAGACACTGTCCTAGTATGTCATGACAGAAGGAGATCCAGTAAGGTATTCACACACTCAATGTGATTGGGTATGTGGAAAACCTGACTAAGAAGGATTCCCTCTGAGCCAAGAGTTGGCTATTGGTATGATACTACAAATGTTGTGAGAATCATACAATTGATGATAAGCTACAACATGAACAACTTTGACAAGTGTTGACAGAGTTGTTGGACATGTTGAGGATAATAGATGCAAAGATGAAGAAAGACAAACCATAATCTTTGATGAGATCAATGAAAGGTAAGTCTTAAGGGTAAAGGCAAGGGCAAAGCTAAGAAGTGTTCTGATGCTAGCCAACAGCCCAAACCATCTTCAGCCTCAAAGGCACATGGGGAAAGGGTGTATGAGGGAATTGTCCTCTATATATGGAAGAACAAAAGAAGATGAAGGAGGGGATGGAGATCTCCACCTTAGGTATCATGAAATGAACCACTTCTTTATCTGAGGTATATGATACCAAGATATGGATATGCCATATATGATATGCAATATCCGCAAAGAAGTGATGGCCTTTGTGAAAGGACCAAGAAAGAAGTACCCATCATTGGAGCAAGTGTTGCTGCCATAGATAGGAGTATCTTTCAGTTTATTTCAGCCTAAAAGGCACGAAATAGAGTTGAGAACTGCTATTTCAATTTTCCAATAGATAGAAACACTTTATTTTTGCATATTGTATGACAATGATGGCAATTAATAAAGTTGATGTTTTAATCTTAAAGATATGATCTTTGTGGCAATGCCTTATTTATCTTGTGATACATGGTATGCATAAGATAAAATGATACCTAAAGTTATTGATAACTCAAACAATCAAATTAGCATCAATCATGAGAAATTCATTTCTAGTTTCCATGTGATGGATAAATCTAGACTCTTTTGGTTAGAGAACCAGTAAGAGACATGAATATCTTGGACATGATTAATCAATCTTCACTAAAGGTAGTTGGAGAATGATTATCCAATTAGGTGTAATACATGTGATGTATTTGCATACCTATTGGAGTAAATGCTAATACTTCAAAAGGTGTTTAGAGAAATACCAATATGAATATCTTGAAGTGTTCAAGAATATCATAGATGAAGTACGAATTTGCTAAAGTGTTAATTCTTGATGAGATCAATGAATGAAATACTTAGACCAAAATGTTTGAGATCCTTTTGAGTGATTATGATAGTGTATCATAGTGAACTCATGATTAAGGCATGGTGATGTCTAAATCAAGAAGGAATCATGCTCTAAGGAGTTAGAGAATGATTATTAAATAACTGAATTCTTCTTAATAAAAGAATACCCCACACTAATAAAAGGAATTAAGAATCACAAGGAGTTGTGAGTTCTTATATCCTTAACAGATACACCTCAATTATCTATGTGATGAGTTGTTCATGTGATGAGTCAACTATCTAGATAAATATAAGGAACCAAATTTTGAGTTATGGTTTATGACCATTACATCCTAAATGACATCCATGTGAACCATAAGGTATGACCTTGATGGTAGCACCCATTGGATGAAATCCATAAGTGCGAATAAGTCTTAAGTGTTAAGACAGATGGATAACATTTTGAGAAGGATGATGCTTGTTGATTGCAACTTAATGACTAAGACATTTGGCATATGGATACTAAAACCACATTCCTATGAGGAATAAAACAAGGATGTGTACGTGACACAACCTATAAGGTTTATGAATCCACTAATACAAATGAAGTCTATAAGTTACAATGGACTAATCAATGTGATTGATTGAGTAAAAGCAACTCAAAATTGGATCTTTACTTTGATGATATAGTCAAAGGGTTTGATTGATATGTCAAAGATAAAGAAGGGATCTGTGATATAGTGGGAGCGTATTCACATTCCACATGTTGATGTGAAATGGAAATGTTCTAGAATGGAAATCCAAAAGTGGAAATTATCTTTAAGGAAGATAGAGATGTTTCCTATGTGATAGGAATAGAGATCTATAGAGATAGTTCTCGAAAACCTCTTGACCTAAAAATAGAAAGCATACATTGGCAATCTGTACTGAAGGGTTCAGTATGCACAGATTCAGTGGGAGAAAACTTGTCCATGCTACATGGAGTTAGTATCCCAAGGCAAAGTGTCCAATTCTTATGAAGAATGGGAACACTAAGTATAGATATGGAGCTATCATGTATGTAATCATCCCATTACCTTGCATGTAATGACATGGCAAGAATAAAATGCATTCATCATCTTGTATGTGCGACATGACAATATGATGTGCTTACCCTGAAAACTCATATGTGGGACATGACGAGTGGATGTCTGTCTACTTCCAATAAGGGTTACTGGAATGCCATGAGAACTTGATAAGTACTTGGGAAGTACTAGTTCTATGGAGATAAGGAAGAGTTCGATGTAAAGAGTTACATTGATGTGAACTTCCAAAAAGACAGAAAATTAATCGCAAAATTATACATAGGATGTATAAAAGTGAACGTTTGTTGATAATTGGAAATGTTCCAATAAAATCATTTAAAGGGAAATGCCGAGTATCTACGTGTTAGAGAATAGAAATAGATACTATATGGATCTAGCAGTTCATGGGATGAACTTATAGATATTCTGCTCATTGATGACAAGTCTGGAATCCTTGATCATGCAATGAGGCTAAAGGTTAGCAAAGGAATACTAGATCGCATATTACGGAAACTCTATCTCATACGTGTGATGTACAGTGAAGAGATAAGAGATATGCAATTTATACTGACTTTGGAAAGGTGTTGCCATTACTCACTATGTTCGCACTAGAGCACAGTAACATGTGGGACATGTTTGAAGATCACTATGAATATGATTCAAGGGTGATTGGCTCGCAGTGCAAGTGGGAGTCTGTTGGTATGTATGCCCTGTGAGCCAATCATGGGATGATTGGTGGGATACATTAAGATTGATTTGATAAACATCAAAGGCAAGCTTCCAATTCCTTTTGGTTCAGTCATATGAGATAGTGATAGAACATATTGAATGTCTAGAGAATGACAATACTCAATGACGTATGCCTTCAGGTTGAGGACTTGAACGATGAGATCATACGGATGCTAAGAGTTTGTACATTCTTGTTATGTCCCTAGTCGGATGTCATTGTGGAAGGTAGATAGACAACAATGATACACAAGACTAGATTGTGGTGTTGGTTGATGACAGAATCTCATTAGTCATGATATAGAGATATCAAACCAAACACATAGGTACTTGTTAGAGAACAAGTGTACTGGACAGACCCACCGTGAGTTTGACACATGGAACCATGACATGGTAGTCACAGTCAGTACTCACAGTGATGGTGGTGAATGTGATTCTTTGACCTGAAATCACTACACTCAACACATGTCATTGGGCACACTTTGACATCATCAACGCAGTTCTGAAACATGGGTTGTTATAAAGGTGATGATTGGGTGGCTTTGACACATGGTGCTTTTGAGGGGTGAGTGATAGATATGGGATTTGTCCCTCCTGAGGGAGTTTGATATCCAAGGCCACTTGATGAGTAGGATTGAAAAAGGCGTGCACATGCATGTCTGAATCAATATGTGATATTGATGTCATACATATCTCGTTCAATCTGCTCTGAGATCAAGAACGTGAGTGAACGTTGATGGGATGACTATTCCATGCCTCGAGTTCATTCGGGATATCAGTGACAAAGGAATTATACATTCGCTGTAACACCATTCATGGATTGTAGGATTGAAAGTGGTTCTGCAACTTTATACTTTCACTTGGGTAACACTGATGTGTGACTAGGCACCACTCTTTGCTTGTGAAGTCATAAGTGTTATGGACTTTCACTGCCAACGTGAAATGGACCTGCAGGGTCACACACATAGGATTTAACCTGGAAGAGGAGTTTTATCCACAAGCAATGTTTAGATTGATTACTAAAGGAGTTTAGTAGTTCAATTAAACACTCAATTAATCGATAGCTCAATATCATAATGTTCAAGGTGTTGGATGCATTGATTGGAGTATTGGATTGATTGAAATCGCATTTGACTGATTCTACACAACCTGCATTCCCAACCGATCGGCTCATGTGATGAACCGGTCGGCTGAGGTTGCTGAACCGGTCGGCTCAATTGTTGAACCGATCGGCTCATGCACGGAATGAAACGAGCGGTTCAAGTGTTGAACCGATCGGTTCAACTGGTGCAATCGAGCAACTTGGGAAAGTAGGATTGGTGAGAATTTTCCTTGCATTTCACTTGCCCAATTTGATTGGAACAAGGATAGGTATTCGATACCAATTCATAACAAAAAGAAGGAAAGTCAATCCGGGATCGACCAAGACCACCAACCGACCTGTTCACTTATGAACCGACCGGTTGAGATGTCCCAACCGATCGGTTGGTGCTCCAACCGATCGGTTCAGGTCCCCAACCAATCAGTTCACGTGTGAACCAATCGGTTTAGGTGGCGATTTGGTTGCTTTTTGTGGAATATCTCGAACCCTTCTACTCCTGCTTTAGTCCCATATTGCCGGGGACAGAGAACCCTGTCCCATGACCCTCCTATATATATAGGGGTATTGGGGGCTTCTTAGACAACAACTCAGTGAAACCAGTTGCTCTACAAAGTTGTCGTTCTCTCTGGTTTTGGTAACCGAGAGAGAGCCCGAGCAAGTGCTTCCCGCAAAGGGAGGTGCAGCAAGGGAAGGACAACTGCAGTTGCAACTGGAGGAAGGAGAGTGTGTTGGCGACTAGTACACCAACATGAGGGTGCGACTCCTTCCACTTCCTTGTGGGACAAGGAGTGTGGAGTTCCAGGTGGTCCGTGTGGACTACATCAGAGGCAGGAGGTTTCTGCTGCTCGAAGAACAACTATCAACCCCGACAGTCCCGGTGAGAGGAGGAGCCGTCAGTTCCGGTGCGACCAGGAGCTGTACAGACACCGTCCAAGACCGGAGGTGAAGACCACGCAAGGCGTGAGGTATTGTCGCCGAGCAAGCCTCGGGACAAGGTATGATTCCACAAACCATCCTTTCCTATTATATAGATGTTGACGCATTTCCTTGTTCCGGGTTTGGGGGAGAAAATATTTGTTTCCGCTGCCTTCGCTGCCTCTCCTAAAACCTAACAGAAGGATCATTGGGTGAGAACTATGAGAACAACAGGAAGTGGTAGGGTTCACGTTGGAGAGTGAGGGGGAGCGAGAGGTAGAGGATTTAGGTACACGACCTTCCTAGTGGTCATCCTCATCGAGCAGGTGTAGCATTTCCCAACTACAGAGATGGCCTCATGGCTGAAGAAATCTTGTCAAACCATAAAAAAGAGAGGGTGAAGCATGAGCAACCAAGGTTGTGTTACCCCTCCTTTGCTTTCAAGGTGACGTGCAGGTTTTGTAGCCTTGGCTAGCTAACACCATTGGGATCATGAGCCACGAGGCATGTGTGTGAGTAGAGTTGAAGACAGTGCTTCCACTGGGGAGGGAGAAGCTAATCCCCAATAATGAGAGGTAGGAGGGTTTAAATAGAAAGAGGGGGATTAAGGGACATAGTTTTAGGGTTTTAGATGGAATATGGGGTAGTGGTGGCGGCCTTCTTGGGCTTATCTATCCCACTGGTGATCCACTATTGGCACAGATGGTCACACAGCCGAAAGGGGAGAAGGTGGAGAGAGTAACAAAAAAAGGGAGGAGTCATATCATGGGGAGCGTTGGTCTCTATACGACCCTAAATGCTTGCATGAGAGGAGAATACAAGGAAGGTGCGGAAAAGAAAGAGGCTAGGGTCTTGTCCTGGTTCCCAACTAGCCCAAAGCCAATTAAGAGGAGAATTGGCAGGAAATTAGCTCTTAATTTAGATTGGGTTCAACTTCCTCCTCTGATCCAAAATTAGTCAAGGAAAGATCCATGGGACCTTGGAATCAAGCTTCACAACATGGAATTGAAGTTAGGATAGAGAGGGACTCATAGTGAGGAACACTAATGGAATTACATAATCATGGTGTAACAAAGCCTCAAAATCAGTCAAGAAAAGTACATTTGATTGATTTTGATGCATTACTTGAGTTCTTGTGACTCACTTTCATCATACTCAAGGCAAGGAAGGTTATTGAGCACAACCGAGTGTCAAACTTGTCAAGGTGTGAAGTAATTTAAGGAGATAGAAAACTAGTTTATCACATCCTCCCCGCCTTAAAAGGAAATTTTGTCCCCAAAATTAAATCAATTTGTAAGTCAAGATTTGAGATCTCACCTTCCATGTCAAAAATCATCACACTATTCATAAGGTATTATCACCACTTACCCAACCAATCTCATTCCAAAATTGAGAAATCGAGCATCAAAGCCAACACATAGTCACATGGATCATCAAATTGGGAAAGATCATCACATGAATCACATATTTCGAGGGATTGTCATATAGATCACAAATTTGGAGAGATCTTAGGTTAAACGAATATACTTCAAGAGTAAGGCATGACTTTCATTCCCAAATTTTAGGGTTCTATCTTCTACACTGGCCTAGGTGGGGTCCATGATTGAGGTTTTACATTTCAACAATTCAAGACAACATCATATTTCAACATCATGATTTTGTGCTCAAAATCAATGTAAGGCCCCAAACTATTCCACATGGAGCTCACCCTGAAGTCATAAATTGAGAAATTCATCATATTCATCATTTCAATTTTGAGATTTGGGAACATGAAGGTCATTTATTATATATCGAGGGTAATCTCAAGATCGATATGGGATGACCATGGATGATCAAATTAAACCAAGGTCAATAATCACAAGTCAGGATCTCATTACACAATATTGAGAGTTGAGTTTGGAGATAAAAGTCATAGATCCAAACATTTCAGATCTAGGGTTTAGATTTGTATTTAGACCTCAAGGTGATCATTCATCCCGATACATCAATTGAGAACAATCAAGCAACATTTCAAGAAACATTTGAGAAACGAGACATTTTGAGATATTAATCACGAGTTCATTTTCATGGTATTCAAGGTTAATGAATGATCTTGACTTGGGTCTTTCTAGGAATTCAACCATGAGATATATTCAATGTCATCATATTTTAAGATCATTATCAAAGTGAGATTTCAAGAACGAGTATCAATATCATCCTAAATTTGGCCAATTAGGGACATATGTCAAGGAGTCAAAATTGGGTGGAAGGGTTTACTTTCCCAAACTCTAAATAATAAACAGGATGACAATTTAGAAGCAATCATAATGGGGATGTGCCCTAGGTTAGGGAAATCATGGGCCAACTGCCACCCTAATCTAGCACATTAGTCCATATTAATCATGAGTCACCAAGCGTATCCAAATAGGACGAGCATCAACTGTCAATTTGTATTTCACAAGGTCATTAGTCAAACATCAAGATGATAATAGGGCAACCATACTTCAAGATTTTGCAAGATCAAGGTCATAATTTCATTCCCTTCCTTTCAATATCAAGGTGTGTGTTTTTGGATATCGATAGGTCAAATTGAGAACTCAAGGGTTTGAGCATAATAGGGTGAGGTTGAGATTTATGTCCATCATATTATTCAAATTGAGTCTACAAAGAGTACTAATGGTCAATATGGGATTCTCCTCTTGTAGCAAGTCCTCACATCATGATCTAGGGTTCCAAAGATGTAGTCATATTGTGGCATGATCATGGTACATCTCAAATTGGGGAAAAATTTGCTTAACTGTGTTTGAGGTTTAAATTAACAAAAGAACAACATAGGTTTAGTAAAAAGGGACCTCATCAATAATGAGGTTTAAAACATGAGTTCCACCTTATTTCACTGTATCAAGAATTTACCTCAAACATGGAAAGCACTTATATCCGATTTGGTAACATTGAGTTTTCATAACTTTGCATATGAGTACAACATGTTCAAGAGTACCTTCATACATCAAATAGGGTTTTCAATTTTGACTCAAATCATGGAATTATCATCTTAACCAACTTTCATGATTTCAAATGAGTTTGACTTTTCCCATGCATAAGCTACCCAATATCGAGATTTCATGTGGTTAATAGTCATGAGAGAAGAATCAAATAAGGAGATGAGAAAACTACCTAATCATCGTCTACTTGGGTGGCTTAGGTAGTACTTAAGGAAAAATGAGATGCTAGAAGACTCTCCAAACTTTGAGGGAAAGATTTTAGTCCTTCCTGGGTTCTTAAGAGGTGTTATGCCTTAAACATATATAGAGGCCTATGTGTATATCTCTGATACCATTTGTCAGATATTTGTTTATTATGCTAAGTCTACACTCCTAATGGCTACACAGCCAAAGGCGAGTGGACCTGGGCATCCGTCCATAGAATGGATTGAGTATTTCACACTGGCAATATATATGTAAAAGCAGTAACACAATATATAACAAGATACTAAAAGGGGATAGAGAAACATGTACCCATTTCTAGATTCAAGTATACTCATTTTTATTTCATTTCAAATCTTAGAGTCTTGAGTGCATCGCCTCTTCATTTGGTAACTACAAATTTGATAAACAAAATATATTAATGCTAAAGCATTAAGTATGCTATGAAAAGGTGTGTAAAACATTTATGAGAAGTATAAAAGTTGCTTGTCTAGAAACATCATATAACCAAGAGGTAGAAACAAGGCATGAACATTTAAAAACAATATTTTATACAAAGTGTGTTTTAAGTGTATTTTCCATTATACTCAACAACATATCATAACCATTGACCAACTTCCCATTGGAAGGGTCTGTAAGGGTACTCAATATTAGCCAATCCTTTTATCAAAATGGTTTTCCTTATCTTGACATCTCAAGTAAGGCGGCCAACCTTTTTCCCTTACTTGAGAGTACAAACATGTACATGAGGTTTGTATAATGGACAAGTTCAATTATGTTTGAGATTTGTTCAACATATTTGAGGCAAAGAAAACATACTAATCATAGGCAACAAGTAGCTCAAACAAGTAACTAACTAGCTAGGCATTCATACGAGCATACATAAAAACAAGCCAACACCATAGTAGGGTCAAGAGAGTAAGCGTACCTTGTGAGTAGAGTACAAGATTAAGCATTCTTGAGTAATATCCTAGAGATTATCCAAACCAAGGGTACCTCACAAGGAAAAGTTATAGCTTGGTGTCTTAGTTCACTAGGGTTTGAGTAAATAAGCAACATATGAGTCATGTGGATGATTCTCTAGATCTAGGTTCCAAGTATTTCAATCTTTGTTCCAAACTTCCAACGTGCATGTCATTATTCAATCACAATAAAGGGATCAATATTAGTTCCTAGATCTAAGTGAATCATCCACATTAGATTATATATAAATATGATATCATTTATGATTTGGATTAAATGAAGAATGATATTTAGATTACATCATCATGGTTTAACATGCAAGATCATGATTAGGTCATAGAAGATCAATTTTAAAGCAATAGAGCACATTCCCCAAACCAACAGAGCATTGAGAGCATGTGATAGATCGATTTTTCTTGTAATGCTACATGAGTGATAAATTTATTGATTTGAACAAGGTAGTGCATGGTATTATCATGAAAATTAATAATTCATCACGTGGTCACAACAAGATTAACTTAGTCATTTAATGTACAAACTAGGCATGTGTGGTCGTATTAGTCAACCATGAACCATATATCATAGTTATTGATCTAGGAGAGTATAAAGCTCATTATAAGGTTCTAATTTTGAAGATCAACCATTCATGGTGAAAAAAAATAGACCAAAACCTCACAAATTGTCAAGTTGTATTTGTTACAACCCCAAATTTTGGGTTACTTTGGTGAGAAATGTAATTTATCATATTAAAGATTTTTGGACAAATAATGATATAATTTGTTGTAAATAAATGGATTTCGTTTAAAATAGCCTTGTTGTTTGATTTGTGGGCTTTATTGGCTATTGGGCCCAATAACAGGGAAATTCAATTAGTAAATGAATAATTGAGTTTTGAGTAAAGAAAGGTGTGGAAACCTCTAGAAGGCAAAAGAACTTAATCCAAAGGTGGATTTCGTGCCTCTTGGGTTCCTTGGGTTCCAAGGAGTCCAAAGTTGCAAACATAAAGCAACAAGAAAAGAAAAGACCAATAAAGTATTTCCTTGTTAATAAAGAAATTAAAAACATTGATGAAATATGGAAAATAAGTGAAAAGAGGTATAATGGAATAATCCTTGGTGGAATTTCGTATTCCAAGGATTCCTAATGATAAAAGGAATACCAATGAGGAAAATAAAAGAGAAATAAAGAGAAATCCTCAAAATAAATATTTTAATAAGAAATACACATGATAATGAAGAATAATGCATTTAGATGCATCTAGAAGGATAATGAGTATCCAATAAAATAGATTTCGAAATAGTAGAGTTTCTTGGTATCCAAGGAGTCCCAATAAAGAGGAAAGAAAGAGAAAATACCAAAATTGCAAAATAAGGAGATAATGTGAGTATACAATTAATGTGTTATGTGGTATTGCTAAAAAGAAAGTATTTCCTACTAAAGGAAAGTAGAATTTCGTGCCTTTTAGAATAAAGGGCAAGTACTAAGAGGATAAAAGAAGTTATTTTCGAAATCTTAAGATCTAAAGTATAGAAATATCAAGGAGATAAAATTCGGTTTTCCTAATGGCTAAGGGATATGAATTATTAAGGAAATAATTAGAAAAGAGATGATTTCCTTGTAAACAAGGAAAGGAGGGTTCCTATAGACTATGGGACTTGTTCTCCTCATGGGTAGGCATGCTAGGACGCTGCTACCTATCCCTATAAAGGGAACGGATCCACAGACTCAGGTTTCCTGGTCTCCCACTCTTCTCCAGCCATGTAAATGTTCAAACCCTAACCAAGGGAAGAACTCAACCCCTAGAGCGTCGAAAGGTTGTAGACGGGGGGTTGATGGATGTAGGATCCACCCACGACTCCGGAGGGAGGCAGATCTACCATTTGCACTGGCGCAACACCAGTAGAACAACCACTGGCCGGTTGCAATTGCAGACCTGTTAGGGTGCGCTTCTGGCCGTCTTGGCCCCGTTTAGAAGATTCCTCGAGGGCGCCGGGGAGCAGCAGAGCTGGGGCGGCCACCTCTGAGCCCTGTGGAGCGAAAGGCGGACCTGCATCGCGTTGCAATTCGATGCAACTAGGGCGTCAAGAGGAAGAAGATGGAGCGGGTGGCATTTGACCGTTCTTCCCACCGCGGGCTGAAGATGGCGCTTAACTTGCCAAGGGCAGAGTTGTCTTTTCGTCATGTTTCCAAAACCAACAAGGTGCCTTGCATGGGAATTGGGTGACGTGGCACCTCCTCATTGGCCCACAGTAAGTTATTTTTGTTAAATTCGTATCCCAACAACCGTAGATCGGATAGACACGCATTATACATTAAAGTTGCTCAGAAAAATGAGGGGAATCCATTAAAAATATAATTGAAGCCTGATTCCTTTTGCAATTCGAAAAGTAATGGAAGATATCAACTTTAATGTATTAATGTTTAAAGAACCCTATTTTGATATGATTAATGTGATTAGTAGGGTTTAATAGATGATTAAAGTTGATATTATCCTGTTAATGATAAAAAGGAACATTAGGAAGAAAAAGGATGAACTTTGCATATAATTAGTTAATTTAGAGTTTCATATGCATGAATATACTTTAATGGGCCTTGAAACCCTAATGTTGACTAATTCAACTATTAATGGCTTTAATTGATTAATTTCATGATTAAAGTTGGAATATGCTGAATCTAAGCTATTTCGAGCATTAAAGTTCCTAATTTGTGGATAAATACCCTTAAAGTAGTACTTAGGGATTTCTTATGAATAAAAGGTGGAATTAATAGCAAATTGAGTTCATATGTGATTTAGACCGTAATGAACTATGAATTGATGATAAATGTGTATAATGATCTTGTCATGGATTAAAGGGATAAAAATAGTAGCTTTAATGAAAAAGAAGCTTAATTGATGATTAATGTGCCTGTAATATGAAAATAGGGTTATATGTTGTTAAGATAACCTTAATGTTGAAGAATAGACAAGATAATTAGGGTTTATGAGTAATGGCATAAAATTAGGGTTTAATATGGTAAAAGATGAAGGGAAACCCTAATTGCAAAATGAAACCCTAAAATGGATACAGAAACCCTAGAAAGTGAATCCAAGTTAATAAAGTAGGTTGTTGATAAAGTGTGTAATAAATAGAGTACATATTCTTTTCAAGAATTATGTGATTGTTGAATTACTTGGATTGCATGCTCGGTTGGATTTTCTTAATGCTTTTGAAATCATCAAATCAGGTATGTGGTTACGCTTATGAATATCTCGAGTTAGTTTTTTGAGATTAACTGAAGTTTTCATCGATGTCATGAATTAATTGTTGGATGATTTTAATTCATGCAAACTATAATGTGGCTATGACTATCACATAAGATATGTGCCTACTAGCTCAGATCCTGGTCCCCTCTATGGATTAATAGTTGACTTAGTAAATGGCTACCAATGGGGTAGGACCATCAAGTCATCATGAGTTAGATATTGGGCTAACTTCGGGTAGTGCCATGCGACTCTATTACCCTAGGTATTGGCTACCTGTAAGGTAGGTCCATGGGGGTAAGAAGCTACCTAAAGAGAGGTAGCATACAAGGGATAGCACATAGTTAGGGGATAGGTAAGGATTGAGTAGTATGGCTTAAAATGTAATCTTGGTTGTTTAATGATTAGTTGAATGATTACGTTGTTAACATATTTGCATGATTATTGTTTCCCCCACATACCAGCTTCGGCTGACCGGCATTTTGTTTGTGGGCGTTTTAGGTACAATGAAAAGAACAAACAGTAAAGTGGCATATGTGGTACTAAATGAGAATTAAAGTGCAAAGGAGGATTAGATAGACTAGTATCTGTGCGGATAGAAGTTTTGAAATCCCAATTTTAAGAGGTATGCAAAAGTTTTTATTTTTCTCCATATTTCAGTATAGTTGGTAGAATTTAATAATTGTTAATGATTATTTGTTGAACCTTTGATCCGGGTTATTGGTTAAAGGCTCTGTGCTTTTGGTCTCCTTTTATTGGGGGTTACCGGGAGGCGGGGCCCAACAATTGGTATTAGAGCATAGGTTCCTCAATTAATCTTTAATAATTATTAAATTTTACAAATTTTGTAGAACCCAAAGGAGTTATTAGAGGATTATCCAAAAGATTGAGGTGTCTAGAAAAGGATCACATCTGGGGGCTGGCAATATTTTCCTCCGCACCGCTAGTCGGAAAATGAGGACTCCCGGATCTGTGTGATTGCCTGGCCAAAGTCTTAGGGTATGAATCGAAATAAGATACCTTTAGGACTCTCTCATCTTGTGCATCCCTTCTCAACTCCAATTCTGTTAAGGACCTTAAGGATTAGGGTTTCCTCTCTCTTCTCCTCACCCTCTTGAGGTATGGGTAAGGTTGATAAGGATTAAGGAATCCTCCTCCAAATTAATAAAAAGCATGTAAATAAGATGTCATGGACATAAGCTTAATAGAGTAAGCGTAAAAGAATAAATACATGCTTAGGTCGTATGACATAAGTTGTCATTGCCCTCAGGAGAGACCTGAGGCTAGACCTTCTTGTCAGGAGGATGAATAGAGAAAGTGAGTCTTGGAGGTAGAGATCTCCATTAAAGTAGAGACCTAGCACATCCTTTAAGGATGATGTTAACCCTAACCCTATGTGGAGGTTAGAGA
This sequence comes from Alisma plantago-aquatica, assembly GCA_963693085.1. NCBI lineage: Eukaryota > Viridiplantae > Streptophyta > Magnoliopsida > Alismatales > Alismataceae > Alisma > Alisma plantago-aquatica. Next base: position 1,291,345,546 of record OY856409.1, read on the forward strand.
GAGAGATGACATGATGAGTTAGATGATATGGTTGACTGGGTGTTTGGATAGATGTGCTTTTGGATTGTCATACGAGCCATGAGAGGTTGGATGACCTAGCACCTTTGGCAACCCAACCCTAGGAAGGGTCGAGCATGTTTGAGCGAAGGATAGCTCCTTCATGGATGAAGTTAATAGAACCCTATGGGATTATGCAAGTAGGGGATAGCATGCACCCAGAGTACGTCAGTGGTACGGTAGTAGGTTGAAACCCTGGCCAGAAGGGCATGATGGATGGCTTATGAAAGGGCTATGGATGCTCTTGAGAAAACATAAGTTTGAGCATATGCTTCACCCGCATAGAAGTATGCCTGTGAGCTTGATCCTTCATGGAGAGAGGACCTCTAGTAGTAAGGTTGGATGTGGAGTTAGCTCTAGAGAGAAAAGCGGGACTCAAGCAAGAAGGTTGGAAGCTTTGATTCTGAGACATAAGGAATAGTGAGTAGTTGAGGAAGATGCGACCTAGGTGGATGATAGTGGTTGCCTCATGCATGATCCCTGGAGGCTGATGATATCTTAAAGGAACCAAACCCTAGAGAGAGGATGAGGCTTCTGGAACTTATGAGCCTATGGTACAAGAGTTTACCTACTGAGAAAGGAAGAAGAAGTTCGGTATACCCTGGAGAGGATTAGTAATAGGTTATGAGGCCTTGTACCTTGTTGGTTATCCTTGAGGAGTACCCAACTCGAAGTGTTGCTCGAGTTGAAAGATGACAGGAAGTGCATGTCATGCCTTTTGCATGCTTGAGTCGTGGTTAAGAGTTTGAGCATGCAGTTGGACACCTACAAGTGAACCTAGGGTTCCTAGGCCTAAGAGGGGAAGTGGTGTACTTAATGCTCATGATGAAAGTTGAGTTCCTATAGAAGCGAGTATGGTACTTCTTATGTTGAGAGTAAAGAGAAACCCCTTAAGTTTAAGGTATGTTTGATGAACCCCTCACGAAAAAGTTGGTCTAATGTTGAGGATGAAAATAAGGGTGACCTAGCATGGTTTGGTAAGTGTCTTCTTGTGCCTTAGTAGCTTGCTAGGATTAAGAATGCTCATGTGGATGTAAACCCTAAGGATGCTTGTGACCTTTGTTATCAAGGTGTAGTTTCCTCCCATCCTAGGAGAGGCACCCTTTTGTAGGGTGTATACCAGTTTTGTTGAGGTTTCAAAGGATTTTGAGAAGCTAAGTGAAGAGTACATAGTATGAGAATGAATCTGTAGACATATAGATAACCATCTCTAAGTGCATGTGGATGTGTTACCATGGAGGTAACCGGTATGGGGCCTGACCAAGGTAGGAAGGTTGCCATGACCCCTATGAAGGGATGAAAGTCAATCATGAATGCAGAGAGAGATGATGAAGGATTGGGTAAGGTTCTAAGTTGAACATGTACTATGTTAGAATCCTAAGTCTATCCCAGGGTCAGGTAGGGATAAGACCGATGAAAGACGGAGTTGCCTAATTCCCTAGTTGCACATGACCATAGGGTCGGGAGGTAACAACTATCATTGTCTGAGGTTCATGGGTTAGGAGATTGATCACCTTCATGAACTCATGGGACCCAAATGGTAGATGAGTAGGGCACTCTCTGGATGCATAAGGGAAGAGGGATGACCCCAAAAGTGCCAGCACCCTATATACCTAGAGGAGATGACCAAGGATTGTGTGTAAAGCCAAGTAGGTTTGAGACCAGTTCTCCATGGAAGTAACTTTGATATCATGATTCTTGTGATGTAGAGACATAAGTTGCACGTTTCAACTTAGAATTGAAAGTGTACTGGCGATGTGGGATGTATCATCTCTACTCTTGGAACAGGAAGAACTTTGTGTTTGGACGGCCGCCAAATGCTTATTTCCTCTTCTTATGGGAGGGAGAGATGGGACAGTACGCATGCCATACACTGAGGATAAAAGATGATGCGAGTTGGAATGTTGCTACAAGGAATGAGGACAGAGATGATAACATACCCCTGTGGAGCGAATGATACATGGATGGTTTACAAACACTAAGAGTATTAAGGAAATCATCTTGTGAGAATGTTTTATCTTGAACTAGGTGGATTTTTGCAGGTGTTACAAGGAATCACAAGGTGGAGTCTGATAACTAAGTGGATGAGCTCAGAGATAGACTTAGAGTTTGAGATGAGATGATAAGTAGAATACATGGAGGTGTATGTCTTCAACATTACCTAACATCTAAGGATAAGAAGTAGTAATGAATGCTCTGGTTGAGATATAGATGCCTAGTTTAGCTGGAAGCTAGAAGAAGTTGAGGTTGTTCGACTAACCCTATGTTTGGAAAAAGGATGTGTTTTGGCTAACACACAGATGAAACAAGATATGTTGAACAAGTTAATGGTTGTTTGGTTAGCCAATTTAGTCCTTGATATAGTAAAAGGATGGTGATAGAACCTCAGATACACTTCTTTGGATAGGAAGGTAATAAAACCCTTTTGAGAATGGTTTAGGGTTTCCGAGGTATCAAGCTTGAGGAATCATAACAATACAGGAGGTCATGATATACCTTGGTACTAAAAAGATAGTAAGTGATGGTAGCACTCTGGATGCTTAAAACAAAGTTGCATGTAGCATGTGGCCATGCAAGCCAGTAGGTGAAGGACGAACACCAGTAACCCAATGCTTTGACATAGAGGATAAAGTGTCCCTGAGAGGGAGTGGGAATTCACCACTATGGAAGTTGTGGTAAGTCTCCCCTAGACCGAGGAAGGTCAAGATGCAATATATGGGTTATGGTAGATCGCCTTACCTAGGTAACATGAGAAGGAAAGAGTTATGTCAAGAGATAGATTATGTTGAACTACTTAAGAGAGAGAGAGATGGTTCAACTACACCATGATATGAGTTCAAAATTTTTTTAGTATGACCTAGAGGTTCACTTCCATAAGGTGGAAGTAGGTACATGAAGAACTCGGTGTCAGTACCGCCTATCACCCCTAACTAAAGATTAGTTTGATCCGGACTAGAGGGACTGATGAGAGCATGTGTGCCCATTTAGGGTGATACATAGAGATAGTTCTTAAGATGTGATGTTAACCACCATAGCCTTTATCGGGATGCAAGAAGTCTTATAGAGAGGTTGTGTCGGTCACCACTTCATTAAGATGATGGTGGTGAAGGAGGCCTCGTGAAGGTAAAAAAAACCATAGTGTGTGTAGATGAAGTCTCTTTGATCGTGCAATGGCCGAGAGGGAGCCCAGTGGTGACATGAGTCATGAGCTGATGTAAAGCAGAGTGACATGCAGTTCACTGTGGGAGAATATGTGATGTGAAAATCCGACCCCTCTAAGCTACAGCTGAGAAAGCTGAGTCCCCGATATATGGGTCCATTTGAGATGGATTGGTGGAGATGGTTGTGTTTAACCTTACCCTTCAGGATAAACTGATGTGTTGCATGAGTCCGATCTAGAGCACTATGTGAGGTACCCAAGCTAGGTGTTGTGCCCTGAACCTATGTAGATTTTGAAAGGCTGAAAAGTCCTGAGTCACCTATGAGGGTACGATATACCAAGGTAAGAAAGAACTCAGATGGAAGAAAATGAGATAATGAAGGTTCTTGGGTAACACCATGGAAAGGGTGAAGCCACGTGGGAGCCCTGATGGAGATAAGAAGACTTATCCTGTTTGTTTGCTTGCTTGATGGAATTTTGAGGGGAAAATTCTCATAAGAGGGGAAGGATGTTACAACCCCAAATTTTGGGTTCCTTTGGTGAGAAATGTAATTTCTCATATTAAAGATTTTTGGACAAATAATGATATAATTTTTTGTGAATAAATGGATTTCATTTAAAATAGCCTTGTTGTTTGATTTGTGGGCTTTATTGGCTATTGGGCCCAATAACAAGGAAATTCAATTAGTAAATGAATAATTGAGTTTTGAGAAAAGAAAGGTGTGGAAACCTCTAGAAGGCAAAAGAACTTAATCCAAAGGTGGATTTCGTGCCTCTTGGGTTCCTTGGGTTCCAAGGAGTCCAAAGTTGCAAATATAAAGCAACAAGAAAAGAAAAGACCAATAAAGATTTCCTTGTTAATAAAGAAATTAAAAACATGGATGAAATATGGATAATAAGTGAAAAGAGGTATAATGGAATAATCCTTGGTGGAATTTCGTATTCCAAGGATTCCTAATGATAAAAGGAATACCAATGAGGAAAATAAAAGAGAAATAAAGAGAAATCCTCAAAAAGAAATATTTTAATAAGAAATACACATGATAATGAAGAATAATGCATTTAGATGCATCTAGAAGGATAATGAGTATCCAATAAAAAGGATTTCGAAATAATAGAGTTTCTTGGGATCCAAGGAGTCCCAATAAAGAGGAAAGAAAGAGAAAATACCAAAATTTCAAAATAAGGAGATAATGTGAGTATACAATTAATGTATTATGTGGTATTGCTAAAAAGAAAGTATTTCCTACTAAAGGAAAGTAGAATTTTGTGCCTTTTAGAATAAAGGGCAAGTACTAAGAGGATAAAAGAAGTTATTTTCGAAATCTTAAGATCTAAAGTATAGAAATATCAAGGAGATAAAATTCGGTTTTCCTAATGGCTAAGGGATATGAATTATTAAGGAAATAATTAGAAAAGAGATTATTTCCTTGTAAACAAGGAAAGGAGGGTTCCTATAGACTATGGGACTTGTTCTCCTTGTGGGTAGGCATGCTAGGACGTTGCTACCTATCCCTATAAAGGGAACATATCCACAGACTCGGGTTTCCTGGTCTCCCACTCTTCTCCAGCCATGTAAATTTTCAAACCCTAACCAAGGGAAGAACTCAACCCCTAGAGCATCAAAAGGCTGTAGATGGGGAGTTGATGGATGCGGATCCACCCATGACACCGGAGGGAGGCAGATCTACCATCTACGCCGACGCAACACCAGCAGAACAGCCGCTGGCAGGTTGCAGTTGCAGACCTGTTAGGGCGCGCTTCTGGCCGTCTTGGCCCCGTTTAGAAGATGCCTTGAGGGCGCCGGGGAGCAGCAGAGCTGGGGCGGCCACCTCCGAGCCCTGTGGAGCGAAGGGCGGACCTGCATCACGCTGCAAGTTGACACAACTAGGGCGGTGGGAGGAAGAAGATGGAGCGGGTGGCGTTTGACCGTTCTGCCCTCTGTGGGCTGAAGATGGCGCTTAACTTACCAAGGGCAGAGTTGTCTTTTCATCATGTTTCGAAAACCAACGAGGTGCCTTACATGGGAATAGGGCGCCGTGGTGCCTCCTCATTGGCCCACAATAAGTTATTTTTGTTAAATTCGTATCTCAATAACCATAGCTCGGATAGACACACATTATACATGAAAGTTGCTCAGAAAAATGAGGGGAATCCTTTAAAAATATAATTGAAGCATGATTCCGTTTGAAATTCAAAAAGTAATGGAAGATATCAACTTTAATGTATTAATGTTTAAAGAACCCTATTTTTATATGATTAATGTGATTAGTAGGGTTTAATAGATGATTAAAGTTGATATTAGCCTATTAATGATAAAAAGGAACATTAGGAAGAAAAAGGATGAACTTTGCATATAATTAGTTAATTTAGAGTTTCATATGCATGAATATACTTTGATGGGCCTTGAAACCCTAATGTTGACCAATTCGACTATTAATGGCTTTAATTGATTAATTTCATGATTAAAGTTGGAATATGCTGAATCTAAGCTATTTTGAGCATTAAAGTTCCTAATTTGTGGATAAATACCCTAAAAGTAGTACTTAGGGATTTCTCATGAATAAAAGGTGGAATTAATAGTAAATTGAGTTCATATGTGATTTAGACCGTAATGAACTATGAATTGATGATAAATGTGTATAATGATCTTGTCATGGATTAAAGGGATAAAAATAGTAGCTTTAATGAAAAAGAAGCTTAATTGATGATTAATGTGCCTGTAATATGAAAATAGGGTTATATGTTGTTAAGATAACCTTAATGTTGAAGAATAGACAAGATAATTAGGGTTTATGAGTAATGGCATAAAATTAAGGTTTAATATGGTAAAAGATGAAGGGAAACCCTAATTGCAAAACAAAACCCTAAAATGGATACAGAAAACCCTAGAAAGTGAATCCAAGTTAATAAAGTAGGTTCTGGATAAAGTGTAATAAATAGAGTACATATTCTTTTCAGGAATTATGTGATTGTTGAATTACTTGGATTGCATGCTTGGTTGGATTTTCTTAATGCTTCTGAAATCATCAAATCAGGTATGTGGTTACGCTTATGAATATCTCGAGTTAGTTTTCTGAGATTTACCGAAGTTTTCATCGATGTCATGAATTAATTGTTGGATTATTTTAATTAATGCGAACTATAATGTGGCTATGACTATCACATAAGATATGTGCCGACTAGCTCAGATCCTGGTCCCCTCTGTGGCTTAATAGTTGACTTAGTAAATGGCTACCAATGGGGTAGGACCATCAAGTCATCATGAGTTTGATATTGGGCTACCTTCGAGTAGTGCCATGCGACTCTATTACCCTAGGTATTGGCTACCTGTAAGGTAGGTCCATGGGGGTAAGAAGCTACCTAAAGAGAGGTAGCATACAAGGGATAGCACAGAGTTAGGGGATAGGTAAGGATTGAGTAGTATGGCTTAAAACATAATCTTGGTTGTTAAATGATTAGTTGAATGATTACGTTGTTAACATATTTGCATGGTTATTGTTTCCCCCACATACCAGCTTCGGTTGATCGACGTTTTTTTTGTGGGCGTTTTAGGTACAATGAAAAGAACAAACAGTAAAGTGACATATGTGGTACTAAATGAGAATTAAAGTGCAAAGGAGGATTAGATAGACTAGTATCTGTGCGGATAGAAGTTTTGAAATCCCAGTTTTAAGAGGTACGCAAAAGTTTTTATTTTTCTCCATATTTTAGTATAGTTGGTAGAATTTAATAATTGTTAATGATTATTTGTAGAACCTTTGATCCATGTTATTGGTTAACGGCTCTATCCTTTCAGTCTCCCTTAATTGGGGGTTACCGGGAGGCAGGGTCATAACAGTATTTCTCAAGCACATAAAGGAACAAACTTCAAGTCATGATAGTTTAAAAGAACATTAGAATTCATAAAATAGGCCAAAGACATTTTATCACATTCATAAGAGGTAAAGGTACTTATTTGCATTAAGGATGACCAATAGATCATTAAGAATACATGTTTAGTCATGGTAGAAGTTGATTTAGACCTCAAGAGGTCATAAAAAGGACTTTTAGAAAAACAATAAAACATTTTTTAGAAATAGAAGAATTTGATAGCATTATCAACAAGGTATAGTTTTCCTAATCGAAATGGTATATAATGTTGTTGGATTTGGATTTAGGGTTAGGAAATTATGAGGGTTTGCATATTAAGCACATTTAGATATGAATTAAGGTTTAGATACCTTAATTAGGCTACTATTAGTCTGCAACGAAGACTTGGTACGGCCTAGATGCCTCCAGACGTTGTCCACCACCACACGAAATTTGTTGAGGACGAGCGAATGACTGCCATCGCTATGCCACTAACCTCCATTTCCCCAAGTTGCCACTGGTCGCTCACGCTGGCTTGATGGCAGATCGTGGGATCTGGTCTCACTATTGTCCTACCAAGATCGATAGCTTGGCTGGGGTCCCACTCTCTGTGTCTCTATAGTTCGCTGGCTACCCAACCCTCACATTGTGTCAGGTAGGAGGTGATCAGAGAAAGACTTAGAGATGGGAGGTGGGTCGAGGCATTGGCCTGTAGTTGGGAGTGAGGTGGTGTGAGGTTAGATGTGGGCATGGGTGACTTAGGGTATTTTCTTGGCCCTCATTTTGTCATCATCTTCCTCAAAACGATGGCTTCTTTGTGAAGCTAGGGCGGCGTTGTTCGCTGCAGCCACTCGAGTGCAGCAACCGAGGTGGCTCAAGATCATAGAAGGATCATGGGGAGAGAACTGAGAGATCACGGGGAAGTGGAAGGGTTCACGTTGGAGGGGGAGATAGAGCGAGAGGCAGAAGACGCAAGTACACAACCTTCCTAGTGGTCATCTATATCAAGTAGGTGCAGCGCTGCCCAACTATCAAGATGGCCTCATGGCCAAAGCAATCTTGTCAAACATGAATGAAGAGAGGGTGGAGCATTAGTAATGAAGGTCATGTTGCCCCTCCTTTGCTTTCAAGATGATGTGCACATTTTGAAGTCTTGGCTAGCAGACATTGTTTAGATCATGAGCCACAAGGTAGGTGGGTGAGAAGAGTTGAAGACGACACTTCTGCTAGGAAGGGAGAAGCTAACCCCAAAAAACTGGAGGGTGGAAGGGATTAAATAGAAAGAGGGGGATCAAGGGATATAGTTTTAGGGTTTTGGTGGAGTATGGCGTAGTGGCGGCGGCCAAATCGGGCTTATCCGTCCCACTGGTGCCCAACTGCTAGTGTAGCTAGTCGGACGATTGAAAGGGGAGAAGATGGAGATAGGGATAGAAAAAAGGAGTCACATCATGGGGAGCACTGGTCTCTTTATGCCCCTGAACTCTCACAGCTGGTTCCCAGCTGGCCCAAAGCCAACTAAATTGAGAAAAGGCTGGAAATTAGCTCTCAATTTAGATTGGGTTCATTTCTCTCCTTTGATCCCCAAATTAGGCAAGGAAAGATCTATGGGACCTTCAAATCAAGATTCACAATAAGGAATTTAAGTTAGGATAAAAAGGGACTCATAGTGAGGACCACTAATGGAATTTCATAATCACGGTGTAACATAACCTCAACATCACTCAAGAAAAGTACATTTAATCAGTTTTGATGCATTACTTGAGTACATTGTGACTCACTTTCATCAAATCTAAGTCAAGGAAGGTTATTGAGCATAATTGAGTGTCAAACTTGTCAAGTTGTGAAGAAATTTGAGGAGATAGAAAACTAGGTTATCACATATACCTTTGCAACACAAAAACCTCCACACTAGGAAAACATACTATTCATGCAAATGTTTGGATAACACAATAGATGGAATTGTTATGTTTCACAAATTACTACAATATTTGTGAACACTACCTTAGTTAACATGTTACTTTCACAAGGAATATTCAATACTTAAGTAAATCAACACAAACATTACAACCCAAAATTCATAATTTTCTAGAGAGCTAAACATAAGGTATCTATGATATTCATATATAGATTTTGTTGTGCATATAGATACCACTAGAGGAAATATATTCAACTAGATGGTGGTTTCATGTCATGAAGGAGTATATAGAAAATTATTACAGCCTCATGAATCATGGGGGAAGAGATTATAGAAAACTTTATCACAATAAATATATGTTAAGAATGTGATATAAGATATTCAGATTGTTGATTGAATTCATAACTTCATATATATATATATATATATATATATATATATATATATATATATATACACATACATATATATAGATATGCTTACTTTTGTTGATAATGGTACAAGTACCACAGTATGAAAGCACACAAACATAAAGATCTATGTCGTTAATGAGTGAATTGAAGAGAAGATAATAATGATAGATCACATCGGTACATAGTATATGATTTCTGATCCTCCAATAAAAGGGACATCTTCAATGTTGTGTACATATCATATAAAGAATGTGGGGCTGAGGGAATCCTTGGATGTATAATGGTTAATATGATTTGACAATATAATATTTATTTGTAGTCACATTGAACTTGAGATCCATTTTTTAATGCTAGTTATTATCAAGCACCAGTTACAATGTGAAGTTGGACCAAGAACTATCTTTTAAGCCAACCTATTTAAAGTATTTATACCATGATATATAATATGTGTAGATACTTTGGTGTACATGTACTGGTTTATTAATTATAACTAGTATGACTCATTTTTTAGTCTTATATATTAAATTACTTATATTGAACATCAATGAAAACCACTAAATCTAATTTCCATAGAATTTCGTTCCAAAAAGAAAAATGTTAACACACCTTGTGGTGAGGTCTAAATATTTTGTTAACTATATTTATTTAGTTTATCAAGAAATTCATCCATTGGGACTATGTATATCCCCACAAACTCCATGTCTCTTCATGATGTAAAGAGATACATTTAATATATTATTATAAATCCTTGTTCCTCTCTTGATGTGATTTAACATTCAACTCATTTCCATCTATTAGAGAACCCACTAGGAGAGTGAAAAAAAACTATCTAAAAGATATATATAATTTATCTATCTCATGCTTCTGCCCAAGTCGTCATCTTCATCGTTTGGAAAATGGGATTTCTAGAATTTCTTGCTTTACATATTTATTTATGTTCATACCACGTGTTTATAACAAGAATAATGGAAAAACTTACAATCAAAGATTTTCTCATTTTGGTCATCACTAGTTTATTTATATCCATGTTGTCATCATTTTTATGGGTGTTTTAGTGGTGATAGGATCTTTATGTATGGACACTCCATAAAACTCAATGAAGTATATTCTAATATGTTTGATTATGTTGTGTCATGCATCCCATCGATCTAATCTCACAAAGTGACAATTGTCATCTCCCTACTTCATGCATGTTGAAGGGCTATGCTTCATGGGACAAGATTGGAGGGGTGTAAGTAGGAGGAACGGAGCACCTCTGTCACATATGTCTCGGTTCTAATTACACAATAGAAAAATTGCCTTTCAGTGAAAGATAATTATGAGGGACAAGATATCCTGACATAAACATATCATCATTAAGAGCTTATCCTTCAAAAATAGAGTGCTATCAGCCAACAAAATTTAATAGAAAATTATAAAATTTTTATGAACAAAAATCCTACAAAAATGAAAATCAGTACGATCCAACTTCATAACTTTTTTCATTAGTGATCACTTTTGGTATGTATTTCCTTCCCTTGATACTTTCCCTCTAAACCTCTCCCATTCATGTTTCAAATTTTGAAAAGAAAACAACCCACCACACGACATGCCTATATGTCCTAGTTGCTTCACTCAGTTTGCTCCCTCATGATTTTTTCTATGCCCTCTAATTTTACGATCAAGGTAAAGAACAACACCCCACCACTTCTACCTCACTTCTACCCCCCCTCCGGTATGTCCATCCTTGGGATGCTCTTTGACATGACCATTGATGGTGTTCATGTGCGCTAGATCAGCAAACACTATATGTTGATGTTGTCTACAAGACCATCAAGAACTTTGAAGCCCTCTACACCAGAAAGAAAGCATCAGACATAGTGAGAAGCCTCTTCACATGGCTCTTCCTTCCATTACATCATCCCTAAGTTCATGTGTAGGGAGGTGACTTCATCGATGGGTTTAGAATTGGGACCTCGACTAGTGGGGAGTTGATCTACGATGCCAATTTCACAAATGAGAACTTTTTGAAGAAGCAAAAGGCACGAGTATCTTCTCTTGGGCCAACATCAGACCATGGACCAAAAAGTTCCAATTCCTGAATGTTTCCTTTTTCTTATGCAAATGTCACCTATAAATCACCGAATTGTCAAGTACTCAAGATTTGGAAACTAGTGGGTCATTATCTCAACATCTAGAAACTCATATGTAAACCCACATTGCCACCTTAATTTAGACTACATTCAAAAATAATTTTCTCATTTATCCCATATTTTTTGTATCATTTATTGTGCAAGATTTAATGTTATACTGTTACCCCTTTTAGTCCTTGGGTTCAGATCTTTCTTGTATTGTTCCCTTTAAATTTATTCTTGTATATCTACTTTTCTTTTAAATATTCTTTCGAAAGGGTAATGAGTCTACCAGAAGGCAGTTGATCCATGCTCAATCTCAAAAAAAAATTGAGGCAACCGATAACATGTATGACTCAAGTTGAGTGACTAGAAACAATCTTTCCACCTTTCACCAACATTGTAATTATTTTTATCCAAGTAATCTAGTTATATGATGATGTTATATGTGATTCTCTATCTAATTCGAAAGTTCCACACTTAGAATGTAAGATGACAGTGAAAAGTCAAATAGATACATTGATATTTTTACAAGTTATTCTAGACCTAAAATCAAAGTCCATGTGCTAAGTTGTTCATAAATAAAAGTGAAACTAATACTTTTGTACACACACACATATATATTTATATTTATACACACACACACACACACACACACACACACACACATATATATATATATATGTATATATTGTATTGTTGATTCTATGTTAACACTTGTTTTGTATAAATATGATGTTGTACATTATCTGTAACGACCCCGCCTCCCGATAACCCCCAAATAAGGGAGACCAGAAGGTCAGAGCCATTATCCCAATTAATAGGATCAAAGGTTTGACAAATAATCAATAACAATTAATAAATTTTACCAACTAAACTAAAAACTAGTATAAAATAAAATTTTGCATACCTTTTCCAAAAATTGGGACATCTAATTCTATCCGCTTCAGGAGTCTATTCTAACTAACCCTCCTTTGTACTTTACTTCTTATTTAATTCCACATATGCCATTTTACAGTTTATCCTTTTCCATCTTGTACCTAAAACACAAACAAACAAAATGTCATTCAGCATATCGGAATATGCTGGTATATGGGGACAACCAAAATTTCACAAATATGTATAACAATCTAATTATCACAATAAAGTTAATTAACAAGCCAATTTATGCTTTTCAGTATGACATTCTCCACCGCTTTTGCCCTAACCCTGGCATACCCCCTTTCGGGTTTCTCTTTTCCCATTGACTTAAGGCCACCTTCTCAATCCTGAGCTTGGTGCCTGGGGTCACCACTCATGGTGCCATTTAGTCATGCAATATCATAGGCCACCTTCTCAATCCCGAGCTTGGTGCCTGGGGTCACCACTCTTGGTGCCCATGGGTCTTCCCTCCTGGGCTTGACCTCTTTGCATCATCCATCAGGGTGGCATGTAGGTGCGAGAATACACACTTATTGATAATTGTGATAACCATAGTGACTTTATAATTTTGCAAGTATGAACATCCAACTGTTAAGGTTGCATTTAATGCGAGGAAACATACGGAAAACCCTCGAGAAACTAATGCGATTAAGCATAATTAACCACATACCTGTTCATGCAGATTTGAGACAGAGTAGTCCAATCAATCAAGACATCCAATCAAGCAAGTACAAGAATCCAGAAATCACATTCAATTCCTTTTATAAAAAATTATCAAAACCATCTTGCTACTTAGGGTTTCTGTTCCTTTTTTATGGTTTCTTCCTCTTTTAGGGTTTACTTTGCAATTAGGGTTTCACTTCATTTTTTACTATTTTAAACCCTACAATTATTCACAAACCCCAATTCTCTCATCTATTCTTCAAAAAAGATATTAAGGTTACCTGTTAGCCACTTATTACCTTGATTTCGGGACAAGGGCACAATTAAGAATCAATTAAGTCAATTATGCCTCTTTTACATTAAAACTACCATTTTTGTCCTTTTAATCTATGACAAGATCATTAGACCTAATTATCATCTTTGGTTCCTTCCGGATTAGCAACTCATAGTTCATTATGATCTAATTCACATATGAACCCTGTTTGTTATTAATTCCATCTTTATCCATTAGGAAACCCCCAATTTCAATGTTAAGGATATTTATACATAATTAGGAATCTTTATACATGAAATATATTATAACCATCATATCTCCGCTTTGTACATGAATTTGACCAATTAAAATCATTAAGGATCATAATTACCAAAGTTAGGGTTCAAGGTTCATTAAATCATATGAAACCCTAAATTAATCAAATTACGCATGAAGATCACCCTTTTAGATCTAATTTTCCCTTTTTATTAACAACGGGTTAATATATGCTTTAAACATTCGTCTAACCCCTTTCTAATTCATTAAACGTCAAAGGTTAGGGTTTTTCATTGATTAAACTATTAAAGATACCATATTTATATACTTTTTGAATTGCAAGTAGAATCAGGCTCCAATTATATTTTTATTGGTTCTTCATGTTTTTCTAATCAACTGTCATGTATTAAGTTCCTTCATCTGACCTTCCTACTAGTTACTACGCTTTTTGCAAGAAAAAGGCATTTTCTGGATTTTCTAGTTAGAGAGGTGAATTACCTAAGTTTTTCATAAAAACGACATCCGTCGGATCGCCGATCTCATATTGGCTGCACACCATCGCACGGCTCACAAAACTCGCGCCCACTAACAACTTTTTGAAGTCACGAAGTAGCATGGCCGTTAATCCTCGCCCTCGGTCCACGGTGGATCTTGATCGAAGGGCACCTACACCTCACCCCTTGCTTGACCCAGCAACAACCTTTGCGGCGGCGCCGCATGGGGAGCTCACCGGAGAGGGTGGGTTCCATTGACTCAGAGCATGAGGGAGCGAGATAGGGCACCGTCCGGGTTCGTGAGGGTCCGCCTGAGTTGAAGGAGGGTCATATTTATAGGATATAGGGCTCACTTAGGGTTTCTCAACTTGCCGCCGACCTTGCTTTCGACCCAATTGGGCATTTCTTATAGAACAAACGAAACCACCCAAAACCTAGGATGGTTGGGTGCATAATCATCTCACATACTTAAATGTGCAATTTCTTTGTTTGCACATGCAAAGAGTTGCGAGGAAAATCAAGGGAAATTTCCCGCTGTTTCGCGGCCCCCTTTCCTATTCGGCCTCAAGGTAGGCTGGCGTCATCCTTACAGTTTCCAATTAAATCGAAAAAAAAAAGTGACATTGATGATAATCACAACACTTTAGGGAATTTTGTAAAAGCCTTAACTCCCAAACCGAGTGTCCGATTAATCCCAAATTTTGAGGAAAACGTAATAAAGACTTAATATACCTCTGTACCAAATTTAGTTTCATTATATAAAATAAAACGTGCCTTTACTTTAGGTGAAAGATATCACTTAATTATATATATCTCACTTATTTTCTCTTTCCTTTGCTACAAAATTGTTATCTTGGATTCCTTGGATATCAAGGATCCTTAAAGGCATGAAATCCTATCTTGGGGAAATATTCCTTTATTTATTTCTCTTATTTCTTTATCCCTTCCTTACTTATTAGATAAATTCTTTTTTTCTTTTATTTTTCTTTTTCTTATAACTGGGCTCAATAGCCAATAAAGCCCACAAGCAACCAAAAAGGCTATGGTACACGAAATTTATTCAATTGTGACCATTAATGCCACTTTATGTATATTTCTAAGTATTCTCTCATTATCTCTTTGCTTAATATCCATTATCTTGGGTCTTTTCTTTTTATTTGGACTTTTCTTCTCTTTTATATCCATTAATGGATTAATCTAATAACAGGGCTCATGAAATTCATGTCCAATGGAATATTTGCAAAGAAATCCATTCTTTGAAGCAAAGCATACCACCTATTTAATTAAGTCAATATTCACAAAATGATTACATTTTACATGCAAAATTTGAAGTTGTAAATAGGTTCACGGCTCAGCACATGGCTTAGGTACCTCACATAGTGCTCTAGATCGGACCCATGGAACACATTATACAACATGTTATCCTGAGGGGTAAGGCTAAATACAACCATCTCCACCAATCCATCTCAAATGGACCCACATATAGGGGACTCTACTTTCTTGACTATAGCTTAGAGTGGTCGGATTTTCGCATCACATATTCTCCCACAGAGAACTGCATGTCAGTCTGCTTTGCATCAGCTCGCGACTCATGTCACCCCTGGGCTCTCTTTCATCCATTGCATGATCAAAATGACTTCATCTGCACACACTGTGGTTCTTTTCTAACATTCACGAGGCCTCCTTTACCAACATCATCTTAATGAAGTGGTGACCGACACAACCTCCTTATAGAATTTCTTGCATCCCGATAAAGGCTATGGTGGTTAACATCATCTCTTAAGAACAGTCTCTTTGTGTCACCCTGAATGAGCACACATGCTCTCATCAGACCCTCTAGTCTGGATCATACTAACCATTAGTATGGGGTGATAAACTGTACTAACATCGAGTTCTTCATGTATCTACTTCCAACTCATGGAAGTGAACCCTTAGGTTATACTCAAGAACTTTTGAACTCACATCATGGTGTAGATGAACCATCTCTTTCTCTTATAAGTAGTTCAACCCAATCTATCCCTTGACAGTACTCTTTCTTTCTCATGTCATCTAGGTAAGGTGATCTACCATAACCCACATTGCATCTTGACCTTCCTTGGTCAAGGGGAGACTTACCACAACATCCATAGTGATGAACTCCCATTCCCTCTTGGGAACTCTCTTTATCCTTCATATCAATGCACTGGGTTACTGGTGTTCATCCTTCACCTCTTGTCATGCATGGCAACATACCACATGCAACTTCATATTAGGCATTCAAAGTGCTACTATCACTTACTATCTTTGTACCATGGTGTATGGTACTCATGAAAATCATGATATTCTGTATTGTCATGATTCTTCAAGATTGATGCCTCAGAAACCCTAAACCACTCTCATCAGGGTTTTATCGCCTTCCTATCTAAAGATGTGTATCTGAGGTCCTACAACCATCCTTTTATTGCATCAAGGCCTAGGCTGGCTAACCAAACAACCACTAACTTGTTCAACATATCTTGTTACAACTGAGTGTTATCCAAACACATCTCCTTTCCAAACTTAGGGTTAGCCTAAAAATCTCTTCTAGTCTCTAGCCAAACTAGGCAGCGATATCTCAACTAGAGCATCCATTACCACTTCACATCCTTAGGTATTAGGTAATGTTGAAGACACACACCTCCATGTATTCCACTTATGATCTCATCTCAACTCTATGTTTGTCTTCATCATAAGAAACTCTGAGCTCATCCTCTTGGTTTTCAAACTCAACCTTGTATAACTCATAGCTCATGATAAACATCCTCATCTGATGACTACCTTATTACTCATAGTGTTGGTAAACCATCCATGTATCATTCACTCTACAAGGGTATGCTATCATCTCTGTCCTCATACCTCATAGCAATGTTTCAACTCTCATCATCTTTATCCTTGGTGTATGGCATGCGTACTGTCCTATCTCTCACTCCCATAACAAGAGGAAATAAAGATTTGTCTGCAGTCCAAATACAAAGTTCTTCCTATTCCAAGAGTAGAGTTGGTACATCCCACCTTTCCAGTACACCTTTAAATCTAAGTTGCAACGTGCCACATATGTCTCTACATCACAAACATCATGATATCAAAATTACTTCTATGGAAGACTGAACTCGAACCTACTAGGGTTCACACACATTCCTTGGTCATCTCCTCTAGGTCAATAGGGTGCTGGAACTTTTGGGGTCATCCCTCTTCCCTTATGCATCCATAGAGTGCCCTACTTATCTGCCCTTTGGGTCCCATGAGTTCATGAAGGTGATCAATCTCCTAACCCATGGCCCTCAAACAATGATAGTTGCCACCTCCCCACCCTATGGTCATGTGCAACTAGGGAATTAGGCAACTCCTAATTCCATCGGCCTTATCCCCACCTGACCCTAGGATCGATTGAGGATTCCATTATAGTACATGTCCAACATAGAACCTTAACCAAGCATTCATCATCTCTCTCTGCATCCATGGGCTGACTTTCATCCCTTCATAGGGGTCATGGCGACCTGCCTATCTTGGCCAGGCCCCATACTGGTTACCTCCATGGTAGCACATCCACATGCACGTAGAGGTGGTTATCTATGGGTCTAGAAGTTCATTCTCATGACATGTACTTTTCACCTTGTTTCTCAAGATTCCATGAGACCTCTTTAGGTTACCTCAAAACCACCAAAACTGGTATACACCCTACAAAAGGGTCCCTCTCCCAGGATGGGAGGAAACTATCACAGATCACCAGCTTCCTTATGTTTAGGGTCTACATCCACATGAGCATGTTTTGCCCTAGCAAGCTACTAAGGCACAAGCAGACACCTACAAAACCATGCTAGGTCACACTTGTTCTTATCCTCAACATTAGACCACCTAAGTTGTGAGGGGTTCATGAAACCTACCTTTAACTTAAGGAGTTTCCTTTCCCTCTACACATGGGGAGTACCATGCTCGAAACTATAGAGATTCAAATCTCATCATGAGCATCAGGAACACTACTTCCCCTCTTAGTCCTAGGAACCCTAGGTTTACCTTTGGGTGTCCAACTGCATGCTAAATCTCTTATCCACGAGTCAAGCATGTCCAAGGTATGTCATGTACTCCCCTAATCCTTTTATATAAACAACACCTCAGAGTTGAGTCCTCTTCCAGGACAACCAACTAGGTATCAAGTCTCACAACTGGTTACTTAAACCTCCTCAGGGTCTAAGGCACTCTTTATCTCATCCAGTAGGTAAACTCCTATACCATAGGCACATAGGTTCCAGAAGCATCATCCTCTCTTTAGGGTTTGTTTCATCTAAATGCCACCAAGATATTATCATCCTCCATGGATCAAGCATGAGGCAACCACTATCATCCACTTAGGTCGCATCATCCTCAACCCCCCATTGTTCCTCATGTCTCAGAATCTAAGCTTCCAACCCTCTTGCTTGAGTCCTGCTTTCTCCTCTAGAGCTAACTCCACATCCAGCCTTACTACTAGAGGTCCTCTCTCCATGAAGGATCAAGCTTACAAGCATACCTCTACATGGGTGATGCCTATGTTCAACTTATGTTTGCTCGAGGTTATCCTTAGTTCTTTATGCTTATCTCATAAGCTATCCATCGTGCTCTTCTAGCCAGGGTTTCAACCTACTACTGTACCATTGACGTACTCTGGGTGCATGCTATTCCCTACTTCCATAAGCCCATAGGATTTCTATAGGTTCTTCACTAACCTCATCAATGAAGGAGCTATCCTTCACTCTAACTTGCACGACCCTACCCAAGGTTGGGTCGCCAAAGGTACTAGGTCATCCAACCTCACATGGCTCATATGGCATCCAAGGCAGGTCTATCCAAACACCTAGTCTACCATGTCATCTAACTAGTCATGTTATCTCTCTCTAACATTCACTTAGGGTTAGGGTTGACATCATCCTCAGAGGATGGGCTAGGTCTTTACTTATAATATAGGTCTCTACCTCCAAGACTAACTCTCTTTACTTATCCTCCTGACAAGAAGGTCTAGCCTCATGTCTCTCCTGAGGGCATGAAAACTTATGTCTTATGACCTAAGAATGTATCTATTCTTTTACGCTTAATCTATTAAGCTTATGTCCATGACATCTTATTTACATGCTTTTTATTAATTAGGTGGAGGATTCCTTAA
Source organism: Alisma plantago-aquatica (assembly GCA_963693085.1). Lineage (NCBI taxonomy): Eukaryota > Viridiplantae > Streptophyta > Magnoliopsida > Alismatales > Alismataceae > Alisma > Alisma plantago-aquatica. The sequence goes on from OY856409.1 coordinate 1,291,364,816, forward strand.
ACCTTATCAACCTTAATCATACCTCGAGAGGGGAGGAAAAGAGAGGAAGCCCTAATCCTTAAGGTCCTTAACAGAATTTGAGTTGAGAAGGGATGAACAAGATGAGAGAGTCCTAAAGGTATCTTATTTTGAGTCAAATATTGAGACATCGGCCAGGCAGTCACACAATCCGGGAGTCCTCATATTCAGACTAGCGGTGCGGAGGAAAATATTGCCAGCCCCCGGTCATGATCCTTTTCCAGACACCTCTATCTTTCGGATAACCCTCTAATAACTCCCTTTGGTTCTACAGAGTTTGTAAAATTTAATAATTATTAAATATTAAATGAGGAACCTATTCTCTTATACCAATTGTAACGACCCCGCCTCCCGATAACTCCCAATTAAGGGAGACTAGAAGATCAGATCTATCATCCCAATTAACAAGATCAAAGGTTCGACAAATAATCAATAACAATTAATAAATTTTACCAACTAAACTGAAAACTGGTATAAAATAAAATTTTGCATACCTTTTCCAAAAACCAGGATATCTAATTCTATCCGCTTCAGGAGTCTATTCTAACTAATCCTCCTTTGTACTTTACTTCTTATTTAATTCCACATCTGCCACTTTACTGTTTGTCCTTTTCCATCTTGTACCTAAAATGTCGACAAACAAAACGTCGGTCAACATATCGGAATATGCTGGTATGTGGGGACAACCAAAATATCAAAAATATGGATAACAATCTAATTATCACAATCAAGTTAATTAACAAGCCAATTTATGGTTTGCAGTATGACATTCTCCACCGCTTTTTCCCTAACCCTGGCATACCCCCTTTCGGGTTTCTCTTTTGCCATTGACTTAAGGCCACCTTCTCAATCCCGACCACGGTGCCTGGGGTCACCACTCATGGTGCCCTTTAGTCATGCAATATCATAGGCCACCTTCTAAATCCCGAGCTTGGTGCTTGGGGTCACCATTCATGGTGCCCATGGGTCTTCCCTCCTGGGCTTGACCTCTTTGCATCATCCATCAGGGTGTTATGTAGGTGTGAGAATACACACTTATTGATAATTGTGATAACCATAGTGACTTTATAATTTTGCAAGTATGAACATCCAACTGTTAAGGTTGCATTCAATGCGAGGAAACATATGGAAAACCATCGAGAAACTAATGTGATTAACCATAATTAACCACATACATGTTCATGCAGATTTGAGACAGAGCTGTCTAATCAATCAAGACATCCAATCAAGCAAGTTCAAGAATCCTGAAATCACATTCAATTCCTTTTATCAAAAACTATCCAAACCATCTTGCTACTTAGGGTTTATATTCCTTTTTTAGGGTTTCTTCCTCTTTTAGGGTTCACTTCATTTTTTTAATATTTAAACCCTACAATTATTCACAAACCCTAATTACCTCATCTATTCTTCACAAAAGATATTAAGGTTACCTTTTAGCCACTTATTACCTTGATTTCGGGTCAAAGGCACAATTAGACATCAATTAAGTCCATTATGCTTCTTTTACATTAAAACTACCATTTTTGTCCTTTTAATCTATGACAAGATCATTAGACCTAATTATCATCTTTGGTTCCTTCCAGATTAGCAACTCATAGTTCATTATGATCTAATTCACATATGAACCCTATTTATTATTAATTCCATCTTTATCCATTAGGAAACCCCCAATTTCCATATTAAGGGTATTTATCTATAATTAGGAATCTTTATACATGAAATATATTAGAACCATCATATCTCAGCTTTGTATATGAATTTGACCAATTAAAATCATTAAGGATCATAATTACCAAAGTTAGGGTTCAAGGTTCACTAAAGCGTATGAAACCCTAAATTAATCAAATTACGCATGAAGATCACCCTTTTAGATCTAATTTGCCCTTTTTATTAACAACAGGTTAATATATTCTTTAAACACCCACCTAACCCCTTTCTAATTCGTTAATTATCAAAGGTTAGGGTTTTTCATTCATTAAACTATTACAAATAGCATCTTTATATAATTTTTGAATTGTAAGCCGAATCTGGCTCCAATTATATTTTTATTGGGAACTTCATGTTTTTCTGATCAACTTTCATGTATTAAGTTCCTTCATCTGACCTTCCTACTAATTACTACACGTTTTGCAAGAAAAAGGCATTTTCTGGATTTTCTAGTTAGAGAGGCGAATTACCTAAGTTTTTCAAAAAAATGACATCCACCGGATCGCAGATCTCCATTGACTGCACACCATTGCACGGCTCACAAAACTCATGCCCACTAATAACTTATTGAAGTCATGAAGTAGAATGGACATTGATCCTCGCCCTCAGTCCATGGTGGATCTTGATCGAAGGGCACCTGCACCTCGCCCCTTGCTTGACCCAGCAACAGCCTTTGCGACGGCACTGCATGGGGAGCTCGCCAGAGAGGGTGGGTTCCATTAACTCAGAGTGTGAGGGAGCAAGATAGGGCATCGTCTGGGTTCATGAGGGTCTATCTGAGTTGAAGGAGGGTCATATTTATAGGATATAGGGCTATCTTAGGGTTTCACAACTTGCCGCCGACCTTGCTTTCATCCCAATTGGGCGTTTCTTATAGAACGAACGAAACCACCCAAAACCTAGGATGAGCGGAATCATCTCACGGACTTAAACCTGCAATTTCTTTGTTTGCACATGCAAAGAGTTGCGAGGAAAATCGAGGGAAATTTCCCTCTATTTCGCGGCCCCCTTTCCTATTCATCCTCAAGGTAGGAGATGCATAGCTGGCGTCAGATCTTGATCCGACGGCTGGCGTCGTCCCTGCAGTTTCCAATTAAATCGAAAAAAAATGTGACATTGATGATAATTACAACACTTTAGGGAATTTTGTAAAAGCCTTAACTCCCAAACCGAGTGTCCGATTAATCCCAAATTTTTAGGAAAACTTAATGATGATTTAATATACCTCTGTGCCAAATTTGGGCTCATTATATAACATAAAACGTGCCTTTACTTTAGGTGAAAGATATCACTTAATTATATATATATATATATATATATATATATCACCTATTTTCTCTTTCCTTTTCTATAAAATTATTATCTTGGATTCCATGGATATCAAGGAGCCTTAAAGGCATGATATCCTATCTTGGGGAAATATTCCTTTATTTATTTCTCTTATTTCTTTATCCCTTCCTCACTTATTAGATGAATTCCTTTTTATTTTATTTTTCTTTTTCTTATAACTGGGCTCAATAGCCAATATACTCACGAGCAACCAAAAAGGCTATGGTACATGAAATTTATTCAATTGTGACCATTAATGCCACTTTATGTATATTTATAAGTATTCTCTGATTATCTCTTTGCTTAATATCCATTATCTTGGGTCTTTTCTTTTTATTTGGACTTTTCTTCTCCTTTATATCCATTAATGGATTAATCTAATAATAGGAATCACAAAATTCCTGTCCAAAGGAATATTTGCAAAGAAATCCATTCTTTGAAGCAAAGCATACCACCTGTTTAATTAAGTCCATATTCACAAAATTATTACATTTTACATGCAAAATTTGAGGGTGTAACATTATCTTTCTCTAGTTGTTTCAATTTTTGTGAGCATTAATTTTAGGAAATATGAAAGAACAAAAAATAATTTAATGCACATAATGTATATATTGTGTCCTGATTGTTCACATTAATGGTATGAGTATTTGAGGTAGATCTATTGGGATGCATGTTTGATGATTCGTTGGATATATGGAAGACTCCACTTGTTTGAATGAATCTTTAGATGAGCCACTACTTTCTACTCATTAACCAAATCAACTAAATCAAGATCTAGAATAAATGGTTGAGTTGTAATTTCTTAAATACTCAAGAGAAGTAACAGACTTGACTCCATTGGAATTCATTTTATAGTAGTGGCAATACGACATTGTGTGGTTCTATTCATGGATTCTCTACTACTTATGAATACTCATATTCTTCACTTATAGCAATCATGATCATCATGGTTCATGCAAGAAATTTGTTTTGTAATGGGAAAAAGAGTAAATTTTTCCCTATGTATTTTTTGGTGTATTAATGAAGGAAAACTATACATTCTATATTGAAGTGACTAATGTCAAAAAAAATTGCAAGGTTGTGTCAACTTACCAATGCCACCATTATTTTTTGAAGTTGGTATTTGTGGGGATGATTTAAAACCCAAATGAATCAACTTTGAATTAACAATAATGTATTTATGTGGGTCACTAGAGATTCAAATTTTCATTTATTTGGATTTGTGATTCCTTAAAACTTACATTAATGATGGACAATAAGGCCTTCATTAATGTACTTTTTAGGGCTAGATGTGAAGGACAATATATTATTCAAGGTGTTTTTTAGGGAATATTTGTGAAGGAATACCCCACAACTAAATCTTTTTTGTAATGGCCTTTGTTAATGTACTTTTAAGGGCCAGTTGTGAGGGATAATGTATTATTCAATGAGCATTTTTGGGGGAATATTTGTGAAGGGATACCCCAAAACAGATTTTTTGTAAGGATCTATTCTCAGATATTTGTGAAGGTCATGTTCTTCAATATAATGAAGTTCGCTTATAGTTTAAAGATGGTAATGGGTCAGGTTTTTTGTAAATCCTACATGACCCTGTATATTGCAGACCAAAACTCAAAATTTCCCTAGATGGTACGGGTCTTTTAAAATCACCCGACCTAAAGCTCACCTGACCTGATCTGAGCTTACCCAATTCAAACCATATAATTGATTTTCTACTATATGATGAATTATTATTACAAAAAGAGAACAATGCAACACAGTTCATATTTATGACATTGTTGTCATTGAAAGTTATATAAAATCATTATACATTAGTTTATTGATCATGCATAATGCCTAAAATCTAAAAATAATTCTACAAACAAGTTACATGATCATGTACACTCTATTAAATGATACAAAATAATACTACTGATTAGCACATAGTCATGCAGATTACATTAAAAGTTGTAAAAAATACTATGAATTAGTTCCTAATCTTGTGGAGTTCGTAAAACATTATAGAAAAACACTACAATGTTTTAGTTTCCTATCATGTGGAGTTCATATTAAAACATTATAGAAAAACACTAGGAATTAGTTGACATATTATAGAAAGGCACACTGCAAGAATTAGATTCTATAGAGCATACATAATACAAAATACAACAAATATGATCAGCTCAACATTGACAAATCCTAGATGTGAGATCATGCACACCATAATTTGACACCATTTTTGCATTTCACCAAATGAGCACATTGTTACATGTTCTTAAAGAATATCATTTTGCAACTTCCAATATTCAACTAGATATCTATGCCTGAAACCAACAGAAGGTTACTAAATAATATGTAGATAGTAGCTTATGTAACAATGACCATTGCATAAATTAGATATAGAAAGACACCAAAATTGGAAATACAACTCTATGGAAGTTAGTAGTAGGATAAGAGACTAGGAAGAAAACTCTATTGGGTTGGATATACATTTGATTAGAATCAGATAAACCAAGGCCACAATAGACTACTCAAATAAACCCCAACATTAGAAAATGAAAGATAGGTAGTCAGGAAGTTAGATAAGTCAAGACAACACCTCTTGGAAATACCATCACAAGTAGATTAGAAACCCATCATTCTAAGAGTACATACACACAAAAAGTTGAAAATTTCTCTTCATTCACCGATGTTAGTAGATGTTAGAATAAGAAATACATAGTGGTTACGTCAAACGAATACACCAAGATGGATACTTTTATATGGGAATCAATAGAAAGACATGAGAAGAGAGGATCTATAAAGCCTTGGACTATGTCAACTCCAATCATCCCATATGACAAGGAAGACAGCCAGATTGACCACCACCTCAATGACCACTTTTGGTAATAGAATAAGTTGTATGAAGAGAAGGAGAGAAGAAGTATGGGAAGCAACAAAACAAATTCCTAGAAATCCCACTAAAAATCAATTATGATGATAACTTGCAAAGTATTAGAGTGCTAGATACCAATCTTGATTTCTTAGATGAGCTCAATCATTCAAAGAACTCATCACTTGAGAGAGTGTAACAATTGATAACTCCTCATCTGGATGGGTCTCTACAGCAAAGGAACCTGAGGTATAACCACACCTATATCCTATAAAAAAGGGAGCAATTTTTTTTTGGTACGAAAGCTCCAGTCTCTTTTTGCATTTTTGGGGAAGGGGTAGAAAGAACAAGATCAGTGCCTGTGAAGCCGTTTGCTGATCAAAACTCAGCAGGTGAGGAACCTAGCTGAAAACAAAATAGAAAATAAGAAAAATAGTCTGTACAAAGAAACTTATTCCTTTAGAAGACAGAAAGTGCTTTGTAGATTTAGCCACAAAACATCTACCCTCGTATGTTTGTTCTCATGAACATGAAAGTTCCTTTCATGCTAGAGAGTATAAAGAATCAGTAAGGCACAAAGATGGGCATCTTTTCTTGACCACTTGACCAAATCATCACACCAGCTCGGAATAGGACCAAAATACTGACCTTTTGCCCACAACTCCTTCGAATATGGGCATCTCAACATGACATGAACAACATCCTCACACTCATTCTTTTAGAAAAAGCAAACATACGAAGCAGAGATTCCCAACTTCATAACGTAGTCAGTAGTTAAGAGCTTGAAATGTGCAACCTTCCAAGCATGGAACTGAAGATTCCTTGGTAACGAAAACTTCCAAATCCATTTAAAAATCTCATAAATGATCCCTTTCTCTCTGATAGTGTCATATATGAGAGAGAAGCTAGTACTACAAGTACCCATAAGGCTAACAATATCATTACTGTAAGGACCCTGACCTAGGTTTTGGGCTAACCCTCTTTGCTTTGCTTGTGGAAGGTGCTTAGAACCTTAATATAATCTTCTAATATGTTTTGTTATCATGTGACAAGCTCATGTTTCCAGTTTGGTCCCGTTTGGATGTTGTTTGAGTAATGTTTGCTTGTTTTGAACCAAATTGCAATTTACCCAAAGTTAGGGGTTGTATTGCAATATGTCACATGTAAACATGCCTTTAGTTCTATTTCATCATTAGAAAGAGAATGATGCCATGGGACATCTTGTGAAGGACCTATGTTTCAAGTTTGAGTTTGGTTGGTTGATGTTTATGCTTTTTGTGCTAGTTTTGGGGTAAATTGCAATTTACCCAAAGTGGAGGGGTCAGTGTGCAATTTATCAGCTCTAGAGTCTTCTTGCTTGTGTGTTACATCATCTAGAACGAGTATGGATGATGGGGAGCCATGTTTGGTTGATAGATGAGGAATGACATCCTTATATGATCTTTATAACATACGTGTTACATATGTCGCCTTGTCCTTTAGTGTATCGGCTAGGACATGAAGGTATGTCGCCCAACAGGGGTGTGTCGGCCATGGATGCTTCCCAGCTGCACGATACACTTCCTAGAGTGTATCACCAGGCCATGCATGAGCTTCTAGGGTGGCAACAAGTGGTGTTATGAGATAGAGCAAGTGGCACCTTGGTTTATGTGGTTATGACACCTCTCCCTTGCTACCTCTCTCTTTTTTGGTGTATATAACTCCCTTCCTCCTTAGCCAAGCAATCCTTTTCGGCCACCTTCCTTCCCCTACCTGTTTGTGTCGAGCATGGGAGCTTTGGGAGATAAGGAAGGCTCCCATGGAGCTTAGGAGGGCGAGCTCCTTGGCCATGGAAACTCCTTGCCCAAGTTCCGATCATGGTGAGTCATGCTTCTTTGCTAGTTTTTCCTTGTGCCTACTTCTTCACCTTCCTCTTTCCCTCTCGGCCATGGATAGGCCCTTGATAATAGTAAGAAAGGACGTGGTCATCTTCCCTCCTTTCTTCTTCTTGAGCTATACATAACCATAGGTTCTTCTTCTTCCTCCTTTGTTTCTTAAGGTGGTGATGATGGTGTCGAAGGCATGTTTGGAGCTTTGGATGGGTGCTGCCCTTGGAAGAGAATGTGTGTATGTTGCTTGGATCATGGAGTTTTTTGCCTTTCATTTACATCCTCTTAAGGCGGGTTACATAACTCTAAACCATCTCTGTTATGCACTCTCTCCATATATGTATATGATGGTTCTTGTACTTAAATCGTTACCTTTTCTCCATGATAGATATATATATATGGAACTTGAAATCTTATCTAATGGGAATGCTATGTTTTATTACTGCCTTTAGCTTGTTTTCCTTGTACAAGATGGTAATGGGTAGCTAGAGGTTGAAGATGACTTGCACGATATGAATCTTTGGCCGATACAACTAGGTTACCCGATATAGGTCCTTACCTGATACAATACTTTGTTCTATAGTCTATGCTTTGGTTGATGGTTATGGCAACACCCGTTTCACTCCTTTGGGCTTTAAAGGTGAGCCTATGACCTAGACATATGGATGATTTGATGAGTTGGTAATAGTTGTACCTTAATGCTCGATATCCCCTATCAACCCTAGAGACAAGCTTTGGACGACATGGTTGCTAGACCCTTGGATGGGCTCTTGGTCGATATATGTTTCCATGATGACCCTTTGAGTGTGTTTCCCGATACCCTCTTCTAGATTTGAGCCTTGGGTGATATGATAGGTGAACTCCTTAGTGACCTTGTGACCGATATGTACATCTACCCAAGATGATGGTGGTTGGCCGACATAAAACCCTAACTCTTGAGTCTTGGACGATATAGGGCTTCAACCCTAGTTTGTACAATAGGGTTATTTTGGATGACATAGATGATCTATCCTTGTTGGACAACATGGTCTTGATGTTGAAGGTGAACAACTTGGTGTGGTCCTTGTACCCGTGCACAATACACCTTTTTGGTGCCCTAAACGATACCCCCCTCACCTAGGGTTTTCCTCGAATGTTATGTTGTCGATATGACTCCTTACCATGGTAGTACTTGTTGGGAGATATGGATAAGTCTTGATCCTAGAATGATGAATCCCTAGGTGGACGATACCATGCTGCCTCCTGACCGTTATGTGCATGGTTGAGGGGCTTTTATGTCGGGCATGAGGCTTGTACTCGCACGACACTCCCTAAGTGAGTTTCCCGACATGGTGCCTATGGACAACATGGAGCCTTGAATGATAAGGTTGCCCTAACCCTAGATGACCGACAGAGGGTGTTCTTGGGTGATATGGTTGGACGGCATCTTGTAGACCCTTCGCCCGATATGGTGCCCGATAGTTGAGTTAGTAGAGTGTTGCCTAATACGAGATGTTTCCCGTTATGATGTGTTAGGCGTTATGGCCTGTGTGTGCTTTGCACGATACCTTGGGATGAGAGCTCCACTCTTGGTTAACCTTTGAGTAACACTAGTCTCCTGCCCGATATGCCTTAGTTGGTGCTCTTGGAGTTTCGCCTTTGGCCGATAAGATGCACGATACAACTTATAGCTCTAGTGGCACAATGCACCTTTGGTTCTAGTCTACCGTTACACCAAGAAGGTGCATTGTCCATCTCGAGGCATTGCCCGATATAGATAGCACAACACAGCATTACATGCAGGTTCTTAGTTGTTGCCCGATATGACATCTTAGGCGTTGCACCTCCTGGGGTGCTACTCGGCATGGTGCCTTGGGGGCTTGGGCGATACGAAGGGGGCAATAGGGTTGTTGCCTTGGGCGTCACCAGTTGTGTGCGGAATGATACCGAGGTGATGATGGTTGGCCGTTATGATCTTAGCCCTAGAAGGGTGCTGCCCGACACAGGTGAAGAGTTGCGTGCTTAACCGATATAGTCCCAGGCGTTGCACTCTTTGGTGAGAGACGCTATGCTTTTAGCGAGGGTTTGTTGGTTGCTTTATGCTTTTGGTGAGGGTAGGTGACACCTTTAGCGAGGGTTGTCCCTAACCCGATATACATATGCATGTTTCTTGAGCTTACACCATTGATCATGATGAACTACGACAAGATAGGTTGTGAACCCTTGTATAAGTGGTTACCTATGGTTAACGATAGATGAATCTCCGATAAAGTTGGATGGTGAATCATGGTGTATGATCCTTATAGTTAATCCTTAGGTATGATGCTCATATGATTTGAGATATAGGGTATGATGGGATACCCATGATGTGGTAACAGTAGTATGTATTGATACCGGTTATGACATTAATCTACATATGTTCATAAGGATGGAAGAATATTCCAATGTTATAAACCTTAATCTTGATGACATGATAACCATGATATGATCATGAGTTGTGAGGCGTGAGGGATGCTCACAGTTTGATAACAATAATATATTTTGTCTACATACACAACTATGAACATGGATGTCATTCCAATCCTATACACCTAAATCCTTGATAGCATGATAATCATAATATGTTCTCTAAAGGATCTATGTTCTATGTTTGGTGATCCAGTTATCTCTTTCTTATGTAAGCCAACCATGCAGGTGTATTGAATTCATAGCCAAGTAAGAGCTATGGTGACTATATGCTTATGTGTTGCGTATAGCACTTGATATATGTGCAATATCCAAGTAATAATGTTGATGAGATAAAATACATCATCAGTATGATGAGAAATGCATGTTGAGGTGTGATCCTCTAGTAATGACATGAGGGATTGATATTCCCCAATGATGTTGATGATGCCTTGAGAGGCATTGCTGTAATGTGATGAACTTAGGGATTGATATCCCATGATGATGTGAAACGATGAAGCCTTGAGAGGAAGTAGCACTATGAGATGATGTGAGGGATTTATATCCCATGGCAATGTGATGATTGTTGAGGGCAATGGAAATAACAGTAGCAATATAACATCAATGTAATGAATCTAATGTTGTTCATGTTTTATATATGGTTTCTTAATACAACTTGATTGCCCAACAATCCACTTAAAACACATTAACTAATTACAGATGAATTTCTCATGTAGTTGCCTTGGCCATAGATCCATCATCGTCAGGAGCATGTGATGATGAAACATGTTCTCCAACGGGTTAACCCGGAGCGCATATTGTTGAATATGTGAGGTTTCTCCTAGCCTAAAGTGAGGAGGCAAGAGTGCAACTTCGGTTGTAGACTCCAGAGTGCGGTTTCATGCCCGTAGCTCAATATGTGGAGCATGGTGAACAAGCCCATGGCTCGAAATGTGTGATAAGAAGAGCATGAATGCGTTCATGGATCAGATCACGGTGAACAGGCCCGTGGCTCAGTTTCACTAGCGTCGATACCTGTACCAAGGTGGGCTAGGCAGAGGGTAGCCTGACCCTGTGGCTAAGGTCACTTAAACATGAGACTGCGGTCCTGCTTGTGTTGTACTCGTGCACTGACCACGAGGTGGGAGGTCATGGAGTCCGGCTCTTCCATTGGCACCGGCTCCATGTTTCATAGTCGTCGGTTGGATTTGAGCGGTACGGCTCACTTCCTCAGGGCATAATAATTTGTAAGCAATCCGTATAGTATCTTTGCTTAGGGCAAATACAAAACATTGTTTGAGGCCTTGTTTGTATAGTTGCTCTGGTTTTACAGTTGTAGTTTATCATATATTCCTTATATCATGTGATAAGATCGTATAAAGTTTATCTTGTCAATCATGTTCCAGACAGAATGTCTGGTTATAGACCTCATGAACATCTTGGTAAGATTGTTGGTAAGAATAGCCCTGCTCAGTATACTGCTCTTATTATCTGCTTATATCAGTTATCTGTGATCATAATAAAGCTGGTAGATGGTTATGTTTCTCGCTGGGATTGTGTGTCTCACCCCGCTGGTTAATAACCCTTTTTAGGTGGATGTGCCTGGCGAGATGAAGATCATGTATCTACAGATGTTATGTCGAGGTATCGTACCTGGTGGGATAGATAGCGTCTAGCAGTAGAGTCCTATGTGTCGTCCCTGGACACTCAGGTCTTCAGGAGAGTTTTTCGATGTTTCTCATACAATGATCGATGAATGGTTTTTGATATGTATCTTGATGTAAAGCATCCTGTAATAGTTATTTCATGTAACGAGATGATGGGAAATTATGTTGTAGCACCTTGGAAATATGATATGATATGAAAGGTGTTGGTTCAAATATTATATGTTTTCATCTTGTGGTGCTTGTTGTAAATCGGTTTTAATTTCCCGTGTTTCTCGGTAATCCACTGGTTAGCATGTAATCGTGTTTTGTCGAGGATGCGGTGTTACAGTGTTGGTATCAGAGCTCTAGGTTCGCCGAGTCTATAGGGACACTAGGACTAGGATTAGGATGGTGTCTAAGGTTGGACCGTGACATAATATATGGTGCATACTACCTAATCTCAATACTTGATGCCCTGGCCAGGTATTCAAATATTGATGACAAAGGTAAGTATGGAACATTTGATTTTTTCCTCCTTGATTACTCTAATCAAGTAGTCATTCTGGAGCAATCTAAAGAGCATAACAAAATTTAGAATATGATGAGATAAGTTCTTGAAACTGTAATCTCAAGAGATATATATGATAAAAGACAAGATTAAATTGTGATAACAACGTAAGTTAAAACATAGAACTTACACAAGATGAGGAAAACACCTGAAAGCAAAGATAAAGTTAGAAGAAAGAGAAGAATAAGTGATGAGTAAACAAGATGGAACCTGAGATAATCTCAGACCAACCAATGAATGTAAGCAAAGATGTGAAAGAATAAAGTGCAAATTCGTGATTAGAAAAAGAGAACCGGGGAGATGATCCTTGTTCAATAAAGAATATGTAAAGAATAATGATCCTTTTTCATAAAGAGAAAACAAAAATCTGATATAATCAGGAACTAATCATGACTATGATGAAATGGTAACAAGAGAAGAAGAATAATGACATGTAATGTTCTTGATGTTTCCTATGCTGAGTGCAAGGAACCCAAGAAGATAGAAGATAAGAACCAGAAGGAACAAGGTTTAACGTTGCATAAACAATTGGAAACTCATGTAAGGATCAAAGAAAGTGATAATATCCTCCCCTTTGATATAAAACCATAGATGTTGATGGGTTGATGGGAAGAGTTTGTTCTTTTGCGTCCCTTCCTTTTGAGGGAGTGACAGTCAAGTGGACCTTGTGTCACTTGATATGTGTGCCTTTGAAGTGATCACTGTTTGGATACTTCGAAAAGTATCAGCTGATCTTGGACTTTGGTTTCCAAGATGGGGATGTCTGTGATGGATGATGACGGTAGGATCCTCTTGGCATGCCTTCTGAGAAGGGGTTGAGAATCAAGATGCCTAGATCGTGGATGTATGAAGGTGAATCATCCTGCTAGATCACCCTTGACCTTGAACCTACAAGCTGGAAGCTTGTTTTGGAAGTATGGATCTATGTGGTGACCCTCAAAGTAGCAGTTCAACATCACAGAGGAGCACTGATAAGGATAAGCAAGTGAGGACTAGATGGTTTCATCAGGCTGCAGATGGCAACAGGCAATAGTTAGATCTTGTGGCATAAGCTGGCCAGAAATGGTAGAAGGACCAGTGTGTGGTGACAGGACGAATGGAGTCATTCCATTCTGCTTTTGCCTCTTATCTTCTCTAGTTGATCCAGTTCATGATGTACCCTCCTTTGAGAGCTGGTTGTACGTTTGGCAGATGTTTCCTTGTTGTGAGTCATAGGAGAGATAGTCTGTTGTCGAGCACCTTGTTGATGACCTAGTTGTGTAGGATGATGTATACCCTTCTCCGTATCCTTTCCTTTCCTAGATGTGATAGTCGGGTGAATCCCTTTCTATGTGACATGTCAAGGATCGTGGTAACCCTGGGAATGGATATCCTTGGAAAGGTGTGAAGTTGTCTCAGATGGAAAGGTTGGCTTTGGCTGATCCGGCTAAGTGCTTATAGTGTGGCTATCTCATGATTAGGGGTTTATTCTCTGCATAAACATGACATCAGAAGGTATGCACCCAAGGAAAGGAAGTGTTGTAAGGTCATCTTGGGAAAGTTCATCTAGTTGAGCCCTGTCATGTGCATACATGTGTTTTGTAGATTATGTATCTTGTGATAACCTATTCTGAGAAAGATTCCCCTAGAGTAGAGATATCCTTTGTGAAAAGAGAAGGAACAGTTGAAACATATATAGTAGAAAGATAGTGATACAAGTTATGCAAAGCTTAAAGTGCCAAGCCTGTGAGATCAGAGTAGCACAACAGAAACATAACAAGGAATATGATACGATAGTAGAAGGAACTGATACCTGAATAATATGAGTTGCTAAGAGTATTACCGGGCAAAGGATGATGAGCTGAGGGTTTGAGTGTGTGATCAGTACAAGGAAACTCTGAGTGGCTCTAGGATAAGAGAAAGTATGTTGGTCTCAGATCTTTGACACCTGGGAGCTTTGTGGAGTTGTTTGATGTGATGCACAAGTAACACCTGTCTTCTTTCCGCTCGGGATTTCGGGGACGAAATCCTTGTTAGGGGTTTATGATTTGTAAGGACCCTGACCCAGGTTTTGGGCTAACCCTCTTTGCTTTTCTTTGCTTATGTAAGGTGCTTAGAAACTTAATATAATCTTCTAAGATGTTTTGTTATCTTGTGACAAGCTCATGTTTCCAGTTTGGTCCCGTTTGGATGTTTTTTGAGCAATGTTTGCTTATTTTGGACCAAAGTGCAATTTACCCAAAATTAGGGGTTATATTGCAATATGTCACATGTAAAGAATGCCTTTAGTTCTCTTTCATCATTAGAAAGAGAATGATGCCATGGGACATCTTGTGGAGGACCTATGTTTCAAGTTTGAGCTTGGTTGGTTGATGTTTATGCTTTTTTTGCTAGTTTTGGTGTAAATTGAAATTTACCCAAAGTGGAGGGGTCAATGTGCAATTTATCAGCTCTAGAGTCTTCTTTCTTATGTGTGACATCATCTAGAACGAGTATGGATGATGGGGCGCCATGTTTGGTTGATAGATGAGGAATGGCATCCTTATATGGTCTTTATAACATTTATGTGTTACATATGTCGCCTTGTCCTTTAGTGTATCGGCTAGGAATGAAGGTATGTCGCCCAACAGGGGTGTTCAGCCATGTCTGCTTCCCAGATACACGATACACTTCCTAGAGTGTATCACCAGGCCATGCATGAGCTTCTAGGGTGGCAACAAGTGGCGTTATGAGCTAGAGCAAGTGGCACCTTGGTTTATGTGGTTATGACACCTCTCCCTTGCTACCTCTCTCTTCTTTGGTGTATATAACTCCCTTCCTCCTTAGCCAATCAATTCTTTTCGGCCACCTTCCTTCCCCTACATGTTTGTGTCGAGCATGGGAGCTTTGGGAGCTATGGAAGGCTCCCATGGAGCTTAGGAGGGCGAGCTCCTTGGCCATGGAAACTCCTTGCTCAAGATCCGACCTTGGTGAGTCATGCTTCTTTGCTAGTTTTTCCTTGTGCCTACTTCTTCACCTTCATCTTTCCCTCTCGGTCATGGATAGGCCCTTGATAAGAGTAAGCATAGGACGTGGTCATCTTCCCTCCTTTCTTCTTCTTGAGCTATACATAACCATGGGTTCTTCTTCTTCTTCTTCCTTTGTTTCTTGAGGTGGTGATGATGGTGCCGAAGGCATGTTTGGAGCCTTGGATGGGTGCTTCCCTTGGAAGAGAATGTGTGTATGTTGCTTGGATCATGGAGATTTGTGCCTTTCATGGAGATCCTCTTAAGGTGGGTTACATAACTCTAATCCATCTCTATTATGCATTGTCTCCATATATGTATATGATGGTTCTTGTACTTAAATCGTTACCTTTTGTCCATGATATATATATATATATATATATATATATATATATGGAACTTGAAATCTTATCTAATGGGAATGCTATGTTTTATTACTACCTTTAGCTTGTTTTCCTTGTACAAGATGGTAATGGGTGGCTAGAGCTTGAAGATGACTTGCACGATATGAATCTTTGGCCGATACAACTAGGTTACCCGATATAGGTCCTTACCCGATACAATACTTTGTTCTATAGTCTATGCTTTGGTTGATGGTTATGGAAACACCCCTTTCTCTACTTTGGACTTGAAAGGTGAGCCTATGACCTATACATATGGATGATACGATGAGTTGGTAATAGTTGTACCTTAATACCCGATATCCCCTATCCACCCTAGAGACAAGCTTTGGACGACATGGTTGCTAGACCCTTGGATGGGCTCTTGGTCGATATATGTTTCCACGATGACCCTTTGAGTGTGTTTCCCGATACCCTCTTCTAGAGTTGAGCCTTGGGTGATATGATAGGTGAACTCCTTAGTGACCTTGTGACCGATATGTACATCTACCCAAGATGAAGGTGGTTGGCCGACATAAAACCCTAACTCTATAGTCTTGGACGATATAGGGCTTCAACCCTAGTTTGGACGATAGGGTTGTTCTGGGTGACATAGATGATCTACCCTTGTTGCACGACATGGTCTTGATGTTGAAGGTGACCAACTTGGTGTGGTCCTTGTACCCTTGCACGATACACCTTTTTGGTGCCCTAAACGATAACCCCCCCTCACCTAGGGTTTTCCTTGAACGTTATGTTTCCGATATGACTCCTTACCATGGTAGTACTTGTTGGGCGATATGGATAATTATTGAGCCTAGAATGATGAAACCCTAGGTGGACGATACCATGGCTGCCTCCCTGACTGTTATGTGCATGGTTGAGGGGCTTTTGTTTCGGGCATGAGGTTTGTGCTCGCACGACACTCCCTAAGTGAGTTGTCCGACATGGTGCCTATGGACGACATGGAGTCTTGAATGATAAGGTTGCCCTAACCCTAGATGACCGACAAAGGGTGTTCTTGGGCGATATGGTTGGACGGCACATTATAGACCCTTCGCCCGATATGGTGCCCGATAGTTGAGTTAGTAGAGTGTTGCCTAATACGAGATGTTGCCCGTTATGATGAGTAAGGCATTATGGCCTTCGTGTGCTTTGCAAAATACCTTGGGATGAGAGCTCCACTCTTGGTTAAGCTTTGAGTAATACTAATACTCCTGCCCGATATACCTTAGTTGGTGCTCGTGGAGTTTCGCCTTTGGCCGATAAGATGCACGATACAACTTATAAATATAGTGGCACGATGCACCTTTGGTTCTAGTCTACCATTACACCAAGAAGATGCGTTGCCCGATATAGATAGCATGACACAACGTTACATGTAGGATCTTAGTTGTTGCCCGATATGATGTCTTAGGTGTTGCGCCTACTAGGGGTGCTGATCGGCATGGTGCCTTGGGGGCTTGGGCGATACGAAGGGGGCAATAGGGTTGTTGCCTTGGGCGTCACCAGTAGTGTGCGGAATGATACCGAGGTGATGATGGTTGGTCATTATGATCTTAGCCCTAGAAGGGTGCTGCCCGACACAGGTGAAGAGTTGCGTGCTTAACCGATATAGTCCCGGGCGTTGCACTCTTTGGTGAGAGACGCTATGCTTTTAGCGAGGGTTTGTTGGTTGTTTTATGCTTTTGGTGAGGGTAGGCGACACCTTTAGTGAGGGTTGTGCCTAACCTGATATACATATGCATGTTTCTTGAGCTTACACCTTTGATCATGATGAACTACGACAAGATAGGTTGTGAACCCTTGTATAAGTGGTTACCTATGGTTAACGATAGATGAATCTCCGATAAAGTTGGATGGTGAATCATGGTGTATGATCCTTATAGTTAATCCTTAGGGATGATGCTCATATGATTTGAGATATAGGGTATGATGGGATACCCATGATGTGGTAACAGTAGTATGTATTGATCTATACACCAGTTATGGCATTAATCTGCATATGTTCATAAGGATGGAAGAATATTCCAATGTTATAAACCTTAATCTTGATGACATGATAACCATGATATGATAATGAGTTGTGAGGTGTGAGGGATGCTCACAGTTTGATAACAATAATATATTTTGTCTACATACACAACTATGAACATGGATGTTATTCCAATCCTGTACACCTAAATTCTTGATAGCATGATAATCATAATATGTTCTCGAAAGGGTCTATGTTCTATGTTTGGTGATCTAGTTATCTCTTTCTTATGTAAGCTAACCATGCAGGTGTATTGAATTCATAGCCAAGTAAGAGCTATGGTGACTATATGCTTATGTGATTTGTATAGCACTTGATATATGTGCAATATCCAAGTAATAATGTTGATGAGATAACATACATCATCAGTATGATGAGAAATGCATGTTGAGGTGTGATCCTCTAGTAATGACATGAGGGATTGATATTCCCTAATGATGTTGATGATGCCTTGAGAGGCACTAGTGTAATGTGATGAACTCAGGGATTGATATCCCATGATGATGTGAAACGATGAAGCCTTGAGAGGCAGTAGCACTATGAGATGATGTGAGGGATTTATATCCCATGGCAATGTGATGATTGTTGAGGGAAATGGAAATAGTAGTAGCAATATAACATCAATGTAATGAATCTAATGATGTTCATGTTTTATATATGGTTTCTTAATACAACTTGATTGCCCCAACAATCCACTTAAAACACATTAACTAATTACATATGAATTTATCAGGTAGTTGCCCTGGCCATAGATCCATCATCGTTAGGAGCTGGTGATGGTGAAATGAGTTCTCCTACGGGTTAACCTGGAGCGTATATTGTTGAATATGTGAGGTTTCTCCTAGCCTAAAGTGAGGAGGCAAGAGTGCAGCTTCAGTTGTAGACTCCAGAGTGCGGTTTCAGGCCCGTAGCTCAATATGTGGAGCATGGTGAACAGGCCCATGGCACAGAATGTGTGATAAGAAGAGCATGAATGCATTCATGGCTTAGAGCACGGTGAACAGGCATGTGGCTCAGTTTCACTAGCGTCGATACCTGTACCAAGGCGGGCTAGGCAGAGGGTAGCCTGACCCTGTGGCTAAGGCCACTTACGCATGAGACTGCGGTCCTTCTTGTGTTGTACTCGTGCACTGACCACGAGGTGGGAGGTCATGGAGTCCGGCTTATCCATTGACCTTGTATGGCACCGGCTCCGATTTTCGCAACCGTCGGTTGGATTTGAGCGGTACGACTCACTTCCTCAGGGCATAATAATTTGTAAGTAAGCTGTATAGTATCTTTTCTTAGGTCATATACGAAACATTGGTTGAGGCCTTGTTTGTATAGTTGCTCTAGTTTTACACTTGTAGTTTATCATATATTCCTTATATCATGTGATAAGATTGTATAATGTTTATCTTGTCAATCATGTTCCAGACAGAATGTATGGTTATAGGCCTCATGAACATCTTGGTAAGATTGTTAGTAAGAATAGCCCTGCTCAGTATAGTGTTCTTATTATCTTCTTATATCAGTTATCTGTGATCATAATAAAGCTGGTAGAGGGTTATGTTTCTCGCTGGGACTGTGTGTCTCACCCCGCTGGTTAATAACCCTTTTTAGGTGGACATGCCTGGCGAGATGAAGATCATGTGGTTGCGGATGTTATGCCGAGGTATCGTACCTGTTGGGAT
This sequence comes from Alisma plantago-aquatica, assembly GCA_963693085.1. Classification (NCBI taxonomy): domain Eukaryota; kingdom Viridiplantae; phylum Streptophyta; class Magnoliopsida; order Alismatales; family Alismataceae; genus Alisma; species Alisma plantago-aquatica. The sequence continues at coordinate 1,291,384,299 of OY856409.1, forward strand.
AGATAGCGTCTAGTAGTAGAGTCCTATGTGTCGTCCCTATACACTCAGGTCTTCGGGAGAGTTTTTCGATGTTTCTCGTATAATGATCGATGTATGGTTTTTGATATGTATCTTGATGTAAAGCATCCTACAATAGTTATTTCATGTAACGAGATGATGGGAAATTATTTTGTAGCACCTTGGAAATATGATATGATATGAAAGGTGTTGGCTCAGATATTATATGTTTTCATCTTGTGGTGCTTGTTGTAAATCGGTTTTAATTTCCCGTGTTTCTCGGTAATCCGCTGGTTAGCATGTAATCATGTTTTATCGAGGATGAGGTGTTACAATTACCTCTAGAGAAGATACATACATCCTTTAACACTTTTAAAATAGGTCTATTTCTCCTGTTATGCAGAATGTTCCAAGAACCATCCTTAATGATGTGACTTAAACACGCATGGTTAGGAACCCCAAGTGTTAGAACCCTGATTTTGGGTTCAGTTGCCGAGAAATGTAATTTCTCATATTAAGGATATTTAAACAAATAATGATATAATTTATTTGGAATAAATGGATTTTGTTTACAATATCCTTGATGTTTGTGTTGTGGGCTTTGTTGGCTATTGGGCCCAAATAACAAGAAAATTCAATTAGTGAATGAATAATTGAATATTTGAGAAAAGGAAGAGGTAGAAACCTCTAGAAGGCAAAAAGATGTAATCCAAGGATGGATTTCGTGCCTCTTTGGTTCCTTGGATTCCAAGGAGTCCAAAGTTGCAAAAAGAAAGCAATAAGAAAAGAAAAGATTAATTAAGTATTTCTTTAGTAAGAAAGAAATTGAAAATAATGTTAAAATGTTGGAAATAAATGGAAAAAGGGATAATTGGGTTATTCTTGGTGGAATTTCGTATCCCAAGGATTCCTAATGTTAAATGGAATGCTAATGAGGAAAATAAAAGAGAAATAAAGAGAAATCCTCAAAAGGAGATATTTTAATGAGAAATAAACAAGATAATGTAAAATAATGCATTTAGATGCATCTAGAAGGATAATGAGTATCCTTGAAAAAGAAATTCGAAATAATAGAGTGTCTTGGGATCCAAGGAATCCCAATAAAAAGAAAGAAAGAGAAAATACCAATAATAGAAAAAAAGAGGAGTTTGGTATATAAAAGGTAACCCAGTGAACCCTGATTTTGAAGTATAAGTGGAAAAGGATTTAATGAATTCCATGTGGGGAGGATTTTTTATTAGGAAATGTCTTGATGAAAAATAGAGTGAGAGAGAATAAAGAAAGTGCCTTGGATCCGTGTGCCTATGATAAAAGAATAAAAGGGGAATATCTCCTTCCTAAGTTGGATTTGAGTAGTTTTGAGAGAGGTGTCTTTTATATTTTGTCTTTTAATCCTAAACCACGATAATATCTCCTCTCACCTGAGATATATGAACATGGAGACTTTCCCAGAAGGCAGTGCCTATGTCTCACAATAAAAACAAGTGACCCATGGCCTGCCGCCATGTCCCTCTCCCTTCCTTTCTCTTACGTGGGAACCCATTAGGGTTTTCTGGTGGTAGGCGTATATATATATATATATAGAAGAGCATAGGCATCCCTTCCGCCACCAGGAATGTTGACAATGGCCGCCACAACCCCAGTAGACCTCTGCAGAAAAGTATGGCCGTCCAAGCCCATGGTCTTCTTCGTTTTCCTCCTATGATCAACCTGCTTGGGTAGACTAGTATTTGGCTGCAAACGATGCTCTCATCCTTAGAGGGAGGCCGCCACCTGCGATGACTTGAGTATGCTCCAGGGATATACGTCGTCCTATCTGCTTCTGGCATGTGCTACCATTTCTCCCACAGTGAACCAGTAGCTCCATGGACTGATGCTCCACGAGTCCTGGCCGAGGCATCATGTTGTGACCACCGTGGAAGGCCCATGGCGCCAAGATGGTGCGTCGGAGAGATATGGGTTCACAGGGGGCATCCACACCTTAGCCGCGCTCTGAGAAGAAGGGAACAAGTATCCTACCCGACCTTCACAGGTTTGGTTTGCGGTACAGGAGACCATGCGAGGGAGGTGGGAGACGATGATGGGGAAAAAGACCCGCATACCCCTGAGGCATAGAACGCCAGGTAAGGGTAAAACTAGTTTTTCATTATGTTCTTAAGTGCCACAAGGCTGATGGGCTTCGAAACGTTGGTCAGTCCCACAACATATATATTACTAGAAAATGTCTAAAATAATGACATGGCCTAATCTAATTGGTTCAAATTCTGTTAACTTGGAATTATTATAGAAATTGCTAGATTGCTCCGATGATAGTAAAATTGTATATAATTTTGATCAGGAGAAGGAGAGGAATCTACATAAAATACTATTAGAATTTGATTATGCTTCCTGTTCAAAAAGTATATGCAATGCATGTTTAGAGGTGTTTAATGTAAAGGAAAACCTTGTTTTGCCTTAATCTGATGCTTAATTGAATAGATTCATTCATGTTAGGCTAACACCTGATCTTGCCATGTATAATGAGTAAAGCCTTGATAATGTTGAATAATGGACAGTTCCAGATTAGTAATCTTATATATGCTATTTTAGGGTTTTGAAACTAATGGGAACAACTTGAGATAATCTTAATGCTAATAACGTGAATTAGATGTAATGAGTAGTCTAATATACTTAAGATGATATTTAGGGTTTAACCTAATATGAATAAGTGAGATTGTAATCTTAGAAACCGTGATATGATGGAATTAGGGTTTGTAACCCTAATCCCTAGTCCAAACACGAGATAACCCTAAAACCCTAGTTTAGGAGTGCATCTAGATCTGATTTAGGTAATGCGAATACATGATGACACATATGTAGTATGCTTTGTTTCAGATGCTTGTTGATTAAATGCTTTGTTGCCCGGATGTTTGGATGCATTCTTAAAGTACATATGATGTTCTTTATGGTTTCTGCAATGGAATAAGGTATGTGGTTACGCTTATGATTATCCCGACTAGTTTTCTGGGGATTTTATCGGCGTTTCCCTCATGGCTTGAAATAACTATTGGATGTTTTTCTTTCATGCAACTGTAGAGTGACTATGACTATCACTATGAATATACATGTACAACTGGCTAGATCTGGGACCACCCCTATGGCTATGCAAAGGCTAAAAAGGATAACCTAGAGCAAGGTCTAGGCTATCATGAGTTAGAAACTGGGTTACACATGTGTAGTGCCATGAGACTCTTAGCATGCCATGAGTTAAGGAGTGGGCTACCTACGGGTAGTGCCATGTGACTCAGCCCTAGAAACTGATTCACCTATTAGGTAAAATCATGAGGGGTATAATGGGGATCTACCATAAGGAAGGTAGTATCCAGGTCCACTGTAGGGACAACACAGGGGATAGGGTATACATGGATCGCACAGTTATATTTAAAATGTTAAATTGTTTGTTAAATGGTAATTGGTTGTAATACATTGTTATAAATAATTGCACGATTATTGTTTCCCCCACATACCATCTTCGGCTGACCGAAGTTTTGTTTGTCGGCGTTTTAGGTACAAGCCAAAAGGACAAATAAATCGTCATATTGTGAAATACATGAAGTAAAATACAAGGATGATTAGTTAGAATAGAATCCATAAGTGGATAGAAGTTTAGAGATCCAAGTTTACAAAAAGGTATGCAAAAGTTTATTTTCTTACAGTTTTCCCATTTAGTCTGTTAAAATTTGATAATTATCCTTGGTTAATTTACGAACCTTTGATCCGGAAGTTATGGGTGCGGCTTCGACCTCTTAGTCTCCCTTAATTGGGGGTTATCGGGCGGTGGAGTCGTAACACCAAGGCTAAGAGCCATCTTAGGGCCGATAACATCCAAAAAAAAACTCATTACCAGGTAACCAGGGATCACCCCAAAGACTAATGGAATTTCCATTACCTATAGAAAACTTAAGATGAGGAATCAGTAAATCTCTGACTCAAATTAGTTGATTGATGAGCCAAGAATTGGAGCTTTGCACATTAAGAAGCCAGATCGAGGTCTTGTGGAGATACTTCTCATGAACCCAACGAACCCACAAACTATCTTTCTTTACAGCAATATCCAAAAATTAACAATAGAGGCAGATTTGATGGTAGACCGAATTGAAGTGATACTTAACCCCCCTTCATCCTTCGGAAGAGTAACATCTTTCCACTTCACAAGATGAACACTTCTTTTAGCATTTGAGCCTCCCCATAAGAATTTTCTATAGATTTTCTCGATATCATCAACTACAGAACAAGGCAGAGGAAATACAGAAGACCAAAACCTTTGAATAGCCAAAATATTAGATTGAATGAGTTCCAAACGCCCAACCATGGATAACATATTGGATTTCCAACCATCCAATCTTACTTTTATTCTATCCATCAACGGAACACAAAAGTTCTTCTTCAGCTTAGCAATGAACAGAGGAACTCCAAGATATCTTTGAGGCAGAGATCCTTCATCAATTTTAAGGATGGCTCCCATCTCCTCCTTATTCACATTGGAGATATAAAACACACAACTCTTTGAAGGGTTCAGACTCAACCCAGTCAAATTCTTCAGATCTTTAAACAAGGATCTGATATTCATGGCATTATGAGCATTAGCCTCGGAGAACACCATCAAGTCATCAGAAAAAATAAGATGAGATACATTAAAACTTGCAGAAGCTTTCATAGGACAAATTTTCTTATCATCAATAGCTTGCTTCATCAAAAGAGTGAAACACTGCATAACAATAACGAAAAGGTAGGGAGCCAGAGGATCACCTTGCCTCACTCCATTACTAGGAGTAAAAGACTCAAGAGGTTCTCCATTGAAGAGGACATGATAAGAGGTTGTAAAGAAAATCTCCTTGATCCAAACTAACCAACATTGAGGAAAATTCATCTTGTTCAGAATAACAAAAAGCGATTCCCAATTGATGGAATCATAAGCCTTTGTAAGATCCACTTTGATGCACATTCTAGGACTGCCATTGCTCCTATTAAAATCATGAATAATTTCATTGGATAGTAATATAGCATCTTTAATACTTCTATTCTTCACAAAAGCACACTGATTGTGACTAATAAGAGAGGGGAGAACAACCTACAACCTATTAGTCAGGATTTTAGAGATGACTTTATAGATGACGTTGCATAAAGAAATAGGACGCCAGTTCTTCAGATCCTCAATATCATTGCTCTTTAGGATAAGATAGATGAATGTATTATTAGCCTCTTTGAGCAGTCTACTAGTTCTAAAAAACTCAAGGACTGCACGAGTAATGTCATCTTTAATATCTTTCCAACAATGCATAAAGAACTTGCCATTAAACCCGTCAGGGCCTGGACTATTATCAACATCTAGACTCATGAAAACATATTCAACCTCCTTTGGAGTGACAAGCGTATCAAGAGACATCTTTTGAACCTCATTTAAATGAGGGAACTCCAACTGATTGAGTTTAGAAATATCCACTCTCTCATTCTTGTTGAATATAACTCTGTAAAAATTGTACACGAAGTCTTTGGGATTATCAGGATTAGACTCCAAAGTACCATTAATGTAAAGGCACCTAATAGTGTTCCTGTGCCTTCTCATTCTTAAGGAGGAATAGAAAAACTTAGAGTTCATGTTACCTTCTTTCAACCACCTAACTCGGTATTTCTACCTGAGCAAAGACTCATACTGAATATAAGCATCCCTCGCCTTTTTGTGAGCAATAACAGCTTCATGAATAAGATTTGAGTCAGTAGGACTTCTATCCAGATCATTTTGAATACGATTAGATTCCATCTCTAGAATTCTCACATTGTCAGCAAGATTACTAGACTCCTTGTTCCACTTGATAAGAGCAGCTCGAACACTTTTAAGCTTGTTGTAAACAATATACATAGGGAAACCATCAACTTCATTCTTCCAAGCATCAATAATAATATTATTAAAGTTCTCCTTAGAGCACCAGTCATTAATAAATCTAATAGGACTTTTAATAATCTTCCTTGTCCCCAAAGTGAATTCAATAAGTCTATGATCACTCGTAGAAGAGGGATGAGCAGTGGCTTTTTCTTTAGGGCAATTCAGTAAAAATTCAGAATTAAACAAAATTCTATCAATCTTAGATATGGCAAAATTACCCCCTTCCTGATGATTATCCCAAGTGAAGAACGATCCATCAGTATCAAGCTCAAACAAACCAGTGTAATTCAAGAAATCATTAAAATCCTCCATGCATTTTTTTGAAGGAGGATCCTTACTAATGTGTTCACCATCTTTTCTAATAGTATTAAAATCACCAATTAAGCACCATGAGCAAGTATTAGAGTCAGATAGGCATTCAATGTCCTTCCAAATCTTAGATCTATCATAATCATCATTGTGGTCATAAAAACCAGTTAAGAGGAAACGTTTATCATCAACTGAGACATTCATGTGCACATACTGGTCCGATTCTTCAATTTTGGTAACAGTACAGAAATCCTATCTCCACAAAACAAGAACTATGCCCAGAACATGGGAGTCATGGTTTGAGAGCCAAGAGAAACCAAGAAAGAACTTATTTACAAGCTTTTGAATCTTAAGAGATCTAACTTTCATTTTAGTGAGAACGATGATGTGAGGTCTCCTCCTACTAACCTCTTCCTGGACCTTGAGGATCTTGTTAAGACCTCTCACATTCCAGGCCACAATAGTCAAAGAAGAATTATCCATTTGAACTATTTTCATCCAGTACTTCACTGGGCAGAGGACCTTCTCCTAATTTATTGAATATGTTAGTTAGAATGGCCTTTTGATCCGCAATCTTCTTGGTAGCCTTTGCTTTCTTTTTGTTTCCAGCTACTTTGAATTCAACTTCCTTTGCTTTGTTCACTTCAGAAGGCGTACTATCAGGCGTAATGTCGATCACCTCATCTACATTAGGCCTTTTACTTTTTTCTTCAAATTCCTTAACTGCCTTTTCAAAAGCTTCCTTCTCTTTCTCAGATATATCCTCCGACTTATCCCCAGAATTCACAGTAGAATCACCTTTAGAACCTGCCTCAGATAGATGTTTATCAGTGATGATTTCAGAATTGATGATCTCAGAGTTTGCCGACGAGGAGACGGGTAGTGATTTCTCTTGGAGCAAATTTACTATTCCAAAATGTTATTTTGGTTGTAATTTTGGAAAATATCCACCATGCAAACCTCACATATGAGGGAAGTGATAATCTATTATAGTCTTACTGCATGGTTAGGATTTTTTGGAACAATAACTGGAACAACATTTGGAAACATCATATTTAATCCAAAATGAAAGTCTCCCATGTGTCAAATTTAGTGTGATTATGCAAGAACAGAAAAACTTCTCTCAACTCTCTTTGTCTCCTTGAGCTACATCTAGAGAAGGTTACTAGGGAACCCTAGTGTCCGTCTTCTTAAGAACTAGGAATATTAGACTATGTACTTAGACTTGATTAAGTTACAACATTACCCTTATATTGAGAAATGACATACAACCTTGAATGTCTTTTTGTGTTACTTAAGAAGTTACCACGCCTGTGTTTCACCCAGATATAGTGTCTTGTGTAGTTCTTGACACAAAAGAAAGAGAGACTACAATGTAACTTTAGATAGACCATTCTTGAAGAGTTCAAGACCACCAGTACATTGGTTTCTGTAGTGCTAGTCCCAAGAGAAAGAGAGATTACCAACATAATTTTTCACTTACACGCCACACAAAGTTTATCATCTTTAAATATTTTCATTAGTTCAATAATTTATCCCATCTATGTTTCACCCTGATAAGGCATGTGCCCAAATGGCGTGTCCAGTCATACCCATGAACCCAAAGAAAAATTTTATTATATGTTATCAGTTGTGTTAGGCAAGGTCGGGAAGCGTTGGGTTCAACACGAATGTCATGCCTTCTCATTGGTACTCAAGCTACTTGATCAGGTGCGAGATTGAAGGCACAGACCAATTTTTTCATACATAGGGTCTGCAACAATTATTGAGTTCATGTCTTTACTATGCCCAGGCAAACAAGATTGTTGAGCTTCCTTCTGAGTAGCTTAGTTGGTTTATGTTATTGGAGATTGACAATAGGCTTCTGTTGTACATGCCTCCGTATAAGCCTCTCACATGTTGGCCATTTTTCATCACATTTTATTTTTAGGGGGATCTTGTTGAGATGTATGCATGTGCTTGACTAGTACCAATATAGGACTAGCTTCATAAGGTGTAAGCAGGCAGCAAATAAAGATATATTACAAACTTTCAGTTTTAGACCAAACTATATTCATCCAAACTTTCCTCAAATGTTGTTGCAAGTTTCAACTGTTGATTTTCCACAATTTGGAGGTAAGAGTGCACGAGGGTAAGCCTACTGAAAGTAGTTTCTTCCCCTTTCCGATGGTTGATGGTAATTTGACGTGCTTTACTCTTATCTTGAAGTGCAGTGTCAGAGCCAAGGGGGGCAAGCAGGGGCACATGCCCCCCTTGAATTTTGGATTTTTATTAACATATATATATTATGCATTCAACATGGTATCATAGTTAGTATATATTTTCGTATATTTTGTACATTACTCACCTATATTTTTTCTTTGAAAGTATAAAAATCAATTTTTAGAAATAATAAAGTTACCAATATGCTTTATGACAAGAAATGACAGGTGAAACAAAATAAAAATAGGATAAAGAATGTAAAAGTATACAACAAAACTTAGAGAAGCATTAGAATTGTATAGAAAAAATTTCTTAACTAAATAACGTAATCTTATTTTCATAAATATGCTTTGATGTTTTAGAATAAAAAATTGTAATATGTTTATTAAATATTTTAATAAATGTGTCAAAAATTTATAGATTAATGTTAACCTGCTATTTGGTACATTTATCCAACATGAATCATTAACAATATATTGTATGAATAAACCAAAATATATGTTATATCATGTATAAAAGTTATATTTATAATAAATATAAAGAGGACATTGTTTCATATGTGTATATTTTGATTGAGTTAATCATGTAGGTTGATTTGTTCTATATTGTCATGTGATGAATGCTAGGAGAGATAAGCCTTAATAAATAATTATAATTTTTAATAGGGCATGGTTTCAAGATGTATTTATTAATCATTTTTCAAAACACAAATACACTGTAAATTTTTTACTTTTGTGATATATTTATAAAATTTATCATAATATTTATTATTTGTCATGAAATCATGAAATGACATATTAATTATTTCATGATGTTAGTTTATCCGAGTGAACCAATCTTTTAAGTTAGTCATCAATATCTTACTTAAGAAAAAAATGAATTTTTCTATATGAATAAATTGTAGAGTCATGTTTTCACTCAAATGTTATGTAAATATTGTTCCTATAAGGTATAATATCATTTTTTTGTAACTTCAAATATAATGGATTTTTTATATTTTCTTAGCTTCCAATTTTGCATCAAAATATAATATGCGAGTCACTATAAATTATCATTATATTTATTTATTTATTTATTTGTCATGTATATCAAATAAAAAGAATAACATTATGGTGAATATATTCTATAAATTTAAATTACTATATTTTTGTTCTCTCAACTTGTATATTATAATAATTTATTGTATGGTACTACTAAACAAAGTAAAATTTTGTTTTGTTAGTTTTTTGTTACTAGACTTGCCAATCTTAGCATATAAAAGAAGAAAAATAAATAATAACTGACACAATTAATGTTGAACATAAAATTTACATGATTTTATCAGTACGAACTTCATGATAAGGCCCAGCTTAATGCTTGATGAAGTTTTGCTTTGCTTAATAAGATGCTTGAACCTTAATCTAATATCTTGAGATGTTTTAATAACATGTGACAAGATTATCTTTTTAGTTTGGTCATGTTTGGTTGATTTTGAGCTTGTTATGCTTGTTTTGGACAAAGTTGCAATTTACCCATGTTGAGGGGTTATCTCGTAATTTGTCAATGTAGGATGTACCTTTTGTGCCTTGGCATCATGGGAGAGAGAATGGTGCTTTAGGGTGTCTTGTTGTGCTTTGGCTTGCTGAGGAGAGAAGTGGTGACACCTTGAGTGCTGTTCTAGAGTTTGCTTTATGCCCTATGTTGATGTTGACCATATGTTGGCCGATTGATATCTTAGTTTTTAGTGACCATCCTTGATATCCCTTGATGTTTTCTCCACCGTTGAATGGTATTTTGGTGGATCCTTAAAATCCCTTAAGTCGTAGAGGGATGGAGCTCTCTTTTGGGTCGTTGATGACCTAAGGTTTCATGAGTGTTGATCGCTTGGTTTCCTTCAACAATGAGCCTTTGTGGCCATGTTTCCTTAGACTGATGGTCACCTAGGACCCAATGAGGTCACTACATTTTCTTGTTTTTCATGACCCTAGTTGCTTTCATTGTTTAAGTGGATGCATAAGTGTTGTTTGGTCGACAAGTGGCTCCTATGTACATGACAACTAATCTCTTTCACCTCTCTTTACCTTTGGGCATATGTACCCCTCTTTTCATGTGCATATGATCCTTTTGCACCATCTTTCCCTCTCTCATCTTTGTAGTTCGCTCCTAGAAGCTTGGTGGTGAAGAAGAGCTCATCCTTGGAGCCTTGGTGGCTGACCATCTTGCATGTGGTGATCTTGAGTTGAAGCATCATCTCTTGTTTCTTTCTTGGTGATCTTTGGTCTTTAATAAGTCATCCAACCTCTTGGTTTCATTTCCTTGTAGAGAACTACCTTTTCCTTTTTCTCTTGGCTGAATCCATGGTTCTACCATGGTGGTGCTTGTGTTGGGATGGAGGTACTCCTCTTTCCTGGGTTGAATCCTTGGTTCTCCAAGGTAGTATTCAAGTTGAGAGGAGGAACTCTTCTCTCCTTCTTTCCTCCTTGTTCTTTTCAGCCTAGTAGTTTTGATTTTCCTTCTTGCCCTTTTGACATAGGGTTTTTCTTCTCTTTTGAGGTGGTGACTAGCTTGTTCATGGAAGAGATTAAAGCTAAGTTCCTTCGTGCTTTTGGAGCTTCTTGCTTGGAGGTGGTTGCACCATCATCTAAGGCAGGTTATATAACTCTTTTCCCTACTATTATTTGCACTTCTTTTCTACATGCAAAGCTAATCTTATAAATAAAACATGGTTATTTGTTGGATGATGTTATATCTTGTTCTAGGGTTTATGATTCTGTAGTGATCGTTCTTAGATTAGCTCTCTTTCCTAAATCCTAGTTCTTGTTCTTGAGTTATGTGGATGGTGACAAGTTGGAGCATGCATGTTCACCTTAAAACATTTATTTTGATCTCCTTGGTTATGTTTCGATTATCTTGGGGATGATGGAGGTTGTTGGTTCTCCAAGCATGATGTTGAACACATGGTTATCCTTCTGTTTTCATGGATTGATGTTCTTATGTTTAGTGATAGCATTTCTAGGGTTTTGGATAATTTTTCCATTTTGAACATCTTCTCTTGAAGCTTCGGTTTTCAAGATGATAATCACTTGTTTTGAGCATACTAGACGAGTGGTTTCTTCCCTAAGATGTTGTTCAGGTTGTGTTCTAATTATTTTAAGGTTTAGAGGTGAAGTTTGGTCAAATGAGGTTGTTTCCTTTTGCTTTGGTAACTTATAATGACTCCTTTGGTTACATGGAATTTTTGGACCTCTTCAACCGATGGAAGTGAGGGTTCACTTCGAACGTTTGATTTTGGTGATGCGCTTTGGTCACTGATAAGATCTTCGACCATTTGGCCTTGTTCCATGTGCTTCCCTTTGATATTTGGTGTGTTTTTTTATAGTTGTAGTCATTAACTTTGGTGTTTCCCTTTGACCATGATATTTTGGGTACATCCCTTCCTTCGTATAGATTTTTTGGTTCCCTTTGACCGATTGAGTTTGGAGGTACCCTTGGTCGTTGATGTGTCTTTGACCATGACATGTTTTCATATTCTATTGCATGGATTTGTGACCTAATACTCTCTTCAACCGAACGTAATCCATTCACATATGGTTCTTATGTATGGTTATGAAGTGATGATGATGGTTGGTCTATATGTTACAAGAATATGGGAAGTAGTGGTGTGAGGGTTGAAGTGTTATATTGTTGATCCAGAAACCCTAATGAGATACATACACAAGACACTAACCCTAATCTTGAACATATGGTGATAATGCTTGATTGCTCGAGGTGTGTAGCATGTAATGGAGTATACTTTCTCTCTCCTACTTGTATAACTTAAATATTGCATGTGAATGAGTGTCATAGCTATTGAATATTATCGTATGTATGATATGAAGGGCATTGATTGTGAGCCTTTATGAGGCATGATGAGATAATGATGATGTACATGAATTATGTTGTTTGGGTCTAATGACCTAGAACATGCTCTATGACTAATGTGAGGTGATATCCTACAGTGATGAAATGAGGGATTGTTATTCCCTATTGATGTGATAATGGTGTTAGCCTTGTATGGTAGTGATAAAAAGTGATGATGTTGATAGCCTACAATGATTTCATGAGATGATGTGACAAGTTATTCCTTCATATGTTTTATATCTTCTGAAGTTGTTTCACAATTATGCTTGCTAGAAATAATAACAGTTGTATGTCCACTTGTTTGATGCAGCCTCAATTCACCCAATTGGCATAACTAATAAAGTGAAACCCAAATCATGTAGTTGCCTTGTACCATAGATCCATCTTCAACATCAAAACTTACTAGATGGTGAAATGAGTCATTCCTATGGGAAACTCAGAGTGCATATTATTGAATATGTGGGGGTGTAAGTTGAGGTACCTCCTTGCATCCACAATTGTGATATATAGAGGATGGATGTGGTCATGCCTCAGATGTGGTGATACTTTGATTTGTGAGAGGCTGCAAAGTAATTGTATTTATGCTTTTTTTCAGAGAAGCCATGTGTGAGCATGTTCTCTAGCATTGTGCCAAGTATCAAGGCGGGCTAGGTATTTATCATCTTGACTATATGTCACTGTTTGTAGTCGACTGTTATGTCTCTTTGATGTTTCTTCTCATACTGACCCGGGAGGTGTTGGCGAGATCATGGAGTCTGACTCTTCCATAGATATTGTTTGGTACCAATTTTCACTTCACATTGGTCAGTTGGATTTGAGTGGAACACCTCAAATCCTAATGGCATAATAATTAAAGATGTAATACAAGCATGTTGTATACTTACTTAGGGTCAAATGTGAATCACATTGGTTGACCCCTTCCTTGTTTTTTATGTTGTTTAGTATAACAATTATCCATGTTCTTCATATTCCTTCTAAAAGCATAAGATGTTCTACGACTCAGTTGTAGGTGTCTAATCCACTTAAATAGTGTTAATTACTGTACTTATATCATTTAGTTGAATCTGCTCAATTTGAATATAAATCTATCTTTACTATTTTAGCTCAGGTGTTCTTATAATAGTTGAGGTGGAGAGTTATATCTCTCATTGGGATGTTGGTCTCACCCTGAGGTTTTCCACATCTTTTAGGTGGTCGTGCATGAAGAGGTAGAGATTGTGCAGTTGAGACTCAGCAACAAGAGGAGCATTAGAGGTTAAGGTTGGATATGTTGCTAGTGTTTTGTAGTAGAGTCCTATGTATCATCCCTATATTCTCAGGTTCTTGGGGAGGTTTTTTTTGTTTTATATATCGACACAAGCTTTTGGTATCATGCTATGGCTGTACATATATGGCATGTAATTATGAACTGCTTGTTATATGTAACATGTAGTGGCTTGATATCCTTTGAACATTGATGTTGTAATATCTTTTGGTATGTATGAAATACAAGTGGCACAAGTTTATGGTTTCAAGTATAATGTGTTCAACTTGAGATGTGGTTATCAGATCAGATTTTATTTACCCTATTTTGTGGTAATATGATTGTTAATGATAATTCAGTGCTTTGTTTTGAGCAATCTCGCTTTGGGTGGTGATGGGTGTCACAGTTGAGTTGGTATCAGAGCTTTAGATTCACTGAGTCTGCAGGGACATAGGACTGGGGTTTGTGTCTATTCTAGAGTCATGTGGTATATCTTATCATAACTTTTACTTATGCAGAAGAAGAAGAAGAGAGGAAAAGATGTTTGGGGAATATGAAGAACATGCTACCTAGAGTAGTATTGTTGCACAAGGGGGTGGTGCCTGGAGGCAGGAAAGATATGATGGAGTGCCCTAGTTTGACCCAGTGGCGGTGGCCAATCTAGCTATAATGACCCCACTTCCCAATAACCCCCATTCAAGGGAGACCAAGAGGTCAAAGGTGTTATCCCAAAATTTAGGATCAATGGTTTGATGATTTAATCAAAAATAATTACCAAATTCTACTAATACTAAACTGAAAAGTTGTAATAAAATAAAACTTTTGCATACCTTTTCAAAATAGGATCTATGACTTCTATCCACAGAAGAAATCTACCTATCTAATCCTCCTTGGAATATTTTGTCTTTATCTTCACAAATTCGTTTTACTGTTTGTCCCATTTCAGAATTGAACGTAAAATGCTGACAAATAAAACGTCAGTTAGTATATTGCTATACTAGTATGTGGGGACAAACACAACATCACAAATGGGCTCTAACAACCTAAATATAGCAAATAGTTGATTAACATTCCAAATTATGTTTTCAATGCAACTTCTCAACCGCTTTTACCCTAAACCTTGGATTACCCACTCTTAGGGTTTTGTCCTTATAAGGGACATAAGGCCACCTTCTCCATCCTGAGCTTGGTGCTTAGGGTCACCTCTCGAGGTGCCAAATGGTCTTCCCTCTGGGGCTTGACCAACTCAGACCTTCCCTCTGGGGCTTGGTCTTGCATCATACATCAGGGTGATATGTAGGTTCGAGAAGTATATTCATAATTAAATGTTATATACATAGTCACTTTATGATATTGTAGAATTGAACAATCAAACAGTTTAGGTTGCACATCAATCGAGAAACCTCATGAAACATCGTGAATCATAAGGCGATTATTCATAAAGTAACCACATACCTATTCAGTAGATTCAACAAGCTAATAGTAAATCCAAGCAAGAAATCGTCCAAGCAAGCAGTTCAATCCACACAAGCAAGAATCCTGAAAAGTACATGTACTCTATTTACTATCCACTTTATTAGATTTCTATCTTATTCGTCTTGAACTCACTTCTTAGGGATTCCTATTTTATTTTAGGGTTTCATTTTCATCTTTATCATTATCATTATAAACCCTAAAATAGCAAAACTAATTACAAACCCTAACTAGCTTGTTAAACCCTTCCTAACAGGCTTAGGGTCGACTCACAATTACATTCTTCTAAGGAATATCGAATTAATCATATTAATCACCTTTTACCCTAAATTAGGGTTTCTATATGCATTATCATAGATTCATGTGTGAAAACCCTAAAGCAAGAAAATTATTATCTAAATCAGATTCAACTCTTACTTTTCATCTCAATGGGTTACTATAACTCAAAATAACCTAATTAAGACATTAAATCCGATTTCCAACCATAATTAGGGTTTTTGGCATGGTTTAATGCATAACATGGTCAACTTAAAGAACTATTAGAATTCGAAATGATTTCAGCCTTTAATATCATTTTTTATAGGTTCCTCGTGATTTTCTAATGAAATTTCGTATATAAAGTTTCTCCATATGATACTTTTATAATTTCTCAAGATTTAAAAAAAAAAGGCATTTCCCACCAATCGGGAAGTGTCGCATGGATTATCCACTTGGATAATCCGCGCCAGCAAGTCAGGCTGGAGCCACTCGGCTCCCGCCATGTGGATGACCGGGTCCCACCCTCAGCATGCATTCTCAAACAAATAAAAGATGTAGAAAGACCAAAAGGTCCTTACCTCGACACCTAAGGGTTGGGGGCAAAAGTGTAAACTCACTGGGAGTCGTCTCCTACCTCTGTCTCTGTGATGCATGACCAGGTGGTCAACCTTCCATTTCACTCGACACTCCTAGGCCTCTGCGAGAAAATGAAGAACACAACTAGCTTTATCTTCCTCTCGCAAACTTTCTCGATCCGTGAATTGGACCTCCTTGTCAGTCATTCACTGTAAACTAGTCAAGGCTTCTCCGACGCTATCTGCTCCACAATGAGGTGGAAGGTGGGGCTAGTTCTTCAAATTGATGGCACCAATATGTTTTCCTCTATGCTCTGGTCATGAAAGTGTAGGTTAGGGGATTTCTCGTGCTTCCAGGATCTCTCCCCTATATATAGGGTAACCTTCGGGTTCCCAGTGAATTAGGGACTACTCTGATTTGAAAACGAATGCCCTTATACCTCAGGCTAGAGAGGCTCAGGATGACATCCCAGAGGTGATGGACTCATTTCTAGCCTCGCAGATGGATTCATTCTCGAGCAATTCGAAAGCCATCCTCGCGTGAACTGGACTTTGTGTTCCAATCTCCCCGTAAGACTGGGATCAAGTCCTGACCATTGGATCGCGGATAAGACTGTCCTGAGTGTGCGATCAATTACAAAAATCGGGATTTAAATCCCAGTTAAAATGTGACATATATTTCTTAATCAAATTATCTTTCCACTTTAGGATAACTTCAAAAATCCATATATCCTTAATCGAGTGTCCTTTTTCAACCAAATGTTAAGGGAATCTTTGTGTTTCCTTAATCTACTCAGTTAGCTAATTTCAGTCCCAAATTCTAAAAGAAAAGGGTATTATATTCATGTGCAAGTTATCCTTTATTAAAGCATATTTAATTGGTATTTTCTCTTTCTTATCCTATTATCTTTGCAACTTGGACTCCTTGGAACCCAAGGAATCCCAAAGATACAAAATCCCTCCTTGAATGATAATTCTTAGCCTTATATATGCTTCTATATCTTTATTTTCTCATTATCTTAGTTATTCCTTTATTAATTGATTTCTTTTCCTTTTTATTCACTTTTTCTCGTTATTGGGCCCAATAGCTAACAAGGCCCACGAAATCAAACACACAAGGTTGTTTATCAAAGGAATCTGTTCAAGGCACATAATTCACACAAATTACATAATCATACATTGATTAGGGCAATTTCATTTACAACCCAAAAAAACCCAAACAAATTTGGGGTTGTAACATCCTTCCCCTCTTATAGGAATTTTGCCCTCAAAATTCCACCAAACATACAAACAAACCGGATAAGACTTTCTCATGTCCATCATTGGCTCCCATGTGGTTTCATCCTCTCCATGTTTCTTCTAAAGAACCTTTATCATCTTACATCTGAGTTCTCTCTCACGTTGGTATCTTGTACCCTCATAGGTGACTCAGGACATTTCAGCCTCCTTGGAAGCTCAATAGGTTCATGGCTCAACACATTGTTTGGGTACATCACATAGTTCTCTAGATTGGACTCATGGCACATCATACATCATGTTATCCTGAGGGGTAAGGCTAAAAATAAACATATCCACCACTTCATCTCAAATGGATCCATGTATTGGGGACTCAGCTTAGGCTATAGCTTAGAGGGGTTAGGTTTTCATAACACATATTCTCCCACAGTGAACTGTATGTCAGTCTGCTTTGCATCAGCTCATGATTCATGTCACCCTTGGGCTTTCTCAGTCATTGCATGATCAAAGTGACTTCCTCTACACACATTATGGTCTCTCTAACCTTCACAAGGTCCTTTTACCAACATCATCCTAATGAAGCGATGACTGACACGGCCTCCCTTACGAAGCTTCTTACATCCCGATACTGGCTATGGTGTCTCTCATCACAAATTCTCATTGGATAAGAACTACCCCCATGTATCACCCTGAACGAGCACACACGCTCTCATCAGACCCTAGTCTAGATCATACTAACTATCAGTTGGGGGTGATAAGTTGTACTAAACTTCAAACTGGTATTCAGTTGTTCATGTACCTACTTCCATTACATGGAAGTGAAGTTGATGTCATGCTCCCGGTATTGAACTCAGATCACAATGTAGATGAACTATCTCTCTCTCATATATAGTTCAACTGAATCTATCACATTGACAATGCTCTCTCTTTCTTAGGTAAGGGGTTAGGTCAACTTGGTAAGGTGATCTACCATGACCCATATTGCATCCTGACCTCTCTTGGTCCAGAGGAGACTCACCACAACATCTATGGTGATCCACTCCCATTCCCTCTTGGGGACTCTTCATTATCTATAGCAACTCACCGGGTTACCGAAGTTTGCATGCATGACGACAAGCAACATGCAACTCTACATCCTTCTTCATCACAGGTATCCAAAGTACTACTACAAACTTTTACTATCTTAATAGTACCACTGTATTTGGTGAAATTATAATCATGATCTCCTACATGTCATGATTTTTTCAAGGTTGACTACTCAAAAACCCTAGAACATTCTATTCATGGGTTCCATCACTATAACGACCTCAAATCTAGTTATCACTTCTAAATTCTTTTTCCTAAAATGTTAAATCTTAACTTTTTTTTAAATTGTTTTGTATAGTATTTTGACCTTGATAATAACTTTGGGGTAGTTTTGACTTTGTATCATCACCCATTCACATAATCATACATGAGTGTGGCATTGAGGTATTTTGGGAATTTAATCTACATATTGTGGGATAGTCATACATAACATTAGGTGCGAGGTTAGATCTGATGTTATATCCCCATTTACCCTAAAAAGATATTTAATGAGGAGAAAATACCCAATATTCATTTTAATAATCTAAATAATAAATTATCCTTTTATTAGGCTTGTTAAAACCCATTTATTTGTATTAATGCCTAACATATTTGATATGGACTTTTGGGGGGTCAAAATTATGTCAATTGTTGGTTTAATTGCTAAGCTACGAAATTGGGGAATTGTAAGGAGATTCCATGCATAACCTAATTGCTTTGGAAGGAGTTAAATAAAGTTACATTTTATTTAAATGTCAATGTTTCACACTGCATTAACCTAGAATTGGCCGCATATTGATATTTTGAATAAAGCGAATACACCAAAAACAGACGCATGGCTTCATCTTCCCTCCCCATGAATAGTGAACGGGTGTTACATGTCCTCTTCCAGTGACCGCCTCCAGTCCAAGCCTTCATTGCCTATGTTATCACTGGAAAACATTCCAGGAGAATGAAATGGACATGAGAAACCTTAAAACGAGGCCTTAGGTGCCATAGTTGCCAAACGTCTAATATCCCTCGTTCTGGCTTCCATCATTTCACCCAAGGTTCTCCGTCGCCGGACTTCCTTTGATCCCTCTGCCACAACATTGTCCACCTGAGGAGCACGGTCCTTCCTCTAGCTCTTCTCTAGCCAATTTTCTTGGGTGAAGTTGCATTCTTGCACCGCCGCAACTGCTTTCTCTGGCGAGGAAGCAAGAAGGGGAGCCTCTGTGCTTGCCCTCGGATCGATTATAGGTAATCGAACCTTCTTTGGTCCCTAGGAATTTGTTTCCTACTCTCAAATATCTCTATGATGGCCCCAGCTCCTATATGGATGAAGTACTATGTTCCTTTTTTTTAACATTGCTGACAAGTTGTTTGTGGGGGGGTATGGACCCTCAATTACTAGTTTTTAGATCTTGGTAGTGCCCCTAAAGGGTTTCGAATTTATTGTTGCTTGCATTCTGAACCCTTTCATCCAAGTTTTGATTTCCTATAATTTCATGTTTGGCTTTCATCACCTCACGGCTAGCCGCCGACGGATCTAGGTGATGGGCCAGTGGCCTATTTGCGATGGCCGATCTCTCACAATGTTGTGAGAAGTGTCTGAAGCACTTGAACGATCCAGTCAGAATATGCACACTAGATTACTCTGAATCTTCTCTCACTTATGTTTATCGCCTGAGGAAACTAGGACCTTGATTCCGAAATTGCAATTGTGTATCCCTGTGGAAGTCTGTTGCTTTAACTTATTACTGGGGTGTTTATGCGTATGATTGAGTACTGTGATCGGAGTCTGTTGAGAGGTCATCTTTGTGCCGTGAGGCTTTCGTTCTTCTTCTTGTACCAATTCATGGCCATGCATAACGGAATTGAGAACTGGTTGTTGATTGATTTGTTACCCAATCTCTCACAGGGACGTAGTAGTGAACAAGGGCACATTGGGGATTCTCTACAATTTCGCGACTACCTGTGTTATCCAAACTAAGATTGTCGACATGTTTTCTCCTGGGTTAATGCATTAACTAGATTGATGTATAATCCCTCTCTGGCTTCTGTCCAACTGTGGAAGTTTCTTACTTGCATTATGTGTTCATTTCTGTTATTAAACGGACCCTTTGGGGCTGCTCTACAAGAAGCATGAGAGGGACGAATTGTTTTCTTTCTATTCTGGATGGCAACACTGCTCATGGTGCAATTATAGACTAGGATTCATTCACTGGAGTACGATCCTGGAGATTTCACTAGCAAGATAATGAGAGAAGGGTTAATTGCCTTCTTGATTAAATCGCAATGCTTGGTTTTGGAGAACCCAATGAATGATGATCGATGTTGTTTTGACATTTTAATTAGATTTCCAATAGCTTGGGTGGCGTTAAATCAATAGTAGAATAGAGTTATTTGTGTGTGGGTTCTACCTTTGTTTCAGAAGAAATTGGGGGTGCTTCATACAGGAATAATGAGTTTTATAGAGAAGTAAATTATTGGATTAGATAATGCATGTGAAACAATGTTAACACCAACTATCATATTATACATAGGTCATATTAATCTTGGCTCAGACTTAGGTGGCCATTTATTTGACTTGAACTCAACTCGAGGTATGTACTCCTATCTATTTCATAATTGGGAATTATATGACTAAATTTCCCATAATGAGGCATATTTTGATACTTGCTCTTGTTTCACTTTGACATATCCTATTCTCTTGGAAATATTATTTACAGGATGAATTGGGTCAATGACCCCACATGTTATTGTGTTTTTCTTATGACACAAATGTCTAATGAATGATATATTTTTCCACTATTTTATGCATGGTAGACTATTTGACTAGCTAACTATTATAGATGCTTATGCGTAACCATTAGGGTGTGCTACTTCTACCCGGGGTGTGCTACTTCTATCCTTTTATATACAGAGGCATGCTAATTCTGCCTATGGGTGTGCTACTACCCAAAATTTATATACAGGCCAATGACTCAGTGGTGTCTTGGCCCTACCATAGTTAACTTAGTCCAATATATCTACATGCAAATATTTCTTGTAATGTGATAATTAATGGTGGCAAGATCTGTTATTTATTGGAATACTTATAATGCCTCATTCTTTTGAAAATTCATTTCTTTTGATAACTCTCATTGAAACTTACCTAGTTTTATTGCCCCCCTTTTTTGTTGGAACATCCCACCTTATTTTGAATGCCCTACTTAATCCTCTAATGTACATACTCAGATTTTGTTGATTTATACTTTGTTTTCCTTTTTTCAGGGTGTTCCCAAAACTACCCATGTATAGGTGCTTTGAAGAACGTGGACACATGAAGTTGGCTTAAGGATAGCTTGGAATAGTCGAGTTGCTCTCTGCATCTGGGACTCTTATGAAATATAGTTATAGAATTTCCTTTTTATGTACCACCCTTAGGGTGAAAATGCTATGTACATGAGAACATTTTGTAACTTTGTAAATAGTTATGTTTTATGCTGCTTAAATATTTCATGCCTTGTGTTTGTACCATTGAGTGGGCCCACTATCGGGTCTCACTCCTTACAATCACCTTTCCTTTCCTGAGAGGTGTATCCGAGGTTCTTCAACCATCCTTTTATCGCATCAAGCTCTAGGCTAGCTAACCAAGAAACCACCACTCGACCAATGGGTCTGGTTGTATTTGAGTGTTAGCCCAAACATGTCAGACAAACTTAGAGTTCACCTAACAACCTCTTCTAGCCTCTCTATTGGCTAAATAATATATTTGTTCCTTGACTAAGAGCATCCATTACCACCTTACATCCTTATGTGCTAGGTAACGGTGAATATATAAACCTTTATATACTCCACTCAACATCCACATCTCGGATTTAGGTCTAACTGAGTCAAGAAAACTTCGATCTCATCATCTTGGTTATCAACCTCAACTAATAATTTATAGATTCCAAACTACTTTGGTAAGAACATCCTCATATGATGACTACCTTAGTTCTCTTTGTATTTGCAACCATCTATCAAAAGGTCTGATACTTCCTCAATCCTCAAACATCATAGCAATGTTTCAACTGACTTCATCTTTATCCATAGTGAATGGCATGCGTTTTTCCATATCTCTTACACCGATAATGAGAGGAAATAAGCATTTGATTGTAGTCCAAATATAGAGTTCATCTCATTCCAAGATTAGAGATGGTGCATCACACATCACCAGTACACTTTCCAGTCCAAGTTGAAACATGCATCACATGTCTCCACATCACGAACATCTCTATTTTAGGTTTACATCCATGGAAAACTATTCTCAATTTCTCTTGGGTCTACATACTACTCATATATACATAATCCTTAGTCCTTTCCTCAAGGTCCCTAGGGTGCCCATACTTTTGAGGTGTTTTGGCCCTTTTGCACCTAAGGAGTGACTCTCACTTTTACCCCTTAGGCCCCATGAACTCATGAAGGTGGCCAACCTCGTAACCCATGGGCCTCGGGCAAATGTAGCTATTACCTACTGACTCTATGGTCTTATGCATCTAGGGAACAAACAAATCCTACTCCCATCGGTCTTATCCCTACCTGACCTGAGTATCGACTTAGGATTCTAGAATGGTATATCTCAAACTTGAAACCTTACCCAAAATTCCATACTCTCTCTGGGCACTGATAACACCAAATTTTGTGATGTTTTTGGCCCTTATTTCGTTATCAATTCTGCCCTTTTTAACTGTTTTCCTCTCCTTTTTGTCATATTTTTGAATAAACAGGCCACGCTATGCTTTTAAATCAATATTATCATCTTTTGTAGAGTTTTCCTCAATTTTTAACTCATTTATCATCAAAAAGGCCTGTCCCGACCCACGAACGTGTTCCACCTGCATCGCCATCCTTACTAACCAGTCGGCCGATACACTCGCTGCCCGACACAGGGAAGCATAATACACTATCACCTGAGAGGATGCCGCGTAAGAGGGAGCAGACGAGCGATACGCCATATACCCGACAGGGAGACGAACTCGCCACGACTGCTGTAGTGTGTCGCGTGATACAGGCCACCCACCGAAAGGCGCCATTCATCACGATGACCGACACGCTCCCAGCCCGATACCCTTGTGCCGGGCGACACGCATATCGGGCATCCCTAAAGCCGCAATAATGGAGCTGAAGGAGGGCACGTGGTGCCCGGAAAACCTCATCCTCTCCCAACCGCTACATATAAATAACAGCTACAGGACTCCGATGGGACGGGTCGGAATCTCTCAAAAGATAACTTGGGAAATCATCTGGAGCTATCATGTCGTGCCTCAGGGGTGTACCGCGCGATACTAGGTTCGGTCCCAGGCACTGCTGCAGACCGATATCGGCCAACAAGGACACCCGATATGAGTACCAGATACCCTCAGTGAAACTTTGGCCTGACACGATACCAAGCCCGATATGCATCACTAGTCACGGCGTGTTGACCTAGAGGGTGCCGCTCAACACAATCGTATCGGGTATGAGTGCCCTGCACGATACGTCTTCCTGTCATGAGTGTGTCGCTCGAGAGGGTGTGCCAACCGACACGGGCATATCGGGCAAGGCTCCTGCCCGGTATCGGGCTGGAGGACTCTTGGGGATCCGCTACTGTCTGTCGCCCTTCTAGATCAAGAAGGCGACATTTATCTTTACTTATTTCAGTCATTTATTTTATTTACTTATGCAATGTAATCAGACCCTTTTATGCCAATGGAATTAGAAGAGTTTTAATTATCTGCTACTTTATGCTTGGTACCATTTGATGGATGATTGTTTTGTTTAGCATCCGAACTCTAGCTTGTACGCTTGGATCATGTTTTGACTAGCTACAGAATTGTGTTTCCCGTTGCTTTAGTGACCTTTCGACTCTAACTTATGCCCAGCAACCTCGAGAGAGGTGTTGATGTTTAGTTAGAGGTACCCGCTTCGATAGAAGGGGTACAAGATGTTTCTACTGCCGCTTGTTTTACCGAAGTTTTCTCCTTCGTGCCTTACTAAAGGCAGTAGTATTATCCTCTTTGTTTCCGTTGCACAAAAACCCTAAAAACTGATAAACCTTTAAAACCTTAATTTTCCTCGTAGCTCCAGTTGGAGATAGATTTCTTTTATTTTATCGATCTTATCCTGTTGTTCCCTTGGGGAACTTTATCATCTCCTTACCCATACCGGAGTGTAACGTGTCGATTCTGCATTCCCAACACTACCACCCTTGTCCCTGTGTTCAACCCCATATATCTACTTCGACCCCGTAAACAAAGTTGTGGGGGCCTAGAAGGTTTCGGGTTATAAATTTAAAAGTCCGACTACTTCAAATCCGCTCCATTTTTTCGGATGCGCGATTTAGTCCGGTCAACTTTTTGGTGCCGTTACCGGGGACAAGGCAAAACGGTACTGTTGACGAACCCGAACCCACTAACTACACTCCAGTGCCTCAAGCTTAGAAATGAGCTTGACAACACTCTCTTTTTCCTTTTTTTATATTTTAAACTGAAATGAGTAGTTCATATTATTAATATAGGTTTTCTAACTTGATTTTTACGTACTATTCAGGTACTCAGAAGGCAGGCATTCTGCTTAATTGAGCACCGACATCACCAGACATGCCGCCTCGCATTGAACAACCTCTTTCAGAAGGTGAGCGACATGTGAGAGCCAAACCTCACTCGCCTCCTCCTGAAGATAATGACCGGTATGATGATGATCATCAACCTAAAGATCCCGAAACAGAACAGTTCGAGGATGACCATCGCTGGGAGAGACGTCATCATTACCAGAGGCGTAGAGGGAATCAAAATAATCAGGAACAGAACCACGGAGACAGAGACAATGACAGTGACGATTCCAATGAAGAAGAAAAGACCCTGAGGGAGTTAGCTTCCACCAAGGATAATAATTCCAGATGTCCTGTTATCATCCCAAGGTTCAACGCAACCAACTTCGAGCTAAAACCATCAGTCATCTCCATGATCCAGAATAAGAGCTTTAGAGGGAGTTCGAAGAATGATAATCCCTATCACCATTTAGATGCTTTTAAAAACATTTGTGACACCATCAAGATGCGGAGAGTCCCACAGGAGGTGATCTATTGCAAGGGTTTCATCTTTTCTTTGGAAGATAAGGCTCTATCCTGGTATCTGGGGCTACCACACCAAGCTCTTAACGGATGGAGTGCGCTGGAGGATGCCTTTATAAACAAGTTTAATCCTACTGAGAAGATTGTCCGGAATAGACAGAGGATCACATCTTTCATGCAAAAGCCAAACGAGAATCTCCATGATGCCTGGGAACGATATTAATAATATCAGAGGGACTGCCCTCATCACAACTATAAGAAACATTTCTTGATAACTACCTTCTACAATGGTCTAACCCCTGAGAAAGGGTTTCGCTGAATGCAGCAGCATGCAGTGACTTTTTGGGGAAGAAGCCTAGCAGATCTGAAAAGATCATCAAGAACATGGTCGAGTTGCAAGCCGACACCGACTACGATAGATCAGACAGGGGACATGCTAAGAAGTCTAGTGAAGGACCTTCATTTGAATCCAAGGCTCTGGAAACTAACACCTCTCAGATCCAGAGAATTGCCACTGATGTCAAACAGCTGAAAGAATCAAGCAGGAAGGGGAAGAAACAAGTTGAAAAGGTCATGAAATGTGTCACCTGTGGAGAAGGTGGACATGGGGTAGATAACTGTATCTACACCCAACCTAACGAGTCGACTGAAAGTGAATCCGAGGCTGAGGAGACTGAGAACGTCTCTTTTGTTAATTTCAAGAGGCCAGACCATCCTGGTTTTAGTTATGGAAACAAAGATGCAGCTAAAAACTCGCATCAATTGCATAACCCCAACAAGCAACCCCAAGTTTTTGAGAAAAGGGGAGGACAAAGTCATTTCACCATAACCACTTCTTTCCAGTCAAACAAGGCAAATTTCCAGGGACAAGGCAAGTATCAAGGTCGCCAAGTGACGAACACTAGTCAAGGTCAAAGTCAAGCCAAGGAGCAAGTTCAAGACAAGGTTTCTAACCAACCAGACTTGGTTGGATAGTTGTTTGATTTTGTGAAAAGACAAGATACCATTAATAACCATCTGGCACAGAGTGCGCTTTCAAATTCGGGAGTTTTGAACTCAATGCAGGTCTAGATAGCAGATATGCAGACGCATCAACGCCAACTCGATCAATAGTTGGCCCAAATGGCCGAATTGATAAAGAATCCCTCAGGAAAGATACTCTCCGACACCGAATCTGCCAGAATGGAAGTGCTGAGATCCGGAAGGATAGTGGAGCATCATGAGGAATCCAGACAAACTGAATCAAGGATTGTGGATGCAAATCCCGCAAAAGATGACAATCGACAAGCTGATGACAGAGAACCAGAACAGAGATCCTTTGAGGAGTTATCTGGTAGGAGAAGTCCTTACTCTCCCAAGCTGCCTTTTCCATACAAGCTGATAAAGGCACACCTGAAGAAGTGCCACGAGAAGTTCATGGAATCAATCAGGAAACTTCATCTCGAAGTACCTTTTTTGGACGCCTTAGAAGAGATGTCGACTTATGCTAAGTTTCTCAAAGATTTGATTACCAAGAAGAGAAGAGGAGGAAGAATCGAAACTGTGCATCTAGCAAGTACGTCCTATGCTTTTGTTAAATCCGATTTGCCCAACAAAAAGAAAGATCATGGGGCTTTCACAATTCCTTTCACCATCGGAGATAACGTCGAACGAAAAGGTCTTGCCGATTTAGGGGCTAGTATTAGCCTTATGCCCCTAAGCTTCGCGTAGAGGTTAGATTTGACTGATATGGTCAGAACCAATATGAGAATTGATTTAGCAGATCATACCTTTAAAAGGCTTGTTGGCGTTGTTGAAGATGTACCAATCTGGGTAGGAAGTTTCTTCATCCCATGTGATATAGTTGTCATTGATACCGTGGAGGACCCCCACTGTCCCATCATCTTTGGACGTCCTTTCTTGGCTACAGGAAGGGCGTTGAACGATGTTGCTGAGGGAATAATCACCCTAAGGGTCGAAAATGACCACTTAGACTTTATAGTAAAGGATGCGATGAGAGGACCATCCCTGTCGGAGTCCGCTTGCTTTGTGGACAACTACAACCAGTTCTGGGAAGAGGTAGAAGAAGACATCCTGATGGTGGACCCTCTCGTGAGAGCACTAAGCAGTCAAGATTATGACTTTGAAAGTCCGGAAGTTGTGGAGTTTCTCCGCTTTCTTAACCAGTCTGATGAAGACTTGAGCAACGAGGATGAGGTGGTGGAAATTGTTAAGTTTGCCTCTCTTGAGGAGGCGCTGCAAGAAAGGCCACCCAAGGCCAAGTCTGAGTTGAAGCAGTTACCAGAAGGATTGAAATATGAATTCCTAGATCAAGAGGAAAGGAACTCTGTCATCGTCAATGCCAATCTTACAAAAGATGAGTTGGACAAACTTCTTGAGGAGTTAAGACTCCACAGGAGGGCTATAGGATACTCGGTAGAAGATATCAAAGGCCTTAGCCCTGCTTTGTGTATGCATCGCATCAATTTGGAGGAATTTGCCAAACCTCTGGCTCAACCCCAGAGAAAGTTGAATCAGATGCTGAAAGAAGTCGTCAAGAAAGAGGTAATCAAATTGAGGGATGCTGGGATCATTTACCCGATCAGCGACAGTGACTGGATAAGCATGATCCACGTAGTACCCAAGAAGGGTGGTATAACAGTGGTAAAGGGAGATAAAGGCAATGAGGTGGCGGTTAGGACCATCACAGGATGGAGAATGTGCATTGACTACAGAAAGCTAAACCATGCTACAAAAAAGGATCATTTTCCGCTACCTTTTATTGATCAAGTTCTTGAAAGACTAGCGCATCATGACTTTTTCTATTTCTTGGATGGTTTTTCAGGATTTTATCAGGTCCCCATCCTGCCAGATGACCAAGAGAAGACAACTTTTACCTTCCTATACGGTACCTACGCTTTCAAGAGGATGCCCTTCGGCCTGTGCAACGCTCCTGCTACGTTTCAACACTGCATGATATCAATGTTCTCGGATTTTCTACAGGATATCGTGGAAATCTTCATGGAGGATTTTTCTATCTATGGAAAAGACTTCGATACCTGCCTGAAAAACCTCTCTTTGGTTCTGCAACGATGATAGGAGAAGATTTTGGTTTTAAACTGGGAGAAGTTGCATTTTATGGTACAAGAAGGCATCGTACTGGGACATAAAGTTTCAAGGTGTGGCATCGAGGTGGACGTTAGCAAGGTTGAAGCCATATCAAAGCTTCCTCCACCAAAGTCTGTGACGGGAGTGAGGAGCTTCCTCGGGCACGCCGGCTATTACCGAAGATTTATAAAGGACTTCTGAAAGATTTCAAAACCATTATCCAATCTTTTGGTAAAAGATGTTGAATTTGTTTTCTCTGATGATTGTCTAATCTCTCTTCAGGCTTTAAAGGATGCTCTCGTCTCACCACCTATCCTTCAAGCTCCAGATTGGGATTTACCTTTCGAGCTTATGTGCGACGCCAGCGACTATGCAGTAGGAGCAGTCCTAGGGCAGAAAAAGGATAAAAAGCACCATGTAATCTGCTACGCTAGTCGCATGTTGGATGAAGCTCAGATAAATTATACAACTACAGAGAAAGAGATGCTCACAATACTCTTTGCTTTTGATAAGTTTAGATCGTACCTAATTAGATCAAAGGTCAAAGTATACACAGATCATGGGGCTATAAGATACCTCATGCAGAAGAAAGATACAAAGCCCAGGCTGTTGAGGTGGGCCTTATTGTTACAAGAGTTCGACCATGAGATAGTCGATAAGAAGGGTGCAGAAAATTTGGTCGCTGACCACTTATCAAGGATCGTTGCAGAAGGACAGAGGGAACCGCCCATTAATGACAATTATACCAACGAAGCTTTAATGATGATTGAAACCAAGGAAGAGAACTTACCCTGGCTCGCAGATATCTGTAACTATCTTTCCTGTGGAGAACTGCCCCCAGACATAACTTATAACCAAAAGAAGAAGTTGTTCGCAGATGTGAAGAATTACTATGGGGACAATCCTCTCCTTTTCAGAAGATGTGCTGATAACTTGTACCGGAGATGCATTCCCGAAGAAGAGATCCCGAACATCCTGAAAGAGTGTCACGCCTCCCCTTATGGAGGACATCTGGGCAGCGAAAGGACCGCTTCCAAAGTGCTACAATCAGGTTTTTACTGGCCCTCTTTATTCAAAGACGCTGCACAGTATGTAAAGGTCTGTAAAGAGTGCCAAATGATGGGCAATATTGGATGAAGAAACGAGATGCCAATGGCAAATTGGGTTGAAGTGGAGATCTTTGATGTATGGGGGATCGACTACATGGGACTGTTTCCCCCGTCAAGGGGGTATCAATACATTCTAGTGGCAGTAGATTATGTATTAAAATGGGTAGAAGCTGTTGCGACTCAAACGTGCGACGCTAAGTCAGTGATCAAGTTGTTCGAAAAGACGATTTTCCCTCGATTCGGTGTACCTCGTACTATAATAAACGATGGTGGCTCGCATTTCGGAGAAAGACAGTTTGAAGCACTCCTACAAAAGTATGGACTTAAACACAAGATCTCTATGCCCTACCACCCACAAACTTTCGTGCGGGTAGAGGTTTCGAATAGACAAATCAAACAGATTCTGGAAAAGACTGTCAATCGAACGAGGAAGGATTGGTCAATGAAGCTTGACGATGCACTTTGGTCCTACAGGACTGCCTATAAAATGCCCATTGGAACCACCCCCTATAAGTTGATCTACGGAAAATCATGTCATCTACCCCTTAAGCTGGAACACAAGGCCCTTTGGGAAATTAAATTCTTGAATATGGATCTAGAGAAGGCGGGAGAAAAGAGATATTTGTAGTTGTAAGAAATCGAAGAATTGAGGATGCATGCTTACGAGAATGCGAAGATCTACAAACCGAGGATGAAGGTGTGGCATGATGCCCACCTGAGAAGGAAGGACGTAAGTGAAGGCGACAAAGTTTTATTATTTAAATCTTCCATTCGTCTTTTTCCAGGAAAGTTACAAACGAGATGGTTTGGACCGTTCACTGTATCATAGATATACCCGTCTGGAATGATGGACCTATATGACAAAGATGATCCATCCAAGGTTTTTCAAGTGAACGGGCATAGGGTGAAAAGGTTCTATGAAGACGAAACTTTCATTAGAAGGACAAAGATCAACTTGCAAGATATGGACACTGCTGGAGGCGAAAAGTGAAGGACCAGGACCTGTCAAGCTGGCTACGCGAACTACAGCGCTCCTCGGGAGGCAACCCGAGCTTTTACTTTACCTAGAATAGGATGCTATTTACTTTCTTGCATGAAAAACATTATGAACATTTAGATTGTAATAAGGCCCGAGTCAGTGCATGCATCATGTGCGCTGACTCTTCTGTTTTATGGGCCACCGTTCTACTTTATGAGCATTGATGAGTAATACTATATGAGGCCAGAAACTTAACCTTATGCCAATGATGTTTTACCCATCAATTGCTTTTTCTCTCGCCTTGTTTTTGGTTTTTCATCTAGATTTTCATTGTGAAGATCGTATCGGGCAGAAACTCAGCCGGCGCGTAGAATGTGCTCATATCGGGCGACGGTATACCGGGCGACGCATAAGCCATGTCGGACGTCACGCCCGGGCGGCGAGCACCTGTATCGGGCAAGATGAGTAATTACCCTTGATTAGACGGATGGGACCGCTCGTCTCGGGAATGGCTTGTCTCAACGGCCGACACGCATCCCGGATTTACTCGTTTTACCCCCGACTGGGATTTCTATATATAATACAGAGGTTTTACTGTGTCGGGCTACTTCACTTACTCCTCTAGCTACTCGTATCATGCAGTAACTTCTCCCTTTGCTCGTATGTCGTCCACCTTACTTTTGCTCTCGTGTCGTGCAAGAGCTTCAGATAGTAAAGGTATAGCCCGACAGCCTGCTTGCCCGACACGAGTTTCATATCGCGCGCAGCGTATCGAGTTGACGACTTTAGTTGATTTTCCTTGTGTCGCCTGACACGTGTGTCGCGCGACACGTCTTTCACTCGCGCTTGTCCGATATGCCATATCGGGCGATAACCGTGTCGCCCGTCCTTGTGCCGCCTCGCTTGTTCTTGTTATCGGGTGACACGTTTTTCTTTCAGGAAGTCCCTATCAGGCACTTTGTTTCACGCAACCGCATCGCCCGACACACCCATGTCGAGCAACGGGTATGACGCGCAGCTTTTCTCCGTATCATCTAGTTTTGTATCGCCGAAGATGTTCTTTTGATGAACGACACCCAGACTTTGTATCAGGCTGAATTTTATCGTGCAATCAGTTTTTCTTTTAAACGGCGGTATTAATTTTAAGTCTTTCCTACCTAACATTTAAATGATCAATGAACTTGTTTAATGATAACAGATATGGCCCGTACAAAGCAAACTGCCATTCGAGTTGACAAACACGGTAGAAGAATCGACACTGAGGCCGCAGCTGAAGCAACAACGGTCGGGCAGAAACACCAGAATCCCGAGGCAGTTGAGCCATCAACCGCTATGAAGAGAGCAAGGACGGAAGAAGTAACGACTCCATTTTATTTCCCAGAGGATGCATCCAGAACAAGTGCAAAGCTCTCAAGAAGGAAACACATGGCTCATGCAGATTATGACAACAATAACCAACCTATGGTAGACAGAGAGCTCTTGAAAACACTTGTGGATACTATATCCAAAGAAGATGCCCCCATGAAGAAGGTGGCTTCATGGCTGATGAACCCAAAATACCCACATTCAATCCAAAAGCCACTAGAGAAAGACTTCCACTGATTTTCTCTTTTGGAGATGGTTCTAAACCACCGCAGAAGACAGACTATGATAAGGAAATAGACCTCTCTTGGGGGCTACCAAATCAAGAAAAAGTATTGGAAGAGATAAGTGGACTTCTCGGACTAGTTCAATAGATTCTGAAAGTTTAAAGAAACTGAGATTGATGATCAATCCTTTTGTTCATGTTCACAATGGAAGTATCTTAAAAAGTCTACCTAGTTTAAGGGAATGCCTAATAGTTTTGGAACTTCTTCCTCAACAAAAGTGCACGACTAATCTCATTGAATCTTGCAATTTTGAACCCTCAATTGCCTTTTGGTACAACTGACTGCAACATCTTCATCCTAGAATGGAGATCAAATAAAGAGATGCCTGACTAACTCCACCACATAGCCTACCATAGAAAAAGAGGAGAATATGTGTGGGAGCTTCTATCTGGCGCATGCATGCTCACCAGCTAACCCTCACTAGGTTAACATTACCCTACCTTATCTACTTCACAACTCTGGGACACAGTGCGGAGTAAGTTTGGGGGGGGGGTACCATGTACCACTGCGGGAGGTATAAAATTTTGAAATTTTTTTCTATGCATGTGTACATATACATATGCATGCTCATACAAAAAATTTACAAATATTTTACAAATATTTTGCTTATTTTGTCTCCATACATATGTACGAAGACACTATATAGTAAAAACCTGATACAGCTTTTTGCCAGTTTGTTTTCTATGTCCCTAAGGAGATGCAAGTTTTGTCATGTCTTTCTGATAATGCAGCCTCAAACAACAAAAGACTATGACTTTCCATGCCAAAAATTTCGAAAAATAATCTCACAACAGCTAAGAGACGTGTATGTAGAAGGAAAAAGCTGCCCAAACAGCAAAAATTCCTCTTGTTTTCCCTTACCCAACAAAAATCCCAAAAAGAGAGAATAGCCTTATGAGAGTGAATAAAAAAGAAAATATATATATATATACACTTGTTTTCCAAAAGTACCCATCTTTAGGAATGGTAGATCTGGGGCAGTGGTACGTAGGATGTGAAATCACTACTCTAAAGCCAACTGGCTTGGCCTACAGGGACCACTCGCCCGCTAACAGACCCATACCTGGATGGACTGATGGGAAATAAGAAAAACCCAAAAAGCCTTAAGCCTACCCAAACACACAACTTTCTGCCCCCAAAAGCTGTTTGGTGTGAAAGCTAACTTCGAAATCATGCACCCAAGTCTCGCCGAAGCTGTGGAGAAATTTTTGTTGAAATAATAAGGCAGGAAATGCAAAGTCTGTTGTTCGTGGTTGGGCAGTATTCTCTGTAAGACATCTCAATGCTCGCTCAAACCCATGGTCTGGAAACTATACCAGTCAAGAAGAAGCATCACAAAACAAAGTTTAAAGATTGATTGAGGACAATCAAAATGCCAAGTTTGGGGGAGTTGATAACACCAAATTTTGTGATGTTTTTGGCCCTTATTTCGTTATCAATTCTGCCCTTTTTAACTGTTTTCCTCTCCTTTCTGTCATATTTTTGAATAAATAGGCCACGCTATGCTTTTAACTCAATATTATCATCTTTTGCAGAGTTTTCCTCGATTTTTAACTCATTTATCATCAAAAAGGCCTGTCCCGGCCCACCAGCGTGTTCCACCTGCATCAGCCTCCTTACTAACCAGTCGGCCGATACGCTCGCTGCCCGACACAAGGCAGCATGATACACT
Organism: Alisma plantago-aquatica; assembly: GCA_963693085.1. Lineage (NCBI taxonomy): Eukaryota > Viridiplantae > Streptophyta > Magnoliopsida > Alismatales > Alismataceae > Alisma > Alisma plantago-aquatica. Next base: position 1,291,418,012 of record OY856409.1, read on the forward strand.
ATTGCCTGAGAGGATGCCGTGTAAGAGAGACCAGACGAGCGATCCGCCATATACCTGACAGGGAGCCGGACTCGCCACGACTTTTGTAGCGTGTCGCGCGATACAGGACACCCACCGACAGGCGCCACTTGTCACGATGACCGACATGCTCCCAGCCTGATACCCTTGTGTCGGGCGACATGCATATCGGGCATCCTTGAAGCTGCAATAATGGAGCTGAAGGAGGGCATGTGGCACCCAGAAAACCACATCCTCTCCCAACCGCTGCCTATAAATAGCAGCTACAAGACTCTGATGGGACGGGTCGAAATCTCTCGAAAGCCAACTTAGGAAAGCATCTAGAGCTAGCGTGCCGTGCCTCAGGGGTGTACCGGGCGATACTAGGTGAGCACTTCCCCAACCCGAGAGGGAGGGAATGGTTCACTTAGGATCCGTCCCGGGCACTGCTGCAGATCGATATCGGCCAACAAGGACACCCGATATGAGTACCTGATACCCTCAGTGAAACTCTGGCCCGACACGATACCAAGCCCGATACACATCACTAGTCACGGCGTCTCGCCCGACACAATCGTATCGGGCATGAGCGCCCTGCACGATACATCTGCTCATCATGAGTGTGTCGCCTGAGCGGGTGTGCCGCCCGACACGGACCTATCGGGCAAGGCTCCCACCCGGTATCGGGCTGGAGGACTCTCGGGGATCCGCTACTTTCTGTCGCCCTTCTAGATCAAGAAGGCGACATTTATCTTTACTTATTTCAGTCATTTATTTTCTTTACTTATGCAATGTAATCAGACCCTTTTATGCCAATGGAATTAGAAGAGTTTTAATTTTCTGCTACTTTATGTTTGGTACCTTTTGATGGATGATTGTTTTCTTTAGCATCCAAACTCTTACTTGTACGCTTGGATCATGTTTCGACTAGCTACCGAATCGTGTTTCCCGTTGCAATAGCCTCAAGAGAGGTGTTGTGGCTCTAGTGTTTAGTCCGATACGGGAGTACGAGAGTGCCCCAGATCGGAGTTGCTTTAGTGACCTTTCCACTCGAACTTAAGCCCAACAACCTCGAGAGAGGTGTTGATGTTTAGTTTGAGGTACCCACTTCGAGAGAAGGGGTAAATGATGTTTCTACTGCCGCTTGTTTTACTAAAGCTTTCTCCTTCGTGCCTTACTAAAGGCAGTAGTATTATCCTCTTTGTTTCCATTGCGTGAAAACCCTAAAAACTGATAAACCTTTAAAACCTTAATTTTCCTCGTAGCTCCAGTTGGAGATAGATTTCTTTTATTTTATCGATCTTAGCCTGTTGTTCCCTTGGGGAACTTTATCATCTCCTTACCCATACCAGAGTGTAATGTGTTGATTCCGCATTCGCAACACTACCACCCTTGTCCCTGTGTTCGACCCTGTATATCTACTTCGACCCCGTAAACAAACTTGCGGGGGCCTAGAAGGTTTCAGGTTATAAATTTAAAAGTCTGACTACTTCAAATCCGCTCTGTTTTTTCGGAAGCGTGATTTAGGCCGATCTGGCACTCATGGTCAAACATACATCCTTTGATAGGGATCATGGCAAGCTACCTACCTCGGTATGGCCCCATAAAGTTAGATTCATGCTCATACTATGTGTTCTCCACTTAGCTCATCAAGCTCCTATCAGATACTTCTTTAGGTTACCTAAAACCTAAACAAAAGCTGATACTCACCCTACAGAAGGGTCCTTCCCCAGGATGGGAGACAACTATCTCTTAATAGTAGCGAAGGTTAAAACATCCTTTCTTCCAAGGTTTACATCATCATGTGCATAGCCCTATTATTCTACTAATACATGTAGCTAGAAAGAAGGCAACCTATAAGCCACTCTGGGCTCCTTGGTATGTCCTACTTGTTCTTTATTCCTTGAAGTTGGCCAAACTCATACATATGTCACCAACATGTGTGAGGGGTTCATCAAACATATACCTTAGTCCAAGGGTTTTCCTTTTCCCCTAACCATGAGAGGGGTGCCATACTCGAATCCTTAAGAACTCAAACATCATTGTGAGCATCAGGTGAACCAGCTACTACCACTTCCCCTCTTTGGTCTAGGAACCCTAGGTTCACTTCTTATGCATCACCTGTCTAACCACGAACCAAACATGCACAAGACATGGCATACACTTCCCACCATTCTTCCACATGAACAAAACCTTAGTGTCCTACAAAAGGACAACCAACTCAGTGTGAGACCTCATAACTTGTTACCGTACCTCCCCAGGGCCTAAGGAACTCTCCTTTCTATACATATAAGGTAAGGTAGGCACCTACAACTTCTGTACAACGGTTCAAGAAACCTCTTTCTCTTTATAGGATTTGGTTCCCCTAAAGGCATCCAAGGTACAAAAAGCTTCCCAGGACACTATTTTTTTAATTGAATCTGCTGCAGCTTCTCCTCGAAGTTTCTGGGACTTGTCTAGAGTAAAGTACCCGAAGGTGTATTGGGGGAAATGGACTTGGGCTGCTAGTTTTCCAAGAAGAATATCTTTATTTCTGTGGAAATTATTTCTGGATAGGTTGGTGACTATGGAGGTTTTGAAGATCTTTTGTTTCTCCCTGGCTTCTTGTTGTACTCTGTGCATGAATGGTGAAGATGGTGTTGATCACCTTTTTTTCTGTTGCTCTTTTTCTGCACCTATTAGAAGCTTGTTTGCCGAGAAGTTCAAGGTTGATTGGCCTAAGAACAGGCGTATGATAATACAGCTGGATGGTAAAGCCAAAACAGTTGTCGGGTTTGCTTTCTATGGCATTTGGCAGGAAAGAAATAGGAGGATCTTCCTTGGTAATAGAAAGGAGATCCGTGATATTTGGGATACTGTTCTCCATGATTCGGAGAGCATGTATAGATAGCTGTTTTTCTTTGTGTACAGCTCTCAGATGTACTTTGTTTCTTTTTTCCTGCATTGTATTTTTTACATTAGCATTTATAAAGAGTGGCAAGCTGGTTACACCAAAAAAAAAAAAAGGTACAAAAAGCCTCCAAGGATCATGCATGAGGCAACGACAACTTTCTACTCAGGGTCATCTAATACAGGTCATAACATACCCAATTTCTCATGGTCCCTCACCTTAGAGTTAAGGTCTCTAACCTTCTTCATCGGGTCTTTCCCTCTCTCGCTAGAGAAAACCCTACAATTGGTCCTACCACTAGAGGTTCTCTCCCAGAAGATGGGTCAAGCTCCTAAGGATACACTTTTATCCCTAGTTGGGTGAAACCTACTATTATGACCTATGTCAGGCCAAGATCATTCAACGATATGCATTCTCATCTCATAAACCATCAGACATAACCCTTCTGGCCTAGGTCTAAAACCTTCTACAAGCCTTGTTGTCGTTCTCTTCTATGTAGGTGCATGCCTCTTTCTACACATATAGATCTGTTAGGTTTCCTATATGGTCACCACTAACCTTCTCAACGATGGAGCTATCCCTCACCCTTAACAGGAATGACCACCCAAGGCCAGGTCACCATAAGGCACTAGGGTCAACCAACCACCCATAGTTCATGTTTCTCATGTGTACTCAAAACCTTTACGTAAAGCATGCATGCACGAATAACTGAGGTATCCAAATCATTGTGTCTACTTTTCTCTATCCACCATTTATGGTATTGGGTTGAGCATCACCCTCAGAGGATGCATCAGGTCTCTACCTCTTCTTGGAGGCCTCTGCCTCCAAGGCTAACTCTCTCTTCTTGTCCTCCCACAAGAAGGTCTAATCTTAGATCACTCATGAGGGCACGACAACACGTGCCATGCAACCTAAGCATGTGACTAATCTTCAGTTTATGCTTAAACTATTAAAATTATGTCCATGACTGTGATGACCTCGATTTTAGGGTTTTGATACCATGTATGATATTTGAGAACCATGAGTGTTCTATAGGTGGCTGAGCTTAGTTGATGAATTCATAATTTGATTTCGAATCACTTTCACATTAAATAGTAGGATTAAAGATGTGAGTGGTGAGTATGATACTGAAATGAGTTCAACTAATATATATATAGCTTTCTATTAGTCCTTTTGTGTGCTTATGAGATCAAGAGGTCCATTAATAGTCACAACAAGCTCAAGTGGCCAATTGATGAGCCTTCAGGTATGTTACTATCATATTAGGTGTTTTGGACTTGTAGGATCAAGATTGATGATTGTTTATAATGAATCCAAGGCTTATACACAAATTATAAGGTTGTTTGGAGAATTTATTTGCATGATCAAATAATAGAGTTTGTGTCTCAAACTTTCACAGAAGATGCTTTAAGATATTATGAGCCTACATCTAAAGTTTTAGAATTTTTAGAGATTGTTACAAATAGATGCATCCATTTGAAGTTGAGGACATTAGTGATATAAGTATATTCACATTTTGGTCTTTTGGGTATTTTAGTACATACGTCTGTGACAGATTAGATGTCACGCAACCTTTTTTTTAGTGAGGCACCTGTGATGCAGATACACGGTCCAATCCAGTTCGTCCTTGAGGATCCAACAGTGAAGACTTGTCTCCTACCTCTAGATTCCATGGAGGAATAAGCACATATCGATTTCCCTCTTATCCTCCAATTTTTATGGGAAATTGACTCATTTGATGTGCAACGTTGGCTGTGTTTTGTTGATACCTACTCAACGAACCCGATAATTAGGCAATAAGGTGGCTTCTACAGGCTAGTCGACTCCTCTTCCTTCCACCCTCTTCCTTCTGGTCTCCTCCACTGCATCTTTCAGCAACAAACTAGAGATAAGAGGGAGGCCACGAGAGACAAAGTAGAGGTGTTAGGAGTTGGAAAAACCACCATTATCACCACGCAAAGGTGGGTTTCAGTTGAGACTCTACACAATCACAATGAAGGCTAGACGACATCTATCCAAGCCTGAAATCCACTCCTCGACCCATACACCGGCAGCCATTGTGAACGGCTCACAGAGGAAGCGCCCGTGATGACGAAGGTACCTGCATTGCATACTCTTATTCCGTGAGCCTAGGATGGCCGGACAGCCAGTAGGATCCCACTGAAGTGGAAAGGGTGCATAGCTCTATTTTACAGAGCAAATAGAGCACCTCACAATGAGGTGGGGGATCCGGTCGCCTCTCATCCATATCCGGGTAGCAAAGGGGCCAATGGACTTCTTCATCTGCCCATCATCTTTGAGTTCAATTCTAGAAGATCGCAAGGTTCCTCGCCGTGGATCATTGTCAATGGCGGTTCTAGAGACGTGCGGCTGACACAGAACCTCAAGCATGAGACCACCTGAGAGTGAGGAGGCATGGATCTCACCAGAGTCCATTCTCGGTGATAGACGCTACCTTGGCGAGCATTGGAAAGGGTAGATCCCTCTCTGGCCACTGGAGCCCTGCCGCAGGCTAGACCAGGCTGGCCTTGGAAGCGACGGCTGAAGAAGGCTCACAGACAGAAGGGGAAGAATGCAAGACTAGTGTGATCGGGTGAGAGGGTCAGAAGTCTCATGGATCTACCCTGAAGATCCGGCTCCACGTTTTGTAGGTAAATTGTTTATAATTCTCAAAAATAGATTTAATATTTCATAATTAGTTATAAATATCTCCCTTGGCCTATAAATCCCCCCAAAATACCCATAGACTCAGAACATTACCCTCTTTATTTTGAAACCCCTATTTTAGACTTTTGAGACACTATTTTCTATGATATTTAATGTGGATGAGAATACTTCATTTAAATAGTATAATTAGTAAATGCATGAGAAAGATATAAAATTTGGATCAGATATCTAGAATGACCCCCTGATCAGTAAAAAAATAAAATGCACATGTTCTGGATCAATTTAACCTAGGTTTGGTCAAAGACCTAATTTGGACCTAAAATACAATCAATAATGGTGAACATTGTATTATGATGATTAATTGTTATTAATCAGGTGATGACCAGATTATCTAGATGATCATGGATATGTGAGGAATATCTAAACTCAGGTACGTGGATATAATTATTTGACTAGATTTACTGGATGTTAAATATATGTACTTGCTTGCTTATATTTGAAATACACTGTTGGATGTAGATGTATCTATATGCATTGTCATCTCCGCTTTGAACAATAAGAACATACACTGTTGGATGTAGATGTATCTATATGTATTGTCATCTCTGCCTTGAACAATAAGAACACTAAAGAAAGAAAATGGAATGTAGTTACTGATGGTTCATTAATCTCCCTATTAGAGAGGGAAAGGATTAATGTTGACTACCACCTCCCTAATGGTACAAGGTACGCGGGGAGATCCCTAATGATACAAGGTACGCGGGGATAGGGCCCACTAATATATGTTTGTGCTAAGTCCACCATAGTAATACATGTCCATTGAAATATGGTTAATAACTTGGGTTTACCTGATTTTCCGTCTTAAATAATGCTTTCATTTGCTTTCTTCTTTTTCAAGTATTTTAAATATGCCAGCATAGTATAGTATCTTTCAACCACGTACCAACTTTATGTTGATTCGTTGTTTCACGTATACTTTAGGTTCAGAACTAGCATGGGATAAAAGAATAGGATGTGAGCAAGTTGTGCAGGTTGTACCTTTTGTGTAGATCCTAGTTTAGCAAACATGTTCTTAGACTGTAGAATTTCCATTCAATATGTAATTGTAAATCATGTTGTAATAACTCACTTGGTAATATATACATGTTGAATGTTGAGAAATTTTTATAGTGTATGTTATGGTTGTATGTTCATGTATGCATATTATGCTTCCGCATCTCTCTCTGAAACGATTGTCTAACGTTTTCAGATTTTGTTTTCTCATCTCCATGGGGTTTTGAGAAGGTGAAAATCCGGGGACGTTACAATGATGTCTTGTATACATGCTTTTCATTGATTTGGTGGAGGATTCCTTAATCCTTTTCATACTTACCCTAACCTCAAGAGGGTGGGGAAAAGAGAGAAAAACCCTAAACCCTAGAACCTTACTTGAATTAGGGTTGAGAAGGGAAGAAGATAGATGAGAGAGTCCTAAAGGTATCTTGTTTCTAGTCAGAACCTCAAACTTTGGCTAGGCGGTCACACAGTATCCGGAAGTTCTCGTAGACTGACTAGCGGGGCGGAGGAAAATATTGCCAGCCCCCAGATCTTGATCCCTTTCTAGACACCTCCATCGTCAAAAAATCCTCTAATAACTCCCTCGGGTTCTATAGATTTGTAAAATTTAATAATTATTAAGGATTAAATGAGAAACCATTTGCTCTGATACCAAATGTAATGAACCCGCTTTCCGATAACCCCCAATCAAGGGATACCAAGAGGTCAGAGGCGTTATCCCAAAATTTAGGATCAATGGTTTGACGATTTAATCAAAAATAATTATCACATTCTACTAATACTAAACTGGAAAGCTGGAATAAAATAAAACTTTTGCATACCTTTTCAAAATAGGATCTATGACTTCTATCGACAGAAGAAATCTACCTATCTAATCCTCCTTGGAATATTTAGTCTTTATCTTCACAAATTTCATTTTACTGATTTTCCAATATTAGAATTGTATCTAAAATGCCGACAAACAAAACGTCGATCAGTATATTGCTATAATGGTATGTGGGGACAAACACAACATCACAAATAGGCTCTAACAACCTAAATATAGAAAATAGTTGATTAATGATCCAAATTACATTTTTAATGCAACTTCTCAACCGCTTTTACCCTAAACCCTGGATTACATTCTCTTAGGGTTTTATCCTTGCAAGGGACATAAGGCCACCTTCTCCATCCTGAGCTTGGTTCCTGGGGTCACCTCTCGAGGTGCCCAATGGTCTTCCCTCTGGAGCTTGACCGACTCAGACCTTCCCTCTGGGGCTTGGTCTTGCATCATACATCAGAGTGGTATGTAGGTTCAAGAAGTACATTCATAATTCAATGTTATACACATAGTCAGTTTATGATATTGTAGAATTGAACAATCAAATAGTTTAGGTTTCACATCAATCGAGAAACCTCGTGAAATGTCGTGAATCATAAGCGGTTATTCATAAAGTAACCACACACCTGTTCAGTAGATTCAACATGCTAATAGTAAATCCAAGCAAGAAATTGTCCAATCAAGTAGTTCAATCCACACAAGCAACAACGTTGAAAAGTACATGTACTCTATTTACTATACAATTTATCATATTCTATCTTATTCATCTTGAACTCTGTTCCTAGGGTTTCATTAGGGTTCATCTGTATCATTATCACTATAAACCCTAAAATAACAAAACTAATTATAAACCCTAACTAGTTTGTTAAATCCTTCCTAACAGGATTAGGATCGACTCACAATTGCATTCTTCTAAGGAATCTCAAATTAATCATATTAATCACCTTTTACCCTAAATTAGGGTATATATATGCATTATCTTAGATTCATGTGTGAAAACCCTAAAGTAAGAAAATTATTATCTAAATCGAATTCAACTCTTACTTTTTCTCTCAACATGTTATTATAACTCAAAATAACCTAATTAAGACATTAAATCTGATTTCCAAACATAATTAGGGTTTTTACCATGGTTTAATGCATAACATGGTCAACTTAAAGAACTTTTGGAATTACAACCTATTTCAGCCTTTAATATCATTTTTAGCAAGTTCCATGTGATTTTCTGATGAACTTTCATATATAAATTTTCTCCATTTGATACTCTTATAATTTCTCACGATTTTTACAAAAAAAGGCATTTCCCACCAATCGGGAAATGCTTTGTGGATTATCCACTTGGATAATCCGCGCCAGTGGGTCAGGCCAGAGCCAATCGTCTCCCGCCACACAGATGACTGGGTCTTACCCTCAACGCGTGTTTTCAAAGAAATACAATATGTAGAAAGACCAAAAGGTCCTTACCTCTACACTTGAGGGCTCGGGGCAAAAGTGTAAACTTGTTGGGAGTCGTCTCCTACCTCTGTCTCTACGTTGCGTGAGTAGGTGGTCAACCTTCTGGTTGACTCGGCATTCCTGGGCCTCTACGAGCAAATGAAGACTACAACTAGCTTCGTCTTCCTCCCATGAACATGCTCGATCTGTCAATTGGACCTCCTCATCAGTCCTTCACTGTAAACTAGTCAAGGCTTCTTCGGCGCTATCTGCACCTCGACAAGGTGGAAGGTCAGGCTAGTTCTTCAAATTGATAGCACCAAGATATTCTTTTCTGCTCTCCGATCAGGAGAGGGTAGGTTAGGGGATTACTTTCACTTCTAGGATCTCTCCCCTATATATAGTGTAACCATTAGGTTTGTGGTGAATCGAGGACTTCCCCAATTCACAATGAAACCCCTTAAACCTCAGGCTATATAGGCTCAAGATGATCGCCCCGGGGCGATGGACTCATCTATTGCCTCGTAGATGGATTCATTCTCGAGCAATTCGAGAGCCGTCCTCATGTGAACTGGACTCTTCGTTCCAATCACCCCGTGAGACTGGGATCAAGTCCCGACCATTAGATCACAGATCTGACGGTCCTGAGCATGCGATCAATTACAAAAATTAGGATTTAAATCCCAATTAAAATGTGACATATATTTCTTAATAAAATTATCTTTCCAATTTCGGATAACTTCAAAAATCCATATCTCCTTAATCGAGTATCCTTTTTCAACCAAATTCTAAGGGAATCATTATCTTTCCTTAATCTACTGGGTTAACCAATTTGAGTCCCAAATTCCAAAGGAAAAGGGTATTATCTTCATGTGCAAGTTATCCTTTATTAAAGCTTATTTAATTGGTATTTTCTCTTTGTTATCCTATTATCTTTGCAACTTGGACTCCTTGGAACCCAAGGAATCCCAAAGGTATGAAATCCCTCCTTGAAGGATAAATTGTATCCTTCTAGATGCTTCTACATCTTTCTTTTCTCATTATCTTAGTTATTCCTTTATTAATTGATTTCTTTTTCCTTTTTGTTTCCTTTTTCTTGTTATTGGGCCCAATAGCCATTAAGGCCTGTGAAATCAAACACACAAGGCTATTTGTAAAAGGAATCCATTCAAGGCACATAATTCACACAAATTACATAATCATACATTGATTGGGGAAATTGCATTTCTAACACAAAAGAACCCAAACAAATTTGGGGTTGTAACACTAGCTTTTGGTCCATGTTTGGATAGTTCATGGCCAGGATGACGCATATGGTGGATAGAATGCTCGTACCCCAAGCTAAGGCAGTTGTCACCAATGCTAAATCCCAAGGTTCTTGGAAGACCGTTGAGTGGCTTCGACGTATTGGAGAGTTGGAATATGTTGGTACGTCAGACCCAGATGATACTGACATGTGGTTCATTGAGCTAGAGAAGGCCTTCAAGATCCTCAATATACCTAAACAGGATAAGGTGAAGCACGTAGTGTACAAATTGAAGGGAAGCACGACCATTGGTGGGCCATTGAGGAGGAAAAAGGCCTAGAGTAGTGATCAGTTCGGAAGAGTTCCGATAGGAGTTCGTGAGTCGGTACTTCTTAGAGACCTATCTAGATGAGAATATCACACAGTTTGAGAGGATCTTTTAGGGATCTATGGAGGTCAACGAGTATGAAGCTAAGTTCATGGAGCTTGAGGTTTTTTTCGCATATGACAGTGACAGACAAGGAGACGATTAGGCACTTTGAGAAAGGTTTGAGTTTTGATCTGACAACACCACTGTCATCTTTAGAGAACAAAGAGAGGTTTTCCATGTTTGTGGAGTTAGTCAAGAGGGTGCAATGATCAGTTGTGGAGAAAAATGAGTCGAAGGCCAAGACGAAGCATGCACAATATCATGGACAAACTTTTGGAGGCTTTAAGAAGTGGTGGTTTTCAACGCCTTAGTCATAGCTGAGGTCGACATTACAGTCACAGTGGTCACCAAGTAGAGGTAGAGGACGTAGCTTTCCACCTGTGGGAACCATAGTGTTGCATCAGTTTCAGTAAGGGGTTGTATAGGTTGTGGTATGAGAGAAGGACATGCTATATGTGTGGACATGTTTTCCATACAAAGTTGTATTGCCCGATGAAGGATGAGGAGGTGACCTAGAAACTGAGGTAGAGTCAACAAGGGTCACAATGATGACAACAGTTCAATAGTGGTAGGGGACGTCGTCAGGCATCACAGGCTAATTCTTCAGGGTCAAGCTAGTAGAGGAAGGGGATGACAATAGGAAACAACGTGATTCTATTCCATGAGTTACTCAGATGAGTAGTCAACCCTTGGGTCAGATGGAGTTATTTTATTCTAATTTGTCTTCTTCATGTTTTATATCTATTTTGGTTGACCTGGGTGCGACACACTCTTTTATCACTACAAGAGTGAATTCTTTATGTTCTTAGCATGTTAGTCATAGATGTGAGTCTTTGCTTAGAAACCCCTTTGATTGGTTCCTTCGAGTTATGGGAGGTGTGTCCTTTCGACATTCATTATTTCTCAGGACACATCATTCAAGTGGATGTTATACCACTTGACATGCATGGATTCAATGTAATTCTTGGAATGGATACCTTATAGAAGTATCAGGGGGTCTTGAATTGTAGTGCCAAGGTGGTGATGTTTCATGATGGTGATGATTCGTGGATCTTCCAAGGTGATAGGAAGATTCTTCTGATGTATCTAGTTTCATCGATGACAACAAAGAAGATGATGAGACAAGGTATGAAGTGATTTTGGCACATGTAGTAGATATCAAGGCGAGGAGTCCTAGTATATATGATGTGCTAATTTTTTGTGAGTTTGAGGATGTGCTTCTTGTTGAGTTCCCAGTTGTACCCTCTCTTAGAGAGATTGATTTTGAGATCAATCCAGTTCTCGATACCCAACCTATAGCACAGACACCACACATGATGGTGCTAGTTGAGATGTAAGAGATGAAGAAGTAGTTGTAGGAGTTGCTTGAGAAGGGTTTTATCAGACCAAGCACATCTCCTTGGGGTGTTCCCATGTTTCATGATGAGAAGAAGAATGGATCAATGTGATGGTGCATTGATTACAAATAATTGAACAAGGAGATGATCAAGAAAAAGTTTCCTTTGTCATGGGTAGATGACCTATTTGATCAGCTGAGGGGGGTTGCAGTGTTCTCAAAGATAGATCTGAGGTTAGGATATCATCAGTTGCGGATCAAGGCAGATGACATACCCAAGTCAGCTTTCAGGATGAGGTATGGTCATTACGAGTTTGTGGTTATGCCGTGTGGCCTAACCAATGCACCAACATTGTTCATGGACTTGATGAACAAAGTGTTCAGGCCTTATCTTGATTAGTTCATCATTATGTTCATTGATAACATCCTAATCTACTCCCCTAATAGTTAGCAACATGAACAAAATTACAGTAGGTGTTGACCTTGCTTAGACATCATCAGCTATATGCTAAGTTCAATAAGTGTGAGTTTTTACCGAAGTAGGTGTCTTTTCTGGGATACACCATATCTAATGAAGGTGTACGTGTGGATCCCAAGAAGGTTCAGTCTGTGTTAGAATGGGAGCAGTCAAATACACTGATAGAAGTCCACTGTTTTCTGGGTGTGGTAGGCTACTACAAGAGTGATTTCTTTTGCTTTGCAACAACTTAAGAAACACGAGGAGAACTACCCGATGCATGATCTCGAGTTGGAAGCAGTGGTCCATTCTTCAAAGATATGGAGACACTACCTTTATGGAGAGAAGTGTCAGATCTTGATCGACCACTATAACATGTAATACACCTTTTCTGCCTTGGCATCATGAGAGAGATAATGGTTCTTTAGGGTGCCTTGTTGTACCCTATCTTGATGAGGAGAGAAGTGGTGACACCTTGAGTGTTATTGTAGGGTTTTCTTTGATGTGCTATGTTGATGTAGATCATATGTTGACTGATTGAGATCTTGGTTTTCAGTGACCATAGCTGATATCCTTTGATGTTTCCTCTATGATTGAATGGTGTTTTGGTTGAGCCCTAAAATCCCTTAGGTCGTAGAGGGTTGGTGCTCTCTTTTGGGTCGTTGATGACCTTGGGTTTCATGTGTGTTGGTCGTTGGGTATCTCTTGGACCATTAGCCTTTTTTCCATGTTTCCCTTTGAACGATGGTCATCTAGGACCAAGTGAGGTTGTTGGATGTTCTTTTCTTTCATGAACATAGTGGCTTGCATGGTTTTATTGGATGCATGGGTGTTCTTTGGTGGACAATTGGCTCCTATGTGCATGACACATAATCCCTTTCACATCTCTTTACCTTTGGGTATATTTACCCCTCCTTTCAGGTGCACAAGATCATTTTGCACCCTCTTTCATATTTGGAGTTCGGCCCTAGAAGCTAGGTGGTTAATAGGAGCTCATCCTTGGAGCTTTGGTGGAAGATCATCTTGCATGTGGTGATCTTAAGTCGAAGCATCATCTCTTTTTGTTTTATTGGTGATCTTTGATCTTTGGCAAGTGATCCAACCTATTGGTTTCATTTCCTTATATAACCATCCCTCTTCCTTCTTCTCTTGGTCGAATCCATGGTGCTACCATGGTGGTGCTTGTGTTGGGATGGAGGTACTCCTCTTTCTTGGGCTGAATCCTTGGTTCTTTAAGGTAGTGTTCAAGTTGAAAGGAAGAACTCTTATCTCCTTCTTTCCTTCTTGTTGTTTTCAGCCTAGAAGTTTTGGTTCTCCTTCTTGACCTTTTAACATAGGGTTTTTCTTCTCTTTTGAGGTAGTGGCTAGCTTGGTCATGGAAGAGATCAAAGCTAGGTTCCTTCTTTCTTTTGGAGCTTCTTGCCTAGAGGTGGTTGCACCATCATCTAAGGCGGGTTATATAACTCTTTTCCCTACTATTATTTGCACTTATTTTCTACACGCAAAGCTTATCTTATATGTAAAAAGTGGTTATATGTGTCATGATGTTACATCTTGTTCTATGGCTTATGATTTTGTAGTAATCTTGTTTATATTAGATCTTTTTCCTAAATCCTAGTTCTCGCTCTTGAGTTATGTGGATGGTGACAAGTTGGATCTTACATGCACACCTTAAAACGTTTGTTTTGATCTCCTTGGTTATGTTTCAGTTATCTTGAGGATGATGGAGGTTATTGGTTCTCCATGAATGTTTAGTGATCAGATTTCTAGGGTTTTGGACATGTTTTCCCTTTTGAACCTCTTCTCTTGAAGTTTCTATTTTCAAGATGATAATCACCTATTTTGGTCATGCTAGACGAGTGGTTTCCTCTCTAATATGTTCTTCATGTTGTGTTCTAATTAGTTGAAGGTTTGGAGGTGAATTTTGGTCAAATGAAGTTGTTTGCTTTAGCTTTGGTCGCTTAGAATGACTCCTTCAGTCGCATATAATTGTTGGTCCTCTTTGACTGATGGAAGTGATGGTTCCCTTCGATCATTTGATTTTGGTGATGTCTTTGGTCACTGATATGATCTTCGACCGTTTGGCCTTGTGCCATGTGTTTTCCTTTGATCATTTGTGTGTTGTTGATATTCTTAGTCATTGACTTTGGTGTTTCCATTTGACCATGCTATTTTGTGTAGATCCCTTCGGTTTCATATATTGTTTGGTTCCCTTTGACCGATTGAGTTGGGTGGTGCCCTTTCTTGTTGATGTGTATTTGACCATGATGTGTTGTCCTCTTCGATCACATGGCTTTGTGACCTGATACTCTCTTCAACTGAAGGTCATCCATGGACATATGGTTCTTATGTATGTTTATCATGGGATGATGATGGTTGGTTTATATGTTACAAGAATACGGGAAGTAGTGGTGTGAGGTTTGAAGTATTATATTGCTGATCTAGAAACCCTAAAGAGATAATAAATGAAACCCTAACCCTAATTTTCAACATATGGTGATAATGCTTGATTGCTTGAAGTGTGTAGCATGTAATGGAGTATTCTTTCTCTCTCCTACTTGTATAACTCAAATATTGTAAGTGGATGAGTGTCATAGCTTTTGAACGTTATGGTGTGTTTGATATGATAGGGCACTGATTGTGAGCCTTTATGAGGCATGATGAGATAATGATTGTGGTGAACATCTCATGAAAACCGGATTAACTAATGCGGAAGCGAATTATTTGCAGCGGATTACTAAAAATCACTAAACATTTAAAACTTTTTGCATAGCGATCCATACATAGGAAATCTTTCCCATCAAGAACCATTGTATAACATTTACATTCTAGTTCAAACGTACATAACATGTACTATCTCTTTTCAGAGATTACATCATCAACTATCTTATAAACATTATATATAGATAGTATACAAATCTCGAGGCATCAGGCCAAAACCTCAGATTGATTCATAAAACACCGACTAAAAACATCCGAGGACCTGAGAGTACAGAGACGACACATAGGACTTTCTAACTATATAACTTGACAGGCAGTATCTCCACCTGAGATATTACTGTTGTCCCTTCTGTCACTGCTGATGTCTATTCCCTACAATGAGATTCTGCTTCTTTGTCCGCGTCCACCTAAAACGTTGGATCCCATGGGGGTGAGACAATTGTAAATTGCCCCAGCTGGAGATATAACTCTCCGCCAAAACATTGTTATAGCAGTTTATTAAAATAAACTAAATAGAAGGATTTATATATATATAATTAACAACATGTAAATCACTTGTATGAACAAAGTGAAGTAATCTCCTTTTTCAAGGATAATGTTGCATCTACTCATGGTAGACTCATAGTTCATTCATCTACTTGTAATGAATACAACAGATATGAACAACATCAATGAACTACAGATATATAACAGAAATGTAACATCAGTCAATGAATTTCCGTATTTAATCCTTAAGCAAACATGCTATACGGCTGATTTCATTTTACAAACACACTTATGCCATGAGGAGGTGAGCCGTACCGCTCAAATCCAACCTTCGGTTGTGAAACCCAAAGCCGGTGCCATACAAGGTCCATGGAAGAGTCGAACAACATGACCTTCTACATCTCGGTCAGTACAAGAGCACAAGCAGGACCGCAGTCTCTTGCTTAAGTGACCTCAGTCACAGGGTTAGCTCTCGTAGGCTACCCATTCTCTGGCCCGCCTTGGTACAGGTCTCGGTGCTAGTATATCTGAGCCACGGGCCAGTTCACCGTGCTCCCTGAGCCATGAACGCATTCATGCTCTTTCACACTGAGCCATGGGCCTATTCACCATGCTCTTATACACATCTTGAGTCTACAACCGAAGTTGCACTCTAATCCTCCTATTTTCGGCTAGGAGAAACACCGTATATTCAACAATATACGCTCCGGATTAACCCGCAGGAAAACCCGTTTCACAATCACCAGCTACTGACGATGATGGATCTATGGACAAGGAACTACATGATATCATTATACTTGATTATTTAAGTACATTATGGCATTCTTTTAGCATTAGTCAAGTTCTCAAACATAACGTATTACAACAATGCTATAAAGAGACATGTACTACTTTCCTTAGATATTTATCAGTCTTTCAAAGACCTTGGGAACTCAATCCCTCATTTCAAAACTGGGAATTCTCATCCCTTCACATTCTCATCACCATAATCATATGGTTCTGGGTATTCAAACCCTTAACTCATCATTGAGCATCATTACCATTTATTAGGTAACTATCACCTTCAGGTCATCTGACCAAGGCATTCATGATACTTGTTATACAAGCATCACACATGGCTCACAAGGCCATTACACATCTTGTCACCTCTCACTAGGCAACAACTTATTCACATGGCTTACAATGCCATTGATCATTATACTTGTTATACAAGTATTTAACATGCCTTACAAGGCTTATGCAATAAAAGAAATACAACCTTCCCATCATTAGGGTTAAGGTTTTCTATTATTAACCATTTAGGTTTTCAAGGTCATATTATCAATGATCAAACCATAATTCATTGCTCCACACATCTAGGAGCAAAGATTGTTATCATAAGTATTCAATCATACTTATTTATTCTCATCATTTTTCATTAAATGAATCATCAATTCAAGGTATGAGTTCATTTCTCATCCTCATCATGGTATGATTATATGATACACATCATTTGGGATTAATCCCATTCTCAAGGTGCATTAATTAACACTCTTCAAGTGCAACAACTCATTACATTTCATTGTAATAGTTGCATAACACACTTCATATGTTTCTTACCCGATTATATTGGATTTGGAGTACATCAAGGTATATAAACCCTGAAGTGTTGAATGTGATAACTATCATATTTTTATGTATCACCTTCTCATCACTCCAGATTCTCCTGAATTAGCCATCTTATCTTGTATTAAGGTATTTCCCTTCTTAATACATTCCATCATTAATCACTCACCTATAGCATATAATGCATAGGCCACACATTAGAATTGTCCAACTATCTTTAATGATATGGACTTGTCTAATGATAAGAAATTGTTTACAATAAGGTTGCTTATAATCAACCACATGAAATGTTTCACCTTTATAAGGCCATTCCTTCTATCTCATCATTAGGGTTTCTTTATACCCTTGCTTAAGATTAGAAATATGATTCATTGTCATATTGTCCAAGTTTAGGACTTTATGTATTATGACTCCTCATTAGAGTCTCACATGCCTTCACCCTTCTTAGGGCCTCTCATCACAACATAACATTAGTACATCATGTGGTGTTAATAATTAGTTAGGGTTTCTCATGGAATCACCCTCAACTAGGGTTTCTCATGGAATCACCCTCCAATAGGGTTTCCACCATAGTTTCCCACAATTTGGGTCTACTATTCATCTCCATTAGGATTTCAATCAATTATCCATAGTTGGAGATTCACTATTCATCCCAATTAGGGATTTACATCTCATTTCCCTAAATCTGAGTTTCACTTATCATTACCCTAGATTAGGGCTACATCCTTACCCTGGATTAGGATTTCATTTAGAATTGCCCTCAATTAGGGTTAGAGTTCATTAGCCCTGTCAATTAGGGTTTATGTTCATGATTAGGGTTTCATGATCTCTATACTTGAGGATCATACCCTTAATCACCACATGAATCATATTCATGTATGAATTCATGCTAACATCTACTCAACTTGATTAGGTCATATCAACCCTTCAATCAAGTACATACAACTATGATCAACATAATGTACCAAGTCATTGATCCTATAAGAAATTAGGGTTCATCCCCTAATTGACACTAATCACTTAGGTACTATTAGGGTTTCAAACTTTGTACCTTTATTGATTATCATTACTAATCGTCATTGGATCAATGGATCATTCATCATCTTGATTCTCAAGAGATTCAATCACATTGGACCTCCATTACATAAGGTATCCAATTGAATTGGCCAATTGAATCTTCAATTGCAATAGGTACTCAATTGGGTTATTCAATTGGACCTTCAATTGCATTAGGTTCTCCATTGGGTTAACCAATTGAACCTTCAATTACATTAGGTATCTAATTGGATTGACCACTTGAACCTTCAATTGCATAACACAACTTGACCTTGAAGCCACCTAGGTCTCCAAACAGTTTGAGACCGTTTGCCCAAGTAGGTGAAGACCATTTGGCCAAGTAGGTGAAGACCATTTGGCCAAGCACGTCAAGACCGTTTGCCAATCCAACCTTTGGATTCTAGTGAAATTTCATCAAGGTTTGGTCTATTGAGTTGATCAACACATCAGCACTTGATTGTAATATGATTTGGTAACTTTGGACCTTCAATTGGTCAACTATACTTAACCCCAGACCTCCAAAAGGTCTTGGGTGATCCCCAAACGGTCTTGAAACCGTTTGGGTGATCCCCAAACGGTTTTGAAACCGTTTGGGCTAATCAACCCATAATCTCAAATCAACTCATTGGAATTTCAGCACTAATCTCAATTAGGGTTTGCCCAATTGATTAGCCTTCAACTCACGATTCCTTTGGAATTAACCCATAAAATTTGGTGAGTTATTAACTAACATCATTAGGAACAGTAATATCAAACGGTCAACGCTTGGTCAACCATATCAAACGGTTTTGAAACCGTTTTCCCAAAAATTCCAATTAATCAGGTTGAAGATCAGCACTTAATCCAATTAAGTTTCCCTAATTGATTAGCGTTCAACTCACGATTAGTTTGGAGTTAATCCCTAATATTTGGTGAGTCATTAACCAACATAATTAGTAACATTAATACCGAACGGTCAATGCTTAGTCAACCATATCAAACGGTTTTGAAACCGTTTTCCCAAAAAGATCAAGTTAATCAGATTGAAAATCAGCACTTAATTCAATTCGATTGCCTAATTGATTAGCCTTCAACTCTCGATTCCTTGGGAGTTAATCCCTAAAATTTGGTGGGTTATCATCCTACATAATTAGCAACAAAATTCCCAAATGTTCAACGCTTGGTAAACCATCTCAAACGGTTTTGTAACCGTTTTCTCCCAAACGGTTTCAAACGGTTTGCCCTTAAACGGTTTGCTGAAACCGCATAACCAATCAAATTAAAACGATTTGGAGTAGCTATCAAAACCGTTTGGCTTGGTACTTTTCTTTTGATAATCATCTAGGATGATGTCATCATCCCCTTCCTTCGAACAACCAAGAACAACAACCGTTCTTGTGGAAATTGCAGCAAAGAAACAAGAGTGTATCAAATTGAAGAAAACAATCAACAAAGTATAGAGAATTGATGCAATACCAATGATTAAGATTTTGAGTTATAAAACCCACCTCAAATCTAATCTCCAAGCTCCAAGCTACACGGATATAATGGTGGATGAAGATTCTCCAACTATTCCAAGGCTCAACTTCAAGATTTGGAGTGAAATGATCGGCTAGAATTGAAAATTGAGTGAAGAAATGAAGGAATTACACATTGTTTTATTATTGTCACCATGAAATCATGAAGAACGAATATCAACGGCTTACCAAAAGGTTGGGGACGTGATCCCTGCTGTCCTTAGCCTTCTTGGTCGGTTTTTCAAGCAAGGAGAAGAAGTGGGGTCGTAAAAGCCTTTCATTTGGCTTGGAAAAGGTACTTTTTTAAGAAAATTGAGGAGAGAGAAGATACTTTATAAAAGTCTTTTAATTCCAAAATTGTTGCCACCACTTCCCCCTTGGTTTCTTGCATGCAAGGGCATATCTATCCCCACCGAAATCCCTTCCATTATCCATGAATTAAGGGAAAATAAATTAAGCACCTTAACCCTTATAATAAGAATATCCATATTTGAGTGGAAATTCTTTTTCTTATAATAATGGTGAGTGGAATTTCACCTCCTTAGGATATGCTCGTGCCTTTGCAAGGCTTTAGGCTTATCCACACACATCTGAATCCAACCATTTTAATTTTTGTTGAAGGCCCTTTAATTAATACATTTATTTTTTCCCTAAATCGAATTAGGGTTTCAATTAGGATTAAATCTTGATTATTTTAATATCAAGATTCTCTCTCCTCCAACTTAATTCAAATGAGGCTCCCCTCCAATTTTCTTTGCTCTAATTGATTAAAAGAAACATTAGGGACCTAATTGAAGTGGTAATTTACATATTGAACCCTAGGTTTTGGGTAAATTGCACTTTTCACCAAAACTAGGTTTTAATGCACAAACCTTGCTTTATCAGCTCTTCCTTGGTATTCAGGCTTCCATAAGCCATACCTCAACATCATTTTCACTCTCATGATGCTTCAACACATGAGGAACATATTATCATACACAATTTTCACTTAAACCCCTCAACTTGGGTAATTTGCACTTTAGTCCAAAACAAACAAATATTGATTTCAACAATGTTCAAAAAGGACTAGAATTGCAACATAGGTTCCTCTTGAGGCCTAATTACTTTTCACAAGATGAGATTAATCATTTAATCACCTTTATTAATCAAAACATCTAGGTTTAGAGTATAACCCAGGTCAGGGGTGTTACAATGATGATGTACAAGAATTACGTGGTTTGGGTCTTATGACCTAGTAAAGGCTCAATGCCTAATGCGAAGTGATATCCTCCAGTGATGAAATGAGGGATGGCTATTCCCTAGTGATGTGATAATGGTATTAGCCTTGTATGGAAGTTATAACATGTGATGATTTTGATGGCCTTGATTAAGGCAGTGAGACAGTGATGTCATGAGATGATGTGACAAGTTATTTCTTCATATGTCTTATATCTTATGAAGTTGTTTCATGGTTATACTTGCTAGAAAGAATGAGGGTTGTATGTTCACTTGTTTGGTGCATCCTTAATTATCCCAATTGGCATAACCAATAAAGTGAAACCCTAATCATGTAGTTTCCCTGTACCATAGATCCATCTTCAGCATCAGAACTTGTTGGATGGTGAAATGAGTCATTCCTTCTGGGAACTCAAAGCACTTATTGTTGAATATGCGGGGATGCAAGTCGAGGTACCTCCTTGTGTCCACAATTGTGATATATAGAGGATGGATGTGGCCATGCCTCAGATGTGGTGATAATATGATTTTTGATAGGCAACAACGTTACTGCATTTATGCCTCTTTTTAGAATGGCCATGTGTGAGCTTGTTCTCTAGCGTCGTGCCAAGCACCAAGGTAGGCTAGGTATTTATCAGCTTGACTATATGTCATTGTTTACTGTAGACTGTTATGTCTCTTTGTGTTTTCTCTTATACTGAACCGGGAGGTGTTGGTGAGATCATGGAGTACAACTCTTCCATAGATCTTGTATGGTACCAATGTTGACTTTATAGTAGTTGGTTGGATTTGAGTAGTACACCTCAAATCCTCATGGCATAATAGTTAAAGATGTAATACATCCATGTAGTATATTTTCTTAGGGTCAAATATGAATCACATTGGTTGACCCCTTGCCTTATTTCTTATGCTATTTAGTTTATAACAATTATGCATGTTCTTCATATTCCTTCTAAAAGCATAAGATGTTCTATTGCTCAGTTTTAGGTGCCTAATCTGCTTAAATAGTGTTAATTACTTTACTTATATCATTTGAATCTGCTCGATTTGAACTTAAAGTTATCGACCAAGAACCAGCTGGTTGAAGAAAACCGAGACCACTACACTGTTAATCGGTCATTGACCGGTTTTGGCTGGTTTGAAGTAATTTTTGGGTTTGTCAGTGAACCGAACCCGTCCAAGTCATTGGTTCTTGTTTCAACATGTTAATATATATGTTCTATTATTTTTATTTTGTTATTTTACATTATATTTGGACTAATTTGTAATTTTCACATTACTATAAATATAAGGGTGCACACATTGTGCAACCCTAAGCTCTCCAAATCTCATTGTCTTTCACATGGTATCAGAGCGGGCCGATCCACCTAAAAACTAATCCCTCTTTCTCCAACCCTAGCCGCCGCCACACTTCGAAATCTCTTTTTTTTGGCCGCTATAGTACTGCTACAGTAGCGCCACCACCGCTACAGTAGAGTCGTTGCTACAGTAACGCCGTCCACCCCTCTGCAACCCTCCATCCACCTCTAATCCCCTAATAACCTCCATCCTTGTGGCCTAATCCACCACAGGCCCCTCTGTCTAGCTTCGTTTCTCTTTCCGAAATCATCGGACAGCCTCAGTAACTTTCCAGTTCTGGCACGTTGACGGCGTAACGGGCTTCATCCTCTCTGTCTGCCTGTGCCTCATGGTGGAGTGACTGATCCTCCATGTTGACATAGGTTTTTTCTCTTCATCTGCTGCCCATACGTGGGTTTTTTTTAAGATCCATGCGTGGATCTTCTACCTATTACTACTAGTCCATGTGTTGGACTTCTGCCTCTGACTATTGACTACTACTGTTGTGCCTGTTGTTGCCTACCTGGATCCGTAGGCAACCTTCTACTACCTGTGTCTGACTACTGCTGCCTGCCTATAACTCTACGTCTGCATCTGTTTCTTCCTGATGGCGTCTACTCATGAAGATTTGCGACATCAGGTGACAACTGTGAAGCTAGATGGGCGAAACTACCAGCACTGGGTGTGCTCTATGCAGATATATGTTAAATCACAAGGAAAAATGTCGCACCTGACGCGAGATCCACCACCCGTGCCTCCTACAAAATCCGATTTGAAGGATGTGAAAGCCTATGATGATTGGGTGAAGGACGACTCCAGAGTCATGATATGGATTCTGAATAATAGTGAGACCAAGATTAGTGTCACCTTATTATACTTGCAAACGGAGAATCAGATGTGGGATTAGCTTGCCAACACTTATTCACACAGTTAGAATCCCAAGAAGGTGTTTGACATCAACAAGCAGCTTAGCCGCCTACGTTTCTCTGGATCCGATCTGACGGATTACTTTTCTTCTTTCAAAGGACTGTGGGGGGAATTGGAAGCCAACCATCCCTTGTCTATTGATTTAGCTACTATGCAACGACAGTGACAGGAGTTGCAAGTAGTCCAGTTCCTTTGTGGCCTACCTGATTCCTATGCAGGGGTGGTCGATCAGATTCTCGCTAGTGATCCGCTGCCTGCTCTACATACTTCCTTTCAGAGACTACAATGCTTGCATGCATCTTCATCTGAGACTCCTACTGATATAGGGGATTCGATTGCTTTTGCTGCGATGTCTGGTCGTGGCCGTGGCCGTGGATGTGGTCGCTCATATGATGCTCGTCCTCCTCTTGGTGCTGGCCGGGGGAGGAATTCTTCAGGTCGTGGAGCATCCTCTGGACCTACTACTGCTACTACTCGTCCTCAGACTGGCCAACACTTCTGCAACTTTTGTGGCCGGTGTAATCATGTTGAAGACAAGTGTTGGGAAAAATACGGAAAACCAGCTTAGGCCAATGCGGCCACTGATGCTATTACATCTTTTGAGACGTCTACCCATCCTGATGCCCCAGATACTTCTAATGCTGACTTCATTCGTGTCGAGGTTGAGCGCCTATTACTGGAGCGTACTGGCTCTTCGTCTACTCCCACCACCATAGGAGCACATGCTGCGACATACTCTGGTTGTGACACTTCCTTCCTTTCTGCACCATCCTCTACTACTGGTAATATGAAATGGGTCATAGATTCAGGTGCATCTTCTCATATTTCTGGGAATCAGTCATTGTTCAGAAAATTATCTAGACCGACTACTAATTCCTCTATTATGCTTGTTGATGGCTCCAAGTCTACCATTTCTGGAATTGGAGACATTGTGTCTGATATTGTGCTGAAATCTACTCTATATGTGCCTCGTTTTCCGTTGAATTTATTTTTTGTTAGCAAAACTTTGCAGAACTTGAACTGTAGCCTGACTTTAGTACCTGGTTCATGTGTTTTTCAGGACCTTCGCACGAGGATGAAGATTGGTGGGGGGCATGAAGGATCTGATGGCTTGTACTACCTGGACTATCTAAAAAAACTAGACAATGTGGCTCTGGCTTCTGCAGTATCTTCGTCAGTATCGGCTCTACAGTGGAATTACAGACTTGGGCACCCATCATCTGAGAAATTGCACCATATTGTACCTGATGTAGGAACAAATGTGTTTCAATGTGAATCGTGTCAGTTAGGCAAACAGACTAGGGTTTTTTATCCTAAACGTTCTTAGATTAGCAGTAAAATTTTTTTGATCTTGTTCATGATGATGTATGGGGCCCTTGCCATGTCCCTAGTCTATCTGGAAACAAATATTTTATTCTATTCATTGATGATTTTTCTCGAGCAACATGGTTATTTCTTTTGAAGAGTAGATCTGAAGTATTGTCCACTATTAAATTCTTTTTTTCTGAGATGAAAACACAATATTATATGCCTGTTAAAAATTTTAGAACGGATAATGCACTTGAATTTGTTCAAAAAGATGTTGAGTTGTTTTGTAAATCCATTGGCACTATCCACCAGACTTCGTGTGCATACACACCTCAGTAGAATGGAAATGCAGAAAGAAAGAATAGACACTTACTAGAGGTTGCCAGAACTATTATGTTGCATTCTAATGTACCTCGGGGATTCTGGCCAGAAGCCATCTTGACTGCTTGTTTTCTAATAAATCGGATGCCTTCTTCGGTAATTGGAAATAAAATACCTATGCAAATTCTAAATCTTGATAAACCTTTATTTACTGTACCCCCTCACATTTTTGGCTCTACATGCTTTGTAAAGTTGCTTGGCCCAATGCATGATAAACTATCTCCACATGCTGAAAAGTGTATTTTTTTGGGGTACTCTCGTACACAGAAAGGGTATAGATGTTATAGCCCAACTACCAAGAGATGGTTCACTAACAGTGATGTTGTCTTTTTTGAGGGTACACCATACTACTCTACTCAAGCAAATAGTCTTCAGTATGAGCTTATTACTTCTCCACTACCTATTACTAGTGATTGTGTTTCTGATGCCACTACTTTTGTACAACCGACACCTCCTTTTATTGTTTATCAGCACAGGAACAGAGATCAACCAACACAAGATCCCCCCCAACCAAGCAAATCTTCTCCTCCAGAAGGTTCTGCATCACCTGAGGTAATATCTGACCTTGATGTGCCTATTGCTCTTAGGAAGGGCACTCGTTCCTGTACTATTCACAATATTGCTAACTATGTATAAACTGATCATTTAAGTGTTCATGTTAGCAACTTTGTCACTGCTTTATCTGTTGTTGCCATCCCAAAGATTGTACATGATGCCATGCAAAGTACAGCTTGGACGACTGCTATGAAGGAAGACATGTTTGCTCTTTCTGACAGACAAATTTGGGAGTTGGTGGATCCACCTCCTCAGTGTAAGCTTGTAGGCTGCAGATGGGTGTATGCTGTCAAATATCAACCATATGGTATTGTAGAACGTTTGAAGGCACATCTTGTTGCTAAAGGTTATACACAGACCTATGGTATTGACTACTTTGAAACTTTTTCACCTATTTCCCGTCTTAACTCTTTCAGAGTTCTCTTATCTGTTGTTGTTAATCTTGATTGGCCTCTAGTACAACTAGATGTTAAAAATGCTTTCTTATATAGTGATCTGCAAGAGGAGGTCTATATGGAGCAACCTCCCAGCTCATTTGTGCTTATAATAGTTGAGGTGAGGAGTTATATCTCTCAATGGGACATTGGTCTCACCCTATGGGTTTCCACATCTTTTAGGTGGTCGTGCACGAAGAGGTAGAGATCGTGCAGTTGAAGCTGAGCAGCAAGAGGAGCAGTAGTTGTTAAGGTTGTATATGATGTTAGTGTTTTGTAGTAGAGCCCTAAGTTTCTTCCCTGTACTCTCAGGTCCTTAGGAAGGTTTTGTTGTTTTTTATATAGACACGAGATTTTGGCAGTATGCTATGGTTGTACAGATATAGCATGTAATTATCAACATGTTGTTATATGTAACAGGTTGTGGCTTGATAGCCCTTGAACAATGATGTTGTAATATCTTTTGGTATGTATGAAATACAAGTGGCACAAGTTTATGGCTTCAAATATAATGTGTTCAGCTTGAGATGCTATCATGAGTTCAAATTTAATTTACCCTGCTTTGTGGTAATATGATTGCTAATGATAATTCCACACTTTATTTTGAGTAATATCGCTTTGTGTGGCGATGTGCTTCACATTCATCCATTGAGAACCAATTTTAGGAGATAATTAGGTACAAGAAAAGTTACGTCTTTTTTATGTCAGTGGTTGCCATCTCATACACATCTATATGTGTAACATGTTATAGGATACATAATCCTAAAAAATAATACATATATAGAAATATTTTAATTGGTTTGAAAATTAAGTGGTCCATAATATAAGGAGACACATTCTTAATATTTTTTGGGCAATAAAAATCTATCCAGTTTCCTATTTGGGATCCAAGTAAACGGGTGAATAACATACATATGAGACATGTTAACACTCTATTTGTCTCAGAGAAATAACTAGAGTTTGATTTGTCTTTGATGTAACAAAAAGTAATAGTACACAATATAAATATTTAATTTAATTTTTATTTGTGCTCCCCTCCCCGTCATAGGACTGACTCCGCCATTGTCGAAGTAAGACACCATAATTAATTAAATATGTTCTCCTCTTGAATGTTCGGAAGCAATTTGTGGATGGTTAGTGAAAGCTAGAAAGCTTGAGAGGTGATACTGTAATCCAACGAGCTTAAAATGATTCATAAGTTTACTCGTGTTTGTTGTCACTTGGATCCGTGGATAGTTTTGGCTGAAGACAACCGAGAAACAAACATCAAGCGTTTTGATGTGTAATTAATTAGTCACATTAAGATACATCATAGTATTTTTCACATACTAATTCTCATATATATATATATATATATATATATATATATATATATATATATATGATCTTCGTACTAGTTTTTTATTTTGGCTATTAGGTTTGAAGTCTTCGTGTGTGGTGTTTACAAGAAAGAAGTATGTAATACTAAATAAGTGGGTAAGTAATAAGTTATTTAAAAAGAACTAGCGGTGTAATTTGTTGGCCGCTTGTCTTCTATTTCGATGTAAATTCTCGATTACTTTTCTATAGAAATTCAACCATACTTTGTTTCAACCTTATTTGAGCAAGATGGAAACGTCAAGAACTGTCGCTCAATGGTAGCATCAACAATTTAAAAACTCCCAGACAGTGCAGGACATATCAAACGACAAACTCATATGTGACTCGGAAATATGTTAGTAGTTAGCACGGCCCGTCTCAGCCTGATACTGCTACATAGCCATAGGATGGGCGCTGAAGTATTCTCGCATTACTCAGTCTTGACCTCCACTCGGCTGCCCCGTTCCTCACCAGCAAACCCACGCGTCCGGATCTACAAGTGTAGATCGATTTCCGGCCGTGTGTTAGGCCACTCCGGATCCAAGCTGTGCGCGAAATAAACTACTAGAGTTCGGGCCCTCTCTTGCATACCATTTCCTTCTCGTAGAGGCCCAGTGTATTGGATCGTTGGTCCTCTGATAGAGGCTTGTGTACAGAGCATATGAGCTTTTCAGTTCATTCACGAGACAATTGGTATGCAACAGGTAATGTGCAAGTGTGAAATAAAAGCATGACGCAGAAAACGAAAGCTACGTGACAGTGCAGCAGCTGGATTGCTCCTATTTCTATTCTCTAGTATACCCAAAAACGCAGTACATAGAATTTTTAACAGAATATGTTAGAGAATAAGTCTGTTCATAGTATTTGTTTGTTTATCTACACTGATATTAGTTACATACCGTAAATGTGGGTTAAGCTCGATGCATAATAGAAAAAACTGATTGCATTCCAATATCACCTCTGTCTGTTGGCATCAGAGCGTTGAAAGAGGTAGGCAACAAATTGTGGCACACTCATTAGCAATTCTTAAGGAGAATCGTCCTCTCCCTAGAAATGATGTCGTCATCATTAACTCTTCTCTCCCAATGTCATCATCAAGTACATCTATTTTTTGTCGTGGAGGGAGTTATCTCCTCCAAGAAGAAGTGTCATTAAGTCACTGAGCAACAACCATCTCAATGTGTCGAAATTCATCTAGGAGACCGTGTCTCATCCCGGGACACCTTCATGTCATCACCATATTGATTCCCCTTTTTGCCCCTTCTTCATCTTTTGTCAGCTAGTTACGACACCAGTCAGGTTTGGACATAACATCTCTCTTAAAAGACACGAAATGATAGGCATCACTACTACAGAAATAGCATTCAGTGTCGCTTTTCTGGGCGTCGGTTATTAAGGAAAACCGACGCCTATCATATAAGGCGTCGGTTGTTTAAGCAAACCGACGTCTATATTCGAAGACCAGCCAGACACGGGTACCGCTTTGTATTAAGCGTCGGTTGTTTATAAAAAACCGACGCTTAAAGTCGCATGCGAAATCCATTTTTCGATAAAAAAATAGTGTTATTGTCAGCGTCGGTTATATACCTAGAAAACCGACACCTATGTGCGATGAAAATTTGCGCCGAAAATGTCACTTTCAGCGTCGGTTATCCTTGTATAACCGACGCTGAAGGTGGTTCGCGCCAAACATTTTCATGAAAATATCGTCCAATTGGACGTCGGTTGTTGCAAACAACCGACGCTAAAGATGTTTAGGCGTCGGTTGTTGTAAACAACCGACGCTATTTGGGAACTTCATAACCTTCGATCGCCCGACTCTTCCCCTTTCTTCCGTTTCATTGCGAGCGATTTCTCTGCTGCGGCGATTTCTCTCCGGTGATTTCTTCTCCAGCGCCATTTCTCCGGCTAGTTTCTTATCCGGCGCCCCCTCTCCGGCGCCCCATCTCCGGCGCCCCTCTCCGGCTAGTTTCTTCTCCGCCGCCCCTGCTGCCCGCCCCTGCTGCCCGCCCTGCTGCTCCAATCGCCCTGCGCCGCCGCCATGCCTGAGAACCGGCGCCGCCGCCACGCCTGGTGCCGTCGCTCCGCGTGCCTGCCCAGTGTGCCGCTGCCTGCCCACCTGCCTGCCCACCTGCCAGCTTCGTCCAGCGTCACCCTCCGCCCTATCTCCTTTCTTCCTGCTCACGCCCGGCGCCACCCCCTTCTTCCTGCTTTGACCACCACTGCTGGGAGCTCGCCTATTTGTCCGCCGCCGCTAACGAAAGGTATGTAAGCTGAAATATTTGGGTACTGTTGTAATGCATCGAAGTAAATATCCTATTGCTCTTATATACTAGTAATGCATGATTAGTTTTACTGATTTCCTTGCTGCTTTCAGTGATTAATGATTGGTACTACTGGTTAGTATTACTTTAGTGATTACTTTAATTCAACAATTCATAGTTTGTTATTTACAATTACTGATCTGCTTGCCGATTTTAATGATTAGAGATACTGATTAATAGTTAGTATTGATGAATACTTAGTTAATTACTGATTTGTTGATTAGATATGTATAGAAGTTCCTTATAAATATATTTTTTATATACACATACATGTAATTTTGTATAAAATACATGATGTAGTGTGATCTTAAATCCTAGAGTGTACCCCTTTTATTCTATGATGGTACCTATGACCCTAAATACATCCATAAGGGTCTATTGTATCCTAAAGAAGATTTATTTCTTACTTCTGCCCTAATTTTTTTATGGATCTTAATCTTATATCGCTTACTCATAAATAAGGAAATATCCTCCTTTATGACCACCTTGATGTGTATGTCCCATATAATCCACATGTTGGACCCTAATGATACAAAATTTTTATGTTGAAAACGAATGTATGTTTCAAGTGTTGAACCTAATGTTGGACAATGTGTTTGTTATAGGTGGTACACATTTATTATATAAGAATGACATCACATGTGTTTGTTGGCCTAGAAAGTCAACAATCATTGTTCTTTATATTACTTGTACATTGGTATAAATTAGAATGAACAATCACTAAATTATATACTATTTGTATGGAGTCCGGCTTCATTGTAGATATCTATTATTGTGTTTGTTGGCCTAGAAACCCGTCCAAGATTGACTCATTAGGAGTAAATCTTGGATAGTCCCCGGTTTGGGACTGTTCTTGAACACCTAATCTCACTTAGGATGTAAGTGTATAATGTGTATTGGGTTTTCGAGAAAATTTTGGTAGCATTTTCCCGTTTGTTCTCTAAGTACATATGTACTTAGAGAACAGCGGGGAAATGCTGCCGAAATTTTCTTGAAAACCCAATACACATTATACACTTACTAGTGAGATTAGGTGTTCAAGGATGGGATAGGTGGTACACATTTATTATATATAAGAATGACATCACATGTGTTTGTTGGCCTAGAATGTGAACAATCATTGTTTTTTATATTACTTGTACATTGGTATAAATTAGAATGAACAATCACTAAATTATATACTGTTTGTATGGAGTCCGGCTTCATTGTAGATATCTATTATTGTGTTTGTTGGCCTAGAAACTCGTCTAAGATTGACTCATTAGGAGTAAATCTTGGATAGTCCCCGGTTTGGGACTGTTCTTGAACACCTAATCTCACTTAGGATGTAAGTGTATAATGTGTATTGGGTTTTCGAGAACATTTTGGTAGCATTTCCCCGTTTGTTCTCTAAGTACATATGTACTTAGAGAACAGCGGGGAAATGCTGCCGAAATTTTCTTGAAAACCCAATGCACATTATACACTTACTAGTGAGATTAGGTGTTCAAGGATGGGATAGGTGGTACACATTTATTATATATAAGAATGACATCAAATGTGTTTGTTGGAATTTCCCCGTTTGTTCTCTAAGTACATATGTACTTAGAGAACAGCGGGGAAATGCTGCCTAATCTTTTCCTAATATATACTTGTTTCCTAATATATACTTGTTTTCTCTGATCATAGAATGGATAGATCATGGATGTCCATTCGTAATCGTTGCACCCCAGAGTTTATATCTGGTCTTGATCAGTTTATTAGATTTGCCGAGGAACATAGGAAAAAACCTACAGATAGGTTCTACTGTCCATGTAGGCATTGCGGTAACAACTTGAAAGTCAACACTGGTGAGGAAATCAAAAGTCATGTCATGTGCAACGGGATTGTACAAGGCTATACAGAATGGCACTGGCATGGAGAGATTTCAAAATCAAAACCAGTAGATGTCGATAGCAGTGCTTGGGTGGAAGAAGAGATTGCCTCCGATGACGTAAATGTGAACGAACCAGTTCCAGCAGACAGCGTTGATGCGATGTTGGATAGTTGTAGGGTAGAGCACACCGATCCACCTCCTATCTTTACAAACATTGTGCATGATGCTGAGATACCGTTATACACAGGTTGTGCTAAGTTTACGAAGCTTAGCGCTGTGTTGAGATTGTATAAGTTAAAAGCTAACAATAGATGGAGCGACAAAAGCTTCACTTCATTGTTGACTTTGTTGAAAGAAATGCTTCCTGAAGGAAACGAGCTTCCAATCTCAACATACCAGGTAAAGAAAATGTTGTGCCCAATGGGAATGGAGGCCAAGAAGATACACGCATGCCCGAATGATTGTGTATTATTTCAAAAGGACTATGTAGATTTGAAAGATTGTCCAAAATGTGGTGCATCACGGTATAAATTGACGACTTCGGGGGAGTCCAAAACTGGTTCTCCTGCCAAGGTGTTGTGGTATCTACCTATAATATCACGGTTTCAACGCTTGTTTGCAAATCCGAAAGATGCGAAGAATTTGAGGTGGCATGCAGATGTTAAGAAAAATAATGATGGGATCCTACGACATGCGTCTGATTCCCCACAGTGGAAGAAGATTGATCTATTGTACCCTAAATTTGGTGAAGAAGATAGGAATCTAAGACTTGGGCTTTGTACAGATGGGATGAATCCATACGGGACATTGAGCAGCCAACATAGCACTTGGCCAGTCATGCTTGTTATATACAATCTTCCTCCCTGGATGTGTATGAAAAATAAGTACGTTATGTTGTCATTGTTGATATAAGGCCCTAAACAACCCAAAAATGATATCGATGTTTATCTTGAACCTTTAATTGATGACTTAAAGAAACTTTGGGCTGAAGGTGTGATGACCTATGATGCTTCAGCAAGAGAGACATTTCGTTTGCACGCTATGTTGTTTTGCACTATTAATGACTTTCCAGCATATGGGAATTTGTCTGGATATAGTATCAAAGGAGCTAAAGCGTGTCCTATATGTGAAGAAAACACTGATTCAATAAGACTAAAACATGGCGGCAAGACTGTATATCTTGGTCATCGAAGGTTTCTTTCAAAATTCCATCCGTATCGTAGGAAGCGCAAAGCATTCAATGGATGGAATGATGAACGGAGTGCACCTAAACCTATACCAGGGGATGTTGTTTATGAAAGAGTAAAAGACATTGTCAATGAATTTGGTAAGAAATCACAATGTAGTATGGCCACACGGAGTGACAATTCTTCATTCAAGAAGAAGTCAATATTTTGGGATCTTCCTTATTGGAGTTCTTTGACAGTCAGGCATTGTATCGATGTAATGCACGTTGAGAAAAATGTCTGTGATAGCATCATTGGTACTCTATTAAATATACCATGTAAGACTAAAGATGGGATAAAATCCAGACTGGACCTACGTGAAATGGGAATAAGGTCAGAATTAACAGAATTACGTGAAATGGGTAATAAAAGAACATACTTACCTCCTGCTTGTTACACGTTGTCTAGAAAGGAGAAGAAAACTTTTTGTGAATGCTTGGTAAATGTTAAGGTGCCACATGGTTACTCATCCAACATCCGTAGATTGGTATCAATGAAAGATCTGAAGTTGATAGGTCTTAAATCTCATGATTGTCACACTCTAATGCAACAAATATTGCCCGTGGCAATTCGATCTATATTGCCGAAGCATGTAAGGTTTGCAATTACCAGACTTTGTTTCTTTTTCAACAGTCTATGCAGCAAAGTTATTGACCCTGATACTCTTGATAATTTGCAAAGAGAAGTGGTTGTTACCCTATGTCAGCCTGAGATGTATTTCCCTCCTTTGTTCTTTGATATCATGGTACATCTTGTTGTCCACTTGACTAGGGAAGTGAAAATGTTGGGACCAGTTTTCTTGCATTGGATGTATCCCTTTGAACGATACATGAGCGTTTTTAAAGGTGATGTTCGAAACCGTTATCGGCCTGAAGGGAGTATTATTGAAGGTTATGTGGCGAGAAAGGTTATGGATTTTTGCAATGACTTTCTCAGTGGTAATGACATTCCTGATAATGACAAGAATATTGAGGAGGGCAAAGGAATTTTGGGATCACGGGTGAAAGTAATCAGCCGTGAGCAGTTGGAACAAGCTCACTTGTATATTTTACACAATATGGACGAAGTGAGTGTTTATATCGAGGAACATACCAATTTCATAAAGAGACAACATCCTCGAGCAAGTTCAATGTGGCTTGCTAGAGAGCATAATAAGACTTTTACTAAGTGGTTTGAAGATAAAGTCTTACATCAACTATCTCAAACACCAAATGATATTACAGAAACTATCAAATGCCTCGCCTTTAAACCAAAACTGAATATTATGTCTTATGAAGGGTTTGACATTAATGGATTCACATATTACACAAAGCGCCAAGATGATAAGAGTTTCGTCCAAAATAGTGGGGTCACTCTTCAAGCGTCGACTATGTACTTTGCAAGTGCAAAGGATAAGAGTTCACGTGAAGCTAAAATGTCATATTACGGTGTCATTGAGGACATTTGGGAGTTTGACTACATAGATTTCAAAATTCCTCTCTTTAAATGTAATTGGGTTGATAACACCAAAGGAGTTATAGTGGATGAATTGGGTTTCACTTTGCTGAACTTTGAAAAGATTGGCGAGAAGGGTGAACCATTCATATTGGCAGCACAGGCGAAACAAATATTCTATATCGATGATCCTGCGAATGATAAATGGTCGGTTGTTCTTCATGGTAAAAGACAGTTCATTGAAGATCTTATAGATGAAGAAGAGTACTATGATAAGTATGATGACTCCAGTCCATTCTCAGTTGGGTTGCCCACTCCACAAAATATTGAAGCTAATGATGACTTATATGTGCGCGGAGATCACAATGAAGGATTGTTAATTGATAAAAGATCACAATTTTAGAGACATGTATGTTAATACAAATGCTAAATGTTTGCCTTTTTCTAGTTAATACAAATGCTAAATGTTTGCCTTTTTCTAGTTAATACAAATGCTAAATGTCTGCCTTTTTCTAGTTAATACAAATGCTAAATGTTTGCCTTTTAAATGACATTTTCAGATGGCTGACCATGATGAGCATGATGTCCATGATGAGCATGAAGTCCATGATGAGCATGCTGTCCATGACGAGCATGGCGAGGATACTAATGTAAGTTCTAAAAACATATCCTATATTTCTATAAAATTCATTATCTTCTAGTTATGTCATATATCCTATATTTCTATATTGGGCTAATTTAGTGTGTTTATTTTTGTCAAATTTTAGGTTGATGCACCTATACCCACTGAAGCACTGGAGCAACTTGATGCGCAGCACCAAACACTTAACAAGAAAAGGGGCATCACTCTGTTGAAGAAGTTATTAGCGCTAAGTGGTAGTGGATCCAAATTGGTGGTGGAGTTTGATAATGGAGGAAATCCAATTGGAGTGAACCGTAATAATTTTGTAAACTATCTTGGGTGTACCACTCAGAGCCATTGTGGTGTTAAGTATGATAATTGGCATAAAGTTCCTCAAGGGAAAAAAGACTTGATATGGAAGGATTTATGTGTGAGTTATTATTATTTGCAATTCTATTTTGTAGATTACAAATTCTATTATTTGCAATTCTATTTTGGATACTAATTAATAACATTTCTATTTTACAGAATCTGTTTGCATTGGATGAGAAGTTGCATCGTAAAAATGTGATGCAACGCGCTGGAAAGATGCTTAGGAATTATAGGACAAATCTGAACAGAGAATACATAAAAGAGGGTGATAAGAAGAAGAAGTCAGCCCTTGAACAATGGAACTTCTTGGACAAAGAAGATTGGGACAATTTTGTTGCTTCAAGAAAATCTGAAGAATTCAAGGTATTAGGCGTCACTCCCAATTTAATTAATATACATTGTATTCACCTATTCAAGATTAACATTTAGTGCTACTAACCAAATCATTAATGTGCATACTAACTAGGCCCTCAGTGACGCACACAAAGCAAGGCGTGCACTGAATGTGCATGACCACACTATGGGTCCAAAAGGCTATGCAAGCGTTCGCCAAAGACTACAGGCGGAGTCTGCGGCTACTCAGGAGTCTGCTCCTACTCAGGAGTCTGCCACACCCATGCCTCGCCATGATATCTGGATAGCTGGCAGGAAAAACAAGAAGGGTGAAATAAAGAAGCCTGTAACTGCTGAGGCGGCTGCAAAAATGGTAAAATACAACTCTTAGAGAAATCGTTTGAATATTGATTATTTGTGGTGTTAACTTACCAATTTCTGTTTATGGTGATTAGCGGGAGCTGCACGAGCAGAGGAAACAAGGCACGTTCATCCCTCAGGGCACAAGGGATGAATTGACAGTTGCTCTGGGTAACCCAGAGCATCCTGGACGTGTTAGAGGTGCCGGCGCTGGTGTTGGCATCAAAGCATTCTTTGGGCCATCCCAGCGCAAACCCAGAGCGGGACTTTCTCAAGAAGAGGTAACCTATTCTTTTTTTAGAATGTTACTGCAAAAGGAAATTCATTAATAAGAAGCTAATGTTTCTTTTATCCATGTATAGGAGAATAAGAGAGTTGAGGATTTAGTTGCTAAGAAGGTCAACGATGTAGTTGCTGAGAAGGTCAAGGAAGAATTGCTGCGGTGGTAGGCATCTCAGGCTTCCAATACGCCTATGGCGACCCACTCTTCTCCTGATGCACAGACTGCGAGTAATCCTAGAGACCCATCGCCTAGCACGTCTGCTGTAAGTATTGTTTATGACATTGTAGTTAGTCTTTTCAAGTTGTTATGTTTTCAAGATGATATGTATATATGTATAATATTCTTTACGTAAATTTGTAGGCATTGAAGCCATGCCGCTTAAGAATGCAAGACTACGTTGTTGCAGAGGCGCAGGCTTACCCGTCCCTTCCCGGGGCAATGTTTCACGGGACTCCAATGCCACAGGGCTACGTTCGTGTGAGCCCGATACGTGTGTTACCCGATTGGAGAGAAGCTATATTGCCATATCCCCACCCGGATATTGATAGACTTGCTGATGCAGAAGGCGGGGTGATATTGTGGCCCAAAGCAGATGTCGTCTACACGACTGAAATTATAAGATAAATTTACATTGATTTAGACTGTTAATGTGTATATATGATGTCAACTGATCTGAAATTATATGTACAGGTTAAAAAGAAGACACCATGAGCACCTAGGCCTCCACTTCCACTTCCCGCATTACCCGATTGGGTTCCAACTGACCTAACATACCCGTTAGGTCCTGCTTGTAGGGGAATGACATGTTGGCTACGGGCACATAATGTACATTGCCCTATAATTATTTCTGTAGATGCAGATTATGCAGGTCAATCATACGATAGCTCTTTATTTATACAAGATATTATTGAGCTGTTTATGTATGATTGGTTGAATACATCAATGATAGAGACATGGATAAGGTGAGATCTTGTTTATACATCCATATACCTTGTGTAAGATCCGGTGATCTGGTTTCTTATATATTAATGCATACGCCTATATGTTTTGCAGCTACTTAGTCGAAGATCATTGCAAACAATTTGCATTTGATCATTTGGGATTTTTGATTCCATCATTGATTAGTTTGGTAGCTAAAGACCCTGATAATGTTCAACAATACTGTATAGATGCTTTTACAATTTTTGGTCAGCAAAAGAAGACGATAATAATAGCTCCATTCAATGTCAAGTAAGTTTACTTTATTTATAATTTGGACTTAAGGAAATTCCATTTTTATTTTGCATTTTGAGTTATTAATTGTTAACTTCTTACCTCTAGCGGTAGACATTGGGAGTTACTAGTTATTGTCCCCGGGACATTCACTGTTTATTATCTAGATCCTGCGGGGAGTACATTGAACCCTAAAATTGGACACGTAATTAAAATGCCATTATTCTGGTGAGAAATATTTCATTTTTATATCCGTTAACATCTTTTATTACATTACTATTTACTTACGCAATTTACTGTGTTATATTAACATGTAGGGGTTTAGATGCATTCAAAAAGGCTGGAGGAAAGGTCCCAAGGAAAAAGAACCATCCAATAAATTGGGAGAACGTACAAGTAAGTTCCCGACTCCCCGACTCCAATGTATATATCATTGATGTGAATTGTGCTTAGTTGTATTATTTTGTATGTTTCAATTTATAGTGTGCTACACAAGACAATGGCTGGGCATGCGCATACTATGTGATGCGATTTATGCAGATGATTATCAAACATGCCGCATTGGACATCGATAGCATACATGAGGTATTATATATAGTCTCATTAGTTAGTATGAAATATATCAATCTTATTTTTATATTATTACTTATATATATACATCATTCTCTTTGCAGGTGTTTAAAACTGACCACACTATAGGTAAACGCTTAAAAAATATACATGCTCCATATACGATGGAAGCATTAAATGAAGTAAGAGAAGAATGGGCAAAAGCCATACAAGCAGTGGCAACTGTAAGATATAATTGGGATGTTGATAGCGATAATGAATGATACTTTGTAAATGAATATTTCTGAATGTTAATACATTTATTTGAATGTTTCTATATGTGTGAATGTGAGAATTGAATTGATGTCTGAATGTATGTACTTGTGTGAAATTTTCCTTGTGACTTTTGCAGGTTTGCGGCCTGTTTGTAGGCTGATATCAATGGATGTCGTAAACCTGCAGTTCAGAAAACTGAACTGCATGTTCCCATCCTGCTGACCAGCCACAGCAGGCCTGCAAAATGATATGAAAAAAAATATATATAAATAGGCGTCGGTTATTTATAGAAAACCGTCAGCAAATACCTACAGCGTCAGTTATGTATAGATAACCGACGCCTGATGTGGCCAAAGCAGTCCTGGAAATGGCGTCGGATATTTGTATCGAACCGACGCCTATTTAAACAACCAGGCGTCAGTCTTTTGGTATATAACCGACGCCAAAAGGGTTCGCGCCACAGAAAACAGCGTCATCTAGGACACTTTATGCGTCGGTTATCTACTAAAAGACCGACGCTACATGGAATATAGGCGTCGGTCTTTTAGTAAATCACCGACGCAGAAAATGCCCTAGATGACGCCGTTTTCTGTGGCGCGAACCCTTTTGGCGTCGGTTATCTACTAAAAGACCGATGTGTATAGGTTAAATAGGCGTCGGTTAAAAAACCGACGCCGAAGTGTTCGACCTTTAGCGGCGCCCACATAGGCGTCGGTGCGTCGGTCGGAAACCGACGCCAAATGGGGTTAAAAGACCGACGCCAAAGTCTGTTTCTGTAGTAGTGCATGATAAAATTCTCACATATGCAGCAACATATACAATGTGTCTTCCTTCTGTTTAATAGTAAAGGTTAGGGTTTGTTGCCTTGAGTGGTGGTGGTGGACGTATTGTGTCTATCCTCTCGCACAATGTGTCACTTCAATTAGGATTTCTTAAACCTCGACACTGCATAATGTGTTTCATCCTGAATCGGCATGCTCAAGATAAAAAACAACCGATCCTTTCAACATCATCAAACAAAGTGTGTCTTTTGGAAGGACTAGCGGGTCCTAAGACAAAACACTTCTCTTATGATGTCTGAAAGGAAGCATGTTGTGCCTTTCCCCAAACACAGTCATTCGTTCCATTACTATTATGGAAAATGTTTTTACATTAGGAAAAACACAACAATTTTCTAGTGGTATTGTAGTTAGTATATTATTCACAATAAGTTTATTTTTGTTTTGTATATTGTATATTTTATACAATACAATTTATACACAACATGTCAAACTCGTAATATACATGATACTATAATCTTTACTAAACTGTTGTAATAAACAGTAATATTACATCATACTAAAACCTATTGTAAGACCTTAATTACACAACCTATTGTAACATGTTGTAATATTCACAAATAATAACATGTTCTAATAGATCATGATTTACACAACAAAGTCTAACTCGTTGTAATATATCATAATCACAGAACATGTGTTCTCTTATTGTAATAGTTACCTGTTGTAATAGACTACAATCACACAACTGTTGTAACCCATTGTTATATACGAAGATCACACAACAGACTCCCACATGTAGTTGTTGGATCAAAGGGCTCTCGAGGGGGAGGGGTGAATAGAGCTAAAAATACTTGTACAAAAATTGTTAGACTTTCAAGTTACTACAACTAGGCACGATTGCAAATAATGAATTTCATAACAATCTAAACATGCGTAGCAAGGATGAGAGAGATTGAAACAAGAACTTGAACAAGCTATTTTAGTGTGGTTCCACTCTCCAAACTAGGAGAGAGTCAGTCCACTCCCTAGAGAGGTAAAGCTCTAGGATTTTGCAACCTATGTATACTTATACTCCATTATAAGACATACAATTGACCTTCCTTTTCTGGGACAAGGATACCCAACTTCCCTTTGAGGTCAAGGGACCCAACAACCTTACAACCAAGGCCTTACCTATTCAGATATAGAGTCTTCTACCTTCACCAAGGTCTTACCCACTCTTGCAAGCAGCTGGACACCTTCGCTAAGGATATCCCCTCTTTACTACAAGTCTTCCGCCTTTTAAGATTTACCCACTCTACTCCTGGATCATCATCCTTGTCCTCCTCCTTCTCTCGGAGAAGCTTTTTGCACCTTCTTCTACAACTTGAAGTAGCTTGCACCTTCTCCTTCACTTGGAGAAGCTTTCACCAACTTGATCTTGAAGAAAGGGGTTGGGAAAAGAGAAGCTTTGAGAGCTTTACAAGTATACAATGAAGTGTCTCTCTAACATAGATCCTATCTTATTCATATGGACAAATTGAAGTGTAATCAAGAGAGAGAAAGGGGATCAAGTGGACTGGATGCACTCAACTATAGCAAGGAGCTTGAATAGCATGAAGGTCTATAACCTTAGAATGAACTTCAAGAGGTCCTATTTATAGTTGAGGGTGTCCACTAGAGGGTAGGAACACTTATGAATGTTTTCTAGCTGTTTGGAGTGTTGCAACAGATATAATTTTGACTTTTCCATCACTCCAACAGTTGGAATCATTTTTTCTGTGCTTTCCACATAGTGTGGTTAGACGCATTTTCATAAAGGTAACTCGACCGATTGCACTATGCGCTAAAGATAATTTGAAGCATCAGTCGAGTTTGTCCTATGTGCAACTCAACCGATCGCTTGAAATCAGTTTTGCTGAGTACAGGGATCAATCGAGTTCTGTGAAAGTGAAACTCGACCGAACTAAGGAATTCTCAAAATCCATCAAAGGATAGGTCGAGTTTGTATCTCGACCGATTAACACCCAGTCATAAATTTTAGAAAATGATTTTGAGTGATCAAACGTTTAAATTAAATGTTCCTTGTTTTTTCTCGTCTTAGTTACAAGTCATATCATCAATCAAATGATTACAAAAACAATCTAAGGTGATTTGAAGTGATTTTCATAAAAGTGCATTTGCATTGCTTTTTACTTGAATTAGAATAAGCTAGGGCTTGATAGATTTGATCCTTTTCATGTACGTAAAACCTAAAATCAATCTCAAACAAACATACTAGATATATATGAATGGAATGGTTGAGTCATTATACAAATATGGACAATGTGTAACACTTAGGTTAGCATTCTCCCCCTTTTTGACAACGACAAACCATTCCTCAACATATTGAAAAGGATATGAAATTTAAACTTTCACCTTTGAGAAAAGATGTGAAAGTTAAACTTTTACTTTGTGAATTGCAAGGGAATACATGAATGAACAATGTTAATTGATCTCCCTCAATTCATTCTTACCTATGCCTGCATGGTTAGTCTTTCCACAAATAACCGTAGAACATATATATACTATATGGTCCTCTAGCAAGTCACATTT
The DNA here is from genome assembly GCA_963693085.1 of Alisma plantago-aquatica. Taxonomy (NCBI): domain Eukaryota; kingdom Viridiplantae; phylum Streptophyta; class Magnoliopsida; order Alismatales; family Alismataceae; genus Alisma; species Alisma plantago-aquatica. The sequence goes on from OY856409.1 coordinate 1,291,459,428, forward strand.
TATGTAGATAATTGAAAAGAAAAGGATCATATAATTAGTAAAACAATATGGTTGAGGTCATTTCTTCCCCTTTATCATATCAAAAAGGCAGGTGGGATAGAAGAGCTAAAAGCACATGGCTTCTCCACAAGCATAAACTAAACAAGCAACCACATATAGCACACACCAAATAGAGACAAATAGAGAGAAACAAGTAGCCAATATCATAATCAAAATATAGGATAACATACCAAGTACTCATTGAATAAAGTCAATCACGGAATTAAGGGTACATGAGATTGAGATTATAACACTAAGTATGTCCTCTCAAAATAAAACTACAAACCAATGAGAAATGATGAGGTGACAAAATAGTATGTCTCAAATACACAGTGCCCAAATTTCTAATACATAATAGTCTAGAAAAAGATATATATTGGAATCAAGTAAATATATTCCGACGTCCCCCCTAAAATTATAGGAGGTCAAATTTACATGTAGGCCCAACGCCATATATCCACCATAAGGTTACAACTCACACAACTATTTAATTTGTAGTCTACGTCGAACACATTTACAATTTTTTACAGCAATATTGTTGGCATTCGTAGACTTTCCTTGATCTCTTCTAGCATTTCTTTCATCCCATACATGGTAGCATAGGCCGGCAAGAAAAAGAGTTTTCTTTTCATCACCTTCACATCTAGAAATCATTCTTTTTGGATCAGCCGAGAGTTGAATTTTTAATCTAAAATTATTGCATAAGTACTCCCATATTTCCTTTGTGAAGGCGCACTCTCCCATAAGATGGTTGTGGCTCTCCTCTCCATCCTCACATAGCAAGCAACCAGTATATATATCGTAATTCTAGCCCTTTATTCTATCAAGAGTAGCAAGAACATTATGCAGAAATTTGTAGACGCACATGCTCCACTTAGGCACATATCTACCTACCCATATATGTTCTCCCACATGGTCCCTTGCTCCTTTTGCCCGTTTCACTTCCCATATGCATATCTTTTTATCTTTGATCTTCCATCCTCCTTGATTATTATCAATAAACAAGTGCTTGATTTGTGGCCAAGTTTCTCTCATGACATTAATTGTTCTGGAGTATCCTTCTCTTGTTTTTGGTATAAAGTCCATCCCTCTAGGATCTCTGTCTATCATCCATTTTCCCCACGTGGAAATGCCTTCCTGAAAAGCAATGACTCTTCTCATTTTGCCCCATTTAGTGATGTCCTTGGGAGTCTTCAAATTCAGCCCGCCTTCATTAATGGGAAGCGCCAACCTGGGGTACCTCATTGGGTGGTGATCACTGCCCCATAGGAAATTTACCATCTTCATTTCAATCCAATCCAGAACAGATCTGGGCATCTCTCCTTGCTACACCCAGAAGATAAGAAAACCTTCTATGGCTACCTTTATCAGTGTTTTGTGTCCTGCCATTGATGTTCTCTGTGTTGGCCATATGTTTATCATTTCATCCACTTTATCAATGCACTCTGTGAAGTCTTTCACATGTAGGTTGCCCCATCCAGTGGAAATCCCAGATATTTTTTTGGGATTTCACCTTTCTCCACCCCCATCGCCTGTATGAGCCTATCTTCCATCTGGTAGCAATTTTCAGACATGAAGATGTGGATTTTTGTTGCATTAATACACATTCCCGTTTGCAGCCCAAACCTTTCCAGAAGACCCTTGAGATTTTCAAGATGTTGTTGTTTGGCTTCCACAAAAACCAATACATCATTAGCAAAAATTAAGTGTGTCATTTCATGACCATCACAAAAAGTAGAGGAGATAAGGGGTCGCCCTGGCGTAGTCCATTGCTGCCTCTGAAGAGACCTGCAGAAGTGCCATTAACCAGAATAGAATAGCTTGTTGTCCCAACACACTGTTTCAACCAGCCAATCCACTGATCACTGAATCCCATTTGTTGCATGATCCACCATAACTTCTCCCATCTAACATTGTCATAGGCTTTAGATACATCAAGCATTAGACAGGCCTTCCTGCTACCTCACATAACATTGAAATCTAGGAGGAACTCACCAGCCAGAAGAGCACAATCACTGATACTTCTCCCTGTCACAAAGGCTCCTTGATTGTCAAAAATTAGATAAGGAAGGACCAGCTTCAACCGGAAAGCCAAGATTTTTGCAATAATTTTGTATTGAACCGAACAACAAGCAATTAGGTGGAAATCAGTAAGAGAGGAGGTGATTTTCTTTTTTGGAATTAGAACCAGAAATGAGTGATTAACCTGTCGCACCATGTTCCCTCCTTACATAAACCAGTTCACATAAGAAAGTAGATCTTCCTTGATAATTTCCCATGTCTTCTTGAAAAAGAAAGCATTAAAACCGTCTGGGCCAGGTGACTTGTTGTTGCCAATACTCCAAAGAGTGTCCTTCACCTCATGTTCATTAGTTCTTCTAGTGAGGATGTTATTGTGGGTTCTTGTGAGCTTATACTTCCAGTCAACTACCTCATCTTCATCAATGTCATTATGAAAATTCTTGTTATATAATGAAGTGTAGAAATCAATAGCTTGTTCCTCCAAATCCTCTTGTTTGTTGACTACCACCCCATCCACATTAACAAGTTCAGAAATTATATTACCTGCCTCTCTTCTCCTCACTGTCGTGTGATAGAGCTTTGTGTTGCGGTCACCATCTTCCATCCATTTTTCTTTGCTTCTTTTCCAGTAGAATTTTTCCTCTGCCTTTTTTAGATCTTCAAGCATCATCTTTAGCTCCCTATCCTTCTCGATCAGCTCAGGATTTAACAGATCGGTCAGCAATTTTTCCCTAGTCTCCTTGCATTCCCTTTTAGTCTCTATCAGTAGAGTTGGGATGTTTACCTCCTATTTTGCCCATTTCTTGAGAGCCATCTTAGTATGCATTAGTTTTTTAGTGAACATGAACATAGGATTGCCAATCACCTGTGTATCCCAGCTTTGCTTAATGACTTCCTCAAATCCTTTCCAATCGGCCCAATAATTCAAAAATCTGAAGGGTTTCCTTTTCTTCTTTTTCTCTATGATCTGAACTGAGATAGGAGCATGGTCACTAATTTCAAACCCACCAGCCTTCACCTGCACATTAGGAAAAAATTTCCGCCACTCGTCATTCACCAGGGCCCTATCAAGCTTGCTTGCTATCCTGTACTCTGGAGCTCTTTCATTGTTCCATGTAAACAAGTCACCGCCCACTATAGGTAACTCATATAAGCCAGTCTTATCAATGGTTTGGTTGAAAGCATCCACCTCAGTTGTGGTGGCAAGCCTCTTGCCTCTTTTTTCCCCTTGTAGCCGTACTGTGTTGAAATCACCAATAACCAACCATGGACATGTCACCTGTTTGGAAAGCATGATCAAGTCTCTCCATAAATCAAGCCTTGCTCTGCCATCATTATGACCATAGAAAACTATCATCCACATATGCAGTCCTCCATTATTCCTACAATCAATCATGACATGTTGATCTGACATTTGTATCACTGACACCTTCCAGGCATTGGGTTTCCATGCCACAAAGACTGTAGCAACACCTCCAAAATCTATATTAGACACGTGGTGCCATCCTTGAGGGAAAAGGTAGTTGTTGCTATTACTGTTGTTTGTCTTTATTTTAGTTTCTACCAAAGCAACTAATGAGTGATCACTGGCTGCAATCTACTCACGAACTTCCTTCTTCTTGTTCCTGTCGCACCCACCCTTTATGTTATAGAGAAACATAGACATGTTAAGTGTTTTTGGTGGATCTTGTTCACCTGCTAGGCTCCTTCCTATTATCCTTCTTCTTTTCTCCTTTCTCCTTCACAATTTCCCCTTCTTCTATATCTGAATCGGAGAGTGCTCCAAAACTATTCGTGGTGTCAAGGATCGACCCCACTCCTTGGGATTTTGGGATGCCTATTTGACATGCCCCGGATCTACTGGATGCAGGTGTGAAACCACCATCAGCCCCAAAACCCTTTCTCCTTTGCTGCATTGGAGGCCTCTTCACCTGTGTTGCTAGTAGCGTCCAGACCTCCACTGTCCACCACTGTTGAAGCGCCAATCTGTTGGGTGCGTGCTCCATCCTCAGTATTAGCAGGTTCATCCATCGGAGGAGTATTCTTCTCCTTTGCCTTCTCCTGAGCGACATGTTGTTGTTGTCCCTGGATGGTTTCCTCTCCCTCCATCCCTGTGCTCGACAGGATGCTAGAGGAGGGAGGGTCCTTCTTCTTTGTTGTTGTGTTGGTCTGTCTCCATACCTTCTTCATTTCTGTCTTCTTGTCATGCTCGCCGCACTGGCCAGTAGTGTGGTCGAACACACGACACTTGTTGCAGCTGGATGGAATATAATCATAATCTATCTCCACCGGTATAGGATCGCGACCATGGACGTTGAGCCACACAGTCTTCGACTTCAGCCCATCGACCTACAACTCAACAAGCACTCGTGCTTCCTCTCCCTCCAACGACTTCTCGTCAACGTGGAGGACACGCCCGAATCCAGCTGCGATGGTTCCCGCCGCTTTCCTCATCCATGTCCTTCCAATTGATCTCAGTGAAATCCAAGTAGGGATCGTAGCAAAGGATTCTTTTCTCAGTTCGCCACCATGGTTGTAATGTTTGGCTATCACAACCTATTGGTCAAACCACCTCGGCCCCATGGCCAAGGCTTCTTGTTTGTCTGCCGCCGTTCAGAATCTAACCAAGAAGACCCCATTCTCCTGGGATAGTAGGTCAAAAGCACCCTTTGGCTTCCATGTATGTTTCACCCAGGCTTACAGATGAGGGAAATAAGGCCATTTCCCCAACGTATACACCATGATGGTGAATTCCCAAATATTCTTCATGCTTTCAAACTCTTCATTGTCCAGCACCACATGGACCTCGTCGCCTTCAACCCTAGGTTGCGGGAATGACAGGTCTTCCTTTAGGGAACTTGCTGGTTGTTTCAGGATATCACTCCAAGCGATCGGCTTCCACCCACCCCCCTTCGCATGTTCACAGGCTGCTGACTCCTCCTTGGACGGCCCAGTAATCGATCACGCAACGTTAGGACTAGGTGCCGCCATCACTTGTGGAGGATTCCAGCACGTAGAGTATTCATCAGGTGGGTGGTTGGGTTGTGGGTTTTGTTTGGATTGGCAGAGGGGGTGGTCACCCCCTACCTTGGTGGTCGGAGGCGTTGGCATCGCGTGCCCTAGGTGGTTAGCGATCGGGATCGCCCAAGATTGCCCAGAACGACACCCAGAACATGTAGAAATATATATATATATATATATATATGTAAATGTATGTATTGTTGGTAAGTATGCCCTGAGAGACAATCATGGGATGATTGGTGGGATACATTAAGATTGATTTGATAAACATCAAAGGCAAGCTTCCAATTCTTTCTGGTTCAGTCATATGAGATAGTGATAGAACAAATTGAATGTCTAGAGAATGATAGTACTCAATGACGTATGCCTTCAGGTTCATGACCTGAACGATGAGATCATACGGATGCTAAGAGTTTGTACATTCTTGTTATGTCCCTAGTCGGATGTCATTGTGGAAGGTATATAGACAGCAATGACACACAAGACTAGACTGTGGTGTTGGTTGATGATAGAATCTCATTAGTCATGATATAGAGATATAAAACCAAACACATAGGTACTTGTTAGAGAACAAGTGTACCAGACAGACCCACCGTGAGTTTGACACATGGAACCATGACATGGTAGTCACAGTCAGTACTCACAGTGATGGTGGTGAGTGTGATTCTTTGACCTGAAATCACTACACTCAACACATGTCGTTGGGCACACTTTGACATCATCAAACGCAGTCCTGAAACATGGGTTGTTATAAAGGTGATGATTGGGTGGCTTTGACACATGGGGCTTTTGAGGGGTGAGTGATAGATATGGGATTTGTCCCTCCTGAGGGAGTTTGATATCCATGGCCACTTGATGAGTAGGATTGAGAAAGGTGTGCACGCATGTGTGAATCAGTATGTGATATTGATGTCATACATATCTCTTCCAATCTACTCTGAGATCAAGAAAGTGAATGAACGTTGACAGGATGACTGTTCCATGCCTTGAGTTCATTTGGGATATCAGTGACAAAGGAATTATACATTCACTGTAACACCATTCACGGATTGTAGGATTGAAAGTTGTTCTCCAACTTTCTACTTTCACTTGGGTAGCACTGATGTATGACTAGGCACTGCTCTTTTCTTGTGAAGTCATAAGTGTTATGGACTTTCACTACCAACGTGAAATGGACCTGCAGGGTCACACACATAAGATTTAACCTGGAAGAGGAGTTTTGTCCACAAGCAATGTTTAGATTGATTACTAAAGGAGTGTAGTAGTTCAATTAAACACTCAATTGATTGATAGCTCAATATCATAATGTTCAAGGTGTTGGACATATTGATTGGAGTATCAGATTGATTGAAATCGCAATTGACTGATTCTGCACAACATGTACTCCCAACCGATCGGTTCAAGTGTTGAACCGGTCGGCTGAGCTTGGTGAACCGGTCGACTCAATTGTTGAACCGATCGGCTCATGTACAGAGTGAAATGACCGGTTCAAGTGTTGAATTGATCGGTTCAACTGGTGCAACCGAGCAACTTGGGAAAGTCAGGTCAGTGAGAATTTTCCTTTCGTTTCAAATTGCCAAATTTGATTGGGAATAGGATTGGTATTCGATACCAATTAGAAACAAAAGAAGGAAAGTCATTTTGAGTTGGATCAGGACCGTGAACCGATCGGTTCAGGGCACCAACCGATCAGTTGGGGTCCTCAAACGATCGGCTCAGGTCCCAGCCGATCGGCTCAAGGGCCGAAACGATCGGTTCAGTTGTGAAACGATCGGTTCAGGTTGCGAGTTGGTTGATTTTTGTGGAAAATCTCAAACCCTTCTACTCCTGCTTTTAGTCCCGCATTGCCCAGGATAGAGAACCCTATCCCATGACCCTCCTATATATAGGGGTATTGGGGGCTTCTCAGACAACAACTCAGTGCAACCAGTTGCTCTGCAAAGTTGTCGTTCTCTCTGGTTTTGGTAACCGAGAGAGAGCCCGAGCAAGTGCTTCCCGCAAAGGGAGGTGCAGCAAGGGAAGGACAACTGTAGTTGCAACTGGAGGCAGGAGAGTGTGTTGGCAACTAGTACGTCAACAGGAGGGTGCGACTCCTTCCACTTCCTTGTGGGACAAGGAGTGTGGAGTTCCAGGTGGTCCGTGTGGACTACTTCAGAGGAGGGAAGTTTCTGCCGCTCAGGAGGACAACTGTCATCCGACAGTCCAGTGAGAGCAGGAGTCGTCAATCCCGGTGCGACCAATAGCTGCACAGACACCGTCGAAGACCAGATTTGAAGACCGCGCAAGGCACGAGATATTGTCGCTAAGCTAGCCTTGGGATAAGGTATGATTCCACAAACCATCCTTTCCTATTATATATACGTTGACGCGTTTCCTTGTTCCGGGTTTGGGGGAGAAAATTTTTGTTTCTGCTGCCTTCTCTGCCTCCCTTAAAACCCAACAGTTGTATCAGAGCCACGTCAACTATTCTATATTTTGGGAATATCGATATGATCGATTTTGGTTTGTCGCCTTTATTTATTGCATACGATGTGAATAAAAATTGGCTTTATGCATGTCCAATCCTAAATCCACAAATCCCAAATTACATATATGATATGTATTATTAATGCACTCGATAGCGTCACCCTTAAATGAGTTTTGTGGTGGATGTATAGCGTGGTTATGGCCAATAAACCCTATCTGTGATTGGTTGTGTGTGGTTGCTTGCATCTCGGTCTGCGCACTGATCTTCCCTCTCCTATTCCTGATGTAACTCAAAATAATTCGAGATTCTTTCCTACCTTTGCTCCCCCCGAATGTAACTCGGGGTTTCCCTTTTAAAGCAATGTAATATTAGAATAGATTTTATTTCCTGTTATGTCAAAGAACGGAGGACATCAAGACGACAGCTGAGACGATCGGTTCAAGGCGTGAACCGATCGGTTGACATTCTAGATGATCGGTTCAAGGAGTGAACCGATCGGTTGATGACCGGTTCGAGGAGCGAGACGAGCTGGTGGCAGCCAGAAGGAGATGCACGATGACCAGGCGAACTGATCGGTTGGAGGAGCCAACCGATCGGCTGGTGGCACCCAGACGACCGGCCAGAGAGAGCAGATCATTCATATGATGAGTTGATCAACTCAGATGGCAAGGCACATATGTTCATCTTGTACAGGTTGCATGTGATGTAGACCTAGATGACTGTGATTCCTCTTGGCTCAAGGAATCACATTAGGATGGCCATAATCATCGCCTTTTATCATTTGTACATGTTTTTGTGGGATATAGCATGTATATGATACGTACTATGTATTGTGGTGATTGGATATGTATATGTATATAAAAACCAAATCCCTCATTAAAATATTAAGTTTTAGATGCCTTCCAAATGCGACACACGTGAAAAGCTTGATCGACCAAGTGTGGGCACGCCTAGTGTGGTGCACCGTCTATCTCATGGAAGCATGAAGGATGAATGTGTGGGTCCGCCCTAGCAGGGTGCATATTCATCGTGTTTGCTTTGGGTCGGACTTAACAAGGTGATCTAGATGGGATCTAATACCTTGAGGCATGAAGATGATCATGGTAAGGAGTTGCATATGACATCTTATTAAGAGTTGCATATGATGCAATTGGCAAGAGTTGCCTACCTGAGAGATCTATGTTGTGGGTGACATCCCTAGCTGGTCCATGTCTTAGAGGATTTTAGGATCTTGCCCACTAGAAGGTTGTACGCTGCAATCTTCCGAATTGATGGTGAGGGCTATCAATTTGAACTAAAATAGTGGGAGCAATAATTAATTAAAGGCCTAATTATATCGTCAAATTTTTCAAATCAATCAAATAAGTCACAAATGAGTTTTTGGACTAAAATTGCATATTTCCTTTTGTAGTACAAATGATGACAAACAACAATCACTTCTATTTGTGATCGGTCCTTGAAAAGGACAAGCTGAATGGGACAAACTTCCACGACTAGTATCGGACATTGAGAATTGTTCTCACTCAAGAGCGAAAGCTCTATGTCCTGGATACTCCAATTCTAGAGGAACCCACTCCTAATGCACCAAAGGTAGAAAGGGATGCTTACAAGAAGCATGCTGATGATGCCATTGATGCAAAGTGCTTGATGTTATGTTCTATGAACCATGAGTTGCAGAGACAGCATGAGAACATGGGTGTCATTGAGATGATTCAGCATCTCAGGAACATGTATGAAGATCAGGCACGGCAAGAGAGATACAATGTTTCTAGGGCATTGTTCAAGTGCGTCATGACAGAAGGAGATCCAGTTGGTCCTCACACACTCAAGATGATTGGGTATGTGGAGAACCTACAGAGACTGGGATTTCCACTGAGCCAAGAGTTGGCTACTGACGTGATACTGCAATCGTTGCCAGAATCCTACAATCAGTTTGTGATGAACTACAACATGAACAACTTTGATAGGCCACTATCAGAGTTGTTGGGCATGTTGAGGACAGTCGAGATACAAATGAAGAAGGACAAGCCTAAGTCTGTGATGGTGATCATGGGCAAGAAAGACAAGTCCAAGCGCAAGGGCAAGGGCAAAGCTAAGAAAGGTTCTAATGCTAGCCAGGAGCCCAAGACGACTTTAGCTCTCAAGGCCAAGGGAGGCGTGACCAAGAAAGGAAATTGCCACCATTGTCAAAATCCAGGACATTGGAAAAGGAATTGTCCTCTCTATCTGGAAGAACAAAAGAAGAAGGAGGCGACTGATGTCTCTACTTAAATGTGTCATGAATGTAAACTTGTAACACTTTTGAGGTATATGATACCAAGACGTAAAGTGTAAAGCACTCATAATTGGGGCAAGTGTTGCCGCCATAGATAGGAGTACTTTAGTTTATTTTCAACCTATAAGGCATTTAATACAGTTATGAACTGCTATTTCTATTTTGCCAATAGATAGAAACACTTTATTTTTGCATATTGTATGATAATGATGGCAATTAATAAAGTTGAGTTTTCAATCTTAAAGATATGATCTTTATGGCAATGCCTTATTTATCTTGTGGTATTTGATATGCATAAGATAAAATGATACCTAAAAGTTATAGATAACTCAAACAACCAAATTAGCAACAATCATGAGAAATTCATTTCTAGTTTCCATATGATGGATAAATCTAGACTCTTTTGGTTAGAGAACCAATAAGAGACATGAATATCTTGGACATGATTAATCAATCTTCACTAAAGGTAGTGGGAGAATGATTATCCTATTAGGTATAATACATGTGATGTATTTATATACCTATTGGAACAAATGCTAATACTTCAATTGGTGTTTAGTGAAATACCAATATGAATATCTTGAAGTGTTCAAGATTATCATAGATGAAGTACAAATTTGGTAAAGTGTTAATTCTTGATAGGATCAATGAATGAAATACTTGGACCAAATGTTTGAGATCCTTATGAGTGATTATGATAGTATATCATAGTGAACTCATGATTAAGGCATGATGATGTCTAAATAAATAAGGAATCATACTCTAAGGAGTTAGAGAATGATTATCGAATAACTGAATTCTTCTTAATAAAAGAATACCCCACACTAATAAAGAACATTGAGAATCACAAGGAGTTGTGAGTTTTTAAAACCTTAACATATACACCTCAATTATCTATGTGATAGTTGTCCATGTGATGAGTCAACTATCTAAATGAATATGAGGAACCGAATTTTGAGTTATGGTTTATGACCATTAAATCCTAGATGACATCCATGTAAACCATAAGGTATGACCTTGATGGTAGCACTCATTGGATGAAATCCATAAGTGCAAATAAGTCTTAAGTGTTAAGATACATGGATAACATTTGAGAAGGATGATGCTTGTTGATTGCAACTTAATGACTAAGACATTTGGCATATGGATACTAAAACCGCATTCCTATGAGGAATAAAACAAGGATGTGTACGTGAAACAACCTATAAGGTTTATGAATCCACTAATGCAAATGAAGTCTATAAGTTACAATGGACTAATCAATGTGATTGATTGAGTACAAGCAACTCAGAATTGGATCTTTACTTTGATGATATAGTCAAAGGGTTTGACTGGTATGTCAAAGATAAAGAAGGGATCTGTGACTTAGTGGGAGCATATTCACATTCCACATGTTGATGTGAAATGGAAATGTTCTAGAATGGAAATCCAAAAGTGGAAATTATCTTTAGGGAAGATAGAGATGTTTCCTATGTGATAGGAATAGAGATCTATAGAGATAGTTCTCGAAAAATCTCTTGACCTGAAAAGAGAGAGCATACATTGGCAATCTGTACTGAAGTGTTCAGTATGCACAGATTCAGTGGGAGAAAACTTGTCCATGCTACATGGAGTTAGTATCCCAAGGCCAAGTGTCCAATTGTTATGAAGAATGGGAACACTAAGAATAGATATGGATCTATCATGTATGTAATCATCCCATTATCTTGCATGTATCGACATGGCAAGAACAAAATGCATTCATCATCTTGTATGTACGACATAACAAAATGATGCGCTCAACCTGATAACTCGTATGTAAGACATGACGAGTGGATGTCTATCTGCTTCCAGTAAGAATTTACTAGAATACCATAAGAACTTGATAAGTACTTGTGAAGTACTAGTTCTATGGAGACTAAGGAAGAGTTCGATGTAAAGAGTTACATTGATGCGAACTTCTGAAAGGACAGAAAATTAATCGCAAAATATACATAGGATGTATAAAAGTGGAAGTTTGTTGATAATTGGAAATGTTCCAATAAAACCATTTAAAAGGAAATGCCGAGTATCTATGCGTTAGAGAACAACAATGGATACTATATGGATCTAGAAGTTCATGGGATGAAATTATAGATATTCTGCTCATTGATGACAAGTCTGGAATCCTTGATCATGCAATGTGGCTAAAGGTTAGCAATGGAATACTAGATCGCATATTACGACAACTCCATCTCATACGTGTGACGTACAGCGAAGACATGAGAGACATGCAATTTAAACTGACTTTGGCAAGGTGTTTCCATAACTCACTATGTTCGTACTAGAGCACAGTAACATGTGGGACATGTTTGAAGATCACTATGAATATGATTCAAGGGTGATTGGCTCGCAGTGCAAGTGGGAGTCTGTTGGTATGTATGCCCTGAGAGCCAATCATGGGATGATTGGTGGGATACATTAAGATTGATTTGATAAACATCAAAGTCAAGCTTCAAATTCTTTCTGGTTCAGTAATATGAGATAGTAATAGAACATATTGAATGTCTAGAGAATGACAGTACTCAATAACGTATGCCTTCAGGTTCATGACCTGAATGATGAGATCAAACGGATGCTAAGAGTTTGTACATTCTTGTTATGTCCCTAGTCGGATGTCATTGTGGAAGGTAGACAGACAACAATGTCACACAAGACAAGATTCTGGTGTTGGTTGATGACAGAATCTCATTAGTCATGATATAGAGATATCAAACCAAACACATAGGTACTTGTTAGAGAACAAGTGTACCAGACAGACCCACCGTGAGTTTAACACATGGAACCATGACATGGTAGTCACAGTCAGTACTCACAGTGATGGTGGTGAGTGTGATTCTTTGACTTGAAATCACTACACTCAACACATGTCATTGGGCACACTTTGACATCATCAAACGCAGTCCTGAAACATGGGTTGTTATAAAGGTGATGATTGGGTGGCTTTGACACATGGGGCTTTTGAGGGGTGAGTGATAGATATGGGATTTGTCCCTCCTGAGGGAGTTTGATATCCATGGCCACTTGATGAGTAGGATTGAGAAAGGCGTGCACGCATGTGTGAATCAGTATGTGATATTGATGTCATACATATCTCTTCCAATCTACTCTGAGATCAAGAAAGTGAATGAACGTTGATAGGATGACTGTTCCATGCCTTGAGTTCATTCGGGATATCAGTGACAAAGGAATTATACATTCACTGTAACACCATTCACGGATTGTAGGATTGAAAGTTGTTCTCCAACTTTCTACTTTCACTTGGGTAGCACTGATGTGTGACTAGGCACCGCTCTTTGCTTGTGAAGTCATAAGTGTTATGGACTTTCACTGCCAACGTGAAATGGACCTGCAGGGTCACACACATAGGATTTAACCTGGAAGAGGAGTTTTGTCCACAAGAAATGTTTAGATTGATTACTAAAGGAGTTTAGTAGTTCAATTTAACACTCAATTTATTGATAGCTCAATATCATAATGTTCAAGGTGTTGGACATATTGATTGGAGTATCGGATTGATTGAAATTGCAATTGACTGATTCTACACAACCTGTACTCCCAACCGATCGGTTCAAGTGTTGAACCGGTCGGCTGAGCTTGATGAACCGGTCAGCTCAATTGTTGAACCGATCGGCTCATGTACAGAGTGAAATGACCGGTTCAAGTGTTGAACCGATCGGTTCAACTGGTGTAGCCGAGCAACTTGGGAAAGTCAGGTCGGTGAGAATTTTCCTTTCATTTCAAATTGCCCAATTTGATTGGGAATAGGATTGGTATTCGATACCAATTAGAAACAAAAGAAGGAAAGTCATTTTGAGCTGGATCAAGACTGTGAACCGATCGGTTCAGGGCACCAACCGATCGGTTGGGGGCCTCAAACGATCGGCTCAGGTCCCAACCGATCGTCTCAAGGGCCGAAACGATCGGTTCAGTTGTGAAACGATCGGTTCAGGTTGCTAGTTGGTTGCTTTTTGTGGAAAATCTTGAACCCTTCTACTCCTGCTTTTAGTCCCGCATTGCCCGGGATAGAGAACCCTGTTCCATGACCCTCCTATATATAGGGGTATTGGAGGCTTCTCAGACAACAACTCAATGCAACCAGTTGCTCTACAAAGTTGTCGTTCTCTCTGGTTTTGGTAACCGAGAGAGAGCCCGAGCAAGTGCTTCCCGCAAAGGGAGGTGCAGCAAGGGAAGGACAACTGTAGTTGCAACTGGAGGCAGGAGAGTGTGTTGGTGACTAGTACGTCAATAGGAGGGTGTGACTCCTTCCACTTCTTAGTGGGACAAGGAGTGTGGAGTTCCAGGTGGTCCGTGTGGACTACTTCAGAGGCGGGAGGCATCCGACAGTCCGGTGAGAGCAGGAGTCGTCAGTCCCAGTGCGACCAGGAGCTGCACAGACACCGTCGAAGACCGGATTTGAAGACCGCACAAGGCCCGAGGTATTGTCTCCAAGCTAGCCTTGGGACAAGGTATGATTCCACAAACCATCCTTTCCTATTATATAGACGTTGACGCGTTTCCTTGTTCTGGGTTTGGGGGAGAAAATTTTTGTTTCCGCTGCCTTCTCTGCCTCCCCTAAAACCCAACATGTATGTATGTATGTATGATTGTATGTATTTATGTATGTACATATATGAGCACTCCAATGACTATAGAACTAAACATCTATGGATGCTACTACATCAACTATGTCATCATTCTCGTCCTCGGGTTGGTAGTCCTTTTGGTCATCAGATGGTGCAGTAGAGGCAATAGTTGTAGCCTCACCATCATCACCAAAAGAACAAACACAACTATCATCAGATCCATCATCAGAACCACCATCATCCTCGACATCCTCAACATCCTCTACATCATCGGCATCCTGATCTGGCATCTCCTCATTAGCTGGAGGCCCAATAGCATGACCAGGCCAATGAGAATTCTGCTCAGCCCATGACATGCCACAAACAAGTAATGCATTTTCTTGTGGGAAGGTAGGAGGATCAATTCCATCATTATCAATGAGCAGAGTGGCAGCGGGTCCAACATGCAGATTCACTAGAAGAAAAGAACCAGGAGTAGGGTCATAGCCATTGTTAGTAGTAGGGGTGGAAACAGAAGCGACATGAGGTGGGGGTCATGGTAGAACTGACTGTATGCATAAGAAGCATAGTTAGTGTCGGGGTATGCCTGGTAGGTATGGTAGGGATGGCTGCATGACATGTTCATGTGAGAAATGATTTGGCAGAGGTCCTGGTGAAGATGATCCTGAACCCTAAGGTTGTACTCCTATTGATGAATCATGAATCTGATGAGGGCTTCATTGGATACAGAAAAAGAGGCGTAGTCAAGGTGGGGTGGGTTTGGGGTGGTGGAGGTGCGTGGGTGGAGGTGCTGGCTCCGGGTGTGGTAGGAGAGGTAGGAAGAAAAGTACTCTTCATTGTAGTCTAATGGTTGTTGTCTCCTTTCCAACTAGATTTGTAGTGGAGATCATGGAAAAGAGACTTCTGAGTCACATAGGAAAAGAGACCACAAATGAAGTAGGATAAGGAGGATGGGTGCTAGAGGTGTTCTTCCCAAAATCAAAGTAGGTCATGTGATGAAGAATATAGAGAGACCACTTGCCTCTGATATTTTTCAAAAGACATTACATTTTCACAATGGTTTTTTCTGCAATCTCCATTTGATTTTCTTTGGATGGACATTGTAGTTTACCACCAAAGCAATAAGATAGTTTTTGATATCAAGGGAAGATGATGGTAGGTTTCACTTCTTCCTATAGGGAACAATGGGCTTCTTCAAAAACTGATGAATATCAAGAAGTGTAAGATCTTATCTTTTATAGAAAGCCTTAGGTTCAAGAAGGTCATGATACTCATGGTAGTCGAACCTCCATGTATCGGTAACCTCACAACCATTGAAATAGATATTTAGAGAATCATCACTAATGGTAATTTTGGTATCGGCGATCATAGAATTCAAAACCATTGGATTATTGAGTGGTGGCACGATTATGTCTTAGTTCCATTGGAGATTTGCATAATGCTCATGGACTTCCTTAGTACTAGTGATAGAATTTGAGAAGCACTGGAATTCTACACAATGCACTAAGGTGATTGGTCGAGAACACCTCAACGACCTCCTTGATAACCTCAGTCGTTGTGAAACAAGGTTCATATAAAGATCAAAAAGGGAAAGGATTCCAAGGGAGGAGTTCCTTATAGTTATTTAAAGCTTGAGAGGATATGAAGGAGGTTCCATCATAGGATACAGGGAGAGGAGCAGAGGAAGAAAATGGTGCTTTAGCATGGACGACTCTTTTCCTACTATTAAAGGCCATGTAGGAGGATGAAGAAGAAAAGTTCATTGAAGGCGAAAGAAAACGTCACAAGCAAGTCACCTAGACACCTAGGTTGAGGTAGGAAGAGGCAAGAAAGGCCAAACGATGGTGGGAAGGGAAGGTCGAACTGAGGTTTTGAGAACTAGAGCATTGGAGGTCTGAATTGGTCAATTTTTCTCTAGTTGAGAGGGAGAAAAGTCAGCCGATACCCATTTTTAGTTTAGTCCAATCGCATGATCGGTTGAGTTTCATGGGTTGGAAACTAGACTGAACATGTAGTTCATCTAAGTCCTCAGATAGTGATCAATCAAGTTATATCAGGACAAACTCGACTAAATGGTCAACCAACCCAAACCTTAAAAAATTAACTCCAAGCCTCTAAGGTGCTATATAAATTTATTTTCTAGTCTACCACATATTTTAGACATATTGAGGCACATTTCACTCATCATAGGTACTATTTTGTGATAAAACATTCATTTGTGAAAAATACCCAAAACAAGCGAAATAAGGCATGAAGCCATTGCAATTTTGGCACTCAACAAGCATAAGGTGAGCAAGACATGAGAAAGAACACATAGGTAAAAGTAAAACTAGCTAGAAGGAATGTCAATATCATCAAGAGCAATTATAAGAAGTTTTGATCTAATAAAAGTAAATTGCTCTCTAGCTAGAGGTTTACTGACAATGCCTGTAAGTTGATTCTCTATATCCACATGCGTGATATAAATATCACTCTTGGCAATGTGGTCATGAAGAAAGTGATGAAAGACCTCTATATGTTTATCTCTACCATGCAATATAGGATTGTAAGACAAGTTAATTGCACTAGTATAATTACATTATATAGGAGAAACATCGAAATGAATGTTAAAGTCTTAGATCATTTGCTTCATCCACATGACTTGGTCACAACAACTCTTAGCTATAATGTATTTAGCCTCGATAGTTGAAAGAGCCACATTTCATTATTTCATGGAAAACCAAAAAACTAAGCATGGCCCTAGGAATAACCCAGTGCCACTTGTGCATCTTCTATCAATCAAACAACCTGCATAATCAACATCACTAATAGGCTGTAAGAATAAAGTCCCTTGACATGGGATACCATAGTCCAAAATTTTGGGTTTTTCCTAGATACCTCAAAATCCTCCAAACCACTATGAGATGTGATTTCCTTGGACTTGATTGAAAGAGAGCACACAATCCAACACTAAAATTATATCAATTCTAGAGGCAGTTAAATAAAGTAAAATTCCAATCATACCTATATAAAGCTTCTCATGTACCTTTTCTCCTTACAAATCTCTATCAAGCTTGGTGGTGTTTGACATGGGGGTGTCCATTGACTTGGTTTTCTCCATTCCAAAGCACTTAAGTAGTTCACTAGTGTACTTTCCTTGGTTGATGAAGTTCCCATGTTTCATTTGTTTGATTTGAAAGCCAAGGAAGAAAGAAAGCTCCTCCATCATGCTCATCTCAAACTTACTATGCATAAGAGAACTAAACTCCTTGCAAAGATCAAGATCATTCCCACCAAAGATAATATCATCAACATAAATTTGAATAATCAAGATTTTTCTAGAAGTGTGTTTTAGAAACAAGGTAGAATTGACTTTATCCATGATATTTCCATTGTCTTGCAAAAATTTGTTTACTTTCTCATACCAAGCTTGATGTGCTTGTTTGGGTCCATAGAGAGCTTCTTGTAACAAATAAACATGCTTAGGCAATTTATCATGTTCAAAGTCGGGAGGTTGATAAACATATACTTCCTCCTCAATTGTACCATTCAAAAACACACTTTTAACATCCATATAATAAAGAAATACATTCTTATGACTAGCTAAAACAAGTAGCATTCTAATAGATTCAAGTCTAGCATCAAGTGCATAATTTTTGTCAAAATCAATACCTTTTTGTTGGTTGTAACCTTGAGCTACTAACCTTGATTTATTTCTTACCACTTTTATGCTTTCATCTAGCTTATTGCGGTAGACCCACATGGTGCCAATGATCTTTCTATCACTTGGTCTTGGCACTAAGGTCCAGACCTTGTTATTCTCAAACTGTTTCAACTCTTATTTCATGGCTAGGATCCATTAATCATCCTTGAGAGCTTCTTTGATAACTTTTGGCTCAAGTTAAGAGATGAAGACACTGTCAGCTTGTTCTTTGTTGTATGCATCCCACATCTTCACCATTTTAAAGGGAGTACCTATGATGAGATCTTTTGGATGATGCTTTGCAAACTGGGGAGTTGGATCCTTCTTTTCTTCTTCTTTCTCTTCTTCATCAACTAACACATCTTTTCCTTTGTCAACAATTTTGAGCTCTTTCAAGTGAGGGATCACCTCTTCTGCAACATCATCATTAACGATATTCATAGAAACAGAGGGGTTAGGCTCATCAAATATAACATTGATAGATTCTTCTAATATACACAATTCAATGTTAACTACTCTATAAGCCTTTCTAGTAGTGCTATAGCCAAGAAAGGAAGCCTTGTAAGACTTCAAATCAAACATGTCAAGGGAATCTTTGGTGTTCAAAAAAAACAAGGACAACCAAAAGCATGAAAGAAATAAACGGAAGGATTTCTACCACGCTATAGCTCATAGGGGGTTTTCTTTAAAGATGAATGAGTAAAAACTAGGTTTTGTACAAAACATGAAGTACTATCAACTTCATCCCAAAACTGCTTTGGAGTGTCATACTCCAGAAGTATGGTCCTAGCCATTTCCTATAATGACCTATTCTTTCTCTCTATAGTCCCATTATGTTGAGGTGTTACAAGGTGAATAAACGTTATGTGCATACCCA